>CM029488.1:32715582-33315582 GCA_017140395.1 Eucalyptus lansdowneana
AAAAATTGAAATGATTTTTGTTAACCTGGACATCCGGCGATTGATAAAAGACCCAAAGATTTCAAATGAAATACCTTTAAAAAGCAAATATGTAAAAAAAAAAAAAAAAAAAAAAAAAAGCTGTAAAGTCCGGTGATTATGAATTCTAAACATTCGTGAAATAATTCAATGTCTTCTTTCTTTTTCCTCCGATTGCAAAATTAGTATTGGAAAGAAGTGAAGTGGTAAGTACAATGTACTTCGATATCTTTAAAAATATCTTCTGTGCTCTCCAATGGTAAAATATAGTTTTAAGGGGGAAATCAAGTATAGGAAGTAATTATTTTATAATAAAGTAGAGGATTACTATTGATCCATGAAAAATAGAGAAAATCAATTATGGAAGCAAGCAAGGATGAGAGAGAGAGAGAGAGAGAGAGAGAGAGAGAGAGAGAGAGAGAGAGAGAGATTTTTTATCGAAGCTCTAAGCATGGTCGAAGTCCATTGATGTCCCAATGACATGGAATAGAGTGATACAGCTAACGAAAATATTTTCTTCTTATTCAAAATGAGAATTCATTTTTTTTCATTTCGAGTGCTGAGCGTTTTTCTATCAAAGATATTTGACGGTTGACTTTAGCATTTTTAACATCAAAAAGTGTTTTAAAAAATATTTTCATTGAAATTCTTTTTCAGCAAAACAAATGGAGCCCTAATGAGCATCATAAGTGAAAGTGTAATTAAAAGAGAAAGAAATAGATTTTCTATGTAATAGGCATTGTTGACTGATGTATAAATGCTAATTAGCTTATGAATAAAAAAACTGCTTGTCCCTTATAATGGTTGTCAAATTAGTCAGCATAGTAGAGGACACAAGTATCTCTCGGTGTATGCTCTTCAATCCTCCTTGATGTAATATGTGTATATATATATATATAATTGTTGACTGATGGATAATGCTAATTAGCTTATGAATAAAAAACTGATTTTCCCTCATAATGGTTGTCAAATTGCACACCTTTCACTTGGGGACGGTTTTCCATGAATCTCTTCCAGCTCCTCGAGCCTGTTATCGAGGGCTCTTCTTAGTGAGGCCATCTGTATATGATCGTTTGCTTCTGGAAGTCGGTTTATGGAGACCTTGAAGTTCAGCCTATGAATTTTGCTGTACACTAGACGGGTCCTGTTGTCGTACTGCGAACACTTATGTGAGGTTTCAATTGTTCTCGCCTTCCTTTCATGGTGCAGCAGAGCAACAAATGTCAAAGGAATTGGAAGAGACAGTTCCACAGCCTCCTGTCACAATAAATGGTCTTTCTCATCAGGATGATTCTCCAGCGAGCGTGATGAACTGCAGGAATAAGTAAGAAACTCGATTCTTGAGATGTTTCTGTCTCATATCGTTTACTTTTTCTCCATTGCGTCGAACATAGTACCTTCTCTAGTGATTAGCTTAACTTTTCATTTCAATCTGAAAGCTACTCACCTACATTTATAGGATCCTTAATATAAATTACCTGCTTGTGCACACTATCTTACTTGGCGAATTCTGTCATCTGCACTAGTTTAAATACATGCATCATTCGAGAGCACAAGTGGCTTTGATGGTTTATGGCCTGAGGCATAGTGTAATTGTTTTTTGGCCTCGTCAAAAGTGTTGCTTCAGAGGACCTGAATATTCTTTTGATAGGAATCGTCTGTTTAGATGATAATAATTGCTACCATTGGTAGAACACACTACCAATAACAACATGATAGTCGCGGTGTGCATTCTAGTCGAGCAACGTAGTTTCAACTTCGAGTTGTGATGCTAACTGTGCTCGTACTTGTGGTTCTAAAATGTTGATGAACAGAGCTGAATCTGACAAGCTACTAGCCATTCCTGTCGGTTTTGTTGGATCAGAAGAGGTGGTAAGGTCTGCTCCACATCTTGTACCTGGCGGTAATCTTGCTTGTCCTTCATTGGAAGAACAAGGAATGAGAATAAATGCTGCATTAGACGCTGCAAGTGCACCAATTTCTCATCTCTCGAACCTCATTGCCGACGGCCACAGGGCTGCAAACTTCAGGGGACCTTTCCAACCATCAGACTTTTAATAGCTCGAAGCTTGAGCCACTTAGATTCATACCCTATCCCTTACTTTCTCTGAAGGTATTTATGATATTTAAAACTTAGCTCGACATTCTGCATCGTCGATCTTACTTGGTTTGGACTACCTACTGGCGAATCTCTTCACGTAAAGGTTTGGCTTGGAATATTACTTGTCAGCATAGTTGCATAGACATGGCGGTTCTGTTCTTTTACCCATCAGTGCATCCGACTCGTGGTGCAACAATCTGAAAAAAGCTTTTAATATGCTATTTGAGAGTCAGCTTTCAGCAGTGATCTCAAACAATTTCGTGTTCTCCAAACCGAGACTTGTTCAGAGTCATTGAAAGCCTTCAATTTCTGACCTTGTACTAGGAAGGTCCTTCCTGCTGTATCTGTTTCTAGATACTTTAAAAACCATCTAAAGTAATCGAAAAGACCATGCGGAAAAAGTTAATTGCTGTTGTACTTGGCGAGGCAACCCAAGTTTAAGTAGCAGCATGCGCTTTTGCTACTTCTCTATGTATTTTTACTCCTGATGAATGGCGTGTAGCTTCCATTCAGGAGTACCTTGCTAATTCGGCAAATGGTCAGGGTTCTCTGTCTGCAATATCTGAGTGAAGTGGATATCGCGCGTTCCTTATCAACATCGGTGTCTGGAGGAATGTTTGCTAAGCAAGAAAACTCATGTGCAGGGGACAACAGTGAGGAATATAGTACTTGTTCGGAAGAATGTAAGGCACCATCTAATGACTTATCATCAAGTGAATGCACAAATTCTTACTGCATTGAGATATTGTGCTTTTGTAATACATCACATCCTCTAACATGACATCACATGTTCAATTTCTATTCATTGTAAAGGCAAAAATTGATAGCCACAATCGTTCATCAGTTAGGTCGAAGTTAGAGATTGCTTGAGCATGTAGCTGATGACGAGCTGGTTGATCGAGCGGGGGTTGAAGGGTGGGGGTGAGAGCTTTTGATGGAAACAAGAGAGATTCGTTGCTCAAAATGCAAACATTACCATGAAGAAAAAATTACATTGTTATGCCAAGAGGATTCACACAAAACAAAAATTATAACGAATGCCATACAACATTCATTGTCATTTATAAAACATGGACATAATGAGTCTAATAGAAAACACCGATGCTATATGAAAAACATGTAAAAGCTTCATAGATTACATTATCAATGATGGTACATGTTGATAGTATTAATTATATTTTGCATCTCATTTCTACAAGAGGAGAACAATCACACAATACATGATTTTGTAAACTCATTGCTGTGGTCAAATTGGTAACTGCTAGAAATTATCGGAGCACTTGACGAAGATGAGACCATTTCAAGTCCTATCTCATTGTTGTCATCATCAATTGGTGCCTCTATCGGATACAAAAACGGTTTTGGAGGTAGTTGCAGTTTATCGATATCTCCTTCAAGCATATCTAGAACTTTCCTCATTGATGGCCGATCATTAGGGCTCAGCTGTATGCACCATAATGCAACGATTATCATCTTCCTTGTTTCTCTTTCCACTTCTATGACTTCTACCCTCTCAACCTCCTTTTCTTGGCCGAGTTGATCATAAATCCACAAAGGAAAGTAAATTTGACTTGAATGCTCTGCATGTGCATTTATATTTCTCCTTCTACCGGCCATTTCCATCAACATCATCCCAAAACTGTAAACATCAACTTTATAAGAAATGCCACCAATGTCTTTGTAGAATAGCTCAGGCGCCATATAACCCAAGGTTCCTCTTGTTGCAGTCAACGATACTATGCTATGACCAATGGGATAAAGTTTTGCAAGTCCAAAGTCAGAAATTTTCGGAGTGAAACTTTGGTCTAGGAGAATGTTGTGCGGCTTGATGTCAAAGTGTAGAATTTGCATATCGCATCCCCGATGGAGATACTCTATCCCTCTAGCTATGCCCAGAGAGATTTCATGCATTTTCTTATAATCAAGAGGATCATCACCATCCTTATTCGAAATGTGTTTATCCAAAGAGCCATTCGGCATGAAATCATAGACCAGAGCTTGTTTGGAGTAATCAAAGCAAAAACCAACAAGTTGCACCTCATTGACATGGTGGATCCTTCCAATTGTGGCCACTTCGCTAATAAAATCTTGGCCATTAGATTCTGGTTTGTTCAAAATTTTAACCGCAACTTCATTGCCACTCCTAAGGATTCCTCTATACACAGAGCCATATCCCCCCTCACCTAATTTGCATTTGAAATTTTTTGTAATCTTCTTGATATCCGAGTAAGAGTACCTTATGGGCAAAAAGTTGTTTTGAACTTGTAGGAATTCTTCAATGTTTGCGTCCATCGCCCGGTGCCTTCTCATCCACTTATAGATTAGAAGTATCAACACACATGGAGCTCCGAGTATGAATTTTGCTGCGATGTAGTTGGCTACATAGAAATTGTCCATAGATTAGCGCAGTGCAATAAAAATTTTGTAAACATTATTGTTTTTAATCAGAGTGCTTCTTGAGATCATCATAGTTGTGAGGAGAAAAGGCCCAGCAGTCATACCTAAGGGAAAGGCGAGGCTCCGACCTACAGGTGCCGCGTACCAATGCATGGCCCACGCAGAATAAGGGCCGCCTGCAACAGATTAATTAGAGTCGGTGACCAATCAATGAAGAATTAAATTTATCATTTTAGCAGTTAAACATAAATATAATTTACTCTCCTTGACAGCGCTCAGATCACAGTTAATTCAATTCACCTAGGGAATCCATGCCATCGTAGCATGATATTTTCTCTTGAAGAAAAGCGATCTTGCTTTTGTTCACCTATATATACCAAATGATTCATAAGTTCACGTCTCGCTCCGCGTAATTCTAATTTACAAACGTCATTCAATACGCGTGCAGTTTATTCAACCGCATAACAATAACAGCCATGCAAGGGACACGAGCAACAATTAAATCAACCATTTTTCCCCAAACAAAAAATGAAGTAACAATTGTTATTTATTTTTAGTGATCCCATATTTTCTCCTAAAAGTTACGACTAATCGACATGAAGTTTTCCACGCTTCGTACCTTTTCGTTGACAACCGCTCGTCTTGATGGGAGACAATATATAAGGAACGTACGTTCATTTCTGACGGGTGATCAAGGTCTAACACAAAATCCTCACATTTAGAATACACCATCAGTACGTGAGGAGATTTGGTTAGTAGAGTGCGCCTATTGCTTTCTTGATTTTCAGGAGATTCGACGAACGTGAATGCAAACAATGGCTGGAGGTTTGTCTACAAATGATTTTGGCTTCCGCATATGAATAAATTTATGTCTAACATTTGGTATCAGAGCATGTTTATAGCCTCTGTCTTGTTTTGTTAAATTTTGGTGTATTTTCGGTGTGTTTTCTGTGAATTTTCGGCCATTTATGTACATGAACAGTAACTCGGATTTTGAGGCCGAGAGAGAAACTCAACGATTCCGGGCAAAATCCGCACTACCCACCCCTTGATTTCGGACCCATTCGGTCGCACCGCCATAAGGAACGTTAGCCATGAGTTTTTCCGGTATATCGGAGTTTGCCGGAGGCTAATCGGGCGGCGGAAGTCGTGGTGGTTGAGGATTTGCGTTTGTGGAGTTTTTCGTTTGATTTTGGGGTCAATTTTTGCTCATTTTCTCCGAAACTTGGACCCATGTGGTCGTGCCGGCATGTTCTTCAAAACCCATTATTTATTTTTGTCTGAAATGGGCTGTCGGAGAAGAAACGGCCGGCGAAACCACGGCGGAACGGCGAAAAAACGGCGAAGAAAGGCTTACGTTCGCGCGAGGAAGAAGGCGCGTGGAGCCACGCGCGCGCTGCGGTTGCGGCGCGTGGATTCCACGCGCCACGCGCTCTCACGCGCGCGGCAACCGTTGCGCGCGTGGGATCCACGCGCGCGGTTGCCGGCGCGTGCGACGCACGCGCGCGCGCCGAACCGCGCGCGTGCGGGTCACGCGCCCGCGCGCCGAACGGCGCGCGTGCGGGCACGCGCCCCCGCGGGTTCTGGCGCGTGCCGAGCACGCGCCGTGCGGGCGCTGGAGGCGCACGTGCTCGGCACGCGCCCGTCGTCTTCACCCGCGACTCCTTTTTACCTTTTTGCCCCAAAATTTTAAATTTTTGCAATCTTGCCCTTGGCCAATTTATTTATTTACTGTTCTGCCATTGATGTATTTATTTATTATGTCATTTCATGCATTTTTATGAATATTTTATGCATGAAATTAAATGTCCAATGGTCCATATATTTAATTAATTAGGGAGTGGCCACAGCATCTTTAATTAATTAAATTATATATTAAAGGCCTCCGGATCATATTTAGAAATGGACATTAATTGTAATTAATTATATTAATATGATGAATTTTATCCCACAGGAATTTTCATTATATTAATATGATTAATTAGGATGAAATATCATATTATTTTTCTTAATTTACCCACAGGGATTAAGAAAATGCATATAATATGGTAGTTTCTTCATGATGTAATTATGAATCTATTTAAATTAAAAACTTAGCCCACAGGTAGTTTTTATGTTATGTGATTCATATTGTGACATGTTTACATTGGTAAAACATGATTTATTTATATTTGCCTCAATTTTTGTGACATAAGCATGATTATTTGATATGCGGTTTCGCAACCTTTGTGAATTTCTCTGAATTTAAGTTTGATGTTCCTGTATTGAATGGTGAGAACTATAAAATTTGGAAGGAGTCGTTCTTCTTCAATTGGGGTGGATGGACATTGACTATGCTATAAGGAAAGACGAACCACCTGCTCCCTCTTGATTCGAGCACTCAAGCTGAGATAGCTCTTTATAACCAATGGGAGCGGTCCAACCGTGTTTGTGCCATGTTTATAAGAGCTAAGATATCTCCAAGTATTCGTGGTTCGGTTGCTCAGCATAACAATGCTAAGGCTTTATTGGAGGCTATAGATGCGCAGTTTGAAAGTTCGAGAAGGCGCATGCCATGACCCGATTATGAAGTTTTCATCATTGAAGCTCACTAGTGTTAGAGGTGTGCGTGAGCACATCATGCAAATGAGGAACATTGCAGCTCAGCTTAAGAGCCTTGAGGTTGAGATATCTGAATCATTCCTTGTGTATTATATTCTGAACACTCTCCCACATCAGTATGCTCCTTTCAAGATCTCTTATAACACACATAAGAATAAATGGTCTATTAATGAACTCATGACCATGTGTGTTCAAGAGCAAGAAAGACTGGTTATGGAATTGGGAGAAAGTGCTCATTTGGCAACACAAGGAAAGAATAAGGGCTATGGCAAGAATAAGGGAAAAGGTAAAATACCTCCCCAAGCTGACATTAAGAAAGAATCCAAGTGTTTCTTACGTAGACGAAGGGGCATATAAGGAAGGATTGTGTCAAATTTAAGGCCTGGCTCGAGAAGAAAGGTAATTCAATCTCTTGTGTTTGTTATGAATCTAATATGACTGATGTAAGTCACAACACTTGGTGGATTGATTCTGGATCTACAATCCATATTTCGAATTCCTTGCAGGGGTTTCAAAACCACCGAAAGCCGGTGGGAAGTGAACAAAGCATCTATTCGGAAACAAGATGCGTTCGCATGTGGAAGCTATTGGGACATATAGACTAGTTCTCAATAGTGGTTTTGTTTTAGATTTGGAAAAGACCTTTTATGTTCCTAGTTTTTCTAGAAACTTAATTTCAGTTTCAAGACTTGTACCTTTGGGATACTCTTTTAACTTTTCAGATTCAAACTTTAGTTTATCATTTAAATCTGAAATTGTTGGGAGTGGTATTTTGTCGATGGTCTTTTTCGAATTAATTTACAAGACAATGCCTATTATGATGCGATGCATGTTCATGATAAAGCTGGTATGAAACGATGTGTTGTGAAAGAACATTCCTCTATGTTGTGGCACCGGAGATTGGGACATATCTCCATAGAAAGAATTAAGCGATTAGTAAATGATGGAGTACTCGATACTTTAGATTTTACTGATTGTGATACTTGTGTGGACTGCATAAAGGGAAAGCAGACTAACAAGTCAAAGAAAGGTGCCAAGAGGAGTACAGAAATATTAGAAATCATACATACAGATATTTGTAGTCCGGATATGGACTCATGTGGTCAGAAATACTTCATCTCCTTTATAGATGATTATTCACGTTATATGTATCTCTACTTGATTCATAATAAATATGAAGCATTAGATGCCTTTAAAGTATTTAAGGCGGAAGTAGAGAAACAATGCAATAAGCAAATTAAGATCGTGAGATCAGATAGAGGTGGAGAATTCTATGGTAGATACACTGAAGATGGACAAGCACCTGGTCCATTTGCAAGATTTCTTCAAGAGCATGGGATAGTTGCCCAATATACTATGCCTGGTTCTCCGGACCAAAATGGCGTAGCGGAAAGAAGAAATCGGACCTTATTAGACATGGTGCGTAGTATGCTTAGTAGCTCCAAACTTCCTAAATTCTTATGGACTGAAGCACTTAAGAGGCAAAGTGTACATATTAAACCGAGTTCCGACCAAGGCTGTCCCAAAGACACCTTTTGAGTTATTTAAAGGTTGGAAACCGAGTTTGCATCATGTGCGCGTTTGGGGATGCTGTGCAAGTAAGAATTTATAATCCACAGGAAAAGAAGTTGGACCCAAGAACCATAAGTGGGTATTTCATTGGATATGCCGAAAGGTCCAAGGGATACAGGTTTTATTGTCCATCTCATACCACTAGGATTGTGGAATCAAGAAATGCTAAATTTCTTGAAAATGACTTGATCAGTGGGAGCGATCGACCAAGGGATCATGTTCCTAAGGAAGATCATTCAGACACTCAACTTTCCACCTCAAGTTTAAGATTGGTTGTTGCTCATAATGCCCCTTCGGTTCAACCGGCTATTGAACAACCAATTGTTGAAGTTCCACAACTCGCGATATTGATCCGGTAGATCCGGTTGTTCAGCAATTACCGTAAACTTGTTGAACAACCGGTTGAGCAACATGCTCCTCAAGAGAATATTGATCCAACATTGAGAATATCTACTAGAACAAGGAAATCGGCTATTCCTAGTGATTATATTGTGTATTTACAAGAGTCTGACTACAATATTGGAGCTGAGAATGATCCTGAAACGTTTTCACAAGCCATGGATAGTGATAAATCCAATTTGTGGTACAATGCCATGAAGGAAGAGATGAGTTCTATGGCATCTAACAAAGTCTGGGATTTGGTTGAGTTACACGATAGTGCGAAGGCTATTGGTTGTAAATGGGTCTTCAAAACTAAGAAAGATTCATTGGGTAACATTGAAAGATATAAAGCTAGACTTGTTGCCAAAGGATTCACTCAAAAGGAAGGAATCGATTATCGAGACTTTTTCTCCTGTATCTAAGAAAGATTCTCTTCGTATTGTTTTGGCATTGGTTGCCCATTTTGATATGGAATTACATCAGATGGATGTGAAAACGGCGTTCCTCAATGGAGAACTAGAGGAGGAGGTTTACATGAAACAACTGAAGGATTCTCCTCTAGTAAAGGTGAGCATTTGGTGTGCAAGCTTAAGAAATCTATATATGGCTTGAAACAAGCATCCCGCCAATGGTACTTAAGGTTTCATGATGTTATCTCTTCATTTGGTTTTATAGAGAATGTCATGGATCAATGTATATACCGGAGAAGGTTAGTGGGAGCAAAATTTGTTTCCTTGTGCTGTATGTGGATGATATACTACTTGCAACCAATGATAAGGGGTTGCTACATGAGGTGAAACAATTCCTCTCTAGGAGTTTTGACATGAAGGATATGGGTGAGGCATCTTATGTCATTGGCATTAAGATCCATAGAGATAGATCTCGAGGAATTTTAGGACTATCTCAAGAAACCTATATCAATAAGGTCCTAGAGAGATTTCGGATGAAAGATTGTTCACCAAGTATAGCACCCATTGTGAAGGGTGACAGGTTCAATTTGAACCAATGCCCGAAGAACGATCTAGAAAGGGAACAAATGTGCAACATTCCATATGCTTCGCTGTTGGAAGCTTGATGTATGCTCGGGTTTGCACTCGACCGACATTGCTTTTGCTGTTGGAATGTTGGGAAGATATCGAGTAATCCAGGTTTAGACCCGGAGAGCTGCAAAGAAAGTGTTGAGATACCTTCAAGGTACCAAAGATTATATGCTTATGTATAGACGGATGACAACTTGGAAGTGATCGGTTATTCGGATGCGGACTTCGCGGGTTGCATTGATTCACGAAAATCAACATCGGATACATTTTCATGTTAGGCGGCGGAGCCGTATCATGGAGAAGTGCCAAGCAGACTTTGACTGCTACTTCCACTATGGAGGCTGAGTTCGTATCTTGTTTTGAGGCTACATCGCATGGTGTATGGTTGAAGAGTTTCATTGATGGGCTTAGAATTGTTGATTCTATTTCTAGGCCATTAAGAATATATTGTGACAATTCAGCTGCAGTTTTTATGGCTAAAAATGCCAAAAGTGGCAGTCGAAGTAAGCATATCGACATTAAGTATTTAGCCATAAGGGAGCGTGTTAAGGAGAATAAAGTGGTCATTGAACACGTTAGCACTGAATTGATGATAGCTGATCCTTTAACTAAAGGCATGCCACCGATGAAGTATAAGGATCATGTAACTAGTATGGGAATAGGTCCCATGATGTGTTTTGTCGACATATGAACAATTTTGTTGTGTGAAACTCTTATTCAGTTGTAATGTTGATTCTCAATTTTTGTGTACACATTTTGTTGTTTATGAGAATAACATTTATCCTTGATTCTGGAATAAACATGAGGTTTATTCATTAAGATATGTTGTCACATATAGGCTGATATTAAAGAAATAAGATGCATTGTGATACATGGAAGGTATTACTCACTCTTAGAGGACATGTCGCCATGATCCATGTGTTTTGTTTCTTTTCTTTAAGCATAAAGTTTTCGTGGAATTAGTTGAATGATTCGTATGATGAAAATGATGGGATCAAGTGGGAGAATGTTATTTATTTTTAGTGATCCCATATTTTCTCCTAAAAGTTACGACTAATCGACATGAAGTTTTCCACGCTTCGTACCTTTTCGTTGACAACCGCTCGTCTTGATGGGAGACAATATATAAGGAACGTACGTTCATTTCTGACGGGTGATCAAGGTCTAACACAAAATCCTCACATTTAGAATACACCATCAGTACGTGAGGAGATTTGGTTAGTAGAGTGCGCCTATTGCTTTCTTGATTTTCAGGAGATTCGACGAACGTGAATGCAAACAATGGCTGGAGGTTTGTCTACAAACGATTTTGGCTTCCGCATATGAATAAATTTATGTCTAACAACAATGTCAAATCCAGAAAAGCTCCAACATTCGTAAAATAAACGAAAGCAGCGCACGCCGACCCTACCAAGAAATCTATTTAAACTTTTCTACTTAAGTGATGCGGCAATTTTTTCTATTATGTTTTTAAAGAAACTAGTGTCTTAATGTTTGGATTTTATTAAAAATACCAAATTAAAACCTGCCACGTCACTTGGTAAGTAAATTTTGATTAGATCTCTTAGTGAAGCTAGCATTTAAGGAAAGGAGGAGGAGGAAGAAGAGAAAAAGAAAGAACAGCTTACCGTAACGTCCCTCACGGATATAATAGCCGCAGTACTCCCTTCGGTATCCAAAACTTAAGAAGTAACATGGAAAGTATCTTTCCTCAAAACTGTAGGTGGGATAGGAGAGATTGAATCCCTCGACCATCAGGTTGTGGAGGTCCTTGTATGGTAAGCTCCCATTCTGATTTTCTTTCCGCCCTGAGATTTGATCCCCTGCGAGTGTCATCATGGTTACGGTGCAAGAGTCCTTGATATCCCTTACTTGTAATTGCTGTACAGCGTATGAGTACACCTTCGTTGGGGAAAAATAAGCAGGTGTGCTGGCAGCGTATCCCTCAATACAAGGTTTGGTATCAATATACGAAGTAGAAGTAATAGGTTGTGAGCACTTCATGAAGGCCACGGAGTGTGCATAAAAATTTTTGAATCCATCATCTAAACTGAGGTTGGAGCGCAACAATGAGTAACGAGGAAGGGAATAGCAATTACCCTTTTGCAGTCCATCATCAACCACCGTGATAATACCAGAGAAGTAATGAATCGACTTCACATAATATCGGCCAGCATATATATATAGAACAGTGCGGTTATTTTCACAAGCTAGCTCATACTAAGAGTTACTGCAGTCATTCGGATTGCCTTTCAATCGAAAAGGATAACTTATGTTACGGATCTCACCGCAAGATGAAGGGGCACACAAATGATTCTTCTTCGCATGGTAGCTCGTCCCTAACAATAGCAGAACATGCGATATGAGAAGTAAAACAGGGAGCATGAATAATGAGCTGCGAGAAATAATCATCTCTTTATGGTTTGGTCTGATGCAATGGAAGTTTTTGCTCACTTGGTAATGCGAGGGATGCTTAATAAAGGGTTGGGAGTCATCGGTCATCGAAATGTCCAAGTCAACCCTAAAACAAAGTCTAGCGAAGAAAAACTTAAAAAGTATGGCCCCGCAAAAACACGATCTCGAGTGAAGAAAAAGTGGGTCTCACGTGGAAATTGCAGCCCTTGCAGTCAAGGCGACAAAAACACTGTTGGAATTATTTGTGGTGTGGCTTTCACATTGATTCGAAAAGAAACTTCTCTGCAGTTTTCAGATTTAATTTTCTTGGCAAATTGACTCTTTAGGAATCAATTTTACTTCAGTAAAAAAAGAATCGATTGGAATGTTATGTACCCTAAATTGAATCAAAATCCTTTCAAGTGAGGCATTGGCATTCAATTTTATTTTCAAGGCCAATATTCTCACGGTGGTGGGCTCACACGATTATACCTATCCATTTCCCGCATCAGGTCATCATCCGATAAGAAAGTCATCATGGTTATGTTGCAAGAATCCTCGATGTCCTTTACTTGTAAACCTAACCCATAAATAGCGTAAGAGTACACCTTCATTTGGGAAATATTAGGGGGCGTATCGGAAGAGTATGCTCCCTCAATACATGGTTCAATATTGATATACGAAGGATAAGTAACGGGCTGTGAGCACTTCATGAAGACCACCGCAGAGGATGAAGCATTTTGATAGTACGGATACCGATCACTCAAGTTGGAGCTCGCCAATGAGAAACGAGGGAGAAATGAGCAATTACCTTTTTGCAATCCATCGTCAACCACCGTGATTGCGCCCAATATTTTATCCCCGAAATTATTATAATCGTCAATCGACTTCACATGATATCGACCAGCATATAAATATAGAACGGTGCGATTATTTTCACAAACTAGCTCATACTCAGAGCGGCCGCAGCTTTACGGGTCACCTTTCAATCGAAAAGGACAGCGTATGTCATGAACACCACCTCAAGATGAAGCAGTGCACAAGTGATTATTCTTCGCACAGCAACTCATCCCTAGTAGCAGTAGAACATGCAATATGAAAAGCAAAACACGAAACATGCTCATGGAGCTTAGAGACTTCTTTGTCTCTCTATCGTTTGATATGATGCAATGAAAGTTTTTGCTAATTGGTAAATATGAATGAAAAGCGTTGGGTCATCGGTCATACAAATGTCCAAGTCAACCAATAAAGGCAAGTCTAGTGAAGAAAAAGTGTGTATCGCGTGGAAATTGTGTCACGCCCCGAACCTCGAGCACGTGCACATCCCACTGCGGTCGATAGAAATGCGACTTCCCAGGACACGTCGCCGACCCATTCTTTTTAATTGCACATGCGGAAGCGGATAAATAATCCCCCAGACAAAATTCAATTGGGATAGAAAAGCAGGATCACATTTTCAAAACCAACCACATACTTTTTATACATATCAAACCAGTTGATTTACAGGACTAGACTATTAACAAAAAGATCTATAGAAGATCAGTCCTAAAAAACTAGGCTGTCCTAAGATCAGCTAGACAGGTCCATTCGCCGGCTCTTGGTCGGGATCGGCGAAGTCAAAAATCCTCTCGGCGACCCTCACTTTGGTCTACCAAAAAGCTCGGAGGATCCGCCATCTAGGGACCTGAAATATTATCCCACAACCGGGATGAGACAATGTCTCGCGAGTCCTACCCCCTAGAACTCGATTAGGAAGAAAATAAGCCCCCGGGGTGCTCTAGCCACACAAAGAGAATAGAGGACTTACCTCGCCTCGGTCCTTCCGCACGTCAAAGACAATTCAATTCTCAATCACATTTAATCATTCACAATGATTCAATTCAATCCCATTATCTATCTTTCCATACCGTCTATCAAACCAGTTCATTTAATAAGACGTACGCTTTCCAAAGCTGTAACTGATAGATAATATAATAGCTCGCCAGAAGCTGCCGCAATATTCAATATAGTATACTATAGCTCACCAGAAGCTGCCGCAATATTCATATAGTATACTATAGCTCACCAGAAGCTGCCGCAATATTCAATATATATTTATATCATAACTGCTCGCCAAAGTTATCAATTCAACAATAACCCAATCTATACCTTAATTAAATCAATCAATCAATCCAATCGATTCAAATTGGCCATACAAACCAATCACGGTGCTAGAAACTAACACCGGGTATTTTCAAGTTAAATACCAAAACTTCTCCAATTTCACTTAATTCCACATTTTTGGAATTATTAACCACAATCATCATTTTCACTTAATTTCGCAATTTAACACATAATTAGCACAAACTGACCGCCTTCTTTGCGATCAATGTGAAATTCTAACAACCTACCATCCGCAAAATTTTCGAAATTATTAAATAATTATATTTAATTCCGAAAATTAAATAATTAAATATTATATTATAATAATATAAAACAATAAAATAATATTTAAAAATTCGAAATAATTATTTAATTAAAAATAATTAATTAGGGCTTAAATTAGATTACACTAATTTAAACACACAATTAGCCCTAATTAAACATCCATTAAACTAATTATACAACTAATCTAATTTACATTAAAATAATCTAATCTAACCACCTAAACCTAATTAGACTAATCTAAACACCCCTTAAGCATGATTAACTTACTAAGCAAGGTTTAGAGGATAAACTCACGGTTTTGCGCGCCGGTGAGTTCACGGCGACCACGACGCCAAGGCGGTCGATAAACCCCAAAGCGGCGACACCAACGGAGGCCGGGAAGGGCTTGAAAACGGGCCACAAAGATCACACGGCTTGCTGGTTTTCTGCTTCTGATCTGAGCTGAACCGGGAGAAGAAAACAGCAGCTGAACGGAGAGGAAACAGGCCGATCGGAGCTCCGGCAAGCGGGTGGTTGGCAACCAGCGGCTCCCGGGGGTCTTGGGGATCTTGCTGGAGGTTGGGACGGGCAAAGGAATGGTCGGAATGGGGCGAAACAGCAAGAAAACGCGGAACAGGCGGAGCAGGGCGGAACCAGACGGTCCGGCGAGCGGCGGCTTCTCTCAGGATTTCGGGACAGCCGGAGAATCGTTCCAGCGAGCGGCGAGGTGATCCGGAACGGTCTGGATGTCGTCTTCGCGGAGATGGGTAGCTCGTTCGCTGATTCAACCGGGAAGTTAACTTTTTACTCGGATCTTTGGCGAAAGGTCGGCTGGAGCAGAAACTGGAACGAAGGGAAAACAGAGGAGGAAATGGGGTCCGATGGGCATGCGACGGCGATGGGGAGGTCAGACGGGCAAGAGGAAGCTTCGGGCGGCTCCCAGGCGGTGCTGTGGCTGTCGAACGGCGAGGTAGACGGCCAAAGGACGCGGGACGAAGGCAGAGCAGCGGCTGGACTCGCGGCTGCACGGGACTGGACGCGGCGGGCGAGCTAGCTGCTCCGGTGGGCTTGCGGGGCTTCGGACGGCTGCTGGACGAACTCCACTGGTTTCTCAAGCTTTTCCCTTCCTCAGCCATGGAGAAAGCTGCCGCACGAGGGATTCAAGGAAGGAGAAGCTTCAGCTGAAGCAAGGGCCCCCAAGAGCTCTTCTAGCTTCAACACTTGTCAATCTCTCTCTCTCCTTGCCCCCACCATGGCCGGCCCACCCTTCAGCCTCTTTCTCTCTCCTCTAGCTCCCCTACAAGCTAGTTAATAGGTCCAAAATGTGGTGTGCCAAGGGGATTTCGAATTTGGAACATTTGTTCACTTAATTCATTCAATTGCCAATTAATTCCATCCAATTGAAGCTCAATTAAATCAACCCATGTGTCCTCGGCCTTCTCATGACATTTCCCCGTCAAATGATCCAACTTGCCTCCCGAAGATTCGATTAAAAACGGCCCTCTGACAATCCCGAACAAAAACGGCCTTACTTTGCTTTTCCGCCAAAAATCTCGGTTTGTAGAAAAATCTTCTGGAGATGAGTCGACGTTCCTAAAATGAATTGTGACATGCCAGAACCTTCAATTTCTGAATCCGGGTTTAAAATCACGGTTAATTTCAATCTGGCGCGATTTGAGCGCGTCCTAATCTACCGGGTAGCTTTTAGGAAATTTTCAGTGCAATTGACCGTGGTTGATTATTTTCAAGCCACGACATAAATCTTCGACACATTAGCGACTCTCGATTGTCGTGAAAATCTCGAGGTTTCAAATACGGACACAGGGTACCCAAAACGACAGAATAATCAGTTCAGTGCCGGTCGACGAGGATATTGAAATCAGGTGGAATCACCCACACTCTAATTACATATCTCAGTCGAATCGACCTATTGCGATCTCATTCGATTCGACGGTGTCGTAATGATCCTTGCAGATTTATACGGTCGAGCAGTCGGTTCATGGTCAGATTCTCAAGCCTATTGCATTTAAATTCCTTAACGGCTTCACCTGATAGACTAGTTATCTCGTGAGTGATCAGCTCGGAGAATTGAACTATAAGCGCGTCGATGAAAAGTCCGTCTCATTTAATTGAAAACAGAATCAGAAATTTGGGATGTCACAACTCTTCCCCTCTTATAAAAATTTCGTCCTCGAAATTTAAACCATGACAATCCTTGAATCAAAAAGGTGGGGGTACAATTCTCTCATCGACTCTTCACTTTCCCAGGTTGCTCCTTCAGTGCCGTGGTGTTGCCAGATCACTTTGACCAATGGAATGGTCTTGGTGCGCAGAACTTGCTCTTTGCGATCCACGATCTGAACCGGGCTTTCAACGTACGACACACGGTCGTCCACGTCCAATTCCTCAAAATTAAGCACGTGGGTTGGGTCAGGCTCATACTTCCTCAACATCGACACGTGAAAGACGTCATGCACTTGCGCCAACTTTGGCGGTAATGCAAGACGATACGCCAGAATCCCGATTCTTTCTAGAATCTCAAAGGGACCTACGTACCTCGGACTCAGTTTTCCTTTCTTTCCAAAGCGCGAAGTACCCCTCATTGGCGACACCTTTAGAAAAACGTGATCACCAACTTGGAACTCCAATGGTCTTCGACGCTTGTCTGCATAGCTTTTACGACGACTACGAGCGGTACGCAATACGCCGATCACGCAAGCGCCTCCACCGATCTTTGAACTAACTCTGGGCCTGTAAGCTTTCTTTCACCAACCTCATCCCAACACACGGGTGTTCTGCATGCTCTGCCATACAACGCTTCGAAAGGTGCCATCTGAATACTCTGCTGATAACTGTTGTTGTAGGCGAATTCGACGAGATGAAGCTGCTCTTCCCAACTCCCTTTAAAATCCAGTACGCAAGCTCGCAGCATGTCTTCGAGGGTTTGAATAGTCCTCTCAGACTGGCCATCCGTCTGAGGATGATAGGCCGTACTGTACTGCAGCTTCGTACCCAAAGCACTCTGCAAGCTTTTCCAAAAGGCGGCTGTGAACCTCGGGTCTCTGTCTGAAGTAATCGTCACTGGCACTCCATGCAAACGAACGATCTGACGCACATATAGGTCTGCGTGTCTATCCAAACTAAGGTCCTTTCGTACTGCGATGAAGTGAGCCGATTTCGTCAATCTGTCGACCACTACCCAAATCGAATCATTTCCTCTTTGACTCCTCGGTAGTCCAGTCACGAAGTCCATCGTGATATGTTCCCATTTCCACTCAGGAATCTCGAGAGGTTGCAGAAGTCCTCCCGGCTTACAGTGCTGTGCCTTTACTTGTTGACAGGTCAGACATTTGGCGACATGCTTGGCGATGTCCGCCTTCATACCAGACCACCAATAATGTTGACGCAGATTCTGATACATTTTCGTACTGCCAGGATGAATGCTGTAACTGCTACGATGAGCCTCTGATAAAATCTCCTCTCTGAGCTCTGCATCGTCGGGTACACACAATCGTCCTTGGAACCTCAGTGTTCTATCCTCAAATATCTTAAAGTTAGCATTCTTCTTTTCTGTATTCTCTTGCAGAATCTTCTGAATCTCTGGATCTGTCCACTGAAGCGTCTTGATTCTGATCTGAACTTCCGGCTCAATTCTGAGGGTGGCCATAAGGTTCGAAAGGTGGCCTACCTCAAATTTGAAACCCGAATCTCGAACTTTCTCAATCAATCTCCATTCCTCGAGTACCATCTGAGCTACTGAAGACTTCCGACTTAGAGCATCAGCGACCTTATTTGCTTTTCCAGGGTGATACAGAATATCACAGTCATAGTCTTTCAAGAGTTCCATCCAACGACGCTGTCTCATATTCAACTCCTTCTGAGAGAATAAATACTTGAGACTCTGATGGTCAGTGAAGATCTGGAATCTTTCTCCACACAAGTAATGTCTCCAAATCTTCAAAGCGAAGATAATAGCTGCAAGTTCTAAGTCATGCGTCGGGTAATTCAATTCATTAGGCCTCAACTGACGGGACGCGTATGCAACAACCCTGCCATGTTGCATCAACACGCAACCCAGTCCACTGAAAGACGCATCACTATAGATCTCATAACCTCCAGGACCAGACGGTATGGTCAGCACAGGTGCGGTAGTCAGCTTCTTCTTAAGCTCTTGAAAACTACGCTCGCACTTGTCTGTCCACACAAACTTCTCCTCTTTCCTCAGTAGACGAGTCAACGGTGACGCCAATGCTGAAAACCCTTCCACAAACCTTCTGTAATACCCTGCCAAACCTAGAAAACTTCTGATCTCTGTTACTGTCGTCGGTCTCGGCCAGTTGATCACTGCTTCAATCTTGGACGGGTCCACTGATATTCCTTCACCTGAAATCACGTGACCTAGAAACGCCACACGAGTTAACCAAAACTCGCACTTACTGAACTTGGCATACAGCTCATGATTCCTCAGAGTACGTAGCACTATCCTCAAGCCCTCTTTCGTGATCTTCGGACTTCTCGAGTACACCAAGATGTCGTCGATGAACACAATTACAAAGCGATCTAGATACTCCTTGAACACACGGTTCATCGGATCCATAAAAGCATTTGGAGCATTCGTCAAACCAAACGGCATTACGGTAAATTCATAATGGCCGTATCGAGTACGAAACGCTGACTTCGGTATGTCTTCCTTCTTGATCCTCAACTGATGATACCCTGTCCTCAAGTCGATCTTTGAAAATATCGACGCTCCTTGAAGCTGGTCAAACAAGTCATCGATCCTCGGAAGTGGATACTTGTTCTTAATCGTCACTTGATTTAGTTGACGGTAGTCGATGCATAGACGTAACGAACCATCTTTCTTCTTCACAAACAAAACTGGTGCTCCCCAAGGCGATGCGCTAGGGCGTATGAATCCCTTATGGAGCAATTCTTGCATTTGTACCTTCAATTCCTTCAATTCAGACAACGCCATCCGGTAAGGAGCCTTAGAGATTGGCTCTGTCCCGGGTGCTAGTTCAATCACAAACTCGATCTCTCTCTCTGGCGGTAGACCTGGCAACTCTTTAGGAAACACATCTGGAAACTCTTGAACCACTGATATATCTTCTAACTTCAGCTCCTCGACTGTCGTATCCATGACAGTTGCCAAGTAACCTTGACAACCCCCGTCTAACAAATGGGTTGCCTCAAGCGACGAGATCAGAGCAATCGAGGGTCCTCCTCGACTCCCTATAAATTCGAAACTCTCACCCCCTAACGGGTTAAACTGAATCGATTTACGATAACAGTCCATCTTAGCTCGTTGCTTGGTGAGCCAGTCCATGCCAATAATCACATCAAAATCATACATGGCTAGGACTATCAGATCTATTTCCCCTACTCGCTCACCAATCACTAACTTGCAACCAGAACAACCCAATGCAACTAAGACCTTATCCTTTAACGGTGTAGATATGCTAACCACTAACTCCAACAATTCAGGACTTAATCCTATCGGCTTAACAAACCGCTCAGCTATAAAAGAATGAGTGGCGCCAGGGTCAAACAAAGCATAAGCAGCATGGTCGTTCAACGAAACCGTACCTGTAATCACATTAGGCGCATCCTCCGCCTGTCCTCTTGTGATGGCATACGTCCTTCCCTGAGCTGGAGGTCTAATCGGTCCACCCTGTGGTGCGATCTGCGGCGCAAACCCCCTATTCTGACCCAACTGAAGCGGCGGTGGCGGCGGTAACTGCTGCGGTCCTCTCTGCTTTCTGGGACAATCTCTGGCTATGTGACCAGGCTGGCCACACTCGTAGCAATTACCCGTCCTACGATTACATGGGGCGGTACCATGTCGCCTTCCACAGAAGCGACACGTGCCATTCTGATTTGGCGCTGACTTCCCAATTCCACCCTTCCTATTGGGCGGAACATGATACCTTCCTCCATACATCGGTTTCTTCCCAAACCGATTACCTTCTCTGTTCGACCCAAATCGCGACCCAGATGCGGCGGCTCTCTCATTCTGGTCTCTCTCAATCATCTGGACTCGTTTGTACAAGTCATTGTAGTTCCCCAAGTTCAGTAGTATCAGCGAACTCCTCAGTTCCGGCCTAAGCCCATCTCTGAACCTCCTAACTCGGTTCACCGGATTCTCGACCAATTCGGGGGCATACCGCGATAGTTCCGTGAACTTCGCTTCATACTGGTCTACGGTCATAGTACCTTGGCGAAGACGCTGAAATTCTACCATCTTCACTTCTTTGGCAGCTTCAGAAAAGTACTTGTCGTTGAAAACTTCGAGAAAGGCGTTCCACTCTGGAACTACGCCTTCAGGGAATACTGTGTCTCTCGCGGCTTCCCACCAAATCTCAGCATTACCTTCTAGTTGGTAGACTGCAAGGGCTACCTTCTCCACATCAGTGCACATGAGCAGTGCAAAAGCCTTCTCTAAGCCCTTGGTCCAAAGAACTGCCGCTTCGGGGTCTCCTGACCCAGTGAACTTCGGTGGATTCAACTTCAGGAAATGCTCCACCAACTTATGCATTGGTCTACCAGCGACCACGTTCCCAGGTGGAACTTCGGCGGAGTGCAACAACGAGCACGGCAAGCGGGTGCGGCGGCGGGTGCAACGGCGGAGTGCGGCGGCGCGGCGGCGGCGGCAGCGGCGGTAATAGCGGTGGCTTGATTCTGAGCCTGCTGATCCATCCGATTCCCCATGGCCTCAAGCATCTGCAGGATCCCGTCGATCCTCGGATCACCAGGGGTTGCTACCCCAGCACCAACAGGAGGGGGTGCTACTCCACTAGCGCTAGCCTCGGCTTGCGCTCGACCACGTCCACCTCGGGTACCGACCCTTGTTGGCGTCCTCCCCCGAGTAATGAGACTCATGGTCTTCTTCCTAGGAGTCCTCTCCTGATCACTCATAACGCAAGTTCTCTACAGACACCTGCTTTCCAATTCACATTGAATTAGAATTGAGTGACCTACCAAACAATTTACCAATCAACTAGAAATCACATGCACCGGCATGAAATCAAAGTCATTCCTACTAACTATCCCATAAACCATCGCACCTTATCACTCCAATCACAGACTCGCTCTGATACCACTTAAACGGGGATGTCACGCCCCGAACCTCGAGCACGTGCACATCCCACTGCGGTCGATAGAAATGCGACTTCCCAGGACACGTCGCCGACCCATTCTTTTTAATTGCACATGCGGAAGCGGATAAATAATCCCCAGACAAAATTCAATTGGGATAGAAAAGCAGGATCACATTTTCAAAACCAACCACATACTTTTTATACATATCAAACCAGTTGATTTACAGGACTAGACTATTAACAAAAAGATCTATAGAAGATCAGTCCTAAAAAACTAGGCTGTCCTAAGATCAGCTAGACAGGTCCATTCGCCAGCTCTTCAGTCGGGATCGGCGAAGTCAAAAATCCTCTCAGCGACCCTCACTGGTCTACCAAAAAGCTCCGGAGGATCCGCCATCTAGGGACCTGAAATATTATCCCACAACCGGGATGAGACAATGTCTCAGCGAGTCCTACCCCCTAGAACTCGATTAGGAAGAAAATAAGCCCCAGGGTGCTCTAGCCACACAAAGAGAATAGAGGACTTACCTCGCCTCAGTCCTTCCTGCACGTCAGCACAATTCAATTCTCAATCACATTTAATCATTCACAATGATTCAATTCAATCCCATTATCTATCTTTCCATACCGTCTATCAAACTAGTTCATTTAATAAGACGTACGCTTTCCAAAGCTGTAACTGATAGATAATATAATAGCTCGCCAGAAGCTGCCGCAATATTCAATATAGTATACTATAGCTCACCAGAAGCTGCCGCAATATTCATATAGTATACTATAGCTCACCAGAAGCTGCCGCAATATTCAATATATATTTATATCATAACTGCTCGCCAAAGTTATCAATTCAACAATAACCCAATCTATACCTTAATTAAATCAATCAATCAATCCAATCGATTCAAATTGGCCATACAAACCAATCACGGTGCTAGAAACTAACACCGGGTATTTTCAAGTTAAATACCAAAACTTCTCCAATTTCACTTAATTCCACATTTTTGGAATTATTAACCACAATCATCATTTTCACTTAATTTCGCAATTTAACACATAATTAGCACAAGTGATCCCTTCTTTGCGATCATGCGCGAAATTCTAACAACCGGCCATCCGGCAAAATTTTCGAAATTATTAAATAATTATATTTAATTCCGAAAATTAAATAATTAAATATTATATTATAATAATATAAAACAATAAAATAATATTTAAAAATTCGAAATAATTATTTAATTAAAAATAATTAATTAGGGCTTAAATTAGATTACACTAATTTAAACACACAATTAGCCCTAATTAAACATCCATTAAACTAATTATACAACTAATCTAATTTACATTAAAATAATATAATCTAACCACCTAAACCTAATTAGACTAATCTAAACACCCCTTAAGCATGATTAACTTACTAAGCAAGGTTTAGAGGATAAACTCACCGGTTTTGCGCGCCGGTGAGTTCACGGCGACCACGACGCCAAGGCGGTCGATAAACCCCAAAGCGGCGACACCAACGGAGGCCGGGAAGGGCTTGAAAACGGGCCACAAAGATCACACGGCTTGCTGGTTTTCTGCTTCTGATCTGAGCTGAACCGGGAGAAGAAAACAGCAGCTGAACGGAGAGGAAACAGGCCGATCGGAGCTCCGGCAAGCGGGTGGTTGGCAACCAGCGGCTCCCGGGGGTCTTGGGGATCTTGCTGGAGGTTGGGACGGGCAAAGGAATGGTCGGAATGGGGCGAAACAGCAAGAAAACGCGGAACAGGCGGAGCAGGGCGGAACCAGACGGTCCGGCGAGCGGCGGCTTCTCTCAGGATTTCGGGACAGCCGGAGAATCGTTCCAGCGAGCGGCGAGGTGATCCGGAACGGTCTGGATGTCGTCTTCGCGGAGATGGGTAGCTCGTTCGCTGATTCAACCGGGAAGTTAACTTTTTACTCGGATCTTTGGCGAAAGGTCGGCTGGAGCAGAAACTGGAACGAAGGGAAAACAGAGGAGGAAATGGGGTCCGATGGGCATGCGACGGCGATGGGGAGGTCAGACGGGCAAGAGGAAGCTTCGGGCGGCTCCCAGGCGGTGCTGTGGCTGTCGAACGGCGAGGTAGACGGCCAAAGGACGCGGGACGAAGGCAGAGCAGCGGCTGGACTCGCGGCTGCACGGGACTGGACGCGGCGGGCGAGCTAGCTGCTCCGGTGGGCTTGCGGGGCTTCGGACGGCTGCTGGACGAACTCCACTGGTTTCTCAAGCTTTTTCCCTTCCTCAGCCATGGAGAAAGCTGCCGCACGAGGGATTCAAGGAAGGAGAAGCTTCAGCTGAAGCAAGGGCCCCCAAGAGCTCTTCTAGCTTCAACACTTGTCAATCTCTCTCTCTCCTTGCCCCCACCATGGCCGGCCCACCCTTCAGCCTCTTTCTCTCTCCTCTAGCTCCCCTACAAGCTAGTTAATAGGTCCAAAATGTGGTGTGCCAAGGGGATTTCGAATTTGGAACATTTGTTCACTTAATTCATTCAATTGCCAATTAATTCCATCCAATTGAAGCTCAATTAAATCAACCCATGTGTCCTCGGCCTTCTCATGACATTTCCCCGTCAAATGATCCAACTTGCCTCCCGAAGATTCGATTAAAAACGGCCCTCTGACAATCCCGAACAAAAACGGCCTTACTTTGCTTTTCCGCCAAAAATCTCGGTTTGTAGAAAAATCTTCTGGAGATGAGTCGCGTTCCTAAAATGAATTGTGACATGCAGAACCTTCAATTTCTGAATCCGGGTTTAAAATCACGGTTAATTTCAATCGCGCGATTTGAGCGCGTCCTAATCTACCGGGTAGCTTTTAGGAAATTTTCAGTGCAATTGACCGTGGTTGATTATTTTCAAGCCACGACATAAATCTTCGACACATTAGCGACTCCGATTGTCGTGAAAATCTCGAGGTTTCAAATACGGACACGGGGTACCCAAAACGACGAATAATCAGTTCGGTCCGGTCGACGAGGATATTGAAATCAGGTGGAATCACCCACACTCTAATTACATATCTCGTCGAATCGACCTATTCGATCTCTATTCGATTCGACGATTGTCGTAATGATCCTTGCAGATTTATACGGTCGAGCAGTCGGTTCATGGTCAGATTCTCAAGCCTATTGCATTTAAATTCCTTAACGGCTTCACCTGATAGACTAGTTATCTCGTGAGTGATCAGCTCGGAGAATTGAACTATAAGCGCGTCGATGAAAAGTCCGTCTCATTTAATTGAAAACAGAATCAGAAATTTGGGATGTCACAAATTGTGACCCTTGCAATCTACGTGACAAAACACAGTGTTGGAATTATTTATGCATGGCTTTCACATTGATTAGAAAAGAAACTTCTCTGCAGTTTCCAAATTGACTTTTCTTAGTACCATAAATAAGAATTGATTTGAATGTTTCGTATTCTAAAATGAATAAAAAATCCTTTCGAGTGAGGCATTGGCATTCTATTTTCTTTTCAAGGCTAATACTCCATGTATGTCGCTTATTAAATTGTGAAGACAAAAAGGAAATACATATCGTATTTTATTATATGAGCTTTTTCATTTTTAACAAAGAACAAAAATTGGTAACAAAAATAGCTTATTGATGGGAATATTAACTTGTATAATGTCGCTTTTGGCATAAGTAAAAGGAAAACATGGAGTAAGTGCTTCTTGGATGGTGGAATAGATTATGAAAGAAAGAAAGCAATGCAATAATTGCTATCGAGGGACCGACACACCTAGAAAGCAATACAATAATTGCTATGGAGGGACCGACGCACCTAGAAAGCAATACAATAATTGCTATGGAGGGACCGACGCACATAGAAAGCAATACAATAATTGCTATGGAGGGACCGACGCACCTAGAAAGCAATACAATAATTGCTATCGAGAGACCGACGCGCCTTGACTAGAACCTCGCTAACTTTGTCGTCACACAAAGACTATAGATGCAAAATTTGACTTCAAAAATATAAAGCAATGTTTATTTATTTACTTTCGACTTTAATATTTCAATCTCTCCCACAATTGTGCTAGATCTATGAACAATACAATCATCTCTTTCCTATAACATAACCACTTAATGATTGAACTGATCAATTTCAATAAAACTGTCATTTTGTCAAATGAAAGAAATGTTGTTGCCTACTTCATCATCATCTTCCATATCTCTGAATGTGTGATATTGAAGGTGTCATGTAAGTTCAAATGAGACTATCGGTCAATTTACTTTTGTGAACATAACATCAAAGAGTTTCGCATAGAAATTCTTCTCAGTGAAACGGACACGCCTTCAAATAGTTGTAATTAGCATTTACCATATATTTTTCAAGCTAATGCGTACACCTAAGTATAATTGAAGAGACTGAAATGGATTTTCCATATAATACAGCAAAGTTTATTTTAACTGACGCATCCAATGACGTTTTAACTGCACATGTTCAATTTTTTGTAGTAATATTATTACTGATTACGTTTTTAGTTTTCTTTTTATTGCATATTACCCTTTCTGGAAATTGGTTTGTTCTGCGAGCAGTTCCACACGTAACGATACCTTAGTTGCTTTCTATATCATCATAAATATTCAGCAATGATTAGTCAAATTTTTAAGTAAAAAATCTCTTGTTGAAAGTATCCTATATTATCTCTTGCACGTACACCAAAAGATTTTGGACATAAATATGCAAATTGATGTATCAACTATCAATTCATTCAGTGCCATATAATACTATAGAAAAATAATAATCTGTTTCGTAGTGTAGGATCTTTCATTTTTGACAAAACTGAAATTTGTAACTGAAAAGATTAATAACGGCACTGAAGACTATCGTTGTACGTTATAAGAAAAGAATAAAGGCCACACAATAATTTCTCACCCAGCAATAGATGAACGCGAGCCTCAATTTGAAAGTCACTTGCTTCATCATTGCCTGACATGCACGAAGACTATAAGTGCAATATTCGCATTCATAAAAATAAAGCAATACGTGCTTCTTCACTAGCAATTGAGAGTATTATTCTTGTAAATCAATCACTCACTCTACTCACTCTCCTGTAAAATAACCCCATCTCTTTCCCGCAATAAAACCGAATGAACTGACAGATCTCAACAATAACGTCGTTTTATCAAACAAAAGATGCTGTTACCTGCTTCATAATCATTTTCCATCTCCAAATGTGTGGTATTGCAAGTGTCATGTAAGCTCAAATGGGACTACAAGGAAGAGTGCTGCCATTTTCATTCTCTATTGATAGCTGCTTGAATCTGCTCAAGACTCCTCCCTTTCGTTTCAGGGACCACTGTGATCACGAACACCATCCCAGCGGCGTTAATCACAGCATAAAGAAGGAAGGTACCTGTGAAGCAAGCGAGCAGAGTTATTTGCTTTCGACAAGTTTTTCGGAAGCATATTCTGACATTTTTCTCATGGGAAGAATGCTTTAGTATGTACTACATGTCTATTAATCATTCCGCAGAAAAACCCACTTAATTTTTTTCTTTTTTAAATGATATGTCGGCTCAATTTTCATGATATTCGAATCTAGGCAGAAGTTGCTGTAAACGCATTGATTGAAATAAATGGTCCGAATATGCATTCGAGAGCATGAAGAACGGAGCGACAGACACCTCTAGCTCCAAATAGGATTGAAATGTTCAGGAAAAGCTTAAGTCTCAAGTCTGTAGTTTAGTCGAATTCGCGCAACAACTCATGTTCCAATGTGAAAAATGTTTATCGAGCTCCTGCCAGAGTAACAGTTCAAAGAGTGTTTTCAGCAGAGTCGTACCGTAGGAGCTCCAGCTCATTAAGTAGTTGAAAGTGTAGGAAACTGCCCAAGCGCCGAACCAGTTCACTAGTGTTGCGAAACCTCCAGCTACTCCTTTGATATTAATGGGGAAAATCTGAACACCAGCACACATTACATGATTGGCAAAAGAATTTTGAAACTCTTGTACTAATAACACCAGTTACGAAAACATCCCTTTAATTTGATAAGCATGAAACTTCGGGGGATGTTTAGGATTAACTCGGACATCACAACCCAAGGAACCGCGCCCATTCCAGCCGAAAATGCTGCTATGTATAGCTGAGCATTGGAAAAAACAGAAAAGAAAAATTTATCGGAGGGAGTTGTTGCGGGGGCCAACTGGATAGAGCCAGAAAGAGATCAAGGCAGGTGAGATTATTACCAGAATGCCGGTGACGGCAAGTATTGGGACAGCATCAGCTGCCAGATCATGAACCTGGCTCGGAAGATTCTCAAAAAATTACTGGTTGACAAGCATTGCAAAGCAGAAGGAAGATACTAGGACTGATAGTAATTACCTTTAGAAAGAATGAAAGGGCAGTTACTATGCATCCCAGGACCAATCCTGTCCCCGAGATCTGCGATTGAGAGAGAGAGAGACAGAGAGAGAGAGAAGGTTATGGTTCAAGTTGCAGAACTTGCGAAAGGGGCAGAACCAGAAAAGCTTTGTTACTATAGACATGATTTCTTAGCTTTCATCTATTTTACCAAGAGAAGGGGCTTTCTTCCAGCTCTATCGACTAGTGCAGCACCAATAGCCGTGACAATAACCTGCAAAAATTTACTCTTTAAGTGTGATGAGTATAAAACTAGATTCCCAGCAAAGAGGAAAGGGCGAGAATTACAGACCTGGAGGATTGCATAAGTTATGGTTCCAACACTGGAGGAGAAACCTGAGGAGATTGTACAAATGCGATTATAAAGGCGAGACTAATACCTTGCTTGTGAGATTCAACACTAATTATGTGAACAGCTCATTCAGTGATAATTAAGTAGACCAAAAGCATTCGACATTGCGAACTTTACTAAACCATTTGAATATTAACCGGATTATATAAATTGGAACCCCTGCTTTGCTTTTTATTTAGCTTTTCGTTCTGGAATCTTAAAATGCAAAGCATACTTTCATTTTTGTGGTGCCCAAGAGCTTCTTGCTATGAACTGCATACCTGCTTCCTCAAAAATATTGCTTGTATAGAAACAGACGCCATTTATCCCTCCAAACTGCTGGACGACCATCAATCCAACACCAATCTGGCCAAAAATTTAACAAATTTGTCAGCAAAAAGAACAACAATGGGAAATATCACCAAAAGTACAACTACTGCATATTCTCGATCCACAGGGCATTTCAAGAAAGCAACGAAGGAGGGACTTTATTGGATACATAGCAGTAAATACAGAGAGAAGATTACGATGACAGAGCTCAGATATCTTCTCTGAAATAAATCGAGAATGCTGGCTTTCAGGAGCAGTTGAAGAGTTTCGATGTAGTCCTGTCAAGAAAAACAAATTCGATCATTCTGTCAGCTATTTGTACTTATAAAGTTGAGGCACTATGATGAAACGAGTATAGACTTAAAGCCTTTTACTTGTATTTCAGCAGCCTCTTCAGAAATGTCCGCATCCTTTCCACGGAGTTTCTGCAGCGCGGCTTCAAACTCCTTTTCGCGGCTTGTTTTCGCCTGCATTTGGCAGAATCCTAAAATTCATTCCAACACTACAAATCCCTCTCTTCCAACAATTCAGATAAGAAGAGTCTGGTGTTCATCTTGATTTGATACCAGCCATCTAGGAGACTCTAGAGTGAAAAACAGGCCGAACAGTAGGACTGCACAGGGGATTAGACCTGCATAAACCGCAGATGTTCAAGGTGGTTTCAGACTTGGACTTTTCTCTACAACATTGGCACTAAACTTGAATTATGCTACTTTTTCTGTTTTACCAATTAATGCCAAAACCCTCCAAGCTAATACTGTCCCGATAATGAAGGAAACAGACACTCCAGCAACGATCATAAGCTGTGGAGAGAAGAGAACATGTTAGGCCCAGTAGGTTCTATAGGATGTACATATATACACCATCTTGCACTTGCAAGAGGGCAAAGTTTGCTACAAGCTAAGGCCTTTTGCCAATAGCTACATGCTTGCAATTTTAACCAAGAATGTTCATACAAAATCTTTGCCTGATTGACAGCAGTCAAAGCTCCACGGAGATTTTTGGGTGTAATTTCAGCTATAAATATTGGTACCTGAACATAAATTAGAAAAAGATTAACCAATCTAAACCGAAGAGAGAGCCTCATGTTGTCACTGTAAATCGAGTCCAGCATGTTGTCGTAGAACAACTTGCTACATCAAATTTGTGTGGTACGAAGTGAGGAATTACCACATAGGAAAAGACTCCCATTCCATATCCCGTGGCCAATCTTCTGATATCCAGAGCCAGTGCTCCCTAATTTACTCAAAATTAAACAGAACAGAGAGTTGATGAGACATGAAGTTCTTATGCAACTAATCAATCTTCATGTTGATTAGGCTTGTAAATAGGATATGGACACACCTCAGCAAAGTAAATAGCAAGCCATCCTGCTACACAAAGAGCACTCGCTATTCTCATTGTCTGCATTTTGAGGCAAATGTTTTTGCTGTCACGTCCTCCGTCCATGATATGACTAAATCCCAAAGCTAAAACTCTCAAAGAGTCTTGAACAACACTGTTCTGTTTTACATTGTGAAAGACGCACTCATTTGCTGCTTACCCACTTACGGCCAACAAAATCAGCGATTGGTCCTCCGGTAATTGCACCAATCATTGCACCGAATGTCAGTATGGATCCAAAGACTGAATACTGTTGAAAGACACAAAGTGTGACTGCAAATCAGCTTGAGTTCAGTGAGAGCAAGAACTTCAGTTACCATCTAGCTAACGATTCTATGAGTCACCGAATGTCCAAGAATCTCAGTGGAAAGCTATTCTGAACAAACCTATCACTTCGATCAGAAACCTGAATGATATGCAGTCGCAATTTTCAGTTGACGATACCCAATCTAAATCTCCCCATTTTTGGTTTTCTTGTCCTGAGGTGTCCAACAATGGAACTTGATGCGAAAATTCAGTATACATTTCACTCGTTACAATGCAGAAAGAATAAGATGTCAAGAAAAAGAAGTATCTCTACCTCAAAACCAACATCCTTATTTTTGAGAGTCTTGTTTATAAAATTTTTGATCATATAACTCGTCTATATTATGGACCCGGAATATGAGCAGATCGTTACTTTGATTTTCTTGTATATGGGCGCCTTCAGTGACAAGTCCGATATTGAATCGAAGCAACGAACAAAGACAACGCGACATGTGCTTCTCAACACTCGCAGGTAAATTCGACATACCTCAGCTGTAGAGAGACTAAGTTCCTCCACTATAGCATCCCGAGTTGGTGATGAATAACCTGCCTGAAAATCCAATGAAACAATTTCTCATTAGATTCAATTAATCACATCCTTTTCATTTTAACCATTACTATTGGACCTGGACTTTTCAAAAAGAAATTGCATTTCCTACTTACGCAGGTCCCGAATTCATAGGAACCGCAAACTGCAACGAATGTGGTGAAATAGACCATCCACAGACGACCCTTATCGGTTCCCTCATCTTTGCCAGCTCGGTCCTTCTCTTGCGGCACGAGGAGCCGCTCTCTTACTCCTTCTCTGTCCCCAGTTTCTTGATTTTCAATGTCCTCGTTAATCGCCATGCTTGCTCGCCTTACAAAAATGCTCCTTCGTTCTCTATCTGACTATGTACAAGGAACTAGCAAATCTATAAGCTCCAGAGAAGATAAGTTCTCTTTCCAACGTGGCTAGTCTGCTTGCTTTATATGGATGACTCGAAATGAGAAACCCCAAGTGCTAATACGGAAACCCCATCTCCGATCGGTTTATACTCGTGGTTTCTAGGAATTCCTCGCGGACCTCAGTCTTACAAACTGGCAAGCAACTCTTTGCTTTTCTGACTCGCCCCCGTTAATGGTATTGGAATCACTAAGGGAACAGAGTCTCCGGATACAGCAGGATCACAGATGTAAAGGGCTGCATCGCTCTTTATGGGCAAGGAGTAAAAACATGGAACTGGACTTTCTCGTTGACACGGCTCTGGATAAAGACAAAGTAACAACCACGGACAAAGTTCTATCTTTTTGAGCCGGCCACCAGCTAGGAAAACCAGAGTGTTTTTCTAACCTGGAAAGTAATTAAGTTCTGTCCATTTTTCCATGGAGGCATTGTTATCTTCAACTTTAACCCACGTTTATCGTGTAAGAAAGATAAGATCTCAATTAATAGTTTCTTATCTCTTTGGTGCAATAAGAAACTATCAAGAAAAAGAACTGTTCTGCTAGAACATTACTTTTCTTTTGGGAATTTTCTTGACCAAAACCCTTTTTTTTTTCCAATTGGACGATGAGCACAAGATAATTTCGGCCGGACCTTCTTCTGGGACACATTATCTTCCTTTCCTATTTTTTAAAAGAACCACTACATATGCGAACAAAAAACATGAATATAGTCTCCTTTGTGGTCAGTGACGCTTTTGATGTCTGCTCAAATGGTAAAGACTAGATAGCATTAATTTCAAAAAGGGATGTTTTTCATCTTTCCATAGTGGCCAATTTTGCGGAAAATGGCAATTTATAGAGGCAAGAGGTGGACAGAATTACTTTCTACTAAGGACGTCATGTACTGCCGAGGCCCATGAATCTAAAGAATTCAGCCACCATGAAGCCAGCCGATGGGAAAGAATTCACAGGCACAACGCAATGGACCATAAAGTTGCAGAGCACATCAGCCAAAAATGTCCAACCACCATTCTCCAACTACTTTATTGGTCCACATTTGCTGCATCTCCGTCTTCTTTCACTTCACGATTCGGAATAGGCCAACAAAATCCAGCAAGAATATATGGCTGTGGCCTGCTCGAGAAAGGGAAAATATCAAAATATATCTTACTCTTGATCTAATAGTCACTCACATATTCTCATGGTGGTGGGCTCACACGATTATACCTATCCATTTCCCGCATCAGGTCATCATCCGATAAGAAAGTCATCATGGTTATGTAGCAAGAATCCTCGATGTCCTTTACTTGTAAACCTAACCCATAAATAGCGTAAGAGTACACCTTCATTTGGGAAATATTAGGGGGCGTATCGGAAGAGTATGCTCCCTCAATACATGGTTCAGTATTGATATACGAAGGATAAGTAACGGGCTGTGAGCACTTCATGAAGACCACCGCAGAGGATGAAGCATTTTGATAGTACGGATACCGATCACTCAAGTTGGAGCTCGCCAATGAGAAACGAGGGAGGGATGAGCAATTACTTTTTTGCAATCCATCGTCAACCACCGTGATTGCGCCCAATATTTTATCCCCGAAATTATTGTAATTGTCAATCGACTTCACATGATATCGACCAACATACAAATATAGAATGGTGCGATTATTTTCACAAGCTAGCTCATATTCAGAGCGGCCGCAGCTTTTCGGGCCACCTTTCAATCGAAAAGGACAGCGTATGTCATGAACATCACCACAAAATGAAGCAGTGCACAAGTGATTATTCTTCGCACCGCAATTCATCCCCGGTAGCAGTAGAACATGCGATATGAAAATCAAAACGCGGAACATGCTCATGGAGCTCAGAGACTTCATTGTCTCTCTATCGTTTGATCTGATGCAATGAAAGTTTTTGCTAATTGGTAAATATGAATGAAAAGCGTCGGTCGTCAGTCATACAAATGTCCAAGTCAACCAATAAAAGCAAGTCTAGTGAAGAAAAGAGGAAGTGGGTATCGCGTGAAAATTGCAACCCTTGCAGCCTAGGTGACAAAACACGGTGTTGGAATTATTTATGCATGGCTTTCACATTGATTAGAAAAGAAACTTCTCTACAGTTTCCAAATTGACTTTTCTTAGTACCATAAATAAGAATCGATTTGAATGTTTTGTATTCTAAAATGAATAAAAAATCCTTTTGAGTGAGGCATTGGCATTCTATTTTCTTTTCAAGGCTAATTTTCCATGAATGTCGCTTATTTTATTGTATGAGCTTTTTCATTTTTAACAAAAAACAAAATTGGTAACAAAAATAGCTTATTGATGGGAATATTAACTTGTATAATGTTGCTTTTGGCAAAAGTAAAAGTAAAAGGAAAATAAAAAGCGTCGGGAGTCGTCGGTCAAACAAATGTCCAAGTCAACCAATAAAGGCAAGTCTAGTGAAGAAAAGAGGAAGTGGGTATCACGTGGAAATTGCAGTCCTCGCAGTCAAGGTGTCAAAACACGGTGTTGGAATTATTTATGCTTAGCTTTCACATTGATTAAAAAAGAAACTTCTATGTAATTTTCAAATTGAATCAAAATCCTTTCGAGTGAGGCATTGATGTTATATTTTCTTTTCAAGATTAATATTCCATAAGTGTTGCTTTGTTAAATTATGAAGTTGAAAAGGGAAAGGATGTCATATTTCATCGTCTAGGCTTTTTTTATTTTTAACAAAAAAACAGAAATTGGTAACAAAAATAGACTATTAACAAGAATATGAATGTGTATAATGTCGCTTTTGACAAAAGTAAAAGGAAAATAAAAAGTAAGTGCTTCTTAGATGATGTAACACGTTATGAAAGAAAGAAAACAATATGATAATTTCTAGCAATGGACCAACGCGCCTTGATTAGAACCTCACTAACTTGGTCATCACGCGAAGACTATAGATGCAAATTTCCAAGTCAACCATTAACACAAAGTCTAGCGATGGAAAAGTGGGTCTCACGTGGAAATTGCAGCCCTTGCAGCCAAGGTGACAAAAACATGGTGTTGGAATTATTTATGGAGAAAAGAAACTTCTCTGCAATTTTCAAATTTGACTTTTCTTGGCAAATTGACTCTTTAGGAATCAATTTGAGTTCCATCCAAAAAGAATTGATTGGAATGTTATGTGCTCTAAATTGAATCAAAATCCTTTCAAGTGAGGCATTGGCGTTCAATTTTATTTTCAAGGTCAGTATTCCACGAGTGTCACTTCGATAAATTGTGAAGACAAAAAGGAAAAAAAATGTCATATTTTACCGTATAAGCTTTTTCAATACTGACAAAAAAATAGAATTAGTAACAAAAATAGACTATTAAAGGGAATAGTAACTTGTATAAAATAATGTTACTGTTTACAAAAATAAAAGGAAAAATTGGAGTTAGTGCTTCTTGGATGACGTAACAAGTTATGAAAGAAAGAAAGCAATTCGATAATTTCTGGTGATGCAATCGATGTGCATTAACTAAAACCTCACCAACTTTGTCGTCACAAAAAGACTATACATGCAATATTCGAGTTCACAAAAAAAAAAAAAAAGACGTATACTTATCCAGTATCAACTTCAGTATTACAATCTCTCTTCCGTAATCGTGCTGGATCTATGAACAATATTGCCATCTCTTTCCCAAAATAGAACCACTTAATAGTGAACTAATTGATTACTCTTGTTCTATCAAATGAAAAAGAATGTTCTTACCTGTTGATGACACCTAATTCTTCCCTTTTTATTTAGGACTTAATCATATAAAAAATTAAGGATTAGTCTCTAAAATAAATAAAAAAGTAAATAATATCATCCATTAAATTGCATCACGTTTTCATTAAATTGCATCACTTATAGACATTAGGAACACTTCCATTACTAGTACTAAAAAATTATATAAAAAAAAAATGCAGGGACCGGCTAAGCCTGTCCCCTCCTTCTTTTCCCTTTTCATTTTCCCCCGCACGGCCCACCTCTCTTCTTTGCGGCCCAACTCACTGTTCTTCCTTCTTCCTCCTCCTTCCCTCGCTTGGACGCTAGCTTCAGGACAAAACAGAGAGATCGTCGCTGGCCGAAGGACACAAGGACTTAGTCATATAGAAATTTAGGTTTTTTTTTTTTTTTTTTTTTTTTTTTTTGATGATTAGTATCTGCCGGGCCCGCCTTTCGCTTACGCTAATCGGCAACCTATGGCTTGTACAGTGCTCGGACGGTACCTCGGACCAAGCATTAGTACCTCGGGGAGACTAGCATAGGACCCCACCGCCATGGCCCTCTACTTAAGATGCTAGCAATTGCGGATTTCGAACTCTCGACCTCAGTGATAAGGGAGAAGCTCTCAACCAGCGCAATTACCTACCGGTGGATATATAAAATTAGGTATTAGTCTCTAAAAATAACTAAAAAGTAAAATAAATAATTTTCATTAAAATGCATCGCGTTTTTGTTAAATTGCATTGCATATAGACATTAGGATAATTTGAATTACTAGTATTAAAAATTTTAAAAATAATTTATAAAATTAATATTAGAAAAGAAAATTAACAAAAAATAAAAAAGCAGCCGGGCGGGCTAGGGCCGGCCTTAGCCCGACCCCTCCTTCTTTTCCCTTTCTTCCCCCTCCCTTGTGGCCCAGCCTGCTTCTGTTCCTTCTATTTCACAGGCGCGGCCCACCTTTCTTCTTCCGCGGCCCAGCTTGCTCTTCTTCCTCCTTCCTCCTCGCTTGGACGTTAGCTTCAGGACAAAACAGAGACAGGGTCCCTGGCCGAAGGACGCGAGGCTGCGCGCGACGTTCGCCCCAGGAATGTAGTGCGGTACGAAGCCAGCTGGTCTCGTCCTTGAAGAAAGAGAGAGAAACAAGATAAATGGGAGACAAAGGCAGCAAAGTGAAGGGGGTGGTCTCTCTGGTTTTCTTGGGTTTGTTCGGCCGAGGAAGAGCAACCAAGAGAGAGAGAGGGAGAGAGCTGGTGAGAGTGAGAAGACGAGCTCAAGAGAGAGAAGGAGCGAGCCAGATAAGAGAGGAAAGAGAAGCAACTGTGTTCTCGAGTTCTTCGAGGGAAGCTGGAGACAGCTGTTAGGGAAATCCCTTATGATGTTTTGAAGATGACAAAATAAATCAAAAGCTACTAACATGTTTGATGGTTGAGTAATAGACCATGCAGATAATAGAACATGTAAAGGATATTGTCAAAATCTGAAGACTGCCAGACTTTAGTGTCAAAGTCTGTTCTACATCAGAAGTCTGTCAACTCTGACTAATTCCAGATTGAACGTGAATGATGAACCAGAAGACAGACTCTATGCTGAAGCTGAACTAGGTACAGACCTTAAAAGCTAAATCTGTTTAGAAGCAGATATGTTAAGACGCAGATTGTAAAGTCTACAGACTTAGATTGTAAAGTCTACAGACTCATATTGTAAAGTCTACAGACTCAGACTTTACATCCAGATTCGATGAATCGTAACTCAAGCCCAATCATACAACGACTAGTGATCTGGTTTGGATTCCACATCAAAATTGATTTGATTGATTCAATCTAATTGATTGACGATTGGATATTGAAGACAAGAACTTTCTATACAAAGAAGCTTTACTTATGGAAACCAAGATTTCGTTTGTATGGGCGATCGGAATCAATTTGGGATTTTACCTTTGTCACTCAACGGCTACCAAATCTTCTAGATACAGAGCTGTCCAATGGGTATATTGAAAGACGATTCTCCGGGATACTGTCCAATGGGTAGTTTGGAAGTGGAGGAGTATTTAAGGAGATCATGGACCGATGAGCAAGTAAGAGACGGAGCGTAGAATTTATAATTCCAAAGTCTGAGCGACTTTCAATCATATACTTGTCTTTTGAGAGCTTAAACGTTTGTAATCATGAGAGAAATACCAAAAGAGTGACTTAGTGAGATAGTGTGATCTACTACTAAGTGTTTGCACTTGAAGTTGTAATCTCTTGTTGATTGCATAGTGGAATCCAGCCAAGAAGGCTGTTATCGTGGGAGAGTAGACGTAGGCTTGGATTAAACCGAACCACTATAAATCTTGTGTTCTTATTCTCTTCCCTAATTCATTTATTTTGTTCAAACTAGCTATATCAATTGGTATCAGAGACAAGTGCTCGGTTTATAAAAGTGTTTTTACTTTTGAGCTAAAGATTCTTTATGGCTAGTATCTTGGCACCAGGTCTTATGGAAGGGCAAAACAACACAAGGCCACCATATTTCGATGGAAGAAAAGACAAGCAAAATGGCCAGAAAAGAACAAAAAAAGAGAAGATGATGAGCAAGAAAATTTATGCTTGATGGAACATTCAGAATCTGAGTCTGACTCATGCACAGACTCAGAATCCGATGAGGAAATCGAGGGGGAGAAATTGAATCCAAAAGAAAAGAAAAGAATCGTGATCATCTAAAAAAGGCAACAAATTGAGGGGGAGCTTTGAACAATTATGGAAAAATCTTTTTGGATTGATCGTGATCTTATTATGGATGAAATAAAAGGTAAATGTGTCAGAATTTATTCAAAAAAAGATCCGGTTAGTGCATCTTTTATTACCTTTTGTCATTAACAAATCTCTTAATGATATTATCATTTTCTTATGACAAAAAGGGTATGTGAATTTTATGATGCATCTGTGATTTTTATTGGATATTTGCTGATATATATGATCGAAGTGAGCTTTATTGCATATCTTTAATATTCGATAAAAAAAAAGCTGATTTTTGGAAATTGTGATTCATGCAAGATATTGATTATCATTCTCTACGTGAATCTATTGTTATCGCTTTTTGATTATGACAAAAAGGGGGAGAAGATATGAATATGCATATGTGCTGATTGGTTGATATTATTTATTGCATAATATTGAGCTGCGATAATTTTTTTATATATTCTTATGCTCAATCTATTTGTTATCTTCTGATATCCTTTGATTTAAAAGTATGTTTACAATCTGCATATTCAGAGATTGTTTTGTCATCATAAAAAATGGGGAGATTGTTAGGGAAATCCCTTATGATGTTTTGAAGATGACAAAATAAATCAAAGGCTACTAACATGTTTGATGGTTGAGTAATAGACCATGCGGATAATAGAACATGTAAAGGATATTGTCAAAATCTGAAAACTGCCAGACTCAAGACTCAAAGTCTGAAGGCTGCCAGACTTTAGTGTCAAAGTCTGTTCTACATCAGAAGTCTATCAACTCTGACTAATTCCAGACTGAACGTGAATGATGAACCAGAAGACAGACTCTATCTTTCAAGTTCTAAGATTTTTCTGAGACCTTAAAAGCTAAATCTGTTCGACGCAGATATGTTCGGACCAGATTGTAAAGTCTACGACCCAGATTGTAAAGTCTATAGACTCATATTGTAAAGTCTACAGACTCAGACTTTACATCCAGATTCGATGAATCGTAACTCAAGCCCAATCATACAACGGCTAGTGATCTGGTTTGGATTCTACATCAAGATTGATTTGATTGATTCAAGCTAATTGATTGACGATTGGATCTTGAAGACAAGAACTTTCTATACGAAGAAGCTTTACTTATGGAAACCAAGATTTCGTTTGTATGGGTGATCGGAATCAATTTGGGATTTTACCTTTGTCACTCAACGGCTACCAAATCTTCTAGATACAGAGCTGTCCAATGGGTATATTGGAAGACGATTCTCCGGGATACTGTCCAACGGGTAGTTTGGAAGTAAAGGAGTATTTAAGGAGATCATGGACCGATGAACAAGTAAGAGACGGAGCGTAGAATTTATAATTCCAAAGTTTGAGTGACTTTCGATCATATACTTGTCTCTTGAAAGCTTAAACGTTTGTAATCGTGAGAGAAATACCAAAAGAGTGACTTAGTGAGATAGTGTGATCTACTACTAAGTGTCTCTTGTTGATTGCATAGTGGAATCCAGCCAAGAAGGCTGTTATCGTGGGAGAGTGGACGTAGGCTTGAATTAAGCCGAACCACTATAAATCTTGTGTTATTATTCTCTTCCCTAACTCCTTTATTTTATTCAAACTAGCTATATCAACAGCGAGAGCAACAGAGAGAGTGAGCAAAGGGTGAAGCGGAGAGAGAACCGAGAGTGAGGGGAGGGATGGACTAAGAGAAAGCGAGACCCAGCAGCCGAACTTCGTTCTCGGACAAACGTTGCCTGGCCCTCCTCAACATAAACCGGCGATCTTTAGCCGACACCCTCGAGCCCGCGGCTACCTATTCCTCGGCGCCCGAATCACCGGTGATTTTTCTTTGGGTTCGATTCACTTTTTTATCCCGATGATCCTGCCTCGGTGCAACATCGAGGCGGCCGAACATAGCTCGTTTCACTTCAGGCTCACCTCCTGGCCGTCGTCGCCAAGCCGAGTAGGGATATTCGCGGTCAAACACTTCTCTTTAGGAACTCCGTTGCTTGGTTTTATTTAAAACAGAACCGAAACGATAGCTGGGTCTCGTTTCCCTGGTCCACGAGCATGCTCGGTTTGAACGAGCAGTCCCTTTTGTCGAGTTTTGAGTGTCACTTGCTGTTCTCTTTTGAGTTTGGACACGAGCTAGAGTCTAGAATGGGTTTACGACCTCTCCATAATCCGTGCTCATCGCATGCCCGATATAATGCCTCAGTTAGTGTTATTCTAAAAATGAGACGAGGTTTTATTTGTCTCTGTGAAAGCATACCATGGATCTGTTTGACATATTTTCATCGACTTGAGATGTCATAAGACGAACTCGATAGCAAAGTGGAGGTTCATCAGTATGCCATGTCACTTTTAGTCGAACGCCTAAGACTTGCTCAATGAAATGTTTCTGAGAGAATTGTTTAAGAAATGGCTTCTATTTTCACTCGAATGCGAAGGTACCACTTGATGCAGTTTGTCTGGGGTCATTAGTTGTTAAGCTCGATTTTCACGAGCAATGAAGTCACTACATCTCTGCATTTCGTTCGAGACATGCTGTGTATTTTTCATTGAACTTGATGAGTGGTGGCAGCGGCTTGCGTGATGGTAGACGTTGGCAGTGAATTTGGTTTTGCGGTGGTGAGCCAAGATAGCTTGGTGACGGCCGGCAACTTTGGGTGTGGTCGACTTCGGTAAAGGACGTCGCGGCGGAGTTGACACGAAGAAGAAGAAGATGTTGAAAGGCTGAGAGAATAAAAGAAAATTAGGAAAATAGGCCTGGTGCAGGAAAAAATATTGGGTGGTCTGGGACCGCCACGTCAACGTGGTCCCGGACCACTCACACGGCGCCACGTGTATGGGGAAGCCAGACAAAGGACGAAAACCGGGGCCCACTTCTCTGACGCTCTCTCTCCTCTTTCTCTCTTTTGTCCCCTCCCCTCATATGTGGCGCCATATGAGTGGTCCGGGACCACGCTGATGTGGCGGTCCCGGACCACCCAATATTTTCTTCTGGTGCAGACGTTCGTGGAAAGAGGATAGGAGATGGGCTTGAGGTTTTGTTTCAGTAGATTTAGGTTTGGTTTAAGTTAGGCGGATTGGGCTGGGCTTAATTTGTGAATATTTGGGCTGGGTTTAAATTTTCATGAAGTGGGTCTTTGAGAGTCCATTACTAAAATGGAGGTCTGTTTTATGGAGCCCAATTGTGTTCCCGGTCCAAGCCCGAAAAGCCCATAGCAACCCATGTTCGGACCGGACCTTGGGGCCCAGCCCGAGTCCCTATTTTCGGAATTAATTTTTTAAGAAAATTTAAGAGAAAACTTTTTTTTTTCTAAAAATTAGGAAAAAGCTTTAGAGTTAGTTTTTTTTTTATAGTAAATACTCTTAAAATGTGTGAGAGTCCTTGATAAGAAAATTGTGCTCAAGAATTGAATAAATCCTTACAGATATACCATAGGGTTTTGATTAACCTTAAAAATAAATGCCCTTGATGACGCACTTTCAATGTTGATTATAAGCTCCTTTAACTTAGTTAGAGATTGCATGCTCCCTATTTGGTAATATTAGATATTTGCTTTGCCATGCAATTTACTTGATTGTTTATTATTATTTTAATGATTGCGCACCCACATGATTATCTCATATGTTAGTGGATAGGCTTAAAATCAATCCAAGCTGCCCTATTTTTTTTTTTTGTGAAATGAAATAGATTAGATACGATTAATTACTATAATTAAATCCACAATCCTAGATTCTTTGGTTGCATAGGAAGTGAAGCATACTCACGTATTTCACTTGATTTCTAGTCAACTCCAATAGGCTAGTGACGACTCTTTATTAGAAAATTCTCATAGCGTCAATTTGAATAACCAACGTCATGCGAAGTATGAGTTTAAGAGAGCCCACATCTAAAACTAGGGTCGTAGGCCTATCTTTTAGACAATATCCCTAAACCCAATTTCCTCCCTACCGAAGGGTAGGTCACGACACTTGCTTCATAATCATCTTTCATCTCTAAATGTGTGGAATTAGAGGTGTCATGTATGCTTAAATGAGACTATCAGCCGATTTACCACTGTGAACATAACATTCAAAAGTTTCGAAAATATATTCAAAGAAATTCTTTTCAGCGAAACAAACGCTTTCGAATAGTTGTAATTAGCACTTATCATATTTTTTTTCTCAAGCTAATGGGTACCATTATCTATAATTGAAGAGATTGAAATGGATTTTCCATATAATACAACCAAGTTCATTTTAATTGACGCATCCAATGACGTTTTAACTGCACATGTTCAATTTATTTATAGTAATATTAAAACTGATTACATTTTTCATATTCCCCTTTCTGGAAATTGGTTTGTTGTGCGAGCATCTCCACAATGATACCTTAGTTGCTTTCTATATCGTCATTAAATATTCAGCAATGATTAGTCAAATTTTTAAGCGGAAAATCTCTTGGTCAAAGTATCCTAAAAAATCTCTTGCACGTATGCCAAAACATTCGGACATACATTATGCAAATTGATGTATCAACTATAGGTCCATTCAGTGCCATATAATACTATTAAAAAAATGATAATGTATTTTGCAGTGTAAGGTTTTTTAATTTTGACAAAAATAAAATTGGAAAATGAAAAGATAAATAACAGCACCTGAAGACTATTATCGCACGTCCTAACCTCCAAAAAAATATGGAAGTGTATGGTGCTAATTAACGACAACATAAATTTTATAGAATTTGTGGTTGCCTTTCATGAAAAAAAAAAAAATAGAAGGGGGTAGGTGCTTCTTGCTGCTTGGGCAATGCAACACATTACGAGAAAAGAAAGTGGGCCACATGATGATTTCTTAGTCAGATATAGACGGATGCATGCCTTGATAAGAAATTCACTTGCTTTGTCATTGCCCTACACACGCGAAGACTATAGGTGCTTTTTTACTACCAATTGAAATATTATTCTCGCAGATGAATCAATCACTTGCCAGTACAATAATCTCACCTTTGTCCCGCAGTAAAATTGCTCTATGGAAAAACTGAAAAATCTTGACAATAATGTCATTTTATTGAACGAAAGATGCTGTTGCCTGCTTCAAAATCATCTTCCATCTCCGAATGTGTGGCATTGGAAGTGTCATATAAGCTCAACTGAGACTACAAGGAAGAGCAATGAGTAAATAACTTGGAGTGCTGCCATTTTTATTCTCTGTTGATGGCTGCTTGAATATGCTCAAGACTCCTCCCTTTCGTTTCAGGAACACCATCCCCGCGGCGTTAATCGCTACATAAAGAAGGAAGGTACCTATGAAGCAAAGCCAGTAGAGTTATTGTCTTTGGACAAGTTTTTCAGATGCATATCAACATTTTTCTCATGGGAAGAATGCTCTATTATATACTACTTGTCTATTAATCATTTTGCAGAAAAACGCACTTTTCTTTTCTAAATGACACTTCGAACAAATTTCGTGATATTCGAATGTAGGTAGAAGTTGCTGTAAACATGTTGATTGCAATAAATGGACCGAATATGCATTTGAGAGCGTGAAGAACGGAGTGATAAACACCTATACCTCCAAATAGGATTGAAGAGTTCAGGAAAAGCTAAGTCTCAAGTTTGAAGTTTGGTTGAATCCATGCAAAAACTCACGTTCCAATGTGACAAAATGTTTATCGAGCTCAATTTGGTTAACTCATAAATTTCATGGTAAAATTTGATGAAAACTAACGAAGGGTAAATGTGTTATGTGTGTACTAGTTTGCGTTTTTGGTGATTCAAAAACTAATTTTCAGTAAATTTGTCACATATGTACTAGTTTGTGATTTTTCATTATATCAACCCTATGGATTTCCATGTGAACTTGCCACGTTAACTGTCTATATCATTCAACTCAATAATTTAATGATAAAATTTCACTGAAGCTAACGGAGGGTAAATGTGTCACGTGTGTATATGACCCAAAATTTGGTTAGGGATAAATTTGTCACGGTGTATAAATTTGGGGTTTTTTCATGATATTAACTCCATAACCCACCCCATGGTGAGCGAGTTGGTTAGGGCACACACTGGCCACACGAAAGGCCAGGGTTAGATTCCCCAACTCATCACGTTGCGCAACTTAAGTGGGGTGCCGTGGGTGGTGGGTCCCCGTCCTAGTGCTCCCCCGGGTTTACATCGTCGGTTGCTAGCTGTACGGCTGTTCCTGGGTTGCCAAAAAAAAAAAAAACTCCATATTAAAAAGAAGAATTCGTTTTCCCAAACTCCTTTTCCATGTGCACACTCACACAAAATGGAGGACCATTCTCATGTGGAATTTCATGACCACTAAAGAGATTAGGTTTGCTAATTTTTTGCATTTTCTACTTTTTTAGAATATTTTTTTATTTTTGCTTTATTTTGATAATAATAAAAATTAAAATTTATACTTATCCGTTTGCGATCTCGAACGAAGTGGAGATCACGTTCCTTATCAACATTGGTGTCTCGAGGGATGTTTGCTTAGTAGAAAAACTCTTCTGCAAGGAACAACAGTGAGGAATGTAATGCTTGTTCTAAATAATGTAAGGTACCATCTCATGTCATATCATCGAGTGAACGCACAAGTTCTTACTGCATTTAGGGATTGAGCTTTTGTAATACATCATATGCTCTAACATAACATCATGTGTTCAATTTCCATTCATCGTAAAGGCAAAATTGTCAGCCTACTCTGTCTTTACTCTTTGACAAGTGCTGATCGCTCATCGGTTAGGATTGGACGCATCCCGTGACATGAGGTCCAAGTCGGAGATAGCTTGAGCAGGTAGCTATCTTCAACGTAGGTGATCAAATAGAGGTCAAAGGGTGGGGATGAGAGGTTTTGATGGAAGTGAGAGATTTGTTGCTCAAAATGCAAACATTGTCACGAATAAAAAATTACCTTATTATACCAAGAGGATTCACATGAAACAAAAATTGAATGAATGCCATACAACATTCATCTTCATTTATAAAATATGGACATGACTCGACCGATAAAAAAACTAGTGCCATAAGAAAAATATGTAAAAGTTTTACAAATTACATTTTAAATGATGATACATGTTGATAGTACTATTTATAATTTTTGCATCTCATTATAAGGGAACAATCACAAAAACATGATTTCGTAAACTCATGGTCATGCTAAAATTGGTAACCACTAGAAACTATCGGAATACTTGACGAAGATGAGACTGTTTCAAGTTCTATCTCAGCGTCAGCATCATCAACCGGTGCCTCCATTGGATACAAAAGTGGTTTTGGAGGCAGTTGCAGTCTATCCATATCTCCTTCAAGCATATCTAGGACTTTCCTCATCGACGGCCGATCATTAGGGCTCAATTGTATACACCACAATGCAACGATTATCATCTTCCTCGTTGTTTCTCTTTCCTCTTCTATGACATCTACCCTTTCAAGTTCCTTTTCTTTACCGAGTTGATCATAAACCCACAAAGGAAAGTAAATTTGACTCGAACACTCTGCATGTGCATTTAGATTTCTCCTTCTACCAGCCATTTCCATTAATAACATCCCAAAACTATAAACATCGGCTTTGTAAGAAATGCCACCAATGTCTTTATAGAATAGCTCAGGAGCCATATAACCCAAGGTTCCTCTTGCTGCAGTCAGCGATACTATTTTGCGATCAGTGGGATAAAGTCTTGCAAGTCCAAAGTCAGAAACTTTCGGAGTGAAACTTCGGTCTAGGAGAATGTTGTGAGGCTTGATGTCAAAATGTAGAATTTGCATATCACATCCCCGATGTAGATACTCTATCCCTCTAGCTATGCCAAGAGAGATCTCATACATTTTCTTAGAATTAAGAGGATCATCACCATCCTTATAGGAAATGTGTTTATCCAAAGATCCATTCGACATGAAATCATAGACAAGAGCTTGTTTGGAGTAATCGAAGCAAAAACCAACAAGTTGCACCACATTAATGTGGTGGATCCTTCCAATTGTGGCCACTTTGCTTATAAAATCCTGGCCATTAGATTTTGATTTGTTCAAAATCTTAACTGCGACTTCATTGCCACTTCTAAGTATTCCTCTATATACGAAACCATATCCCCCTTCACCTAACTTGCATTTGAAATTTTTTGTGATCTTCTTTATATCCGAGTAAGAGTACCTTATGGGCAAAAAGTTGTTGTGAGCTAGTAGGAATTCTTCGATATTTGCGCTGGCCGCCTAATGTCTTCTCATCCACTTCAAGATTAGAAGTATCAACACACACGGAGCTCCAAGTATGAATTTGCTGCTAGGAAGTGGACTACAGAGAAATTTGGCCATTGATTAGCATAGTGTCAAAAAAAAACTTACACATACAATTTTTGTTTGTCAAAGTGCTGAATGAGAGCTTCATAGGTGTGAAGAGAAAAAGGACTTATCATACCCAAGAAAAATAAGAGATTCAATACTGTGACAGGCACAAGACGGAGCGCAAAAAGGGGCATGCCATCAGCTGTAGATAGTAAGAGAATTCGTGAGAAATTACTAAAAATGGTTAATTAGAATTAAAGACCAATCAGTGAAGAAGCAATTCACGCTAAGATATACCCCTAGTGAAAGATAAATTCATGCAATCACTGCAAAGTGCAAAGCCACACTTTTGTTCATTGAAATTTGCAAGTGGAGAAGTCTAGAATAAAAAAAGAGTGAACGAGTTTCACTTTTCTAGATAGCGCCCAGATCTAACGTTATCCTATTCACTCATGAAATCCATGTTAATGTTGCATGATCTTTTCTTTTGAAGAAACATGTTTTTGCTTTTGTTCTCCTAAATGAACCAAATGTTCACAAGTTCCCCGTAACATTAACAACGATTGAAGGGACATGAGATATTATTAAATCGAACAATTTTCCCCAAAAAAAGACCTAATTCCCTGAAAAACCCTTTAGTTCTAGTCCAATTTCAGCCTGAACTTTTTTGTCTCAGAAAAAACCCTAAACTTTAGGTACAATCCCAAATTTACCTCAAATTTTGTTTTGTTTTAAAAAATCACCAACTTTTAATATATTCCCAAACCTACCCCCACGGTCGAGTCCCAACTTGATGTGGCATTTCCACATCAATAACAAATCCACTTCAGTAAGGTGACATGGAAAATTACTTTCAAATGAAGCTATTCTAAGATATGAAAATTAGGGACGGCTAATGGAGATTTTTGAACAAAGGGCTAATGGGTAGATTGGAATTAGAGTAAAAATTGGTGTTTTTTCTTTTAGACAAAATAAGTTCGAGGTAGATTTGGGATTAGGCCTAAAGATTGAGGTTTTTTCCGGACAAAGAAAAGATTGAGGCAAATTTGGACTGGACCTAAGTTTAGGTTTTTCTGATAAAAAAAGTTCAAAACATAATCGGGACTAAATTTAAACTTGGGTTTTTTTTTAGTGAATAAGGCCAAAAAAAAAAAATACAGAAATAGTGTCACTTCCAGAAAAGCTCCATAGTCGTAAAATAAAGGAGCAATGCACGCCCAATCTACTAAAAAAATTTCTAAACTTTTTCACTAAACGAATGTGGCAATTTTTTTAAATTGGGTATTAAAGAAAAGTGATGACTCAATAAATTGAACCAAACGTATTGCAATATCCAATTGAAACATGCCACATCACCAAGTAAATTTTGAAAAGATCCTTCAGTAGAGTTAACATTTAAGAAAAGGATGAAGATGAAGAAGAAGAAACAAAGTAAGAGAGTAAAGAAGGAAAAGCTTTAGGGAAAGTCAGCTTACAGGAGTCATATGGGTTGCACCACGCCATTTGGTATCTGAAACTTATCGCGCAAATCTGGAATATTTCCGACAAATAAGGTTCAGAATATAAGAGATTGAATCCTTCAGCCATCATGTTGTGGAGGTCCGTATACAGTGGGCTCACACGTTTATACCGATCCACTTCCTGGCTCGATAAGAGAGTGATCATGGTTATGTTGCAAGAATCCTTGATGTCCCGTATTAGTAGATCAAACCCATACAAAGCGTATGAGTATGCCTTCATTTGGGAAAAATTAGGGGGTGTATCAGAAAGGGATGCTTCCTCAATACATGGTTCAGTATTGATATACAAAGCAGAAGCAACGGGCTGTGAGCACTTCATGAAGACCACCGGATGAGCTGAGGGAAAAAGACCACCATGGTATGGATCATGAGCACTAAAGTTGGACCTCGCCAATGATTGACGAGGGAGGGATGAGCAATTACCTTTTTGCAATCCATCGTCAACCACCGTGATTATACCGAAAAATGAATCAGCTAAATTAGAATAGTTAATTGACTTCACATAATATCGACCGGCATATAGATATAGAAAAGTACGATTATTTTCACAAACTAGCTCATACTCAGAGCGGCCGCAGTGTTTTGGGTCACTTTTCAATCGAAAGGGATAGTATATATCACGGATCTCACCGCAAGATGAAGCGGTGCACAAGTGATTCTTCTTCGCACCGCAACTCATCCTCAGTAACAGCAGGACATGCAATATGAAAAGCAAAACATGGAACATGCTCGTGGAGCTCAAAGACTTAATGGTCTCTCTATCGTTTGATTTGATGCAATGGAAGTTTTTGCTAATTGGCAATGTGAAGGAGGCCCAGTTATATGAATGAAAAGAGTCGGGAGTCGTCGGTGATGCAAATTTCCAAGTCAACCAATAAAACAAAGTCTAGCGAAGATTGCGGCCCTTGCATTTATGGTGACAAAACACAAAGTTGGAATTAGTTATGCATAGCTTTCACATTGATTAAAAAAGAAACTTCTCTGCAATTTTCATATTGACTTTTCTTAGTACTATTAAAAAAGAATCGATTTTAAACCCAGAGAGAGAGAGAGAGAGAGAGAGAATCGATTTGTATGTCATGTACTCTAGAATGAACAAAATCCATTTGAGTGAGGCATTGGCATTCTAGTTTCTTTTCAAGGCTAATATCCCATAAGTGTTGTTGCGACCAAAATTTCGAGTGAACCACCTAAGTTTGGCTAATGGATTGTCAAGCCTAGATTTTGCTCGGACTCTCCCAAACCCATTACCAATTCATGACTTAGGTTCAAGTTTCTTAACATGCAAATGATTTTTTCAATCAAGAGTCGCCACTAATCTATTTTCGCTGAGTCGATTAGAAACTCAAGTAAAGTAACATGAGATTTACTTTACTCCTACGAACTAAAGATTTATGAATTCAGGAACTTGGTTACGCTAGATTTCTCTAACGCCCTTTTGGTACCTTTCTCTTCTTTTTTTAAAAAAATGTTTTGATTTTAACCTACTCCCCTAACATGTGAGATGATTATGCGGGTGCATAAACCACCAATTTAACACCTAGATAAAGCAGTGAATAAATTACCCAGATAAAGCAGTGAATAAATTGCAAGACTTACCTCATGGCAACAAAAATATCTGCAATGTTAGATCAGAATTCACATCAACAATCCTAGATATGATTTCTAATTAACACGCAATTACTTTTTTTTTCACTGAAGATCATGCTTTATGTAATGCATGCCACTAATCTAACATGAAATGATATGACAATATGACCTAATTCTAATGACGAACAATTCCTAATTAAATGGACCTAGCAATAAACACTAAATGACGTACATTTCATGAACCTAAATGACATGCACATGATTTTTTTGTATTTTTTTATTATAAAAATTCGTAATTGAAATTGCTAAAAAATGTTTTAAAAGAATCTAACTAAAGTGAGATATTATCTATTTTAAGTTGGGAAATAGACCAATTTGAATCATATCTTAACTTAGAAAATTTTTTATGACATCCAATTTAATTCAAAGATATTATCTAACCTAGATACCATCTAAGCATGCATTATAATATAATCAGAAAGGAATCTAACTATTATATCATGCAACTATATCTAGAAAATTAATTCTAATCTACATGATATGCAAATGCAATTTTTTTTTTGTATTTTTGGGATAAATAAAGCGATTAAAAGATAAGCAAATCATTCACAATCATCAAAGATATTATCCATCGTTCGAATTTGGAAACGATATCTAATCAAACTTAATTATTTCGCTAATAAAATCGATAAATTGATCTTAAGCCTTAAAGATCAAAATATCAATTTCATTCCTGCGTGATTAATTATTCCATCTATAAGGCTTTAGATGGAATAAAAATTTGGCATGCAATTGTGAATTAGGCAATAAACCGTAATTGAGGGGATATGCTTATCGCTGAAATATATATTAGGTAATAAAATATCCAAATCAAATTTATATAAGATAATTACCTAATTTCGCAAGTAATATTGCCAAACTTGAACTCAATGGGATCGACTCAAGGATGACCAGTAATGGTTGGTGGGTGAGATTCGGCGCAATGGTGCTCCTCGGTAAAGGATGATCGTGGGCTCACGGTCAACGAACCTGCAAAGATAGGAACTTCGTGGATCGGCGATTGTGGGCAATTGGCAACGACAGGCTCGTGGCCGCTTGAATCAGGAACGTTGTATGGGATGACTTATAGGCGAGGCAGAACAGGTGGCCTTTGATGATGAGTGAACGCGTCGAATTGCGGGTTGATCCTTTTTGCTCACACGACTGAATTTGGAGTTCGAACTTCACCACGTTGGCTCTGACATCTTTTGCAAGTCAAAGTGCATGGATCTTCTTCATGCAGCAAGCGGAATTGCCTTCTTTGACTGGATAATATTCAACGTGAATACTTTCGGCAAAAGAACCTCTCCTGGAATTGCTGGAACTTAACGATGAGGGTAGAGCTCAGGGCACGTCGGGACAGCAGCTTAGTCGTTGAGGTTGGAACTCGCGGCGTTAGGTGTTCAATGTCGTCGTTGTGGATCCCAGTCAGGTCAGCCCTCATCAATGCAATGGACAGCAGGAGCAGCGACGTCCATGGGCGGTGGATTGCAACATCGTCAAGGTCAGCATCGAGCAAGCAGGGGCAAATCAGAACAACTTGTCCTTCGGAAGCTGCAGCTCGTCACGAGGCTACCGGTGGTATCAATGGGCTTGGCGAACCTGGCTTTTCATATGGGACTCCTCAATCGGCAATAGGAGGTGTTGCGATTCCCGGTGCTGTGAAGAATCGGCAAGTGGGTCAACTTCGCGAGTATGTGGGGCCCTCTTCCAACCGTGGACTAAGTGTGGCCTTTTTAGCCTCTTTGTTCACTCTCACCTTCACGAGCACTCTGTACAGAAGCTTTCCCTCACGATTTTTCCCTCAATTCAGTGTATGGCCATGTCTTCAATTGTGTGTGGCCCCCTCGCTATCGTGTTTTCTCCCTCCAAAAAAAAAAAAAAAACCGAGAAAAGCCCCTTCTACCAAGTGATGAAAAGAGAAGCCCCTTTTTCATCTGTATGCGGGCCAATTTATAAGCGAGGGACTGAAGCTTTTATCAACATACCCAAAGATCTCATCCCGCCGATTTTATCACATATTGCTAAAGATAAAAGATTGAAATATGATTTTTCTCAAATTTCAAATCTTGCAAAGATGAGCTCATGATATCTCTTTAAGGATATTGAAAAATCCACCGTCATCACCGAAAATATCAAATCTCAATTTCTCAAAAAATAATTTCCGGTCATAAAATAAAAAGGGGCTCGAGCTAATTTGCTCTTTTCGTGGGCTTAGTCTGACTCGTCAAATTAAAGCTCAAAACTACCAATTCAAACCCATTTGTCACCAGTCCGATACAAATAAAAAAATATCCTAAAACTATATACTATGCAATTTAATTATAATATTTTTTTAGGGGTAAAATTAATCCCTAATTTTTATACAATAAATAAATGACTGAGTCGTTAAAATTTAGGTTTTAACAAGTGTCCCTTCGTTAAACTGTGAAGATGAAAAGGAAAAAGATGTCATATTTCATCATCTAAGCTTTTTATTTTTGACAAAAAAAACAGAAATTGGTAACAAAAATAGACTATGAACAAGAATATTAACTTGTATAATGTCGCTTTTGGCAAAAGTAAAAGGAAAATAAGAAATAAGTGCTTCTTGGATGGTGTAACACATTATGAAAGAAAGAAAGCAATATGATAATTTGTAGTGGCGCACCGACATGCCTTGACTAGAACCTCACTGGCTTCGTCATCTCGCAAATAGTATAGATGCAGATTTCCAAGTCAACCATCAACACAAAGTCTAGCGAAGAAAAAGTGGGTCTCACGTGGAAATTGCAGCGCTTGAAGTCAAGGTGACAAGACACGGTGTTGGAATTATTTATGCATAGTTTTCACGTTGATTAAAAAAAAAAAACTTCTCTGCAGTTCCAGATTGACTTTTCTTAGTCCCATAAAAAAAGAATCGATTCATTCAGCACCATATTTTACTATAAAAAATGATAATGTATTTCGCAGTTAAGATTTTTCATTTTTGACAAAAATGAAGTTTGTAACGGAAAAGATTAATAACAGCACTGAAGACTATCGTTGCACATTATGAGAAAAGAATAAAGGCCATACAATAATTTCTCAACCAACAATAGATGGACGCGAGCCTTGATTTGAAAGTCACTTGCTTTGTCATTGCCCGACCCACACGAAGACTATAGGTGTAATGTTTGAATTCACAAAAATAAAGCAATACGCGTTTTTTCACTAGCAATTGAAATATTATTCTCATAGATCAATCAATCACTCTCCTATTAAATAACCCTATCTCTTTCCTGCAATAAAACCACTCCATGAATGAACTGATAAATCTCAACAATAACGTCGTTTTATGAAGGATGATGTTGCCTGCTTCATAATCATTTTCCATCTTCGAATGTCTGGTATTGCAAGTGTCATGTAAGCTCAAATGGGACTACATGGAAGAGTGCAGGCATTTTTTATTCTTTGTTGATAGCTGCTTGAATCTGCTCAAGACTCCTCCCTTTCGTTTCAGGGACCACCGTGATCACGAACACCATCCCTGCGGCGTTAATCACCGCATAAAGAAGGAAGGTACCTGTGAAGCAAGCCAGCAGAGTTGCTTTTGACAAGTTTTGCGGAAGCATATTCTTACATTTTTCTCATGGGAAGAATGCTTTGATATATACTACCTGTCTATTAATCATTCTGCAGAAAGACCCAATTCACTTATTTTCTTGTCTAAAGCACACGTCGACTCAATTTTCATGATATTCAAATCTAGGTAGAAGTTGCTGTAAACACATTGATTGAAATAAATGGACTGAATATGCATTCGAGACCGTGCAGAACAGAGTGGTAGACACCTCCAGCTCCAGATAGGATTGAAGTTTTCAGGAAAAGCTAAGTCTCAAGTCTATAGTTTGATTGAATTCTCGCAACAACTCATGTTCCAATGTGACAAATGTTTATCGAGCTCCTGCCAGAGCAACAGTTCAAAGAGCGTTTTCAGCAGAGTCGTACCATAGGAGCTCCAGCTCATTAAGTAGTTGAAAGTGTAGGAAACTGCCCAAGCGCCGAACCAGTTTACTAGTGTTGCAAACCCTCCAGCTACTCCTTTGATATTGATGGGGAAAATCTGAACACCAGCAACACATTACATGATTGGCAAATTTTTTAAACACTCGTAACAACACCAGTTACAGAAACGGCCCTTTAATTTGATAAGCATGAAACTTCGGGGGATGTTTAGGATTACCTCGGACATCACAACCCAAGGAACCGCGCCCATTCCAGCGGAAAATGCTGCTATGTATAGCTGAGCATTGGAAAAAACAGAACAGAAAAATTAATAGTGGAGAGTTGTTGTGGCGGCCAACCAGATAGAGCCAGAAAGAGATCAAGGAAGGTGAGATTATTACCAGAATGCCGGTGACGGCAAGTATCGGGACAGCATCAGCTGCCAGATCATGAACCTGGCTCAGAAGATTCTCAAAAAGTTACTGGTTGACAAGCATTGCAAAGCGGAAGGAAGATACTAGGACTGATAGTATTTACCTTTAGAAAGAATGAAAGGGCAGTTACTATGCATCCTAGGACCAATCCTGTCCCTGAGATCTGCGATTGAGAGAGAGAGAGAGAGAGAGAGAGAGAGAGAGAGAAGGTTATGGTTCAAGTTGCAGAACTCGCAAAAGGGGCAGAACCAGAAAAGCTTTGTTACTATAGACATGATTTCTTAGCGATTTTCATCTATTTTACCAAGAGAAGGGGCTTTCTTCCAGCTCTATCGACCAGTGCAGCGCTAATACCCGTGACAATAACCTGCAAAAATTTACTCTTTAAGCGTGACGAGTGTAAAACTAGATCCCCAGCAAAGAGGAAAGGGCGAGAATTACAGACCTGGAGGATTGCATAGGTTATGGTTCCAACGCTAGAGGAGAAACCTGAGGAGAGTGTACAAATTTGATTATAAAGGCGAGACTAATACCTTGCTTGTGAGATTCAACCCTAAATTATGTGTACAGCTCATTCAGTGACAATTAAGTAGACCAAAAGCATTCGACATTGCGAATTTTACTAACCCATTTGAATATTAACTGGATTATATAAATTGGAACCCCTGCTTTGCTCTTTATTTAGTTATCCGTTCTGGAATCATAAAATGCAATGCATAGTTTCATTTCTGTGGTGCCCAAGAGCTTCTTGCTATGAACTTCATACCTGCTTCCTCAAAAATATTGCTTGTATAGAAACAGATGCCGTTTATCCCTCCAAATTGCTGGACGACCATCAATCCAACACCGATCTGGCCAAAATTTAACAAATTTGTCAGCAAAAAAACAACAATTGGAAATATCGCCAAAAGTACAACTACTGCATATTCCCGATCCACAGGGCATTCTAAGAAAGCAAGGAAGGAGGGAATTTATTGGATACATAGCAATAAATACAGAAAGAAGATTACGATGACGGAGCTCAGATATCTTCTCTGAAATAAATCAAGCACGCTGGCTTTTGGGAGCTGTTGGAGAGTTTCGATATACTCCTGTCAAGAAAAACAAATTCAATCATTCCGTCAGCTGTTCGTACTTATAAAGTTGAGCTTTAAGATGAAACAGGTATAGACTTAAAGCCTTTTACTTGTATTTCAGCAGCCTCTTCAGAAATATCTGCATTCTTTCCACGGAGTTTCTGCAGCGCAGCTTCAAACTCCTTTTCGTGGCCCATTTTCGCCTGCATTTGGCAGAATCCTAAAATTCATTCCAACACTACAAATCCCTCTCTTCCAACATTTCAGATAAGAAGAGTCTGGTGTTCATCTTGATTTGTTACCAGCCATCTAGGAGACTCTGGAATGAAAAACAGGCCGAACAGTAGGACTGCACAGGGGACTAGACCTGCATAAACCGCAGACGTTCAAGGTGGTTTCAGACTTGGACTTTTCTATGCAAGATTGGCACTAAACTTGAATTATGCTACTTTTTTCTGTTTTACCAATTAATGCCAAAACCCTCCAAGCTAATACTGTCCCGATTATGAAGGAAACAGACACTCCAGCAACAATCATAAGCTGTGGAGAGAAGAGAACATGTTAGGCCTAGTAGGTTCTGTAGGATGTACATATATACACCATCTTGCACTTGCAAAAGGGCAAAATTTGCTACAAGCTAAGGCCTTTTGCCAATAGCTCCATGCTTGCAATTTTAACCAAGAATGTTCATACAAAATCTTTGCCTGATTGACAGCAGTCAAAGCTCCACGGAGATTTTTGGGTGTAATTTCAGCTATAAATATCGGTACCTGGACATAAATTAGAAAAAGATTAACCAATCTGAACCGAAGAGAGAGCCTCATGTTGTCACTGTGAATCAAGTCCAGCATGTTGTCGTAGAACAACTTGCTACATCAAATTTATGTGGTATGAAGTGTGGAATTACCACATAGGAAAAGACTCCCATTCCATATCCCGTGGCCAATCTTCCGATATCCAGAGCCAGTGCTCCCTAATTTACTCAAAATTAAACAGAACAGAGAATTGATGAGACTTGAAGTTCTTATGCAACTAATCGATCTTCATTTATGATAGGGCTTGTAAATAGGATATGGACACACCTCAGCAAAGTAAATAGCAAGCCATCCTGCTACACAAAGAGCGCTCGCTATTCTCATTGTCTGCATTTTGAGGCAAATGTTTATGCTGTCACGTCCTCCGTCCATGATATGACTAAATCCCAAAGCTAAAACTCTCAAAGAATCTTGAACAACACTGTTCTGTTTTACATTGTGAAAGACGCACTCATTTGCTGCTTACCCATTTACGGCCAACAAAATCAGCTATTGGTCCTCCAGTAATTGCACCAATCATTGCACCGAATGTCAGTATGGATCCAAAGACTGAATACTGTTGAAAGACACATAAAGAGTAACTGCAAATCAGCTTGAGTTCAGTGAGAGCAAGAACTTCAGTTACCATCTAGCTAACGATGCTATAAGTCACCGAATGTCCGAGAATCTCAGTGGAAAGCTATTCTGAACAAACCTATTACTTCGATCAGAAACCTGAATGATATGCAGTTGCAATTTTCAGCTGACGATACCCAATCTAAATGTCCCCATTTTTTGGTTTTGTTGTCCTGAGGTGTCCAACAATGAAACTCGATGTGAAAATTCGGTATGCATTTCACTCGTACAATGCAGAAAGAATAAGATGTCTAGAGAAAGAAGTATCTCTACCTCAAAACCAACATCCTTATATTTGAGAGAGTCTTGTTTATAAAGTTTTTGATCATATAACTCGTCCATATTATGGACCCATAATATGAGCAGATCGTTACTTTGATTTCTTGTATATGGGCGCCTTCAGTGACAAAGTCCGATATTGAATCGAAGCAACGAACAAAGACAACACGACATGTGCCTCTCAACACTCGCAGGTAAATTCGACATACCTCAGCTGTAGAGAGACTAAGTTCCTCCACTATAGCATCCTGAGTTGGTGATGAATAACCTGCCTGAAAATCCAATGGAACAATTTCTTATTAGATTCAATTATCACATCCTTTTCATTTTAACCATTACTATTGGACCTGGACTTTTCAAAAAGAAATTGCATTTCCTACTTACGCAGGTCCCGAATTCATAGGAACCGCAAACTGCAACAAATGTGGTGAAATAGACCATCCACGGACGACCCTTATCGATTCCTTCATCTTTGCGAGCTCGGTCCTTCTCTTGCAGCACGAGGAGCCGCTCTCTTATTCCTTCTCTGTCCCCAGTTTCTTGATTTTCAATGTCCTCGTTAATCGCCATGCTTGCTCGCCTTCCAAAAATGCTCCTTCGTTCTCTATCTGACTATGAACAAGGAACTAGCAAATCTATAAGCTCCAGAGAAGATAAGTTCTCTTTCCAACGTGGCCAGTCTGCTTGCTTTATATGGATGACTCGAAATGAGAAACCCCAAGTGCTAATATGGAAACCCCATCTCAGATCGGTTTATACTAGTGGTTTCTAGGAATTCCTCGCAGACCTCAGTCTTGCAAACTGGCAAGCAACTCCTTACTTTTCTGACTCGCCCCCTTTAATGGTATTGGAATCACTAATGAAACAGAGTCTCCGAATACAGCAGGATCACAGATGTAAAGGGCTGCATCGCTCTTTATGGGCAAGGAGTAAGTAAAAACATGGAACTGGACTTTCTCAATGACACGGCTCTATCTTTTTCAGCCAACCACCGGCTAGAAAAACCAGAGTGTTTTTCTAACCTGGAAAGTAATTAAGTTCTGTCCATTTTTCCATGGAGGCATTGTTATCTTCAACTTTAACCCACGTTTATCGTATAAGAAAGATAAGATCTCAATTAATAGTTTCTCATCTCTTTGGTGCAATAAGAAATTATCAAGAAAAAAGAACTGTTCTGCTAGAACATTACTTTTCCAATTGGACGATGAGCACAAGATAATTTCGGCCGGACCTTCTTCTGGGTACACATTATCTTCCTTTTCTATTTTTAAAAGAACCACTACATATGCGAACAAAAAGCATGCATATAGCCTCCTTTGTGGTCAGTGACGCTTTTGATGTCTGCTCAAATGGTAAGACTAGATAGCAGGAATTTCAAAAAGGGATGTTTTTCATCTTTCCAAAGTGGCCAATTTTGCGGAAAATGGCAATTTATAGAGGCAAGAGGTGGACAGAATTACTTTCTACTAAGGACGTCATGCACTGCCGAGGCCCACGAATCTAAATAATTTAGCGACCATGAAGCCAGCCGACGGGAAAGAATTCACAGGCACAACGCAATGGACCATAAAGTTGCCAAGCACATTAGCCAAAAATGTCTAACCACCATTCTCCAACTACTTTATTGGTCCACATTTGCTGCATCTCCGTCTTCTCTCACTTCACGATTCGGAATAGGCCAACAAAATCCAGCAAGAATATATGGCTGTGGCCTGCTCGAGAAAGGGAAAATATCAAAATATATCTTACTCTTGATCTAATAGCCACTCACATATTTTCGTTTTGATAAATATCATTCACAAACTTCCAAGAAAATCCCCACATTGAGAACATTAATTTGCCCCTCCATGTAAACTCATTTTAGCATATTCCTTACGGTTTAAGTAGACTGAAAAAGTGAATTTTGAATGGTAGAATTCGTGTAGATATTTGTTATTTTCAAAAGAAGAGGTAAGTGGTCATGGGATGAGAAATAATGTGTATTTCGTTAAATTTTTCTTAAAAAACTTAGACAAAACAAATATGCTAATCTTATAAGCACATAGTGAGATTTGTATTTCAAGTGTATTAGAAGAAAAAAGACACTGCAAATGTCATAACTTTTGTACAACAACCACTTAAATACCATAAAAATTCAATCACTTAGATGTTATAATGAATCACTTAAGCGTTGTAATTTTTCATTAATAAGGAAATTCAACGTGACGTGGCACTTATGGTAAACATTCTTTAAAAATTACAACACTCAAATGATCAATTAAAAGTTATGGGACTCAAGTAGAGATTTTATTTTATTTTATTTTAAAGTCATGATATTCAAGTAATTGAAAAAAAAAAATGTTATGGCACTTAGGCGAGCACCGCACGAAAATTATGATACTTGTGGTGTCATTATCTCAATATCTTAATATCCTTCTTCCATTCATGACACCAAATCCCATAAAATATAATAAAAAGCACACGGAAAAAAAATTATTTTAGCTAATGTAAGCGTCTAATTAAGTAGAGATTAATTAGGCCGATTCAGGTTTTAGAGGCTGCTAGTCATTTTTGCTCAACTCCTACTAAACAAAGCTACGAACAACAAGCGATTGTTTTAAGCTAGTGGCTCGGTTTAAGCATCCAATAAAAATCAGCAAGATTATTTAGCACAACCCTTTCAATATAAGAAGTTTTAGGAACCCTTATCATCACCTTGAAGAAGGGCAGCTGGGCAAGCGTGATTAAAACACCTAGGACAAAGACAAAGCAGCCTTCCCTAATTTAAAGGGAAAATAGGTGGACGCCATACAACTTGCCTCATCTCATATATATAACCCCAAAGGCATGGACTAAAATTAGTCATTTGCGGGTCCCTCTTTTGAAAAGGTCAATCCACTTGTCGAAATGGAATGAATTTAATTGATAGAGAAGGTCTCGATTACCTGAGGGAGCGGATATATCCTAATTGCGTAAATAATATATTAAATGTAATAGAGCATATGCCACATTCATTTTGCATGATTGCATCTAATCTCAGAATCTGGACTCCTTCCTTTCTTTCTTTCTTTTTTATTTCCCCTCCAATCTTCCAATTTGTGTAGAAAAATATGATCCTTTCAGCAAGAGGAACTTGAAAAATTGTTTTGCTGGCCTCACACTGACGAAACAAAAACAATAAAGCGGAGAGGTTAGGTGAGGTGAGCTGTGAAAGAAATTTATGTATGAGCCAAATTGTAAAATAACCTTAGTCTAAATTCTCAATATTTCTTTTGCTATACGTTCTGAAATGAAAAATCTCTATTTGGACAAGAAGTATTTCTTTTCTTGATTACTGTGGATTATAATTATACAATTATGCATTACTATAAGTTTTCACCAACCTGTTCAATGAACATGGCTTCATCCATAAGGATACATCCAAGGATGCACAAGAATCAAATTTCGACCAAGTCCAGAGAACTAAACAAGGCCTGGTTTTCCTCTCTTTAGGTAGACATCCTGATTGTGTTTACAATCTTATCCACCAGAACATGTAATTCCCTATTTTCAAGAGTACGATGCCTAAGGAAATGAACATTTGGTACCCGTCTTTCATCCTGCTCTTATATTTTACTAAACAAGACAGATTCCCATACGTATAAAGATGTATAATTAGAGAAGATCAAAGAGAATATACTATTAAAGGATCGACTTATTAAGACATGACAAATGCAACTTGAGTTCATTATTTGATCTGCACCTTTTAAATAAAAATACAAATATCTTTTCGTTACTTATAAATTCCTATGTAGGCTTGATATGAAAAAAAAAAAAAAAAAAACAAGAAAAAAATCCTGGCCATTACTATTTTAATACCATACACTTTTTATGTGCAACAAAAGAAACAAAGAAAAGATTTGCATATATTTCAAGAAAGAAAATTTAGAGATTTCGATTTTGCCTATATGGATGCAACAACATCTTTTATTTAATTTGAGAGATTTTTTGTTCTTATCTTATTAATCAACATCTTTGCTAGTGGATACAACATATTATTACAATTTTTTTTTTTCTTGGAAAGAAAAAGTGCTTGGGCTTGAAACTAAAGATAGTATTACTTTCTATGTAATAGAGATTATAAATTCTTTATTTTAAAGAAGGGCAGGGGTGAATCACCTATAATTAAATTTTTCCCCCAGATATCAACATAGAGTACATAAAACAACTACTTGCCCCTTCCTCCTCCTTCCCTCGCTTGGACGTTAGCTTCAGGACAAAACAGAGAGCGGGTCGCTGGCCGAAGGACGCAAGGACGCGGGGTTGCGCCCGACGTTCGCCCAGGAATGTCGTGCGGTACGAAGCCAGCTGGTCTCGTCCTTGAAGAAAGGAACAGAAACGAGATAAATGGGAGAGAAAGGCGGCAAAGGGAAGAGGGGGTCTCTCCGGTCTTTTTGGGTTTGTTCGGCCGAGGTAGAGCAACCAAGAGAGAGAGAGAGAGAGAGAGAGAGAGAGAGAGAGAGCTAGTGAGAGTGAGAAGGTGAGCTCGAGAGAGAGAGAGAGAGAAGGAGCGAGCCAGAGAAGAGAGGGAGCTCGAGGGTGGCTGCTTCTGGAAGGGTGCTGCTGAAAACCAAGGAGAGGCTAGAGCCGCTCGAGAGGGGAGATCGAGAAGGTGGATAGCGAGGGAGAGCGGGAGAGAGAGGCGACTGTGTTCTCGAGTTCTTCAGGGGAGGCTGGAGACAGCGAGAGCAACAGAGAGAGTGAGATCCGAGAGAGTGAGCAAAGGGTGAAGCGGAGAGAGAACCGAGAGTGAGCTGACGGATGGACTGAGAGATAGCAGAGACCCAGGAGCCGAACTTCGTTCTCGGACAAGCGTTACGCAGCCATCCCCAACATAAACCGGCGATCTCCAGCCAACACCCTCGAGCACGTGGTGAGTTTTCTTTGGGTTCGATCCACTTTTATCTCGATGATCCTGGCTCGGTGCAACATCGAGGCGGCCGACCATAGCTCGTTTCGCTTCACGCTCACCTTCTGGCCGTCGTCGCCGAGCCGGGTAGGGATATTCGTGGTCAAACACTTCTCTCTGGGAACTCCGTTGCTTGGTTTTATTTAAGACGGAACCGAAACGATAGCTGGGCCTCGTTTTCCCTAGTCCACCAGCATGCTCGGTTTGAACGAGCCGTCCCTTTTGTCGAGTTTGAGTCGTCACTTGCTGCTTTCTTTTGAGTAAATGACTTGGAGTGCTGCCATTTTCATTCTCTGTTGATGCCTGCTTGAATATGCTCAAGACTCCTCCCTTTCGTTACAGGAACACACCCTTTAAATTCCCCCCCCCCCTGGAGTTTCTGCATGAAAATTGATTATCACTGGTTTAATAGCATGCGAGTAATGGCTGGACTTTATCTATTTAGACATGGTGGCGGACTTTTGACTAGTTATGCACTGTTCAGAATGCCAGATTCATTTGTAGAGGTTTCTAGAGGAAGATTTTGTTTACTGTTTTTCTAAATTAATCGACAGGTATTTGTAATTTACATTTCTATAATTTAATATCCTTTCGATTTTCCAGAGAGAAGGATCGTGTCGTTTCTTGGTGCAATGGGGCAGAAGTTTCTATCTGTATATCGCTTGTGTGGCACGTATATTGCTTTTTTTGACGATTCTTGTAGCAGTTTACTTGGTGACACCCAATTGCATATCGTTTGGCTCCATTTTGCTCCTCCTATGTGGGATCATTGGAAGACAACTCATTGAAAGGACGAGAAGACACCTTTGGTTTCCATTAAAAGTATATGCAATCACTGTGTTTATCTTCATATACAGCTTGAGCAATTTCTCCACCTTTGAGATGTGGTTGTCAGGGTTGATTGATCTTCAGTCCTACAACTCAGAAGCTTCGCTATTGCAGAATATTTGGCAGTCTCTTGCAATCCTGATTGTGATGCAGCTCTATAGCTACGAGAGGAGACACAGCAAGTATATCCAATCTGATGACTCCAAACTTATGGAATTTGGAGCACTTGGATTTATTCAGAGTTTCCTTATTTGACATGGTGACAACGTAGTGTATATAGTAGTGTTCTATGCATCATCGTCACCAATTAGTCTATTTGGTTTCCTTTATCTGCTTGGTCTTGTCATATGTTCCCTTTTACCTAAAGCATCTCAAATCCCATCAAAGTTATTCCTTCTTTATACAGGAATTCTGGTGATGACAGAATATCTATTTCAGATGTGGGGTGCCGAGGCAGGAATGTTTCCTGGACAGAATAAGTCTAGCCAAGTTCTAGGGTTTTGGGCTCTAGAATTGGGTTTAAGGGGAAAAGTGCTGGCGATATCTGCTTGTACCCTTCAATACAATTTCTTTCATTGGTTGCAAAAAGTACCAACTCACATTTTGAGCAAAGATTACACCGAAGAACCTTGCCCTCTGTTTGTATCAGCAGAAGAAGTGTTTAGGGATTTTTCTAATTCAAACGGGGAAAGCAAGCCACCTGCAGATTCGCCTGCAATTCCTTGTGAAGCAGAAGGCATGAGAAACAATTTGTCTTCCTCAGCCTCTGGTTTTTCTCAAGCATCAGATAATGTACCCAAAGCTGGAGGCTCTGGGGGTGGCGATGCTAGAAAATATTCTTTTGGATATATTTGGGGAAGCACCAACGAAAGCCACAATTGGAACAAGAAAAGGATTATCACCATGAGAAGGGAGAGATTTGAAACGCAGAAGACAATCTTCATAGTCTATATAAATTTTTGGATGGAGAACATGTTTAATCTCTTTGGCCTTGAAATAAACATGGTGGCCTTGCTCCTTGCCTCCTTTGCTTTGTTGAATGCCATTTCTATGCTATATATTGCACTTCTCGCTGCCTGCATACTTCTAAATCGCAATGTCATTCGGAAATTATGGCGAGCACTTGTCTTTTTGCTTGCTTCCATTCTTGTCCTACAATACTTTGTCATTTGGAAGAGCACACCATCTGCCAATTCACAAACATCAAGCAAGGCTGAGTCTGTATTTCCTTTTGAATTTTATGGTTCTCCTGCCAGTATGAATGCTGAAAGTCTTCATGTGATGAATTCGGCTGATTATTCATTTGAGTTTTCCCATTGCAAGATCACTGAGACTGAGAAGGATGGTGGAGGTTCTTTATAAGATTCAGATAAGAAAGAGAGAGCCAGAGGTGAAGCTGAGGATAACTCTATAGTTTCTGCTGTGCAGCTTTTAGGAGATGGCGGTTAGTTCTCTTGTAACCTTCCCAAACATCAAGCCAGAAGACATGGATGCCAGAGGCACAATCAAACAGTTTGCACCCGATTCACATTTTTTCTATTGCTTCTGGACACCTGTAAGAATTCCTATTAGGATCTTTCTTATATTGTTGAGAATATTGCATGCATAACTTAATATTTATTTGTAAACTTACTTCACGTCCTGAAGTAATTTCTCGTAACTTATAATTGTTATTGGACATAACAATTGGTATCAAGTGCAAATTAAAACATTTGTGGTACTTTGCAATAGGACTAATAGTTTTGCTTCGTTGTCCCAGCTTTAACATTTTCATGGCATCTCATGGCAGGTATGAACGTTTTTCGAAAATCATGATCTTAAGTGTCCTCAAGAATACACAGCACCCTGTAAAATTCTGGTTCATAAAGAATTATCTCTCCCCACAATTTAAGGTTTGTTCTGTGTCTCTCTTAGCAGCTTCTACCCTTGCTAAAACTATGAGAAGTATTGATTTATACTTGCATACTTTTCTGCTTTGAACTTCTCAGGATGTGATCCCACATATGGCTCATGAGTATGGTTTTGATTAATCATTAATCACCGACAAGTGGCCTACATGGCTACATAAGCAAAGGATTATATGGACATATAAGATTTTGTTCCTAGATGTTATCTTTCCCGTTTCTCTAGAGGAGCTAAGCACGTGATATCTATGCCTTTGCCTTTGACTGTCTACTCATGCTATTTTCAGTTCTCTGTGACATCTAAATTCTATTGACCCCTCTTTGCAACAGGTTATATTTGCTGATGCAGATCAGGTGGTGCGAGCAGACATGGGAGAACTTTATGACATGGATCTGAAAGGAAGACCGCTTGCACATACTCCTTTTTGTGACAACAACAAGGAGATGGATGGATATTGCTTTTGGAGACAAGTACATATTGAATCAATTTATTCTTGTGTTCTATTTCAAGCAATAGAATGCCTTTGCCTTTTCCAATCAATCTATTCGTGTTTTATTACAAGCAATAGAAGGCTCTTGCCCTTTCAGATCATTCCTGTCTACATCCCTAAGTAAGCTCTTTTATTTTCTCACAAAAACAGGGTTTCTGGAAGGAGCACTTACGCGGAAGACCATATCATATGAGGTAGATTTTTTAGACGGTTCCATTCTGTTTTGGCGCCATTGGTATCATATATGGGTTTTAATTATGATATCGTTCTGCAGTGCACTGTACGTTGTTGATTTGGAGAAATTTCGAGAGACTGCAGCAGGAGATAACCTGAGAGTGTTCTATGAATCTCTCAGCAAGGATCCAAACAGTCTGTCCAATCTTGATCAGGTCAGTTCTTGGATAATAAACTGCAAATTCTTCAGCATGAGATATTCTTTGCAAGCTTATAGCTGTGACTTTCTAAAAAGATTCTCGCAAGGTGTTAATTTGTAAAAGCACTGCTTAAATATCCGTGAGCATAAACATAGCAGTTGTTTGTCTAAGTGCCCTCTCTCATGCTTCAGGACCTCCCGAATTATGCTCAGCACACCGTGCCTATCTTGTCATTACCCCAAGAATGGTCGTGGTGTGAGTCGTGGTGTGGTACAGCCACTAAATCCAAGGCAAAGACCATTGATCTTCGTAACAATCCTATGACGAAGGAACCCAAGCTTCAGGTAAGTTCATTAGGTTGGGTTCTTTTCCCACTGCCAAAATGATTCGTATAGTTGTGATGTAATTTTGTTTTTGTTGTCCTCTCAGGGTACGAAGAGAATAGTTTCTGAATGGCCTGATCTTCACTTAGAGGCAAGAACGTTTACTGCGAAAATTCTCAGAGATGAATCTGAGCTTCAAGAAGCAGTGGCTTCAGATATGTCGCGCAGGGTTCACAGGGCGATGAGTCATCGGTAGAGGAACTTGACCTTGAATCCAAGTCAGAGCTGTAAGGCATGGTTTCATTCAGCCGTGACATGATTGATACCAAGTGTAATCCTGATCGAGGATGGAAGGGTAACTATCAGCAAAGAACTGATATCTCTGAAAACTCGGCGCGAATCCGAGCCTCGCGCCACGAGTTCCTCGATCAGCAGCTGCTCCGTCTTCTAGGGTTCGAGAGGGTCCGGAGGAGGTTGAGATCGAGAGAGAACGAAATCGATCCCCCCTCGCGATTCCCAACCGCCGGCGCTCAATCTCCAATCGCCCGCCAATGGAGGAAAACCCTTGCGGCGAGATCAGCTCCGGCGATGACAGCGTCGCCGATCAAAAACCGCGCTTCGTCACGGATGAATCCGCTCCGGTCGGACGCCAGATCGAAGCTCCGGGTCTCCAGCAACCTGCCGGACAACGAAATCTCCCTCCTCCGCAGCCGGCGGAACCTGAGCTTCAGCGAATCGTCCGCCGCCGAATCTCCGACTTCTCCTTCTCCATCTCCCCACTCCTCGTCCTTGGCCTCAGCGTCGATCGGTCGAATCTTCAAAGGGAAGGCTCCGGCGACGGCGAGGGTGAGCCTCGAGAACGGCGGTAGCGGCGGCGACCCCCGCTGCGGCCGGCAGGCGTACAGGAGCACGAGGACGGTGGTGGAGGTGCTGCGGGAGCTGGACGCGGACATAGTGGCGCTGCAGGACGTGAAGGCGGAGGAGGAAAGGGAGATGAAGCCGCTGTCGGAGCTGGCGGCGGCGCTGGGGATGAGCTACGCGTTCGCCGAGAGCTGGGCGCCGGAGTACGGCAACGCCGTCCTCTCCCGGTGGCCGATCAAGCACTGGAAGGTCCAGAAGATATTCGACGACACCGATTTCAGGTCCGTCATTTTGTTTTATTTTATTTATTTATTTATTTCCATATATTTTTTTACCTGTTATTCTTGCTATCATTTTCGTAATTACGGTGACGATGATATTCTCTCTTTCTCGTTGAGCAAGTGGTCTTCCCGGGCGATTTCGAATTTTAAATATATTTTCATTTATTTAAGGCGCCCATCGTTGAGAGTGAAGTTTGATAATATGTCATAAATTAATATTCCCTTTGGGCATATTATATCATTTTGTTCTTACATTTTTCTAAGTGAAAAAGATTAATTTCGGTAGACCCATCTATAACAGTGCAAATCCATTTCGGACAATCAAAATTTTCATTGAAATTAAGGTAAGTTGGATATAATAAAAATTCGCAAGACCAAAATTAAAAATAAAAACGTCTTTACCAAAAAAAGAATTAAAAATAAAAAGGGAAAATTACACAAATAGTCCCTATATTTTCACTCAACGCCCAATTTCGTCCCACGCTTTTCGATCGTTTAATTTGGTCGCGAACTATTGATAAAATGTCGATCTAGTCCCTAAACTTTGAATGGCTATTTCAATTTGGTCGAACTATTAATAAAATGTCCGTCTATCTTGAACTTTCGATCGGTTTCAAGTTGGTCGGGCCAACATGATGAAATGTCCGATCTAATCCTTCGTTACTATTTTTCTTTTTTTTCCTTTTTTTCCTCTTTTTTTCCCTTTTTTTTTTTTTTTTTTTTGCTTTCCCTCCGCCGGAGCGGCGGAGTGCCGCATCCGGCGAGGAGCCCTCGCGATCGGCGAGGGCCCTCCGGCGTCCCTCGCAAGCGGCGAGTCCCTCGCCGATCTTGCGAGGGAGCTCCCCTCGTCGACGGGCGAAGGGCCGTCTCCGCCGGGCGTCTCGCGAGGGAGAGCCCTCGCCGATCTTGCGAGGAGCCCCTCGCCCGACACCGGCGAGGGCTCTCCCTCGCGATCCGGCGAGGGCCATCCTCGCCGGCGTCCGCGAGGGAGAGCCCTTCGCCGGCGTCGGCGAGGGCGAGGGCGAGGGCGAGGGGGCCTCGCCGGAGTCCTCGCAGCGGCGAGGGCTCTCCCTCGCAGATCCGGGCGAGGAGAGCCGCCGGCGAGGACGGCCCTCGCCAAATCTGCGAGGGAGGGGGCTCTCCTCGCAGATCCGGGCGAGGGGCCGTCCCCGCCCTCGCGAGGGAGCCCCCTCGCCGCGCCGGCGAGGGCGAGGGCGAGGGCGAGGGCCCTCGCCGCATCCTCGCAAGCGGGCGAGGGCTCTCCCCGCAGATCCGGGCGAGGGAGAGCCCCGCGCGACGCCGCGAGGAGGGCCCTCGCCGGATCTGCGAGGGAGAGCCCTCGCCGACGCCGGCGAGGGAGAGCCCTCGCCCTCGCCCGACGCCGGCGAGGGGCTCTCCCGCGCAGACGCCGGCAGGACGGCCCCTCGCGCATCTGCGAGGAGAGCCCTCGCCGGCGTCGGCGAGGGCTCCCTCGCAAGATCGGCGAGGACTCACCCGCTTGCGAGGGACGCGGCGAGGGGCTCCTCGCCGGCGCCGGCCCTCCGCCGGCTCCGACGGAGGGAAAGCGAAAAAAAAAAAAAGGAAAAAAAGGGAAAAGAAGAAAAAAAAAAGAAAATAGTAACGAAGGACTAGATCGGACATTTCATCATAGTCAGGACAACTTGAGCGATCGAAAGTTCAGGACTAGACGGACATTTTATTAATAGTTCGGGACCAAATGAGCCATTCGAAAAGTTGCGACTAGATCGGACATTTTATCAATAGTTCATGGACCAAATCGCCGATCGAAAGTCAGTGAAAATGGACATCGAAAGTAAAAATATAGGGACTATTTGTGTAATTTTCCCAAAATAAAAACGTAAGTTTTTCCTAGCCATCCATCAGAATTTGTGGATGAAAATTTTGCCGTCACTTGGTTTATATTTTGCCTTTTTTTATCCTCCCCTTTTCTAGCTTCTCTGTTTGGAATTATCCGAATGGAGTTGTCCAAGAATTGATCTGGAAAGAATTTAGAATATTATTCACGAGAACCCCACCACCAAATTCAAGAGCTGCCCAAGGCTGTAAGGCTTTTCTTCTACAGCCTTTTGCCTTCGGACAGCTTACGGAGAGCTCTCTGCAACACCGATGGTGGGCCTGTCCAAAGATCCCAGCACCAGCTGTGAGCAATGCCAGTCAGAAAAAACTAAGAAAAAAACCCAATTTTCTTTCTATGATTTTGGATGTGGGTTCTCTATACAATTGTCATCTATCGTTCCTCTTTTTTCATTTCCGGTTGCATTTAGTGGGTGGTAGAGAGTCAGCTTTAAAGATCATTCTCCATTAATTGCTGACTTAGTCAAGAGAATGCTTAGGAAGCTGCTAAATCATATATATATATATTTGCTCTTTAGTATTTAAATAAGGAGCTGGGAAGATAAATGAAGGATGAGAGCTGTGCGTCCGTTAGATGAGGGCAGGGTAAGGTGTATGTAGGCAGGACAGTAACGTGGGGAGGATTTTGCCTTTGCTTTATTTTATGTATTTGCCAAATCAGATGTTTGACCTGAAGACTGTACAAGGACTACTCATCTTCAAGGAAAGGTACATATCTCTCAAGCGAGACAGACCAGATAGAATCAACTTGCTTGAGACAGCAAGCAATTGCTCATCATGGATCAATTTCTGAGAGTTTTGCGTTGGATTAATTAAGCCGCATCTTAAACAGTGGAGGGATTATGTATTTCTGTTGCATGAAAATTCAAAAAAAAGATATAAAAAGTTGATAGTAATATAGTCAATCAACGTATTAAATTGACTGGAATTGAAGTGGCTGTGAACTTGATGTGTTTGGTTACACAGGAATGTGCTGAAGGCGACAATAGAAGTGCCTCATGTTGGGGAAGTGAATTTCCAGTGCACCCACCTGGATCATCTCGACAAGAATTGGCGGATGAAGCAGGTCAGCGCCATCATCATCCAGTCGAGTGACTCCCCCCACATCTTGGCCGGCGGCCTCAACTCTCTTGACAAGACTGATTACTCACAAGAGCAGTGGACTGACATCGTCAAGGTATGCACATGCCCTTTTTAATCATTAGCATGCGAAACTCAATTACTTGATAGCTTAAGCTAGGGCGTTTGTGTAATCACTGACACTTTTTGTTATAGTTCTATGAGGAGATAGGAAAACCAACCCCAAAGGTTGAAGTCATGAGGTTTCTGAAGAGCAAGCAGTACACAGATGCTAAGGACTTCTCTGGAGAATGCGAGTCCATGGTCGTCATTGCCAAAGGACAAAGTAAGAACTCACTCGTTCGCTTTCCCATCTTTCAGTTTTTCTTTTTCACTTTGTCAAATGGCTAATCTAAGGCGATTTTCGAGCATGATGCTCCTTTAGCTCGATGATCACATGATCGGCTTGAATGGACAGAAATTCATAACATTTGAAGCATGATGCTTGCGTTGAAGATATACATGTACACACCTGTTATTGTCATTATTGTGTCGATATCAACCTTTGATGTGAAAATCTGTGGAATAAAAATTGAAGTCCAAAGTCATTATTCGAGAGACTACTGTCCGAATATGTAATCCAAAACCATTTATTCTATTTCAGGCGTGCAAGGGACATGCAAATACAGTACGAGGGTGGACTACATACTAGCATCACCAGATTGCCCATATAAGTTCGTTCCTGGGTTGTATTCGGTCCTGTCATTGAAAGGGACATCGGATCACCACAACGTAAAGGTTGACATAAGGAAATGTGCAAACAACCCTTCCCACGAAAGCGACAGCAACAACAATAAAATTACCGAGAAAAGGCGACGACAGTGCAAGCACCAGACAGTCGTAAAGATCACAGGCACTGCTCCACCTTCAAAGGGTATCTGGACAACGAATACATTATTAAGCAAAGTCGAATGACATTACATGTATATCTTCCTTTTCTGTCCGCTCTTTTCTTGGCTGCTGCTGCTGCTATTGTTGCTGTTGAGTGATCTTGGGCATGCTGTCTTCGTCAATCTCTGTGGTCTTCGTCAATCTCTGTGTAAATCTTCGATTTTTTTCAGTTTTAGAGTTGAAGAGGGGAGTGTTCTGGGGTGATGGCTTCCTCACATCCGTATGGATTTCAACACGACAGAAGTGAATTCTTACCTTTCAGCTGGGGATTGGAGCTGACCGTCCTGGCAAGTTCTTTTTGAGTATTATATATATATATATATTCGCTTGTAATTTTAACTGCAAGATTCAAATCAGTTTTTGTTGATGGCGACACCTTGACTTGACTTTGCTGAGGTCAAGGTTAGAGAAAGCGATGTTGTATCTTAGATTTAAGGAAAAAGCCACCAAAAACCCCAAACTTTCTCTCGAGTGTGATTTACCCCGAACTTTATTTTGTGACGTAAAAAACCCTGAAGTTTGCTAACTGTGACACATTTACCCCAAACTTTTATTTGTGACACAAAAAATCCTAATCTTTCATTTGTGTGACACATTTACCCTAAATCATAAGGGCATTTTGGTCTTTTTATTTTTAAAAACTTTTTTCCTTTTTTTTCTTTTTTTCTTCTTCTTCTTCCTTCCCTCCGCCGGCCATGGCGGAGCCGGCGGAGGAAGCCGGCGTCCCGCGAGGGCCGCCCTCCCTGCGTCGGCGCGGGGATGCCGGCGAGGGCACCCTCGCCCGACGCAGTGAGGGCCGCCCTCGTCGGCGTCGCCGGCGAGGGCCGCCGCTCGCGTCGGCGAGCGGGGACGCCGCGAGGGCACCCTCGCCCGACGCAGCGAGGGCGGCCCTCGTCGGCGTCGGGCGAGGGCCTCCTCGCCGGATCCGGGCGAGGGCATCCTCGCCCGACGCAGGAGGGGCGGCCCTCGTCGGACGCCGGACGAGGGCCTCCTCGCAGATCCGGGCGAGGGCACCTCGCCGACGCCGGCGAGAGCACCCTCGCCGAGATCGGCGAGGGCACCCTCGCCGACGCCGGCGAGGGCACTCCTCGCCCGACGCAGCGAGGGGGCCTCGGCGGCGGCGCGGCGAGGGCCTCCTCGCGGATCCGGGCGAGGGCACCTCGCCGATGCCGGCGAGAGCACCCCTCGCCGGCGTCGGGCGAGGGAGGCCCTCGTCCGACCCGGCCGAGGGCCTCCTCGCCCGACGCCGGCGAGGGCGGCCCTAGGCCGCCCGTGCGAGGGCGACCCTCGCCGACGCCGGCGAGGGCAGCCCTCGCCGAGACGCCGGCTTCCCTCCGCCGGCTCCACCATGGCCGGCGGAGGGAAGAGAGAGAAAGAAAAAAAAAGAAAAAAGAAAAAAGAAAAAGAAAAAACAGAACAAATAAGACGAAAATACCCTTAATGGGGTAAATGTGTCACAATTAGCAAACTTCGGGGTTTTTCACGTCACAAAATAAAGTTCGGGGTAAATCTGTCACTCGGAGCAAAGTTTGGGGTTTTTGGTGGCTTTTTCCCTAGATTTAACTAAAAGTCCTTGGAATAAAATTGCAAATTTTGAAAATTGAAATGATTTTTGTTAACCTGGACATCCGGGATTGATAAAAGACCCAAAGATTTCAAATGAAATACCTTTAAAAAGCAAATATGGAAAAAAAGAAGAAGCTATAAAGTCAAGTGATTATGAATTCTAAACATTCGTGAAAGAATTCAATGTCTTCTTTCTTTTTCATCCAATCTCGAAATTAGTATTGGAAAGAAGTGAAGTGGTAAGTACAATGTACTTCGATATCTTTAAAAATATCTTATGTGCTCTCCAATGGTAAAATATAGTTTTAAGGGGAAATCAAGTATAGGAAGTAATTATTTTATAATAAAGTAGAGGATTACTGATTGATCCATGAAAAATAGAGAAAATCAATTATGGAAGCAAGCAAGGATGAGAGAGAGAGAGAGAGAGAGAGAGAGAGAGAGAGAGAGAGAGATTTTTATCGAAGCTCTAAGCATGGTCGAAGTCCATTGATGTCCCAATGACATGGAATAGAGTGATACAGCTAACGAAAATGTTTTCTTCTTATTCAAAATGAGAAATCATTTTTTTGATTTCGAGTGGTGAGCACCTTTCTATCAAAGATATTTGATGGTTGACTTTAGCATTTTTAACATCAAAAAGTGTTTTAAAAAATATTTTCATCGAAATTCTTTTTCAGCAAAACAAATGGAGCCCTAATGAGCATCATAAGTGAAAGTGTAATTAAAAGAGAAAGAAATAGATTTTCTATGTAATAGGCATTGTTGACTGATGTATACTGCTAATTAGCTTATGAATAAAAAAAACTGCTTGTCCCTTATAATGGTTGTCAAATTAATCAGCATAGTAGAGGACACAAGTATCTCTCAGTTGGTGTATGCTCTTCAATCCTCCTTGATGTAATATATATATTTATAATTGTTGACTGATGGATAATGCTATTAGCTTATGAATAAAAAATTGCTTTTCCCTCATAATGGTTGTCAAATTGCACACCTTGCATCAGCATAGTAGAGGATGCGAGTATCTCTCAGTTGGCATATACTCTTCAATCCTTCTTGATGTAATATATATATATCGATTGAATTATTTATTTTAATTTTGCTTGGGATCAATTTAGAAAATCATGGGATCTAAAGCACAAATAACAAGAAGAGCAATAAAAAAAAGGGTTAATACCCTGAAAAACCCCAAACCGGTACACTTGTGACAAATTTACCCAAACTATTTTTTTGACCACCAAAAACCCCAAACTGGTATACATTTGACAAATTTACCCCAAATTGGTACACTTGTGATATGTTTACCCTTTATTAGTTTTCGTTAAATTTTATTCTTAAATTATTAAGTTAAATGACACGTGATGGTTGACCGGTATACCAATTTAGGATTTTACACTCCGTGTGTCATTGTTTACAATTTTTGTGAATTTTTTTGTGGTATTAATCCAATTTAGCATATGGTATATTTATCACAAATTTACCATTTTGGAGCTTTTGCAATCGAATAAATTAGTTTGGGATAAATTTGTCATAAATGTACCAATTTAGGGTTTTTTATAGTCAGTTGGGATAAATTTGTCACATGTATATCAATTTGGGGTTTTTCATGATAAAAAAAATAGTTTGGGGTAAATTTATCACAAGTATACTAGTTTAGGATTTTTCAGAGTATTAACCCTAAAAAAAAAACAGTTAAGACATAGCGTTGATATCGTTGACCGGTAAGAATCCCCGGTGCTAGCGATCTTGAAGGTTTGCTACTCGGGGCCTCACTAACATATGACATGAAAAATAAAAATAAATGATTTTTTTAATGAGTGAGAAAGATAAATAATTTAATATTTCATACTTCTGCCGTTTGTTTAAGGGCTATGCTAGTAGTCACACAAGCATCTAATGATGTTTTAACTGTACATGTTCTTCTTCTTCTTCTTCTTCTTCTTTTTTTCCTATAGTAATATGGTCACTTATTAAAATGTTGTATCTAATCCCTTTTTGTTGTGAATTTCCCCCTCTAGAAATCACGAACATGAGCACAAATTTTTTTTGTCCAAATAATTGGTCCATTCAGCACGTGCTGATACCTCTAATTTCTTTCTATATCATGAATAAAGCTTTGTAAGCTTGCTCAATATGGAGATAGAGTTTGTACCTGTATGAAGTTCAAGATGGCCGGGAGCAATTCGTGCCACATGACCTCAACTTAAGTGCATCGCCTTGTCAACAATCAGTTCCTCCGCAAGCGGAATTGATACACAATTTACGCCTGAATTGTCCTCTGCTCACCTTTCACTTGGGGATGTTTTTCCATGAATCTCTTCAGCTCCTCGAGCCACTTACCGAGGGCTCTTCCAAGTGAGGCCATCTGTTTATTATTGTTTGCTTCTAGAAGTCGGTTTATGGAGACCTTGATGTTCAGCCTATGAATTTTGCCGTCCATTAGACGAGTCTTGTTGTCATACTTTTTTTTTTTTTTGGTCAGTCATAATCTACTCCTATTCTAATACTCACTCTTAAGACTTTTGTCATGCCTCTTTGCAGGGTATGAGAGTCAAAACCCACACTTGAAACTAATTCGTCCCCACCCCAACTCCCTGAAAATGTGATGATGAAAAGGTGGGGATTCAAACCCCCCACCTCCCTCTTTCATATTGGAAGGGTGGCCACTGGGTTGTTGTCGTACTCTGAACACTTATGTGAGGTTTTAACTGTTCTTGCCTTCCATTCATGGTGTAGCCGAGCAACAAATGTCAAAAGAACAGGAAGAGACAGCTCCACAGTCTCCTGTCACAACGGTCTTTCTCATTAGGATGATTATCCAGTGAGCGTGACGAACTACGGGAACCTTTAGTTTCTCATCAAGAAACTAGATTTTTGAGATGTTTCCGTGTCATATCATTTACTTTTTCTCCATCGCATCGAATATAGTACCTACTCTGGCAATGAGCTTAACTATTCATCCCCATCTGAAAGCTACTTACCAACTTGATCAGATTCTTAATATAAATTACCTGCTTGTGCACACTATTTTACTTGGTGAATTCTGTCATCTGCACTAGTTTAAATACATGCATCGTTTGATAGCACAGGTATTTTTGTCGGCTTACAGCACGAGGAGTGGCAAAACTTTATTTGCCTCGTCAAGTCTTGCTTCAGAGGACATGAATATTCTTTCGATAGTAATTGTATGTTTATATGATCGTAATTGCTACCACTGGTAGAACTCACTGCTAATGACAACATGATGGTCGCGGTGTGCATTCTAGTCGAACAACGTAGTCTCAACTTCGAGTTGTGATGCTAATTGTGTTTGCGCCTGTGGTTTAAGATGATGATGAGCAGAGCTGAATCTGAGAAGCTACCTGCTATTCCTATCGGCTTTGTCGGATCAGGAGAGGTGGCAGGGTCCGCTCCACATCTCGTAACCGACGGTAATCTTGCTTGTCCTTCACTGGAGGCACAGGGAATGAGAATAAATGCTCCATTAGACGCTGCACATATGCCAATTTCGCTAGTTCTGAACCTCATTACAGGTGGCCTCCAGGCTGCAAACTTCAGGGGACCTTTCCAACTGTTGACTTTTGAGGGCTCGAACCTTGAGCTACTTGGTTTCAAACCCTGTCTTTCTCTGAAGGCATTCATGATATTTAACACTACCTAGCTCGATATTCAGCATCGTCGCCCTTACTTGTTTTGAACTTTCTACTGGCGAATCTCTTCATGTAAAGGTTTGGCTTGGCATTATACTAGTCAGCATACTTGCATAGACATGGTGGTTCTGTTCGTTTCCCCATCAGTGCATTCGGCTCGTGGTGCATCAAATCTGAAAAAAGCTAGTAATATGCTATCAATCAATTTATCACTCAGTACATCTCTTTATACATATAGACACGGTTTGCCATTTCCAGAGTCGAGAGTTAGCTTTCGGGAGTGGTCTCGAATGATTTCATATTCTCCAAACCGAGACTCGTTCAGTCATTGAAAGCCTTCAATTTTTGACCTTGTACTAGGATGGTCCATTCTGCTTTATCTATTTGTAGATACTTTGAAAACCATTTGAAGCAATCGAAAAGACCTCGCATAAAATGTTAATTGCTTTTGTACTTGGATAGACGACCCAAGTTTTAAGCAGCAGCATGCGCTTTCGCTGCTTTTCTATGTTTTCTTAGTCCTGATGAATGACATTATTTGAATCTTAGTGGGGGAGTACCTCGCTAATTTGGCATCAGATCAGGGCTCTCTATCTGCGATCTCTAAGTGAAGTGGATATCGCAGGTTCCTTATCAACATCAATGTCTGGAGGAATATGATACTTGTTTGGAAGCACGTAAGGCACCATCTCATGTCTTATCATCGAGTGAACGCATAAATTCTCACTGCATTTAGGGATTGAGCTTTTGTAATACATCACATGCTCTAAAACGACACTACCTGCTCAATTCCCATTCATTGTAAAGGCAAAATTGTCGGCCTACTCTGTCTTTCGTCTTTGACATGTGCCAGTCATTCATCGGTTAGGCCCTAACCCATCCCGTGACATGAGGTCAAAGTCGGAGATTGCTTGAGCATGTAGCAGTTGTAGAGGTGGGTGATCGAGTGGGGGTCGAAGTGTGGGGGTGAGAGGTTTTGATGGAAACGAGAGAGATTCACATGAAACAAAAATTAAATGAATGCCATACAACATTCATTGTCATTTATAAAATATGAACATAATGAGTCTATCGGAAACACTAGTGCTATATGAAGAACATGTAAAAGCTTCACGGATTACATTGTGAATGATGATACATGTTGATAGTACTATTTAAATTTTGCACCTCATTTCTACAATAGGGGAACAATCACACAATACATGATTTCGTAAACTCATTGTCATGGTAAAATTGGTAACCGCCCAAAATTATCGAAGCACTTGACGAAGTTGAGATCATTTCAAGTTCTAAATCATTGTCGACATCATCAATCGGCGCCTCTCTTGGATACAAAAGCCGTTTTGGGGGCAGCCGTAGTTTAGCCATATCTCCCTCAAGCATATCTAGGACTTTCCTCATTGACGGCTGATCATTAGGACTCAATTGTATACACCATGATGCAACGATTATCATCTTCCTCATTGTTTTTCTTTCCTCTTCTAGGACATCTACCATTTCAACCTCCTTTTCTTTGCCAAGTTGATCATAAACCCACAAATGAAAGTAAATTTGACTTGAACGCTCTGCACATGCATTTAGATTTCTCCTTCTACCAGCCATTTCCATCAACATCATCCTAAAACTATAAACATCAGCTTTATAAGAAATGCCACCAATGTGACATCCCGATTTTCCAAGTCTATTTTCAATAAATTGAGACGGGCATTTCGTTGGCACGCATATAGTTCTTTTCCATGAGTCGGCCACTCATGTGAAAGCTAGTCTATCAAGTGAAGCCGTTAAGAAATTCTAATGCATCAGACTCGAGAATTTGACCAGGAAGCGATCGTTCGACCGAGCTAATCTGCAAGGGTCATTGCGGCACAATTAAAAAAAAAAATCGATTAGAGACCAGAGATAGGTCGACTCGACAGAAGCATGTGATCAGGTGTGGGTGATTCCACCAGATCACACAATTCTTATCGATTGGCACTGGACTGACTTTTCTATCGATTGGGTACCCTGTGTTCGTATTTGAAACCTTGAGATTATCTCGACAACCGAAGATCGCCAATGTTTCAAAGATGTACATTGTGGCTTGAGATGATCAACCACAAGTCAAATGCATGAAAATTCCTAAAGGCTACCCGGTAGGTTGGGCCGCGCTAGTATCGTGCCAAAGTGAAATTAACCGTGGAATTGAGATCGAATTCAGGAAATTGGAAGTCTGGATGTGTCACAAATCATTTCCGGATAATTGGCTTATCTTTAGAAGATTTTTCATGTAATCAGAGTTTTTCAACAATTAAATCAGAAAATGGCTAATTTGGCTCGAGAAATTAGTAGGCCCGCTTTTGGTCGTACTTTTGGGATTTAAGTTGGTTCTATGGACAAGTGAAGATGTTAATTGAAGTGTGGTGACATTGGATTAATTTTATGGACTTCAATTTGATTCAATTGGAAGGGAATCAAGTGGAATTTGAGAATTGGTTGTACAAAATTTCATGCCTCGGCAGAAAAATAAAATGAACCAATTGGAATAAGGTTGTGGGAGTTTTGAGTGAGTGGAGTATGACATCATCAAGTGATGTCATGATGGGCCAATTTGTTGGATTAAAGAAAGGGAAAAAGAAAAGAAATTGGCCCCCCCTTCTTCTCTCTCCTCCCTCTCTTCTTCCTCTCTCCCCCATCGCCTCTCTTCTCCATGGTTGGTGTGCGAAGACCAGAAAATTTGCAGAGAAGCCGGAGCAGCCCTTCGCCGCCCGCTCAACCGCTCGTCGCCGGCCGTCCGCAGCCGCCGTCGCCGTTCCGCCTTGGCCGCACGCCCTCCGTCTTCCTCCTCTCCCGTCGAGCTCTGTCCTCCATGTTCTTCATCTTTTTCTTCGAAACCCAGCAACCGAAGAAGCTGAAGATCGCTCAACGCCCGTAGCCGCTTGCCGTTCGTCGCGGTCGCCGCTTGTCCGCGCGCGAAGACCCGCGCGCGCTCGCCGGCCCCCCGTCGCACCGTCTCCGCTCCGCCTCAGCTCGCGTCGCAGCTGTTGCATCAGCCCGTGCCGGAGCCGTTCGGCCACCTCCGGCCACCGTTTGAGCCCCGCCTAGGTCCGGTTCGACCCCTCAACCTTCCCCGATCCTTCCCCATCTCATCCAAGCTCCGGATCTACCCTTCCTCGGCCTTAAATCGCAGTGGACAGCAGCCAAGAAAATGGGTATGGCAGCGGACGTTTGGCCCGTTTTGGCCATCTTCCCGAGCTCGGATGCTTGGCCCGCTTTGGAGAAAGTCGATCCCCTCGTCGTCCTTGTCGTTTTGGTCCGCTCGGTTCGTTAATCGGGTGAGTTTAACTCACTAAATCTTGATTAGAGTGTTAATGATGCCCTAAGTGTGCTTAGTTTAAATTAAGTAAGTTTAGGTGTGTGGATTAGTGTATTTAATTATAAATTGGATTAAGAGGTTGGTTTATGTTAAAGTGTGTTTAAATTAAAGGTTAAAAGAAGTTATTTAAAGTTAAGCCTTGATGTGACATAAAATGATTTTAGTTTTGAATTATTTAAGTGCTTCGAAATTCTGGAAAATATAATATTATATTATAATCCGAAATTATTAAAATATTATTATTTATAAAAAAAATCAGAAAAATTATTTTTGACCCGGTTGCTCAGAATTTCGTGCCGATCGATCGCTGCTGTGTATTCGGATTTTGAAATTGATGGTTGTATATTATAAATTGAGTGTGGATTGCGAAAAATTATGGATATTATTATTTAATTAATTTTCGAATAAAATTAATTATTTATTAAAATTCGAAAATTTCATCGGGACCCTAAACTCTCAGAATTTCGTGCCGATCGCTGCTGTGTATTTAGAATTTGAATTTGATGATTGATTGTGGCAAATTGAGTGTGATTGTGATAAATAGGGATTCTTTTTATAAAGTCCCAAGTGTCGAAATTTATGGAAGAGTTGGCCGTGATTAACCACCTATTAGAGGTCATGCCCAGTGAGGCCGTGAATTGCCACCTGATAAAGGTCGCGCCCAGTGGGGCCGTGAATTGCCACCTATTAGAGGTCGCGCCCAGTGGGGCCGTGATGTGCCACCTAATAAAGGTCGCGCCCAGTGAGGCCGTGAATTGCCACCTGATAAAGGTTGCGCCCAACCGGGCCGTAATCTACCACCTTTTTAAAGGTCGTGCCGAGTGGGGCCGTGATGCCACTGATTCTAATTTTGCCGGGTGGGCCGTGATTAAGAGTAATGATTGAATTGCTGAATTGACATGTAATCGGCCAAGTCGATTGATCGCTGAGACGATCCAAGTGGTTGAATTGTTCTGATGATGTGATTGTGCCATGGTTGTTTGGTTATCATAATTGTACGTGGTTGAATTATATAAATTGTGTTAACCTACAGATGAAGGCTAATGCGAGGTAAGTCTTCTGTGTGATGTGGCTAGGCCACCCGGGGCGTATTTTCTTTCTAATAGGGGTTTAGGGGGTTGAACTTGCTGAGACATCGTCTCTTCCCGGTTGTGGGATTAAAATTTCAGGTCCCCGGTGGACGGAGCGACCTGATAGCTTGGGTTGGCCTTGAGGAGTTGCAGAGGTGAAGTCATAAGATTGGAGAACGTGTCCGACTTGTAGGTCGTAGGACAATTCATTTTTAAGAGCCGGTCTTTTGTAGACTTTTGGCCGTAGACCTCTGTTTGTAATTCTGTTGAATTATGAAAGTGTTATGTTGTGGTTTTGCTTCATGCTTTTCTATCCCGTATTTCATTGTCAGGGGTTTTATAATACGTTCCGCTTGCGCAATGATAAAATAATGGGGTCGGCGATGCATGAACATGGTGGGATGTTGATGCGCTCGAGGTTCGGGGCGTGACAACCAATGTCTTTATAGAATAGCTCAGGCGCCATATAAACCAAGGTTCCTCTTGCTGCAATCAATGATACTATGCTATGATCGGTGGGATAAAGTCTTGCAAGTCCAAAGTCGGAAATTTTTGGAGTGAAACTTTGGTCTAGGAGAATGTTGTACGGCTTGATATCAAAGTGTAGAATTTGCATATCACATCCCTGATGTAGATATTCTATCCCTCTAGCTATGCCAAGAGAGATCTCATACATTTTCTTATAATCAAGAGGATCATCACCATCCTTTTTTGAAATGTGTTTATCTAGGGAGCCATTCAGCATGAAATCATATAGTAGAGCTTGTTTGGAGTAATCGAAGCAAAAACCAACAAGTTGCACCACATTAATTTGGTGGATCCTGCCAATTGTGGCCAATTCGCTAATAAAATCTTGGCCATTAGATTCTGGTTTGTTCAAAATCTTAACCGCAACTTCATTGCCACTTCGAAGGATTCCTTTGTACACAGAACCATATTCCCCCTCACCTAATTTGCATTTGAAATTTTTTGTAATCTTCTTAATATCTGAATAAGAGTACCTTATGGGCAGAAAGTTGTTGCGAGCTTGTAAGAATTCTTCGATATTTACGTCGATCGCTTGGTGCCTTCTCATCCACTTATAGATTAGAAGTATCAGCACACATAGAGCTCCGAGTATGAATCTTGCTGCGACATAGTTGGCTGCGTAGAAATTGTCCATAGATTAGCTTAGTGCAATAAAATAATTTTAAACATAATTTTTTTTTTTTGTCAGAGTGGTGCTTGAGATCTTCATAGATGTGAGGAGAACAGGGCTAGGAAGTCATACCCAAGACAATGGCGAGGCTCTGGCGCACATATGGCGCAAAAAAATGCTGAACTCCGTGACATAATCTAAGGTGACCGAAAATGACTAATTAGAATCGACGATTAATCAATGAAGAATTAAATCTATCATTTTAGCATTTAAACAAAAAAAATAATTTACTCTCTCAGATAAGTGCTCAGATCGCAGTTTATTCTATTCACTTACGGAATCCATGTTATCGTAACATGACCATCTCTCCGAAAAAACGCGATTTTGCTTTTGTCTTATCAAGGAGTACCAAATGATTCATAAGTTCACATCTCACTGCGGCATAGTTCTAATTTACAAACATCATCCAGGACGCGTGCAATTTATTTACCCGCATAAGAATAACAGCCATGCAAGGGACACGAGCAACTATTAAATCAACCATTTTCCCCCAAACAAATATAAAGTAATAGTGTCAAATCCAGAAAAAAAAGTCCATAAATTGTAAAATTAAAAAGATCAATGCATGCCGAATCTACTAAGAAATCTTATTAAACTTTTCAACTTTGGTGATGTGGCAATTTTTTTTCTATTGTGTTTTTAGAGAAACTAGTGTCTTAATGTGTGGATTGTATTAAAAACACCCAACTAAAACTTGCCACATCACTTGGCAACTAAATTTTGGTAAGATCTCTTAGTAAAGCTAGGATTTAAGAAAAGGAAGAAGAAAGAAAGAAAGAAAGAAAGGACGCCTTTAAGGGGAAGTCCCTTGGCGAACTGAATGCCCCCGCAACCCTTCCTTCGGCATCCGAAACTTAAGTAGCGACACCAAAAGATTCTTCCTGACATGGCCCAAAAGTCACCACTATAGGTGAGATTGAATCACTCGGCCATCTTGTTGTGGAGGTCCTTGTATGTTAAACTCCCATTCTGATCCCCTTCCCGCCCCGAGATTTGATCCGATGCGTATGCCATCATGGTTACGGTGCAGGAGTCCTTGAAATCCCCTGCTTTTAAGTTCTGTACAGCGTATGAGTACACCTTCATTTGGGAAAAATAAGGAGGCGTGTTGGCAGAGTATGCTCCCTCATTACTGGTTTGGTATCGACATATGAAGTAGAAGCAATGGGTTGGGAACACTTCATGAAGGCCACCACCGTAGCGTATCCACCAGTGTATCCATCAACACCACTGAAGGAGGAGTACGTCAATGGGTAACGAGGGAGGGACGAGCAATTACCTTTTTGCAGTCCATCGTCAACCACCGTGATATTACCACCGAAGCCATATAATAGAAATCATAGTAGATTGACTTCACATAATATCGGCCGCCATATCGATATAGAATAGTGCAGTTATTTTCACAAGCTAGCTCAAAGTCAGAGCTACCAGTGTTTTGGATCGCCTTTCAATCAAAAAGGATAACTTATGTTATGGATTTCACCGCAAGATGAAGGGACGCACAAATTATTGTTCTTCACACCATAACTCATCCCTAATAGTAGCAGAACATGCGATATGAGAAGTAAAACACGGAGCGTAAATATGGAGCTGAGAGAAATAATCATCTCTTTATCGTTTGGTCTCATGCAATGGAAGTCTTAGCTCATTTGGTAATGCGAGTGAGGCTTAATAAAGGGTTGGGAGTCGTCGGTCATCGAAATCTTCAAGTCAACCGTAAAACAAAGTCTAGCGAAGAAAGTCTTAAAAAGTAGGCCCAGCTAAAACACGGTCTCAGAATTAGTGATGGATAGCTTTCACACCATTACGGAGGAAACCTCTCTGCATTTTCCGAATTTGATTTTTCTTAGCCAATTAATTCTCACTAGAAATTTATTTCAGTATCATAAAAAGAATCGGTTTTAATGTTTTGTACCCTAAACTCAATCAAAATCCTTTCAAATGAGACATTTGGCATTCTATTTTATTTTCAAGGCCGATTTCGTAAGTGTCGCTTCGTTAAATTTTGAAGACGAAAGAAAGAGGATGATGTATTTCATCATATAAGCTTTTTCATTTTTGAGAAAAAAAATTAGTAACCAAGAAAGAGGATCATGTTAATTAACGGATAGATAGATTTTAACTCATATAATGTGGCTTTCTGCAAATATAGAAAGAAAATAAGGAGCGGGCGCTTCTTGCTCATGGATGTTGTGAAACTTAATGAAAGAAAGAAAGCAATATGGTAAATTCTCAACTAGCAATGGGACTGACGCACCTCGATTGGAAACTCGCTTGCATCGTCATGGATCGACACACGCAAGGACTATAGACGCAACATCTAAATTCACAAAAATAATGGGATGTTTACTTATTCACTATGCTTAAATTTTAAAATCACTCTCTTGTAATTGTGCTATAATTATGAATATGACCGTCATCTGTTTTCCATAATTGGACCACGTAATGAATGAACAGACTAATCTCAACAAAAGAGGTTATACGATAATTTCTCAATCAATGATTATTCGATGCGGATCTTAATTAGAAATTCACTTGCTTTGTCATTCTCGACATGCGCAAAGACTATAGGTGTAATATATATATATATATTTTTTTTTTGGTAAAGACTATAGGTGTAATATTCACGTGCACAAAAAGGAACTAATACGTACTTATTCACTATCAATTGAAATGTTATTCTTGTGGTTCAGTCAATCACTTGACTATAAAATAATCTCATCCTTTTGCTCACAATAAATCGAACTGACCTATTACAATATCCAATCGAAACGTGCCACATCACTTAGTAAGTAAATTTTTATACGATCCCTCAGTAGAGCTAACATTTAAGAAAAGGACGAGGATGAAGAAAGAAACAAACAAAGAACTGGGAAAGTGAGCTTTCAGGAATCATGGTGTCTGCACCTCTCCCTTTGGTATTCGAAACATAAGTAGCAAAACTCGAAACTTTTTGGTGGCGAGAGTTTATAATAGGAGATAGTGAATCCCTTGATTGTCATGTTGTGGAGGTCCTTATACAGTGAGCTCACACGATTATACCAATCCTTTTTCCACCCTGGGATATAATGCGGTATTAAAGCCTTTGTGGTTATGGTGTAAGTATCCTTGATGTCCCCTACTCGGAGATCAAACCCATGTACAGCGTATGAGTACCCCTTCATTTGGGAAAAAATAAGGGGCATATCGGAAGGATATCCTCCCTCAATACATGGTTCAGTATTGACTTACGAAGTAGAAGCAAGGGGCTGTGAGCACTTCATGAAGACCACCGGCGCACAGCTAACGAATCGTACGGATCATTATTGCTAAAGTTGGAGAGCGCCAATGAGTAATGAGGGAGTGAAGAGCAATTACTTTTTTGCAGTCCGTCGTCAACCACCGCGATTTCGCCGTCGAATAAACATTTGCTAAGATTGGAACAGTAGTAAATTGATTTCACATAATATTGGTTGGCATATAGATATAGAACAATGTGATTATTTTCACAAGCTAGCTTATGTTCTTAGCGGCCACATCCTTTTGGGTTGCCTTTCAATCGAAAGTGATAGCGTATGTCACGAACCTTGCCGCAAGATGAAATAGCAGACAAGTGATTCTTCTACAAACCGCAACTCATCCCAAGTAGCAGCAGGACATACAATATGAAAAGCAAAACACTGAACATGCTTATGGAGCTCAGGGACTTAATCATCTCTCTATTGTTTGATCCGATGCAATTAAAGTTTTTGCTAATTGGTAATGCGATAGAGGCCCCGTAATATGAATGAAAAAGGGCCTGGAGTCCTCGGTCATTCAAATGTCTAAGTCAACCAATAAAGCAAAGTCTAGTGAAGAAAAGGTGGATATCGCGTGGAAATTGCAATCCTTGCGGTCAAGGTGTCAAAACACGGTGGTGGAATTATTTATGCATAGCTTTCACATTGATTAAAAAAAACTTCTCTGCAATTTCCAGATTGAATCAAAATCCTTTCAAGTGAGGCAATGATGTTCTGTTTTCTTTTCAAGACTAATATTCCATAAGTGTCCATTTGTTAAGTTGTGAAGACGAAAAGGAAAAAGCTGTCATATTTCATCATCAAAGCTTATTATATTTGACAAAAAACAGAAATTGATAACAAAAATAGAGTATGAAAAAGAATATAACTTGTATAATGTCGCTTTTGGCAAAAGTAAAAGAAAAATAAGAAATAAGTGCTTCTTGGATGGTGTAACACGATATGAAAGAAAGAAAGCAATATGATAATTTCTAGTGGTGGACCGATGCGCCCTGAGCAGAACCTCACTAACTTTGTCGTCACGCAAACACTATAGATGCAGATTTCCAAGTCCACCATCAACACAAAGTCTAGCGAAGAAAAAGTGGTTCTCATGTGGAAATTGCAGCCCTTGCGGTCTAGGCGACAAAACACGGTGTTGGAATTATTTATGGCGTGGCTTTCACATTGATTAGAAAAGAAACTTCTCTGCAGTTTTCAGATTTAACATTTCTTGGCAAATTGACTTTTTAGGAATCAATTTTAGTTCAGTAAAAAAAGAATCGATTGGAATGTTATGTACTCTAAATTGAATCAAAATCCTTTCAAGTGAGGCATTGGCATTCAATTTTATTTTCAAGGCCAATATTCCACGAGCGTCGGTTTGATAAATTGTGAAGACGAAATGGAAAAAAAAAATTTCTTATTTCACTATATAAGCTTTTTCATTATTGACAAAAAAAAAAACAAAAAACAAAATTGGTAACAAAGATAGACTATTAAAGGGAAAAACAGGAGTTAGTGCTTCTTGGATGGTGTAACAGATTATGAAAGAAATAAAGCAATTTGATAATTTCTAGCAATGGGACCAACGTGCATTGACTAGAACCTCACTAAATTCATCGTTGCGCAAGGACTATACATGCTATATTCAAGTTCACAGAAAAAATAAAAAAAGTGATATTTACTTATTCACTATCAACTTAAATATTACAATCACTCTCTTGTAATTGTGTTAGATCTATGAACAATATTGTCATCTCTCTGGGAACTCCCTTGCTTGGTTTTATTTAAAATGGAACCGAAATGATAGCTAGGTGTCGTTGTCCCTGGTCCACGAGCATGCCCAGTTTGAACGAGCCGTCCTTTTGTCGAGTTTGAGCGTCACTTGCTGTTCTTTTTTGAGTCTAGACACAAGCTAGAGTCTAGAATGGAGGACCATTCTCATGTGGAATTTCACGACCACTAAAGAGATTAAGTTTGCTAATTTTTTTTTTCCATTTTTCTACTTTTTTAGCATCATTTTTTATGCTGCTTTATTTTGATAACAATAAAACTTACAATTTATACTTCTTTGTCTGCGATCTCTGAACGAAACGCGTTCCTTATGAACTTCGGTGTCTCGAGGAATGTTTGCTTAGTAGGAAAACTCATGTGTAGGGGACAATAGTGAGGAATATGATGCTTGTTCTGAAGAATGCAAGGCACCATCTCATATCTTATAATCGAGTGAACGCACAAGTTCTTACTGCATTTAGGGATTGAGCTTTCATAATACATAATATGCACTAACATAACATCACATGTTCAATTTCCATTCATCATAAAGGCAAAATTGTCAGCCTACTTTGTCTTTACTCTTTGACATGTGCCGGTTATTCATTGGTTAGGCTTGGACCCATCCCGTGACATGAGGACCAAGTCGGAGATAGCTTGAGCAGGTAGCTGTCTTCGACGTGGGTGATCAAACATAGGTCGAAGGGTGGGGATGAGAGGTTTTGATGGAAATGAGAGAGATTCATTGCTCAAAATGCAAACATTGACACAAAGAAAAAATTACCTTGTTATACCAAGACGATTCACATGAAACAAAAATTGAATGAATGCCATAAAACATTCATCGTCATTTATAAAATATGGACATAATGAGTCTACCAAAAAACACTAGTGCCATATGAAAAACATGTAAAAGCTTCACAGATTACATTTTGAATGATGATACATGTTGATAGTACTATTTATAATTTTTGCATCTCATTATAGGGAAACAATCACACAATACATGATTTCATAAACTCATGGTCATGGTAAAATTGGGAACCGCTAGAAACTATTGGAGTACTTGACGAAGATAAGACTGTTTCAAGTTCTATTTCAGCGTCAACATCCTCAATGGGTGCCTCTCTTGGATACAAAAGTGGTTTTGGAGGCAGTTGCAGTTTATTCATATCTCCTTCAAGCATATCTAGGACTTTCCTCATTGACGGCCGATCATTAGGGCTCAATTGTATACACCATAGTGCAACGATTATCATCTTTCGCATTGTTTCTCTTTCCTCTTCTATGACATCTACCCTTTCAAGTTCCTTTTATTTGCTAAGTTGATCATAAACCCACAAAGGAAAGTAAATTTGACTCGAATGCTCTGCATGTGCATTTAGATTTCTCCTTCTTTCATCCTGCTCTTATATTTTATTAAACAAGACAAATTGCCATACGTATAAAGATGTATAACTAGAGAAGATCCAAGAGAATATACTATTAAAGGATCGACTTATTAAGACATGACAAATGCAACTTGAGTTCATTATTTGATCTACACCTTATAAATAAAAATGCAAATATATATTTTGTTACTTATAAATTCCTACGTAGGCTTGATATAAAAAAAAAAAAAAAATTGTCCTGGCCATTACTATTTTAATACCATACACTTTTTATGCGCAACAAAAGAAACAAAGAAAAGATTTGCATATATTTCGAGAGAGAAAATCTAGAGATTTTGATTTTGCCTGTACAGATGAAACAACATTTTTATTTAAGGGTTAATACCTTAAAAAACCCCAAACTGGTACACTTGTGACAAATTTACCCCAAACTATTTTTTTGACCATGAAAAACCCAAAACTGGTAAACTTGTGACAAATTTACCCTGACTGATTATAAAAAATCATAAATTGGTACATTTATGACAAATTTACCCCAAACTAATTTATTTGACTGCAAAAAACCCTAAACTGGTAAATTTGTAACAAATATACCATATGCTAAATTGGATTAATATCACAAAAAAAATTATAAAAATTGTAAACTGTGACAAACGGAACGTAAAATCCTAAATTGGTATACGGGTTAATTGTCACGTGTCATTTAACTTAATAATTTGATAATAAAATTTAACGAAAACTAACATAGGGTAAATTTGTTACAAGTGTACCAGTTTAGGATAAATTTGTCAAAAGTATACCAGTTTGGGGTTTTTGGTGGTCAAAAAAATAGTTTGAGGTAAATTTGTCACAAGTGTACCAGTTTGGGGTTTTTTAAGGCATTATCCCTTTATTTAATTTTCTTACCAAAAAAAGCATATTTTATTTAATTTGAGAGATTTTTGTTCTTATCTTATTAATCGACATCTTTGCTAGTGAATACAACATATTTTTACAATTTTCTTTTTTTCTTGGACAGAAAAAAGAGCTTGGGCTCGAAACCAAAGATAGTATTACTTTTTATGTAATATAGATTATAAATTCTTTATTTTAAGGAAGGGCAGGGGTGAATCTCCTATAATTAATTTTTTTCCCCTAGATATCAACATAGAGTACATAAAACAACTACTTGCCCCCTCCGGACTTTTGTGGTTCTCCGCACAGCCGTATATAAATCAATTCAATTTGTTTATGGCAACATGGAATATTCTCTGAGCCACGAACTGTTGCTTTGACCTCACTTCCTCCTTCCTCCTCCTTCCCTCGCTTGGACGTTAGCTCCAGGACAAAACATAGAGCGGGTCGCTGGCCGAAGGACGCAAGGACGCGAGGCTGCGCGCGACGTTCGCCCAGGAATGTCGTGCGGTACGAAGCCATCTGGTCTCGTCCTTAAAGAAAGGGACAGAAACGAGATAAATGGGAGTGAAAGGCGGCAAAGGGAAGGGGGGGTCTCTCCGGTCTTTTTGGGTTTGTTCGGCCGAGGTAGAGCAACCGAGAGAGAGAGAGAGAGAGAGAGAGAGAGAGAGAGAGAGAGAGAGCTGTTGAGAGTGAGAAGGTGAGCTCGAGAGAGAGAGAGAGAAGGAGCGAGCCAGAGAAGAGAGGGAGCTCGAGGGGCTAGAGCCGCTCGAGAGGGGAGACCGAGAAGGTGGATAGCGAGGGAGAGCAGGAGAGAGAGGCGACTGTGTTCTCGAGTTCTTCGGGGGAGGCCGGAGACAGCGAGAGCAACAGAGAGAGTGAGATCCGAGAGAGTGAGCAAAGGGTGAAGCGGAGAGAGAACCGAGAGTGAGCGGAGGGATGGACTCAGAGAAAGCAGAGACCCAGGAGCCGAACTTCGTTCTCGGACAAGCGTACCCCGGCCATCCCCACATAAACCGGCGATCTCCAGCCAACACCCTCGAGCACGTGGTGAGTTTTCTTTGGGTTCGATCCACTTTTATCTTAATGATCCTGGCTCGGTGCAACGTCGAGGCGGCCGACCATAGCTCGTTTCGCTTCAGGCTCACTTTCTGGCCTTCGTCGCTGAGCCGGGTAGGGATATTCGTGGTCAAACACTTCTCTCTGGGAACTCAGTTGCTTGGTTTTATTTAAGACGGAACCGAAACGATAGCTGGATCTCGTTTTCCCTAGTCCACCAGCATGCTCGATTTGAACAAGCCGTCCCTTTTGTCGAGTTTGAGTCGTCACTTGCTGCTTTCTTTTGAGTAAATGACTTAGAGTGCTGCCATTTTCATTCTCTGTTGATGGCTGCTTGAATATTTTCAAGACTTCACCCTTTCGTTCCAAGGACACACTTTAAATTCTCCCATGGAGTTTCTGCGTGAAAATTGATTATCCACCGGCTTAATAGCATGCGAGTAATGACTGGACCTTATCTATTTAGATATGGTGGTGGACTTTTGACTAGTTATGCACTGTTCAGAATGCCAGATTCATTTGTAGAGGTTTATAGTGGAACATTTTTTTTACTGTTTTTCTAAATTATATGACAGGTATTTGTAATTTGCATTTCTAAAATGTAATATCTTTTCAGTTTTCCAGAGAGAAGGATCGCGTCAATTCTTGGTGCAATGGGGCAGAAGTTTCTATCTGTATATCGCTTGTGTGGCACGTATATTTTGCTTTTTTTGACAATTCTCATAACAGTTTACTTGGTGACACCCAATTGCATATCGTTTGGCTACATTTTGCTCCTCCTATGTTGGATCATAGGAAGACAACTCATTGAAAGGACGAGAAGACACCTTTGGTTTCCATTAAAAGTATATGCAATCATTGTGTTTATCTTCATATACAGCTTGAGCAATTTCTCCACCTTTGAGATGTGGTTGTCAGGGTTGATTGATCTTCAGTTTTACTTGGCCTACAACTCAGAAGCTTCGCTATTGCAGAATATTTGGCAGTCTCTTGCAATCCTGATTGTGATGCAGCTCTATAGCTACGACAGGAGACAGAGCAAGTATATCCAATCTGATGACTCCAAACTTATGGAATTTGGAGCACTTGGATTTATTCAGAGTTTCCTTATTTGACACGGTGACAACATAGTGTGTATAGCAGTGTTTTATGCATCATTGTCACCAATTAGTCTCTTTGGTTTCCTTATCTGCTTGGTCTTGTCATTTGTTCCCTTTTACCTAAAGCATCTTGAATCCCATCAAAGTTATTCCTTCTTTATACAGGTATTCTGGTGATGACAGAATATCTCTTTCAGATGTGGGGTGCCCAGGCAGGAACGTTTCCTGGACAGAATGACTTTAGTTTGGCCACGTTCTTGGGTTTTGAGTTATTTCAGTCAGGCTTTTGGGGTCTAGAATTGGGTTTAAGGGGGAAAGTGCTGGTGATATCTGCTTGTACCCTTCAATACAATGTCTTCCGTTGGTTGCAAAAAGTACCAACTCACATTTTGAGCAAAGATTACACCAAAGAACCTTGCCCTCTGTTTGTATCAGCAGAAGAAGTGTTTAGGGATTTTTCTAATTCAAACGGGGAAAGCAAGCCACCTGCAGATTCTCCTGCAATTCCTTGTGAAGCAGAGGGCGTGAGAAACAATGTCTTCCTCAGCCTCTGGTTTTTCTCAAGCATCAAATAATGTGCCCAAAGCTGGAGGCTCTAGGGGGGGCAGTGCTAGAAAATATTCCTTGGGATATATGTGGGGAAGCGCCAACGAAGCCACAAATGGAACAAGAAAAGGATTATCACCATGACAAGGGAGAGATTTGAAACGCAGAAGACAATCTTTATGGTCTATATAAAGTTTTGTATGGAGAACATGTTTAACCCCTTTGGCCTCAAAATAATCATGGTGGCCTTGCTCCTTGCCCGCTTTGCTTTGTTAAAAGCCATTTCTATTCTATATGCTGCTTGCATATTTCTAAATTGCAATGTCATTCGGAAATTACGGCCAGCACTTGTCTTTTTGCTTGCTTCCATTCTTGTCCTAGATTACTTTGTCATTTGGAAGAGCACACCATCAGGCAAGGCTGAGGTACATTGCAGCGATTGCTGGCAAAGTTCAAACTTGCATTTATGTTACTGTGAAAGTTGTTGGTTAGGTAAGGCCACCTAGTAGTGTAATACTTTTGCCAGTTAAGAGTTTCTCTCTGTTATTGCATAAGAGCACGCCTAATACTGAACATAGCATGTTAGAGGTGAATCAACTCATCATAGTTTATATCGTTCTTGATCTTTTCCGTATGTCTCTTTGCTTACATGTTTATCGGTACATTTCACTTATTTCGTCTGTGGTCATTATTTCTCCGGGAGTGTTTTCTCAAAATCTGCAATACTTGTGCCACTTTGATGCAGGTCTTACCATTGATGGTCCTCGTGTCCTGATCAGTTACTTCATCGTCTTCATGCTTGCTTGTTTAAAACTTCATGCCAATCACAGGTTTAGCTTTTCAGGGTCATATACTTACAGAGAAGTGATATCTCAGCGCAAAAACATATTTGTATGGAGAGACCTCTCATTTGAAACTGAAAGCGTGTGGACAGTTCTTGACTACCTGAGCCTATATTGTAACTGCCATCTGTTGGATCTTGTGCTTGCTTTAGTTTTGATTACTGGGACTCTGGAGTACGATATCTTGCATCTTGGATATCTCTTGCCTTTGCTTTGGTTCTCTTTCGAATGAGACTCGCAATATTGAAGAAGAGAAATAGGATTTTCAAGTTCTTGCGGATGTACAACTTTGCAGTTATTGATCTATCTCTTGCATATCAATCCCCTTTTGATGGGGATTTTTGTGCCAAAAAAATGTAAGACAGTAAATTATATATCGGAGGTGATTGGTTTTCATGAGTATGATTATGGTTTCCGCATCACCGCAAGATCTGCACTGGTTGAGATCATTATCTTCATTCTCGTGTCAGTGCAATCCTATATGTTTTCTTCCCAAGAATTCGACTATGGCTTCTGATATTTCCTTTCGAAATTTATGGTTCTCCTGCCAATATGAATGCTGAAAGTCTTCATGTGATGAATTCAGCTGATCATTCGATTTTTCCTTTTTGTGAATCAGATAAGAAAGAGTCAAAGGTCAAGCCAAGGATGACCCTATAGTTTCTGCTGTACAGCCTTTAGGAGATGGTGTTTCCCAGTTCCAATCTATCGGAAACCAGGCGGTTAGTTCTCTTGTAATCTTCCCGAACATCAAGCCAGAAGACATGGATGCCAGGAGCATACTCAAGCAGTCTCCCCTGCACTCGATCGACGGCCAGGATCACCTGACGAAGCAGCAGAAGTTCACGAGATCGAAGCTCCTCGTCTCCATCAACCTGCCGGACAACGAAATCTCCCTGCTCCGCAGCCGGAGGAATCTAAACTTCAGCGAATCGCCGCCGCCGCCGCCGCCGCCGCCGCCGCCGAACCTTTTCCCACTCCTCCTTCTCCTTCTCCTCACTCGTCGTCCTCTTCGGCCTCGGCCTCGATCGGTCGAATCTTCAAAGGGAAGGCTCCGGCGGCGGCGGCGGCGGCGATGGGGATCCTCGAGAACGGCGGGGCCAACGGCGACGGCTGGCGGCGGAAGGCGGGTGTACGGGTGTACGGGAGCACGAGGACGGTGGTGGAGGTGCTGCGGGAGCTGGACGCGGACATAGTGGCGCTGCAGGACGTGAAGGCTGAGGAGGAGAGGGAGATGAAGCCGCTGTCGGAGCTGGCGGCGGCGCTGGGGATGAGCTACGCGTTCGCCGAGAGCTGGGCGCCGGAGTACGGAACGCCGTCCTCTCCGGTGGCCGATCAAGCACTTCGGAAGGTCCAGAAGGTATTCGACGACACCGATTTCAGGTCCGTCATTTCGTTTTATTTTATTTTATTTATTAATTTATCAATTTCCATACATTTTTATACCTGTTATTCTTGCTATCATTTTCGTAATTATGGTGACGATGATATGCTCTCTTTTTCATTGAGCAAGTGGTCTTCCTAGGCGATTTCAAAATTTAAAAGATATTTTCATTTATTTATTGAGGCGTCCACCATTGAAAACGAAGCTTGATAATATATCATAAATTGATATTCCCGCTGGATACTTAAATTTTTCCAAGTGAAAAGATTAATTTCGCAAACCCATCTACAACAATGCAAATCCACTTCGGATAGTTGAAATTTTCGTTGAAATTAAGGTAAGGTGGATGTAATAAAAATTCACAAGACCAAAAAATAAAAGCAAAAACATGAGCTTTTGCCTAGCCATCAGACTTTGTGGATGAAAATCTTGCTGTCACTTGGTTTATATTTTGTCTTTTTTTTTTCCCTCCCCTTTTTTAAACTGTTCTATTTGGAATTATATGAATGGAGTTGTCCAGGAACTGATCTGGGAAGAATTTGGAATATTATTCACGAGAACCCTACCACCAAAAATTCAAGAATTCCCCAAGGCTTTTCTCCCACAGCCTGTTTGCCTTTGTACAACTTACGGAAAGCTATCTACAACAACTATGGTGGGCCTTTCCAAGGATCCCAGCACCAGCTGTGAGCAATGCCAGTCAGAATTAAAATATAAATTAAATTTTCAAAAAAAACCCATTTTTTTCTTTCTATGATTTTAGATATGGGTTCTCCAGAGAATTGTCATTTATCAATAATAATAATAATAATAATAATAATAATATCTTCGGTTATAACTATTCGAAATTCGTGCGAGTGGGTGTGATGAAAGACTGTCTTGGACCTCTTTCATTCCTCTTTCTTTTCATTTCTGGTTGCATTTAGTGGGTTGATATAGTCAAGAGAATGCTTAGGAACCTGCTAAATTACATATATATTTTTTGCTCTTTAGTATTTAAATAAGGAGTTGGGAAGATAAACGAAGGATAAGATCTATGGCGTACATTAAATGAGGGCAGGGTAAGGTGTATGTAGGTAGGACAGTAACGTGGGGAGGATTTTGCTTTTTGCTTTATTTTATGTATTTGCCAAATCAGATGCTTGACCTGAAGACTATACAAGGACTACTCATCTTCAAGGAAAACTACATTTCTCTTGAGCGAGACAGACCAGATAGAATCAACTTATTTGAGACACTACTCAATTGCTTGTCATGGAGTCAATTTCCAAGACTTTGGCGTTCGATTAATTAAGCCGCGCCTTAGATAGTGAAGGGATTATCTGCTTTCGTTGCGAAAATTCAGAAAAAGAAGAAAAGGGTGGATTGAAATATAATTTATCGACATGTTAAATTGACTAGGAATCGAATTGGCTGTGAACTTGATATGTTTTATTACACAGGAATGTTCTGAAGGCAACAATAGAAGTGCCCCATGTTGGGGAAGTGAACTTCCAGTGCACCCACCTGGATCATCTCGATGAGAACTGGCGGATGAAGCAAGTCGACGCCATCATCCAGTTGAGCAACTCCCCCCACATCTTGGCTGGTGGCCTCAACTCTCTCGACGAGACCGATTACTCGCAAGAGCGGTGGACCGACATCGTCAAGGTATGTACATTTCTGTCATGTTTGATGTGATATTCGTTAGCGCGTCAAACTCGATTACTAAATAGCTTAAGCTACGGCGATTTTGTAATCATAGGCACCTGTGTTTGTTACAGTACTATGAGGAGATGGGAAAACTGACCCCAAAGGTTGAAGTCATGAGGTTTCTGAAAAGCAAGCAGTACACAGATGCTAAGGACTTTGCCGGAGAGTGCGAGTCCGTGGTCGTCATTGCCAAAGGACAAAGTAAGAACTCACTTGTTCGCTTTCCCATCTTTCGATTTTTCTTTTTCGCTCTATCAAATGGCCAATCTAAGGTGCTTTTCGAGCATGATGCTCCTCTCGCTCAATGATCACATGATTAGCTTGAATGGACAGAAATTCATAACATTTGAAGCATAATGATCATGTTGAATATATACATCAGTTGTTGTCATCACTTTGTCGATATCAACCTTTTATTGTCTGAATATGTAATTTGAAACTGTTTATTCTATTGCAGATGTGCAAGGGACATGCAAATACGGAACGAGGGTGGACTATCTACTGGCGTCACCAGATTGCCCATACAGGTTCATTTCGGGGTCGTATTCGGTTTTGTCATCGAAAGGGACATCGGATCACCACATCGTAAAAGTCGGCGTTGTTGGAGAAATCTTCTTGAAGTGTTTTGAAGCTGACAAAATCGTTTCTATCAGTCTAGTCTGAAGACATGCAGACTCTGCTGTTTAAAGTCTGAAGACCTCCGGACAGCCAGACTCAAGATTCAAAGTCTATCCTCATTGACAGTTTCGAATCCGTTGAAGAAAGGATATCCAGAACTGGATGTTTTATTAAGGATATGACCTTATCGACTGGAGAAGATCTATTGGCTGGATATGACTTATTGGAATCCCTTTTAGATTGATCGAGATTGATTCGATGATCAAGGATTCGTTGATTGGCGAAATATTCGTGGAAGGTTCTACTTATGGAAACCGAGATCTTGATTGTATGGGTGAACATGATTGATGGGCTATCGACATATTCCCTTAATAGTTCGAATAATCTTCTTAATTGATTCCGTCCAACGGGTAGATTGGAGGAATTCCTTTGGAAAGTGCCAAACGGGTATGATGGCATAAAGGAGTATAAAAAGAAGACGTTCTAAAGCTGTTCAAGGTGTGCGCGATAGAAGAATTCCAAAGTTTGAAGCCTCTTGTTGTTTAGTCAATTCATTTGAGCGAAAAACTTGTACTCAAAAGAGAGTTTATACTTACGAGAAACCTTGAGGAAGTGTGATAGAATATCTACACTGTGGAATCAAGGAAGGACTGTGCTGTAACATCTCTTTTGTTCATAGTGGAATCCAGCTGATTGGCTGTCAGTGCGGAAGAGTGGACGTAGGCTTAGGATAAGCCGAACCACTATAAACCTTGTGTTTAATCTTCTCTTCCCTTCTCTTTATTTTACTTTAATCGTAACTCATTTTTATTAAGCAAAAGCGTATTTCCATTCTATCGTCTGCTTAGTATTTCTGTGGTATCCCAATAAATTGTTTACACACCTATTCACCCCCTTTAGGTGCTTATACTAGTCACATCAATTGGTATCAGAGCTTGTGTACTCACTTTGTTTAAAGTGTTTTACTTCAGAGTTAAAGATCCATGGCTAGTATGTTGGCTCCAGGGCTGGTAGAAGGGCAAAGCAACACTAGACCGCCTTACTTTGATGGAAATGACTATAACATATGGAAAAACAAGATGAAAGCGTTCTTAAGATCAAAGGATCCTCTGGAATGGGACGTTGTAGAAAAAGGAATCATTCCTAAAGCTGCATCTGTCTCAGAAAGAGGAAATGACACTGTTGTTGAGTCCAAATAAATGAGTCGGGAAGAGATAATCAAGAGACAAGCTCTTGATGCAAAAGTAATTTATTCTTTATATTGTGCTTTATCACCTACTGAATATAACAGAATATCTTCTTGTGATACAGCCAAAGAAGTCTGGGATAGATTACACATCACTTATGAAGGAATCGATCGAGTGAAAGAGACTAGAGTCAATATACTCCTCGGTCAATACGAAGCCTTCAGGATGAAATTGGAAGAATCTATAATTGACATGTTTAGTCATTTTACAGATATTGTGAATGGTATTGAAAATCAATGTCAACCAATTTCTGATCCCATAAAAGTAAATAAGCTACTGCGAGGACTCTCCAAGGATTGGAATCACATAAAGACCTCAATTAGAGAGACTCAAAGAATCATGCCACTATATGTTGATGAGTTGGTTGGAACTCTTCAGTCTTATGAAGTAGAACGAATCAATGAAGACGAAGACCCTAAAGGTAAGAAATCCATTGCATTGAAATCCAATGATGATTCTAATGCTGCAGATTCTGAAGACGATATGGACGATGAGGAACTTGCTCTCATGATAAGAAGATTCAGAAAGCTGAACAGAAAAGGAAGAAAATTCAATCCAAGGAAACAAGGTTTTCAAAAGAAACATGCTAAGTCTGTTGAGGATGATGAATCAAACAAAGATGTAGTTTGCTTTGAATGCAAGAAAAAAGGACACATCGATCTATTTTGTCCTCTTCTAAGGAAGAAGAAAGGAAAAGCTGAAAAGTATCGAAAGGCTCTTAAAGCAGAAACCTGGAGTGATACAGAATGTGAAGAAAGTGATTATAATTATGCCAACATATGTCTAATGGCACAATCGGATTCAGATTCAAACTCCGAGACAGACTCAGACAGTGAATTTGAGGTCACTATCAAGAAAAAGGTAAAATGGTATCTGGATAGTGGATGCTCAAGGCACATGACAGGAGATTCAAATTGTTTCATAAAGCTTGTACAAACGAATAGTGGAAAAGTTTCTTTTGGAGGAAATAGCAAAGGAAGAATAGTTGGACTTGGAACTGTGAAGATTGGAAACCTCACAATAAACAATGTTTCTTTAGTTGAAGGACTCAACTACAATCTGCGCAGTGTTAGCCAGCTTTGTGATACCGGTTTCAAAATTTACTTTCAAGAGGGAATATGTTCTGGAACCAGTAAAGACTCTACTCAGTCGTTTATGGGTCGAAGACATGAAAATATCTACATCTTGGATGTAAAACCAGATGAATCACAGTGTTTATTCTCAATACAAGATGAAGCAAGTTTATGGCACAGAAGCTTGTTCGTGGACTACCCAATTTATCATACCAAAAGTCTGATCTATGTACACCATGCATATTGGGAAAACAAGTAAGAAATTCCTTCAAACCAATAAATCAAGTTTCCACTAACCGTGTACTACAGCTTCTGCATATGGATCTCTTTGGACCAACCAGAACTCAAAGCATTGGAGGTAAGAAATATTGCCTAGTAATTGTGGATGACTACTCACGATTTACTTGGGTATATTTCCTAGCAAGTAAGTCTGAAACTTTCTCTTACTTTGAAAAATTTGCTAAAAAGGTTCAAAACGAAAAGGGATATGCTATTTCAAGTATTAGAACAAATCATGGAGGTGAATTTGAAAATCAAGATTTTGCAAAGTTTTGTGATAAATCTGGTTTTCAGCATATGTTCTCTTCTCCATATACTCCAGAGCAAAATGGAGTTGTGGAAAGAAATAATAGATCGCTTCAAGAAATGGCAAGAACTCTCTTAATTGAAAGCAATATCTCTTCACGTTTTTGGGCTGAAGCAGTTTTTACAGCATGTTACATTATTAATAGAGTTTTTCTAAGGCCTACTCTAGAAAAAACCCCCTATGAATTATTCAAAGAAAAGAAGCCCATCGTTCCATATTTTCATGTATTCGGTTGCAAATGTTTTATACTGAAAAATGCAAATGATCGAGTTGGTAAGTTTGAAGAAAAGTCAGATGAAGGCATCTTTCTTGGATATTCAACCTCTAGCAAAGCATACATAGTCTACAACAAAAAGACTCAAATAGTGGAAGAATCAATGAATGTCAAATTCCAAGATTCCATTCAAAATGAATCTATTCAGACTCATCTTGAAGAATCTGAACCTACTCCAGACTCTACAAAGTCTAAATCTCAAGAAGCAGCTCAGACTTTGAAGGAACAGCAGCAAGTGACTATTGAAGAATCAAGCGAAAAAAGTGATCATCAATCTGACAAATTAACCAGCAACTGGAAGCATAAGTCCAGTCGTCCCAAAGATCTTATCATTGGCGACATCAATGAAGGAATTCGCACAAGATCCAAAAGGCGCGAAGAATCTAGTGCTGTGGCTCTTATTTCTGAAATAGAACCCAAGAGCATAGAGGAAGCTTTATTTGATGAAAGCTGGATTGAAGCTATGCAAGAGGAACTCAGGCAATTCAGTATCAATGATGTCTGGGAATTGTCTCCTAAACCTAAAGGTAAATATGTTATTGGAGCTAAATGGGTTTTCAGAAACAAGATGGACGAGAAAGGCAAAGTCGTAAGAAACAAAGCAAGACTCGTGGCCAAGGGTCACACGCAAGAAGAAGGGATCGACTATGACGAGACCTACGCACCAGTAGCAAGGTTAGAAGCAATTCGTTTATTACTTGCATTTGCTTGTCACAAAAATTTCAGGCTACTCCAAATGGACGTCAAAAGCGCTTTTCTAAATGGATTCATCCATGTGGAAGTATATGTGGAACAACCACCTGGGTTTGAAGACCCAAAGAAATCAGACTCAGTATTCAGACTCAAAATGGCCTTATATGGCTTGAAACAAGCACCTCGAGCTTGGTATGACAGGCTGAGTAAGTTTTTAATTCAAAACGGTTTCGTAAAAGGTAAAGTAGACACTACTCTATTTATTAAAAAGGAAAGCAAAAGTTTTGTACTAGTTCAAATATATGTCGATGATATCATATTCGGATCTCCTAATGAAAGTCTGCAAGAAATTCTCTAAGACTATGCGGGATGAATTTGAAATGAGCATAATGGGTGAGTTAACCTTCTTTCTTGGACTTCAAGTGAAACAACTAAAGGAAGGAACTTTTATTCATCAAGAAAAATATGCTAATGATCTTGTCAAAAAGTTTGGACTGGACAATTACAAAAAGACAGACATTCCAATGTCAAGTGCCTTGAAGATAGACAAAGATGAAGAAGGAAAGAAAGTCGATCAGAAGCTATACATGAGTATCATTGGCTCATTTCTTTATCTTATAGCTTTTAGACCTGACATTTTGTTTAGTGTTTGCATTTGTGCTAGATTTCAAGCAGACCCTAAAGAATCTCATTTAAGTGCTGCAAAGCGTATTATCAAATACATTGCTTCAACTTCAAGCATCGGCCTATGGTATCCTAAAAGGGGAGATTTTACTCTTCTTGGATACTCAGACGCAGATTTAGCCGGTTGCAGAGTTGATAGAAAGAGCACCTCGGGTACCTGTCAACTACTTGGAGGCAAGATGGTGTCTTGGTTTTCAAGAAAACAGAGTACAGTAGCTCTCTCTACAGCAGAAGTAGAGTATGTAACTCTTGGAAGTTGCTGTTCACAAATTCTGTGGATAAAACAGCAGCTAAGAGACTTTGGAATTGAAGACTCATGCATAGAGATTAATTGCGATAACACCAGCGCTATCAATCTTACCAAAAATCCAATTCTTCACTCAAGAGCAAAGCATATAAAGATTCGACATCACTTCATCAAAGACCATGTTCAGAATGGAGAAATTTCGATTCAGTATGTTGATTCAAAGAACCAACTGGCGGATATATTCACAAAGCCGTTGGAGATAAATCAATTTGAAATTATTCGCTCCAGACTCAACATATTAATGTTTGAAGAAGTTAAAGTTTAGAGACTCTCAGACTCAGACAAACAAGACCTTGACTGTAAGTTAGTCTCTCTCTCTCGAATGTTATCTTGAAAAGGTACGATCGTCGATCTATGTCTTTTTATTGCTATCTTTAATCGGCGTAATTATTGCATCGTTTCCTTTTTCGAAAAGAAGTTTTTTTTTTAATGACTATTTTCATGGAAAAATGACAGTTATTTTTGAAAAGGCATCCTTTTATTTGTGACGATTCGTATACATCTCTTTTAACCAATCGTATACACTTTGTTGCTTCCTCCTCTCTTCACTCTAAAAAAACCCTAAAAGCACCGATCCTCCATTCCTGTTTTTATCTCCTGCCTAATCTTCGAAAAAGTTGTCGTTTTTCTTGGGGGAAGTCAAGCAAGGAATCTCTCAAAGTATGAGAAAAATGTCTTCTTCAAGAAAGTCGTCAAGGATCGCAAGCAGGGGACCACGACGGATGAATGAGGGCCTACGCACTTCGATCTCACCGAAGAAGAAGTGTCTCCAGATCAGCAACAGAGCCCACAACATTCTCAACCGCGTCATTCTCCTCCACATAGTCCTCAAGGCGTTGTTCATCAAGAGGAAGAAATCGTTGAGGATGCAGATCCTGTAAGAGTTCAAAAACCCGCCTTTATTTATAAGATGTATCGTGCTTTAAAAGGAACTCGTACTCCTCTGAACTATGTCGATGATTTTCTAAAAGATAAAGGATATGGGAATGAGTATATATTTTTGCGGAAAATGGAAAGTTTGGGAATTGCTCGAAAAGGGGTGACTGAAGAATCCCTTGAAAATATCCCGAGTGATCCTCGTGATTGGGGATTTAATCCGAGAGAGGGGAATGACGATGACAAACTATTCATGCAATTTCAACCAAGGATGGGTATTGCAGCGGAAATCAGAGGAAAAAGAGGAGAATTGTTCAGATCGAAAGACCAGAAGGGTCTATACTCAAATCTGCTGAAGCGTGGGGTGATAAACCCTAGGAGTGTAGATTTTGACTTTTTGGAAGCTGTGAATGTGAACTTGAGAGAAAAGTTCGGTCATCTTCAACTTGAAAGGTTCTGCTCCGACACTACAGAGGCCTATGCTGAACTGACCGCATATTTCTATTCAAGTCTTAGCTTTTTGGATGCGAATAGATTCTCCTTCTATGTCAAAGATCAAGACTTTGTTGTGGACATGAATATGCTGGCAGATGTGTTAGGAGTTGAAAGAGGAAGATATCAACCGATCAAAATTTCTACTGCTCGGGCTACAATGGAACTGGTGAAAGACAAGAGAACATACGAAAAGATCACCTACCTAAGGATGAGTGCGTTCAACATCTTGCTTCACAAGATTATGATCAATTGCCTTCGACCGAAATCAACTTCTAAGACTGATGTCTCAAGTTCAGAGGCATTGCTGATGTACGCCATCCTTACTGGGAAAAGGTTTTCTCTTCCTCATACTATCATGTTTCACATGTATAGAGCAGTGATAAAGGACAGAGGTCAACTTCTTTACCCAAGCCTTATAACGAAGTTATTCAGGTATCTGAATATTCAGCCTCCACAAATCTTTTGTGTTCGACCGTGCGATCATATGGTGATAGGACTGAAAATGGTGACCAAGATGCGTCTGAAGGAACTACGCAAGGAGTTGGAGAAATTTAAGGAAAAGACTCCTGTAAAGTCTCATCAATTCTCTTCTACTTCAAAAAGGAAAGGGAAGGAGCCCATGGTTGCTCCAACCAAGAAAAGAAGAGCTCTCATCGTGGAAGATGAAGAGGATGACGACCTTACCATTTCGGCCATAGCTTTGAAGAAGCTAAGTCGCTCTATTCCAGAATCCATGGAACATCATGAGACAGAAGGAGAGGAAAGAGAAGGATAATAAAAAGAAAAAGAGGCGAGAGAAGAAGAAGAAAAAGAAGAAGAGGAAAGAGCAGGTGGCGAAAAAGAAGCAGAGCAAGAAAAAGAGGCGAGAGATGAAGAAGAAAGAAGAGAAGAAGGAGAACCTCAAAGACACTCTTCTCCACCTGTAGTCACAGAAACAGGGGAAGAAAAAGAGAAAGGAGGGAAGTCCTCATATCCCGATGCAAGTGAAGGAGTCAGTCGCTCCCCTACAGACCCAGTGGACGTTTATGCATCTCAATTTCCAGAAGAAGGACATGAAGTTTCATCACCAAACTTGCAAGATTATTCTGATATGCCATCATCTGCAGAACGTGCTGAAGCAAGTACTCAGACCGACACCTCAGCCGATTTTCGCAGAATCATGGATATTCTCATGGAGATGCGTGGACAAATTTATGCCTTGGGATGCGAGGTTCAAAACTTGCAAAATGCGGGTCAAGCTTCCTCATGTTCATTGAATGATAAAATCCAAGCCCTCTCTCGTTCGATTCAGGCCAATGCCAAGGGTGAGGAGATTGCTCAACTGAATGAAGACTTGAAAAGGCTGGAAGGGATCGTACGATCCATGGGAGATTTCCAGCTTGTCCGCGTTCCCAAGCAATCTTGACTTTACTCCATTTTCATCTTAACTTTTTTATGCTGACAAAAAGGGGGAGAAGTGCAAGATTTGAATCAAAACTTTGAATTTTTAATCGTTTGGATTGTTGTTTAATTTGGATTAATGTTTGACTTTAATCTTGTTTCTAGATTTGGATTTGGATTAGACTGCTAAACTGCTATTGATATTGATATCTTATGGTTGGCTTTATGGCTTTATCTTATTCAAGACTAACCTATTTTCTGTGGTTGCAGATTCTAGTGTTATTCATTTAGCAATTTATCCCTATAAGATATGCATATGTGTTTGAGAGATGTTTTGCAGGTCAAAGTTGTCCAAATTTGCAGGAAAATTTTGTCACCATAAAAAAGGGGGAGATTGTTGGAGAAATCTTCTTGAAGTGTTTTGAAGCTGACAAAATCGTTTCTATCAGTCTGGTCTGAAGACTTGCAGACTCTGCTGTTTAAAGTCTGAAGACCTCCGGACAGCTAGACTCAAGATTCAAAGTCTATCATCATTGACAGTTTCGAATCCGTTGAAGAAAGGGTATCCAGAACTAGATGTTTTATTAAGGATATGACCTTATCGACTAGAGAAGATCTCTTGGCTGGATATGACTTATCGGAATCCCTTTTAGATTGATCGAGATTGATTCGATGATCAAGGATCCGTTGATTGGCGAAATATTCGTGGAAGGTTCTACTTATGGAAACCGAGATCCTGATTGTATGGGCGAACAGGATTGATGGGCTATCGACATATTCCCTTAATAGTTCGAATAATCTTCTTAATTGATTCCGTCCAACGGGTAGATTGGAGGAATTCCTTTGGAAAGTGCCAACGGGTATGATGGCATAAAGGAGTATAAAAAGAAGACGTTCTAAAGCTGTTCAAGGTGTGCGTGATAGAAGAATTCCAAAGTCTGAAGCCTCTTGTTGTTTAGTTAATTCATTTGAGCGAAAAACTTGTACTCAAAAGAGAGTTTAGACTTGCGAGAAACCTTGAGGAAGTGTGATAGAATATCTACACTATGGAATCAAGGAAGGACTGTGCTGTAACATCTCTTTTGTTCATAGTGGAATCCAGTCGATTGGCTGTCAGTGCGGAAGAGTGGACGTAGGTTTAGGATAAGCCGAACCACTATAAACCTTGTGTTTAATCGTCTCTTCCCTTCTCTTTATTTTACTTTAATCGTAACTCATTTTTATTAAGCAAAAGCGTATTTCCATTCTATCATCTGCTTAGTATTTCTGTGGTATCCCGATAAATTGTTTACACACCTATTCACCCCCTCTAGGTGCTTATACTAGTCACATCAGACGTAACGAAATGTGAAAACAACCCTCCCCATGAAAGCAATGGCGACAACAATAAAATTACCAAGAAAAGGCGACGACAGCGCAAGCACCAGGCCATTGTAAAGATCTCAGGCACAGCTCCTCCTTCAAAGGGTATATGGACAACGAACACATTAAGCAGAGTCGAATGACATTACATTTATATCTCCCTTTTTTTCCACTCTTTTCTCAGCTGCTGCTCTTGTTGCTCCTGTTGACTGATCTTGGGCACACTGGCTTCGTCAATCTCTGTGTAAATCTTCGATTGTTTTGTGCATCTTGTCTTCTCTGTTTTTTTGTTTGTTTGTTTGTTTTGTTTTTTTTTTCTTTTCAGTTTAGAGTTGCATAGGGGATGGTTCTGGTGTGATGGCTTCCTCGCATCCGTATAGATTTCGACACGACGAAGCGAATTCTTACGTTTCAACTAGGCATTGGAGCCGAGCGGTTTTGGCAAGTTCTTTTCCAATATTTTATGCCTTTTCTTTTCGCTTGTAATCTTAACGCAAGATTCAGATTAGTTTTGTTGAGGGCGACAACATCTGTAGTATATGCTGAGGTTGAGGTTAGAGAATGCGATCTTGTATCTTTAGATTTAACTGAAAGTCGAAAAGTTTTAGATTAAAAGTCCTCGGAATAAAATTGCAAATTTCGAAAATTTTTTTTTTTTTTTTTTTTTTTTTTTAAAGTCGGACATCGAGTGATTGATAAAAGATCCAAACATTTCAAATGAAATGCCTTTAAAAAGCAAATAAAGAAAAAAAAAACGCTGCGAAGTCTAGCAATTATGAATTCTAAACATTCGTGACAGTAGTCAATGTCTTCATTCTTTTTTCTCCAGTTTTGAAATTAGCTTTGGAAAGAAGAAAAATGGTAAGTTAGTGCATTCTACTCCGATATCTTAACAAATACCTTCAGTGATCTCTAAATGGAGCCTTAATGAGCATTATAAGTAAAAGTGAAATGAAAAGAGAAAGAAATAGATTTTCAGACATTTTTGGCTGATGTATCATGCTAATTAGCTTATGAATAAAAAATTGCCTCTCCCTTATAATGGTTGGCAAACTGCGCCCCTTGCATCAGCATAGCAGAGGAGAGGACGCAAGTATCTCTCAGTTGGCGTATACTCTTCAATTGATCCTCCTTGATGTAATTTATATTGATTGAATTATTTATTTCGATTTTGCTTGGGATCTCAATTTAGAAAATCATGGGATCTAAAGCTCGAGATAACAACAAGAGGAATTAAAAAAAAAAAAAACAGTTAAAACATTGTGTCAATATCGTTGACCAAGAAGAATCCAGGTACTTGCGACCTTGCAGCTCTGCTACTCGGGAAATCACTAACATATGACATTAAAAATAAAAATAAATTTAAAAACTTTTTTTTTAATGAGACAGAAAGACAATTAATCATTAATACTTGATGCTTCTACCGTTTGTTTAAGGGCTATGCTAGTAGGTCTCATGACACATCCAATGACGTTTTCACTGCATATGTTCATTTTTTTTTCTATAGTGATGTAGTCACTTATTAAAAAGTTCTATTTTTTCCCTTTTTGTTGCAAATTTCCCCTTCTATAAATCATGAACACGAACACGAGCACCAAATTTTTTCGTCGAAATAATTGGTCTATTTAGCACGTGTTGAAACCTTTAATTGCTTTCTATATCGTGAATAAAATATTAAGTGATGATTGGACAAATCATTAAACAGAAAAATCTCTTGAAAAAAAGTATCCTAGATTATCTCCCGTGCGTATGCCGAAGATCTAGACATACATTATTGTATTTTAGGGTACAAGATTGGCTCTCTCTTTGTCACTGATTTTGTAAGTGTCCTATTGCCTTTGGATGGTAATTCTTTTTGTAACTGTTCGACTTCAAAATCGGCAATGACCAGGACTAACCATCATCGGTCAAGCCCTCTTAAGTGAACACTTAAAAGAAATTAGTCTCTTAGTCGCTGGAATTGTGTTAAATCTGAGGTATTGTTTGTAGATATCATGAATAATGGGAAAATTTTCAAAAAAGTCCTAAATTTATTGTACTTTAGTCAATTAAGTCATAAATCTTTTAATTACGTTAATTGAATCCTAAACCTTTTCACATTTTGCTAACTGAGTTTATTGAACCAATTTTAAGAAAAAATCAATGATGTGAACGCTAGCCATCTTACGTAGGATAGTCAATGCTAATGTTGGCAAATTCTTATAATTTTTTTCTTTTTAAAAACATGGAAATTTTTATTTTTTTTTTTCTTTCTTTATTTTACCGTGGCTTGTGAGAGTCGTCGGGTCCTTGCAGCTACTAGTGAAGACTCAATGACCCTCGCCGGACATGGCGAAAAAAAGTAAAGGAGGAAAAGAGAAGAAAAGAAAAGATGGAAAAAGAAGAGAAAAAGGTTCATAAAAATTCAAAAAAAAATGTTTAAAATATTTTAAAAATTCTCCACATTAGCGCCAGTTGTGCCACGTAAGATAACTGGTGTCCACATCAGTGATTTTCTAACAAAATTGGCTAGATAAACTCAATTAGCAAAATGTGAAAATGTTTAAAATTCAATTGGCATGACTGAAAGATTAATGACCAAATTGATAAGAGTACAATGAGTTTTTTTCTGGTAATTTTCCAATGACTAACAAGCATCTCTCTTCCATCCTGATTCTGATCATAGTTTAAACAGGGCAAAGTCCGAAACTTATCTAAAGAATTTAAATCTCCAAAGGAGATGCAATATCTAGTATAAAGTTCACACTTTATGACTTGTGTCCAATCACGTAGCGTTGCTGCAACAGATAGTTTGGAGAAATGTTTCAGCTGGTCTTCTTACATGCTAAACATGATATCATAAACAAACCACTAAGACGATTAGTTAGTAACCTTTTTTTTTATCGTTTGCCAAGCATGTTGTTCCATCATCTTTCAATAAATTCTCAAGTGGCATTTGTAGAGAAGAGTTTTCACCTCGGCTCACTGGCAAACTGAAAATTGTAATGGTCAAGAGTAAACGGTCAGGATGAGCAACGATATTTAAAATCACTTGCGTAGTTCTTCGCCTGTTAGTATGCTAGACATGGAAAATGTCGAATCAACATCAATTTAACAGTCTTTACTCGAATAGCTACAGAACTATGTAAGAAAACACAAGGAATAAGAAGAGAATCCCCAAGCTCTAGATACGGCATGACCATGAAAAATCCACCGAGAGCTGGTTTTTGTCCTCGGAGTAGATGTGAAAAATGTGGCAGAATTAAAGAATACGCAGAGATTCTTCGTATCTAGCACTGTAAGCTTGCTCGATGTAGAGTGAAACAAAGGGACATTGCATAGAGTTTGTACCTATATGAAGTTCACGATGGCCGGGAGCAATCCGCGCCCCATGACCTCAACTTAAGTGCATCACCGTATCAATAGTCAGTTCTTCCACAAGTGGAATTGACCTCAAATTAAGTGCATCACCGTATCAATATTCAGTTTTTCCACAAGTGGAATTGATACGCAATTTACGCCCGAATTGTCCTCTATTCACCTTTCACTTGGGGACGGTTTTCCATGAATCTCTTCCAGCTCCTCGAGCCTGTTATTGAGGGCTCTTCTAAGTGAGGCCATCTGTATATGATCGTTTGCTTCTGGAAATCGGTTTACGGAGACCTTGAAGTTCAGCCTATGAATTTTGCTGTACACTAGACGGGTCCTGTTGTCGTACTGTGAACACTTATGTGAGGTTTCAATTGTTCTCGCCTTCCTTTCATGGTGCAGCAGAGCAACAAATGTCAAAGGAATTGGAAGAGACAGTTCCACAGCCTCCTGTCACAAGGAATGGTCTTTCTCATCAGGATGATTCTCCGATGAGCGTGATGAACTGCAGGAATAAGTAAGAAACTCGATTCTTGAGATGTTTCTGTCTCATATCGTTTACTTTTTCTCCATTGCGTCAAACATAGTACCTACTCTAGTGATTAGCTTAACTTTTCATTTCAATCTGAAAGCTACTTACCTACATTTATAGGATTCTTAATATAAATTACCTGCTTGTGCACGCTATCTTACTTGGGGAATTCTGTCATCTGCACTAATTTAAATACATGCATCATTCGAGAGCGCAAGTGCCTTTGATGGCTTGTGGCCTGAGGCATGGCGTAATTGTTTTTTTTTCCTCGTCAAAAGTGTTGCTTCAGAGGACCTGAATATTCTTTTGAAAGTGATGCTTCAGAGGACCTGAATATTCTTTTGATAGGAATCGTCCGTTTAGATGATCAAAATTGCTACCATTGGTAGAACACACTACCAATAACAACATGATAGTCACGGTGTGCATTCTAGTAGAACAACGTAGTTTCAGCTTCGAGTTGTGATGATAACTGTGCTCGCACTTGTGGTTCTAAAATGTTGATGAACAGAGCTGAATCTGACAAGCTACTGGCCATTCCTGTCGGTTTTGTTGGATCAGAAGAGGCGGTAAGGTCTGCTCCACATCTTGTACCTGGCGGTAATCTTGCTTGTCTTTCATTGGAAGAACAAGGAATGAAAATAAATGCTGCATTAGACGCTGCACATGCACCAATTTCTCATCTCTCGAACCTCATTGCTGACGGCCACCAGGCTGCAAACTTCAGGGGACCTTTCCAACCATCGGACTTTTAATGGCTCAAAGCTTGAGCCACTTGGATTCATACCCTATCCCTTACTTTCTCTGAAGGTATTTATGATATTTAACACTTAGCTCGACATTTTGCATCGTCGATCTTACTTGGTTTGGACTACCTACTGCGAATCTCTTCATGTAAAGGTTTGGCTTGGAATATTACTTGTCAGCATAGTTGCATAGACATGGCGGTTCTGTTCTTTTACCCATCAGTGCATTCAACTCGTGGTGCAACAATCTGAAAAAATCTTTTAATATGCTATTGGAGAGTCAGCTTTCAGCAGTGATCTCGAACAATTTCGTGTTCTCCAAACCGAGACTTGTTCAGAGTCATTGAAAGCCTTCAATTTCTGACCTTGTACTGGGAAGGTCCTTCCTGCTTTATCTGTTTCTAGATACTTCAAAAACCATCTAAAGTAATTGAAAAGACCATGCGGAAAAAGTTAATTGCTGTTGTACTTGGCGAGGCAACCCAGGTTTAAGTAGCAGCATGCACTTTTGCTACTTCGCTATGTATTCTTACTCCTGATGAATGGCGTTGTTTGTAGCTTCCATTCAGGAGTACCTTGCTAATTCGGCATCAGGTCAGGGTTCTCTGTCTGCAATATCCGAGTGAAGTGGATATCGCACGTTCCTTTTCAACATCGGTGTCCGGTGGAATGTTTGCTAAGCAAGAAAACTCATGTGCAGGGGACAACAGTGAGGAATATAGTACTTGTTCGGAAGAATGTAGGGCACCATCTCATGACTTATCATCGAGTGAATGCACAAATTCTTACTGCATTGAGATATTGTGCTTTTGTAATACATCACATCCTCTAACATGACATCACGTGTTCAATTTCTATTCATCGTAAAGGAAAAAAGTGATAGCCACAATCATTCATCGGTTAGGCTAGGACCCATTTAGAAATAAGAGGTCGAAGTCAGAGATTGCTTGAGCAGGTAGCTGATGTCAAGCTGGTGAGAGCTTTTGATGGAAAAAAGAGAGATTCGTTGCTCAAAATGCAAATATTAACATGAAGAAAAAATTACATTGTTATGCCAAAAGGATTCACACGAAAAAAAAAAAAAAAAAAAATTATAACAAATGCCATACGGCATTCATTGTCATTTATAAAATATGGACATAATGAGTTTAATAGAAAACACTAATGCTATATGAAAAACATGTAAAAGCTTCAGAGATTACATTATCAATGATGGTACATGCTGATAGTGTTAATTATATATCGTATCTCATTTCTACAAGAGGAGAGCAATCACACAATACATGATTTCGTAAACTCATTACCGTGGTCAAATTGGTAACTGCCAGAAATAATTGGAGCACTTGATGAAGATGAGACCATTTCAAGTTCTATCTCATTGTTGTCATCATCAATTGGTGCCTCTGTCGGATATAAAAGCGGTTTTGGAGGTAGTTGCAGTTTATCGATATCTCCTTCAAGCATATCTAGAACTTTCCTCATTGACGGCCGATCATTAGGGCTTAGTTGTATGCACCATAGCGCAATGATTATCATCTTCCTTGTTTCTCTTTCCTCTTCTATGACTTCTACCCTCTCAACCTCCTTTTCTTTGCTGAGTTGATCATAAACCCACAAAGGAAAGTAAATTTGACTTGAATGCTCTGCATGTGCATTTATATTTCTCCTTCTACCGGCCATTTCCATTAACATCATCCCAAAATTGTAAACATCGGCTTTATAAGAAATGCCACCAATGTCTTTGTAGAATAGCTCACGTGCCATATACCCCAAGGTTCCTCTTGCTGCAGTCAACGATACTATGCTATGACCGATGGGACAAAGTCTTGCAAGTCCAAAATCAGAAATTTTTGGAGTGAAACTTTGGTCTAGGAGAATGTTGTGAGGCTTGATATCAAAGTGTAGAATTTGCATATCACATCCCCGATGTAGACACTCTATCCCTCTAGCTATGCCAAGAGAGATCTCATGCAATTTCTTATAATCAAGAGGATCATCACCATTCTTATTCGAAATGTGTTTATCCAAAGAGCCATTCGGCATGAAATCGTAGACCAGAGCTTGTTTGGAGTAATCGAAGCAAAAACCAACAAGTTGCACTACATTGATGTGGTGGATCCTTCCAATTGTGGCCACTTCACTAATAAAATCTTGGCCATTAGATTCTGGTTTGTTCAAAATCTTAACCGCAACTTCATTGCCACTTCTAAGGATTCCTCTATACACAAAGCCATATCCCCCCTCACCCAATTTGCATTTGAAATTTTTTGCAATCTTCTTGATATCCGAGTAAGAATACCTTATGGGCGAAAAGTTGTTGTGAACTTGTAGGAATTCTTCGATGTTTGCGTTGATCGCCTGATGCCTTCTCATCCACTTATAGATTAGAAGTATCAACACACATGGAGCTCCGAGTATGAATTTGTCTGCGACATAGTTTGCTACATGGAAATTGTCCATAGATTAGCACAGTGCAATAAACTTTTTGTAAACATAATTGTTTTTAATCAGAGTATTTGAGATCATGATAGTTGTGAGGAGCTATGTAGCATCGACATGGATACGTGACACGCGACACGACACCATACATGACACACCGACACGTTATTTCTTAAAAATAGAGAATTTCGATATGTTCCGACACGTTATATATTAAATATATTTTTATATATAAATACATAAATAATAATAATAATAATAATAATAATAATAATAATAATAATAATAATAATAATAATAATAATAATAATAGCCTAGAATTAATTTACACGAAAAATATTTAATAATATCATTCATTATTTTAATTTGTTACAATAATACATAAAATTTAGAGGAAAAAACATTGTTTAAAGAAAATACTGAAATGATATTTTTAAATTGCATTTTTTATTACTTCTTTCATAGTAAAAGACTTTTAAAAAAAACTAAAACAATTTTAAAAAAACAAAACTGAAAAAAAAAAATTGACCCGTGCGTGTATATTTATAGCAATTTTATTACTTCTTTTATTACTTCTTTCATGTATATTTATATTTTGACCCCTCAAATATTAGAAATTTTTAAAATTGACCCTGTGCGTGTCGGAATCGCGTGTCGGAATTCTGGACTCGCGTGTCGGAACATGTCGGAGAGAGTTGATCACGTGTCGGATTTTTCGACACTCGTTGACCTTGTGTCAGGACGTGTCGGAGCGTGTCGGATACGTACCGTAGTGTCAGACACGACACGAAGGCTTCCAGAGAGTGTCCGTGTTACATAGGAGAGGAGAAAAGGCCCAGCAGTCATACCCAAGAAAAAGGCGAGGCGCCAACCTGCAAGTTTCGCGTACCAACGCTTGGCCCGCGCAGAAGTAGGGGTGACTGCAACAGATTAATTAGAGTCGGTGATCAATCAATGAAGAATTAAATTTATCATTTTAGCAGTTGAACATAAATATAATTTACTCTCCTTGACAGCGCTCAGATCACAGTTAATTCAATTCACCTAGGGAATCCATGCCATCATAGCATGATATTTTCTCTTGAAGAAAAGCGATCTTGCTTTTGTTCACCTATATATACCAAATGATTCATAAGTTCACGTCTCGCTCCGCGTAATTCTAATTTACAAACGTCATTCAATACGCGTGCAGTTTATTTAACCGCATAACAATAACAGCCGTGCAAGGGACACGAGCAACAATTAAATCAACCATTTTTCCCCAAACAAAAATGAAGTAACAATGTCAAATCCAGAAAAGCTCCAAGAGTCGTAAAATAAACGAGAGCAGTGCATGCCGACCCTACTAAGAAATCTATTTAAACTTTTCAACTTAAGTGATGTGGCAATTTTTTCTATTATGTTTTTAAAGAAACTAGTGTCTTAATGTGTGGATTTTATTAAAAATATGTTGGAAGATATGCAAAAAGATTGTGAAAGTATATTGGGAATTGATTGATTACAGAGAATCAATCTTGTATTAGATTGATTTGTAGAATATTACATTGCCTTTTTCTTTGTGTATACACTTTGTATTATAAACAGCAAAGCATTGTACATTGATAGACACAGAGAATATACAAGAAAATCTTCTTCCCAAACCGTGCTCTTCGTGCTCTTCTCCTTTCTCTCTTTCGTTCCTTACTTGCCTTCACCTTCTGACATGGTATCAGAGCTTTCGGTTTTAAGCTCCATATTCCGCAATTGATTACTTTCGAACCTACAAGACAGATCAACGTCTTGATCACGAAAGAATCTGTTCGAAGGAAGAAGAAACGAAATTTTTACCATGAATCCAGAGGAGCTGCTCCCTGGGACAACCGGCGTTCCCTCCACAGGCGACGTCACACCGATAGGAGAAACACAAGGCCACAGCATCCATGCGATACCTGTAGTTTCCACAACCCAACAACAAATACAGACTCAATGGCAGATATACCCGACTCAGGCAAATATGGGGCAGCCCATTCAGGGCCATCCTTACCAATGGGTACCTTATCCATGGTACGTCGGGCAAGGCCCGAATCCATCATTGCCGGGGGTAACAAGTTACCAGAGCAATGTTCAACCTGACGGGAGTCTACCATCCGCAAGCGGGGCAAATCCAGCCGCCGAGGCAGAACGAATAAACGGGTCTGGAGAAGCAGGATCTGGAACGAATCCTCATCCGGGATTTTTTAATACGGGTCATGGAACCGGTTTTAATGGGTCGGGTACAGGGACGAATCCCTACCCGAACCTCTCACCCGGATTCTTACCTTTTCCGATTGCAGCGATCACGGGTCGACCGGAGCCAGGCGATCCCTTACACGTATCAACCGCCGACGGTCCAGAGTTGCAATTGATTAGCCTGCAACTGACCGGGCCGGAAAAATACAACAAGTGGTCGCAAGACTTCCGGCGGGCCCTCGTCACAAAAGATAAAGACGGTTTTTTGGACGGAACCGTACCTGTTCCGACGGATGAAAGGCTGGCGAGGCACTGGCGAAAGTGCAATCACCTGATCCGCACTTGGATCGGCAACTGCGTTTCGCCAGACGTCGCAGCAGGACTCCCACCGACGGAAGATTCAAAAACCATGTGGGACAACATAAAGGAAATGTATGGGAAGCTCGATCGAGCCAAAATTTTTTGTCTCATGCAGGAATTAACAGATCTGAAGCAAGGAAACATGTCCGTCACAGCGATTTACAACAAACTGTCATCGCTCTGGAACGAGCTCGAGGCCACGGAAGAAAAACTCGAGGGGCCTCCTGAAACCCTCAGGCAGTACAAATCCATCAGAGAGAGGGAGAAATCCACTCGGTTTCTCTTGATATTGAACGAAACGTACCTAACATTTCGTTCGCAGATCCTGGCGATGGATCCCGTGCCACCCCTCGGCCGGATCTTTCAGCTGGCTGTCCAGGAGGAAAGCCAACGACTCACAGCACCGGAGCAAGCACGAGGAGGCGAAGCCATCGCACTCGCTCTTCGCGGAGATCGCTGCGGAAGAGAAACAGGTGCGAGAACCCTAGCCCGGGAGAGAGAAGTTCGCGAGGGGCTAGGGTTTGCATCCGCGGATAGAACCCTTAAAAGGGAAGGCGTCTACGGTGGAGATTTGATCCGGAGATCCGACGGCCTGGATTTTTCGCGGAGATCTGACGGCCTTGAATTCCCGCGGAGATCCGACGGCCTTGATTACCCACGGAGATCCGACGGTCCAGACTTAGCGCGTCGATCTGACGGTCCGCAAGCGGTCGATCTCTACGGTGCATCGGACGGTGGAGATAATTCCACGATTAAATCATCCGACGGCCAATTTTATTCCGCATCAGTTCGAAATTTCGGACAAAATTCCAAGGGAAAAGGTAAATTATACTGTGAATATTGCAAACGTCCCCATCATACCATAGAAAATTGTTGGAAATTGCATGGAAAGCCAGGAGAAAAAGAAAAAAAGAAAGGGTATTCTGCAGCCTACCAGGTGACTGGACCTACTGGATCCATTAGTGACCGACCAATTTCCTATGGGCAATATCAGCAGTTGATGCAGGCATTACAGAAAGCTGACAATGGAAATAAAGGAGGTCATTTCTCAGGTATATCCCATTGCCTGATAAATTCAATTTCAAAGAAGGCATGGATAGTTGACTCAGGAGCAAGTGACCATATCATTTGTGACATTAAATTTTTTTCACAAATACATAAGAAATTGGACACACCAATTTCTGTACAACTCCCAAATGGGAATATTACTCATGTCACAATGACAGGAACCGTTCAACTTAGCTCCCAAATTATTCTGAAAAATGTCCTATATGTCCCACAATTTCAGTTCAATCTGATTTCCATATCCAAAGTTTGCAAAGAAAATTCCTATCGAGTACTTTTCAATGCTGATACATGTTTTTTTTCAGGTCCTTTCGACTGGGAAATTGATGGGCTTGGGTAGTCTTTCTGAAGGTTTATATTTCTAGACCAGTGTTCCAAGTAATCTAGATTTGAATTCAATTCCTTTCAATAAGTTATCGTTGTGTAATGCCATTGCCAATGATAAAGACTTTCTTTTGCATTCAAGAATGGGGCATAGTATTTCTTTTCCATACTCTAAATGTCCTATCTGTCCTCTTGCAAAACAACCTCGCACGTCTTTCCCTTTACATACAAAGCGTTCCACTACTATACTTTCTTTGATTCATGTCGATGTCTGGGGACCATATCACACAACAAATCGTGATGGTTCACGATATTTTCTTACAATTGTGGATGATCACTCTCGGGCTACATGGATATTCTTGATGCAATCAAAAGCTCAAGTCCAATCTCATTTGAAAACGTTCATCGCCCTGACTAAAAATCAGTTTGGAAAGTCAATTCAGCGAATACGCACTGACAATGGGAAGGAATTTTTTAGTCATGAATGCAGATCACTTTTCTTGCTTCATGGTATTCTACATGAAAGCTCTTGTATTTATACTCCACAACAGAATGGAGTGGTGGAACGTAAGCATCGTCACTTGCTGGAAGTTGCACGAGCTTTGAAGTTTCAAGGATCTGTTCCGGCAATATATTGGGGCGATTGTGTCCTCACTGCAGCCTATCTCATCAACCGTATGCCTACTCGGATATTAGATGGTAAATCACCCCTTGAACTTCTTTATGGAAAGAAACCATCAATAGATCATCTTCGAGTTTTTGGTTGTCTTTGTTATACTGCAATTATGGGACCTCGAGACAAAATGAGTCCACGTGCCAGGAGGTGCATTTTCATGGGTTATCCTACCTTACAAAAAGGTTATTATGTCCTCGATCCATCTACAGGAGAATTTTTCGTGAGCAGGGATATCATATTTCATGAAACGATCTTTCCATTTCGGGTATCTACAGAGGATTTGGATATCTCCAATAGTCCTCATCTTTCCCCAATTGAGGAAAATATATCCCCTGAATATTTTCTAGCAGCATCACCAGGACAAGTCATTCCACCTTCTTCAGTTGATCAGTCACCTCCGCAGGTCACATTGGAAAGAGACTCTGCCCTTCCAATCACTGGTGAATATGATTCTGGCGAACAAATCACCAATAATGCTGCGGAAGTATCCTCACCTCCACCACCAATGGATCATCCACGACGTTCGGGGCGAGCTACGAAACCGCCAACATGGACCAAAGACTATGTCTGCGCCTCACTGAATGGACCAGGTATTCACTATCCAATATCTTCATATGTCTCATTTGACAAACTCTCGTCAGAGCATAGATGTTGCATTAGTCGTATATCAGATGAAAAAGAACCATCTAGTTACCATGAGGCATCCATAGATTCACGGTGGCAAAAGGCCATGGAAGCAGAATTACAGGCTCTATCTGATAATCACACATGGGAAATAGTTCCTTTGCCCTCAAATCGGAAATCCATAGGATGCAAATGGGTTTATAAAATAAAGTATAGAGCTGATGGATCCATTGAACGCTACAAAGCTCGACTAGTAGCCAAGGGATATACGCAACGAGAAGGTTTCAACTATCATGAAACTTTTTCACCTGTTGCTAAAGATGTCACCGTCCGCTCTTTCTTATCAGTTGCAGCCATCCATGATTGGACGTTGCACCAAATGGACGTTCATAACGCCTTTCTTCATGGTGATCTGGATGAAGAAATTTATATGGAAATTCCTCAGGGCTTACGGAGACAGGGGGAGAATAAAGTATGTCGTCTCCGCAAATCCCTTTATGGGCTAAAACAAGCTTCCAGACAATGGTATGCTAAATTTGCCAATGCTCTCATCAGTGCAAACTTCAAACAGTCAAAGTATGATCATGCCTTATTTACATGGACTAAAGGTACGTCATCTATTTACTTGATGATCTATGTAGATGACATTCTTATCATGGGGAATGATGAAGTTGCAATAAAAAGCTTAAAGAGATATTTACATACTACATTCCATATAAAAGATCCGGGGAGCGCCAAAATATTTCCTTGGGATTGAGATCGCCCGATCTCATCAAGGGATTTCTCTCGATCGAGGAAGTTTGTGTTAGAGATTATTTCAGAGGCTGGTTTATCGGGATGCGGTGCCGGCTGTCATTCCAATCGAGCAGAATATCAGATTGACGACAGCGGACCACACTGGAGGAACTTCTCAGGATGATCCTATATTACAGGATCCGACGAGTTATCAGAAGCTCGTTGGAAAACTGATTTATCTAACCATGACCAGACCTGATATATCATATGCAGTGCAGAATCTTAGTCAATTTATGCACAAACCAAAGGAATCTCATATGAATGCCGCTGTAAAGGTCGTGAAGTATTTGAAGGGATGTCCAGGACTCGGGATACTTCTATCTAGAAAATGCAACATGGAAATGACAGCATACTGTGATGCAGACTATGCAACATGTCCTATGAGTCGAAGGTCCATAACTGGGTTTTGCATTAAGTTGGGAGACTCACTCCTTTCATGGAAAACCAAGAAGCAAGCAACAGTTTCTCTATCTTCAGCTGAAGCAGAATATAGGGCCATGGCAAAGACCACATGTGAAATTGTGTGGATACGAGGATTACTTGGTGATCTCGGAATATGCCTAAAGGGTCCGACGAAGTTATTTTGCGACAATGAATCAGCCTTGAAACTTGCAGCAAATCCTGTAATGCACGAGAGGACCAAACACATAGAAGTGGATTGCCATTTCACTCGGGAGAAGATTCAAGAAGGAATAATCGAGACAAGAGGGATTGGAACTACTGAACAACATGCAGATGTATTCACCAAGGCCCTATGTCAAAGACAACATGCATATCTACTGAGCAAGCTAGGTGTCTTAGACATCTACAAGCCACCAGCTTGAGGGGGAGTGTTGGAAGATATGCAAAAAGATTGTGAAAGTATATTGGGAATTGATTGATTACAGAGAATCAATCTTGTATTAGATTGATTTGTAGAATATTACATTGCCTTTTTCTTTGTGTATACACTTTGTATTATAAACAGCAAAGCATTGTACATTGATAGACACAGAGAATATACAAGAAAATCTTCTTCCCAAACCGTGCTCTTCGTGCTCTTCTCCTTTCTCTCTTTCGTTCCTTACTTGCCTTCACCTTCTGACAAAATACCCAATTAAAACCTGCCACGTCACTTGGTGAGTAAATTTTGATCAGATCTCTAAGTGAAGCTGGCAATTAAGGAAAGGAGGAGGAAGAAGAGAAAAAGAAAGAACAGCTTAAGGGAACGTTGCTTACTGATATAATAGCCGCAGTACTCCCTTCGGAATCCAAAACCTAAGAAGCGACATGGAAATAATCTTTTCCAAGAATTGTCGGGCGAATAGGAGAGATTGAATCCCTCGACCATCTTGTTGTGGAGGTCCTTGTATGGTAAGCTCCCATACTGATCCCCTTTCCACCTTGAGATTTGATCCGATGCGAATGCCATCATGGTTACAGTGCAAGAGTCCTTGATATCCCCTACTTGTAATTGCTGTACAGCGTATGAGTACACCTTCATTTGGGAAAAATATGGAGGCGTGTCGGCAGAGTATGCGCCCTCAATACATGGTTTGGTATCAATATACGAAGTAGAAGTAACAGGTTGTGAGCACTTCATGAAGGCCACTTCGGTATTGGCATTTCGAAATCTATATGGATAAAAAATACCATTGGACGAGCAATCACCCTTTTGCAGTCCATCATCAACCACCATGATTTCACCACTGAACTTATATTGGTCAATAGGAACCGTAATGAATCGACTTTACATAATATCGACCAGCATATAAATATAGAACAGTGTGGTTATTTTCACAAGCTAGCTCATACCGAAAGTTGCCAGAGTCTTTTGGATCACCTTTCAATCAAAAAGGATAACTTATGTGACGGATTTCACCGCAAGATGAAGGAGCGCACAGATGATTCTTCTTTGCATCGCAGTTCGTCCCTAACAATAGCAGAACATGCAATATGAGAAGTAAAACAAGGAGCATATATATCGAGCTGCGAGAAATAATCATCTCTTTATTGTTTGGTCTGATGCAATGGAAGTTTTAGCTCACTTGGTAATGCGAGGGATGCTTAATAAAGGGTTGGGAGTCATCGGTCATCAAAATGTCCAAGTCAACCCTAAAACAAAGTCTAGCGAAGAAAAACTTAAAAAGTATGGCCCCGCAAAAACACGATCTCGAGTGATAGATAGCTTTCACATTCATTAGGGAGGAAATTTCTCTGCATTTTCCAGATTTGTTTTTTCTTGGCAAATTAATTCTCTCTAGAAATTTATTTTAGTATCTTAAAAAAGAATCGGTTTTAATGTTTTGTACCCTAAACTCAATCAAAATCCTTTCAAATGAGGCATCTGGCGTTCTATTTTATTTTCAAGGCCAATATTTCGTAATTGTCGTTGCGTTAAATTTTAAAGACGAAAAGGAAAAGGATGATGTATTTCATCGTATAAGGTTTTTCATTTTTGAGAAAAAAATTAGTAACCAAGAAAGAGGATAATGTTAAATAACGGGTACATAGATTTTAACTTTTATAATGTCACTTTCCGCAAAAATAGAAAGAAAATAAGGAACGGGCGCTTCTTGCTTATGGATGATGTGAAAGATAGCAATATGGTAAATTCTCAACTAGTGATGGGACCGACACACCTTGATTAGAAACTCACTTGCGTCGTCGTGGATCGACACACGCAAGGACTATAGACGCAACATTTGAATTCACAAAAATAATGCGATGTTTACTTATTCACTATGCTTAAATTTTAAAATCACTCTCTTGTAATTGTGCTATAATTATGAATATGACCATCGTCTCTTTTCCATAATTGAATCACTTATTAAATGAACATAATGATCTCAACGAAAAAGGCAATATGATCATTTCTCAACCAACGATCAATTGATGTGGGTCTCGATTAGAAATTCACTTCCTTCGTCATTCTTGACACGTGCAAAGACTATAGGTGTAATATTCGCATGCACAAAAATAAACTAATACGTACTTATTCACTGTCAATTGAAATATTATTCTTGTGGATCAGTCAATCACTCGCCTATCAAAATCGAACCAACCTATTACAATATTCAATTGAAACGTGCCACATCACTCAGTAAGTAAATTTTTATACGATCCCTCAGTAGAGCTAACATTTAAGAAAAGGATGAGGATGAAGAAAGAAACAAAGAAAGAACTGGGAAAGTCAGCTTTCGGGAATCATGGTGTCTGCACCGCGCCCTTTGGGATCCGAAACCTAAGTAGCAAAACTCGAAACTTGTTGGTGGCAAGAGTTTATAATAGGAGATAGTGAATCCCTCGACCGTCATGTTGTGGAGGTCCTTATACGGTGAGCTAGCACGATTATACCAATCCTTTTCCCACCCTGGGATATACTGCGATATTAAAGCCTTTATGGTTCTGGTGTAAGTATCCTTGATGTCCCCTACTCGGAGATCAAACCCATGTACAGCGTATGAGTACGCCATCATTTGGGAAAAAATAGGGGGCATATCGGAAGGATATGCTCCCTCAATACATGGTTCAGTATTGACTTACGAAGTAGAAGCAAGGGGATGTGAGCACTTCATGAAGACCACCGGCACAGCTAACGAACCGTATGGATCATTATCACTAAAGTTGGAGAGCGCCAATGAGTAATGAGGGAGGGATGAACAATTACTTTTTTGCAGTCCATTGTCAACCACCGTGATTTCGCCGTGGAATAAACATTTGCTGAGATTGGAATGGTACTAAATTGATTTCACATAATATTGACCGTCATATAGATATAGAACAATGCGATTATTTTCACAAGCTAGCTTATGTTTATAGCGGCCACATCCTTTTGGGCTGCCTTTCAATCGAAAGTGATATGTCACGAACCCCGCCGCAAGATGAAGCAGCAGACAAGTAATTTTTCTACACACCGCAACTCGTCCCCAGTTGCAGCAGAACATACAATATGAAAAGCAAAACACTGGACATGCTTATGGATCAGAGACTTAATCATCTCTCTATCGTTTGATCTGATGCATTGAAAGTTTTTGCTAATTGGTAATGCGATGGAGGCCTAGTAATATGAATGAAAAGAGCCTGGAGTCCTCGGTCATACAAATGTCTAAGTCAACCAATAAAGCAAAGTCTAGTAAAGAAAAAGTGGATATCACGTGGAAATTGCAGTCCTTGCAGTCAAGGTGTCAAAACACGGTGGTGGAATTATTTATGCATAGCTTTCACATTGATTAAAAAATAACTTCTATGCAGTTTCGAGATTGAATCAAAATCCTCGAGTGAGGCAATGACATTCTATTTTCTTTTCAAGACTAATATTCCATATCCCTTTGTTGAATTGTGAAGACGAAAAGGAAAAAGATGTCGTATTTCATCATCTAAGCTTTTTATTTTTGACGAAAAACAGAAATTGATAACAAAATTAGATTATGAACAAGAATATTAACTTGTATAATGTCGCTTTTGGCAAAAGTAAAAGGAAAATAAGAAATAAGTGCTTCTTGGATGTTGTAACACAATATGAAAGAAAGAAAAAGTGGGTCTCATGTGGAAATTGCATTCCTTGCAGTCAAGATGACAAAAACACGTTGTTGGAATTGTTTATGGCGTGGCTTTCACGTTGATTAGAAAAGAAACGTCTCTGCAGTTTTCAGATTTAACTTTTCTTGGCAAATTGACTCTTTAGGAATCCATTTTAGTTCAGTAAAAAACGAATCGATTGGATGTTATGTACCCTCAATTGAACCAAAATCCTTTCAAGTGAGGCATTGGCATTCAGTTTTATTTTCAATTTTATTTTCAAGGCGAATATTCCACAAGTGTCAGTTCAATAAATTGTGAAGATGAAAAGGAAAAAAAATGTCGACATTTCACTATATAAGCTTTTTCATTACTGACAAAAAAAAAAGAGAATTGGTAACAAAGATAGACTATTAAAGGGAATATTAACTTGTATAACAAAAATAAAAGGAAAAACAGGAGATAGTGCTTCTTGGATGGTGTAACACATTATGAAAGAAAGAAAGCAAATTTGATAAATTCTAGCAATGGGACCCACGTGCATTGACTAGAACCTCACTAATTTGGTCTGCGCAAAGACTAAACATGCAATATTCAAGTTCACAGAAAAAGAAAAAGCGATGTTTACTTATTCACTATTAACTTCAATATTACAATCACTCTCCTATAATTGTGTTAGATCTATGAACAATATTGTCATATCTTTGAGAACTCCGTTGCTTGGTTTTATTTAAAACTGAATCGAAGTGATAGCTAACTCTCATTTTCCTTGGTCCACGAGCATGCCCGGTTTGAACGAGCCGTCCTTTTGTCGAGTTTGAGCGACACTTGCTGTTCTCTTTTGAGTCTGGACACAAGCTAGAGTCTAGAATGGAGGACCATTCTCATGTGGAATTTCACGACCACTAAAGAGATGAAGTTTCTTAATTTTTTCCATTTTCTACTTTTTTATCATCATTTTTTATGCTGCTTTATTTTGGTAATAATAAAACTTAAAATTTATACTTCTCTGTCTACAATATCTAAACGAAGTGGAGATCACGCATTCCTTATGAACATCGGTGTCTCGAGGAATGTTTGCTTTGTAGGAAAACTCATGTGCAGGGAACAACAGTGAGGAATATAATGCTTGTTCTGAAGAACGCACGGCACCATCTCATGTCTTATCATCGAGTGAACGCACAAGTTCTTACTGCATTTAGGAATTGGGCTTTCATAATACATAATATGCTCTGACATAACATCACATGTTCAATTTCCATTCATCATAAAGGCAAAATTGTCAAATCTACTCTGTCTTTACTCTTTGACATGTGCCGGTCATTCATCAATTAGGCTTGGACCCATCCCGTGACATGAGGACCAAGCCGAAGATAGCTTGAGCAGGTAGCTATCTTCAACATGGGTGATCAACCAGAGGTTGAAGGGTGGGGATGAGAGGTTTTGATGGAAATGAGAGAGATTCAATGCTCAAAATGTAAACATTGATATGAAGAAAAAATTACATTGTTATACCAAGAGGATTCACATGAAACAAAAATTGAATGAATGCCATACAACATTCATTGTCATTTATAAAATATGGACATAACGAGTCCACTAGAAAACACTAGTGCCATATGAAAAACATGTAAAAGCTTCACAGAATACAATTTGGATGATGATGCATGTAGATAGTACTATTTATAATTTTTGCATCTCATTATAGGGGAACAATCACACAATACATGATTTCGTAAACTCATGGTCATGGTCAAATTGGGAACTACTAGAAACTATCGGAGCACTTGACGAAGATGAGATTGTTTCAAGTTCTATCTCAACGTCAACATCATCAACCGATGCCTCTATCGGATACAAAAGTGGTTTTGGAGGTGGTTGCAGTTTATCCATATCTCCTTCAAGCATATCTAGGACTTTCCTCATCGACGGCCGATCATTAGGGCTCAATTGTATACACCATAGTGCAACGATTATCATCTTCCTAGTTGTTTCTCTTTCCTCTTTTATGACATCTACCCTTTCAAGTTCCTTTTCTTTGCTGAGTTGATCATAAACCCACAAAGGAAAGTAAATTTGACTCGAATGCTCTGCATGTGCATTTAGATTTCTCCTTCTACCAGCCATTTTCATTAATAACATCCCAAAACTATAAACATCAGCTTTGTAAGAAATGCCACCAATGTTTTTATAGAATAGCTCAGGAGCCATATAACCCAAGGTTCCTCTTGCTGCAGTCAACGATACTATATTGCGATCGATGGGATAAAGTCTTGCAAGTCCAAAGTCAGAAACTTTCGGAGTGAAACTTCGGTCTAAGAGAATGTTGTGAGGCTTGATGTCAAAATGTAGAATTTGCATATCACATCCCCGATGTAGATACTCTATCCCTCTAGCTATGCCAAGAGAGATCTCATACATTTTCTTATAATCAAGAGGATCATCACCATTCTTATAGGAAATGTGTTTGTCCAAAGATCCATTTGGCATGAAATCATAGACAAGAGCTTGATTGGAGTATTCAAAGCAAAAACCAACAAGTTGCACCACATTAACGTGGTGGATCCTTCCAATGGTGGCCACTTCACTTATAAAATCTTGGCCATCAGATTTTGATTTGTTCAAAATCTTAACTGCAACTTCATTGCCACTTCTAAATATTCCTCTATATACGGAACCATATCCCCCCTCACCTAACTTGCATGTGAAATTTTGTGTGATCCTCTTGATATCCGAGTAAGAGTACCTTATGGGCAAAAAGTTATTGTGAGCTCGTAGGAATTCTTCGATATTTGCATCGGTCGCTTGATGCCTTCTCATCCACTTCAAGATTAGAAATATCAACACACACGGAGATCCGAGTATGAATTTTGCTGCTAGGAAGTAGACTGCAGAGAAATTTGGCCATCGATTAGCATAGTGTGATAATTTTTTTTACACATACAATTTTTGTTTGTCGGAGTGCTGAATGAGAGCTTCATAGGTGTGAAGAGAAAAGGACTTATCATACCCAAGAAAAAGAAGAGATTTCGTGCGGCAATTCCAGCAACACCGCCCATGATATGCCACGTAGAATCATCTGTAGATAGTAAGAGAATTTGTGAGAGATTACTAGATATGGTTAATTAGAATTAATGACCAATCAATAAAGAACTAGATCCATTGTTTTAGCAGTTAAATGATAAAAGCAATTCACGTTAAGATATACCCCAAGTGAAGGATAACTTCGTACAGTCACTGCAAAGTGCAAAGTGGAGAAGTCTAGAATAAAATAAAATAAAAGAGTGAACGAGTTTCACTTTTCTAGATAACGATTAGATCCAACTTTATTATATTCACTCATGAAATCCATGTTATCATTGCATGATCTTTTCTTTTGAAGAAACACATTTTCACTTTTATTCTCCTAAATGTACCAAATGTTCATAAGTTCCCCATAACAATAACATTGACTCAAGGGACACAAGCTACGATCAAATCAAACAATTTTCCCCAAAGAAGGCCTAATTCCCTAAAAAAATCCTCAAGTTCTAGTCCAATTTTGGCCCGAACCTTTTTTGTCTCAGAAGAAACCCCAAACTTTAGATACAGTCCCAGATTTGCCTCGAATTTTGTTTCGTTTAAAAAAATCACCAACTTTTAATATATTCCAAAATTTACCCCCATGGTCGGTCCCAATTTGACATGACATTTCCACATCGATAAAAACTCCACTTCAGTAAGGTGACATGGAAAATTATTTCCAAAATGAAACTATTCTAAGATATGAAAATTAGGGACGACTAATGACAATTTTCGATCAGAGGGCTAATGGGGTAGATTTGCAATTAGAGTAAAAATTGGTGTTTTTTCTTTTAGACAAAAAAAGTTATTGATAGATTTAGGATTTGGCCTAAAGTTTGAGGTTTTTTCTAGATAAAGAAAAGTTTGAGGCAAATTTGGACTGGACCTAAAGTTTAATGTTTTTTTTTAGACAAAAAAAGTTCGGAGCAGAATTGGGACTAAACTTAAAGTTGTGGTTCTTTTTAGTGAATAAGCCCCCCCCCCAAAGAAAAAAAGAAAGAGTGTCAAGTCCCAAAAAGCAAAAAAAAAGAGCAACGCACAGCAAGTCTACTAAAAAATCTTACTGAAAATTACCGGCAGTGGAGATGGCGAAGATGGCGGAGATGGCAAAGACGGCGGAGAGCGTGAGGACAGCAGAGTCGGCGGAGACGGCAAAGACAGCAAAGACGATGGAGACAGTGAAGATGGCGAAAGACAGCGGAGATGGCCAAGACGGCCAAGACGGCGAAGATGGCGAAGACCGACAAGACGTCAGCCAAGACGGCGAAGAAGATCCATGATAATAGAGATTGAATCCTTCATACATCCTGTTGTGGAGGTCCTTATACGTTGGTCTCACATTATCAGAGTCCATTTCCCACGTCAGGTTATAACCCAAGAAGCAAGTCATCATGGTTATGTTGCAAGAATCCTTGATGTCCCTTACTTGTAGAGCTTCTATAGAAGACCAATACATAGCATATGAGTACCTCTTCATTTGGGAAATATTAGGGGGCGTATCGGAAGGGTATGCTCCCTCAATACATGGTTTAGTATTGATATACGAAGGAGAAGCAATGGGCTCTGAGCACTTCATGAAGACCACTGACGAAAAACCAGGACGGAATGGATAATAAGCAGTAAAGTTGGGTCTCGGCAATGAGCAAAGAGGGAGGGATGAGCAATTACTTTTTTGCAGTCCCTCGTCAACAACCGTGATATTACCAGAGAAATCATCTCCGAAATTATTGTCATAGTAAATCGACTTCACATAATATCGATTGTCATACAAATATAGAACAGTGCGATTATTTTCACAAGCTAGCTCATACTTAGAGTGGCCGTAGTCTTTTGGGTCACCTTTTAATCGAAAAGGAACCTCACATGCAATATGAAAAGCAAAACACGAAACATGCTCATGGAGCTCAGAAACTTAATTGTCTCTCTATCGTTTGATCTAATGCAATGAAAGTTTTTGCTAATTGGTAATGCGATGGAGGCCTAGTTATATGAATGAAAAGCGTCGGGAATCGACGGTCATACAAATGTCCAAGTCAACCAATAAAGGCGAGTCTACTAAAGAAAAGTGGAAGTGGGATCACATGGAAATTAAAGTCCTTGCAGTCAAGGTGTCAAAACACGGTGTTGGATTTATTTATGCTTAGCTTTCACATTGATTAAAAAAGAAACTTCTCTGTAGTTTTTAGATTGAATCAAAATCCTTTCGAGTGAGTCATTGACGTTATATTTTCTTTTCAAGATTAATATTCCATAAGTGTTGCTTCGCTAAATTATGAAGACTAAAAGGGAAAAGATGTCGTATTTCATCGTCTAGGCTTTTTTATATTTGACAAAAGCCAGAAATTGGTAACAAAAATAGACTATTAACAAGAATATGAATTTGTATAATGTCGCTTTTGGCAAAAGTAAAAGGAAAATAAAAAGTAAGTGCTTCTTGGATGATGTAACACGTTATGAAAGAAAGAAAACAATATGATAATTTCTAGCAATGGACCAACGCGCCTTGATTTGAACCTCACTAACTTGGTTCACGCAAAGACTATAGATGCAAATTTCCAAGTCAACCATTAACACAAAGTCTAGCGAAGGAAAAGTGGGTCTCACATGGAATTGCAGCCCTTGCAGTCAAGGTGACAAAAACATGGTGTTGGAATTATCTATGGAGAAAAGAAACTTCTCTGTAGTTTTCAAATTTGACTTTTCTTGGCAAATTGACTCTTTAGGAATCAATTTTAGTTCCGTCCAAAAAGAATTGATTGGAATGTTATGTACTCTAAATTGAATCAAAATCCTTTCAAGTGAGGCATTGGCGTTCAATTTTATTTCAAGGCCAATATTCCACGAGTGTCACTTCGATAAATTGTGAAGACGAAAAGGAAAAAAATGTCATATTTCATCATATAAGCTTTTTCAATACTGACAAAAAATAGAATTAGTAACAAAAATAGACTATTAAAAGGAACATTAACTTGTATAAAATAATGTAACTGTTTACAAAAATAAAAGGAAAAATAGGAGTTAGTGATTCTTGGATGATGTAACAAGTTATGAAAGAAAGAAAGCAATTCAATCATTTCTGGCGATAGAATCGATGCGCATTAACTAAAACCTCACCAAAATTGTCGTCACACAAAGACTATACATGCAATATTCGAGTTCACCAAAAAAAAAAAAAAAAATAGACGTTTACTTATCCACTATCAACTTTAGTATTACAATCTCTCTTTCGTAATCGTGCTAGATCTATGAACAATATTTTCATCTCTTTCCTAGTATAGAACCACTTAATAGTGAACTAATCGATTACTCTTGTTCTATCAAATGAAAAAGAATATTCTTACCTATTGTTTTGTTTTGGTTTTTTTTTTTTTTTTTTTTTTTTTTTTTTTTTTTGATGATCCGGGAACCACCGTGCCGACGGCCGGCAATGTAAACCCGGGGGCACTAGCGCGGGAACCCACCTCCTACGACACCCCACTTATGTGGTGCAATGGGGACATGAAGTTTCGAACCGCTTCCCTCCCGGATGAGGGATTAAAGCACGAACCAACGCGTTCACCATGGAGTAGTATTCTTACCTATTGTTGACACCCAAATTCTTCCCTTTTTATTTAGGAATTCATCATATAGAAAATTAATGATTAGTCTCTAAAAGAAATAAATAAATAAATAATTTTCATTAAAATGCATCGTGTTTTCGTTAAATTGCATTGCTTATAGACATTAGGAACACTTACATTACTAGTATTAAAAAATTAACAAAAAATAAAAATGCAGCCAGAACGGGCTAAGCCCGTCCCCTCCTTCTTTTCCCTTTTCATTTTCCCTCTGCACGACCCACCTCTCTACTTCCGCGGCCCAACTCACTGTTCTTCCTTCTTCCTCCTCCTTTCCTCGCTTGGACGTAAAGCTGTTAAACAAGTGGGTCGGATTGGGTCGAGTTTGGGTTGGGTCATTAATAGTCCGACCCAAATTGACCCATTGACCCATTTATGATCAATTTATGCCTAATGTAAATTTTCTGACCAATACCCGACCCGACGCGACCCAACCCGTATCCAACCCATACCCGACCCAACCCATATTAATAAAATATTTTCATATTTGACCAAATTTAGAAAAACTTATTCCTATGTTTTTTTTAAATATTATATTACTAAAATACTTATATATATATTATTTTTTTAAAAATGGTATTGTTAAAATATTTTTATACAACATAAATTTAATGGACAATTTTTATAATTTTTAAAATAATTATTATTAAAAATCAAATTTTAATTATTTTTATTTTTTAAAAATAATTATTTATTTATTTTTATTTATTTATTAAATATAATTTTTCTTTTTCTTTTTTTTTTTTTTTTTGTTCTTCTTCTTCTTTGGCTGGCCGCTAGCCACGATGGCGGCAGCGGCCGGCCACGGAGAGCCTCAAGCTCGCTCGGCTCGCCAGATCCGATGAGCTCGAGCTCGCCCGACGTCGGCAAGCTCGAGGCTCGCCAGATCGGGTGAGCTCAAGCCTCTCCCGACCCCAACGAGCTCAAGTCTCGCCAGATCGGCGAGGCTGGCGGCCGGTCACAGGCGAGCCTCGAGCTTGCTCGGCTTGCCAACACCGGTGAGCTTGCTCGGCTCGCCGATGCTGGCAAGCTCGCCAGATTTGACGAGCCTCGAGCTCGCCCGACGCCGGCAAGCTTGAGGCTCGCCAGATCAGCGAGGCCTCCGCTTTGTCAGATTCGGGAAGCTCAAGCTTGCCCCTCATTGAACATCGGCAAGGCCTTCGCCTCGCCAGATCTAGTGAGCTCAAGGCTCGCTAGCATCGGGCAAGCTCGAGCTCGCCCCTCGCCGGATTTGGCGAGGCTCGAGCCTCGCCTGACGCAAGCGAGTTCGAATCTCGACGAGCGTTGATAGCCTTGCTAGATCCGGTGAGGGGCGAGCTCGAGGCTCGCCTGGCTAGTCATCGGCCATCACCGTGCCGCGACCGTAGGAAGAAGAAAGAAATAAAAAAAGAAATAAAAAAATTATAATTTCAGTTTTAAAAAATTGTAAAGTTAAAAATAAAAGAGAGAGATTGTGAGGTTTTGGTTTTGGGTGAAAATAAATGGGTTGATAAATGGGTCTTAAATGGGTGCAGAGTTAATCCATTTAAGATCTATATATCTCATTCTCTTTATTTTTAAAACTCATTATGGGTGCTTTAGGAAATAACACTTGACCCACTAATAACCCATTTAAACATAAATGGTCCATAAATGGGTTAGATGACCATTTGGACACCTCTACTTGGACGCTAGCACAAAACAGAGAGATGGTCGCTGGCCGAAGGACGCAAGGACACGAGGCTGCGCGTGATGTTCGCCCAGGCATGTCATGCGGTACGAAGTCAGCTGGTCTCGTCCTTGAAGAAAGAGTGAGAAACGAGATAAATGGGTGAGAAAGGCAGCAAAGGGATGGGGGTTCTCTCTGGTTTTTTGGGTTTGTTCGGCTGAGGAAGAGCAACCGAGAGAGAGAGAGAGAGAGAGAGAGAGAGCGGGTGAGAGTGAGAAGGCGAGCTCGAGAGAGAAAGAGAAGGAGCAAGCCAGAGAAGAGAGGAAGCTCCAGGGTGGCTGCTTTTGGAAGGGTGCTACTGAAAACCAAGGAGGGCCGGAGCTGCTCGAGAGGGGAGACCGAGAGGGTGGATAGAGAGGGAGAGCGGGAGAGAGAGGGACTGTTTTCTCGAGTTCTTTGGGGGAGGCTGGAGAAAGCGAGAGCAATAGAGAGATTGAGATCGGAGAGAGTGAGCAAAGGGTGAAGTGGAGAGAGAACCGAGAGTGAGCAGAGGGATGGACTGAGAGAAAGCGAGACCCAGAAGCCGAACTTCGTCCTTGGACAACCATTACCCGGCCGTCCCCAACATAAACCGGCGATCTTCAGCCAACACCCTCGAGCTTGTGGCTACCTATTTCTTTGGGTTCGATCCACTTTTATCTCGATCATCCTGGCTCGGTGCAACATCGAGGCTGACAATCATAGCTCGTTTCGCTTCAGGCTTGCCTTCTGGCCGTCGTCGCTGAGCCGAGTAGGGATATTAGCGGTCGAACACTTCTCTCTGGGAACTCTGTTGCTTGATTTTATTTAAAACGGAACCGAAACGATAGCTGGGTCTGTTTCCCTAGTCCTCGAGCATGCTCGGTTTGAACGAGCAGTCCCTTTCGTCGAGTTTGAGTGTCATTTGCTGTTCTCTTTTGAGTCTGGACACCAGCTAGAGTCTAGAATGGGTTTACGACCTCTCCATAACCCACGCTCATCGCATGCCCGATATAATGCCTCAGTGTCAGACGAGGTTTTGTTTGTCTCCGTGAAAGCATACAATGAATCTGTTTGACATATTTTCATCACTTGAGATGTCGTAGGACGAGCTCGACACCAAAGTGGAGGTTCATCGGTATGCCATGTCACTTTTAGTCGAACGCCTAAGACTTGCTCGATGAAATGCTTCTGAGAGAATTGTTTAAGAAATGGCTTCTATTTTCGCTCAAATGCGAAGGTACCACTTGATGCAATTCGTCCGGGGTCATTAGTTGTTAAGCTTGATTTTCACGAGGAATGAAGTCACTGCATCTCTGCATTTCGTTCGAGACATGCTGTGTATTTTTCATTGAACTTGATGAGCGGTGGCGGCGGCCTGCGTGATTGTAGACGTTGGCAGCAAATTTGGTTTTGCGGTGGTGAGCCAAGATGGCTTGGTGAAGGCCAGCGACGTTGGGTGTCATCGTCGATCTGTTTAAAGTTCTGCCGTGGGTCCGTCCGACGAAATTCCAGTGTGGAGTTCGTCGGTGTGGGAGGCTTCGGTAAAGGACGCAACAGGGGAGTCGACACAAAGAAGAAGACGACGTTGAAAGGCTAAGAGAGAATAAAAGAAAATTACGAAAATAGGCCTGGTGCAGACGTTCGTGGAAAGGGGATAGGAAGATGGGCTTGAGGTTTTGTTTCAGTAGATTTAGGTTTGGTTTAAGTTAGGTGGACTTGGGCTGGGCTTGATTTGTGAATGTTTGGGCTGGGTTTAAATTTTCATGAAGTGGGTCTTTGAGAATCCATTACTAAAATGGAGGTCTGTTTTAATAGAGCCCAATTCATGTTCCCGGTCCAAGCCCGAAAAGCCCATAGCAACCCATGTTCGCACCGGACCTTGGGGCCCAGCCCAAGTCCCTATTTTCGGAATTAATTTTTTTTTAAATAAGAGAAAACTTATTATTTTCTGAAAATCAGGAAAAATCTTAAGAGTTAGTTTTTTTAGTAAATACTCTTAAAATGCATGAAGGTCCTTGATAAGAAAATTGTGATCAAGAATTGAATAAATCCTTACAGCTTTACCATGGGGTTTTAATTGTCCTTAAAAATAAATGCCCTTGATTACGCACTTTCAATGTTGATTATGGCCTCCCTTTAGCTTAGTTAGAGATTGCATGCTCCCTATCTGGTAATATTATATCTTTCATTTCTCATGCAATTTATTTACTACTTTCCTTGATTGTTTATTGTTATTTTAATGATTGTGCACTCACATAATTATCTCATATGTTAGTAGATAGGCTTAAAATCAATACAAGCTACCTGACGATTTTTTTTTTTTTTTGTGAAATGAAATAGATTACATACCAAAATGGCATTTGATTAATTAGTGTAATTAAGTCACCGTCCCTAAATTCTTTGATTGTGTAGAAAGTGAAGCATACTCACATGTTTCTCTTGATTTCTGGTCGACCCCAATAGGCTAGTGATGACTTCTCATTAGAAAATTCTCATGCGTCAATTTGAATAACCAACATCATGCGAAGTATGAGTTTAGGGGAGCCTACATCTAAAACTAGGGTTGTAGGCCTATCTTTTAGACAACACCCCTAAACCTAATTTCCTCCCTACCAAAGGATAGGTCACTACACCTGCTTCATAATCATCTTTCATCTTTGAATGTGTGGAGGTGTTAGTATGCTTAAATGAGACTATCGGCCGATTTATCATTGTGAACATAACATTGGAAAGTTTCGAAAATATATTTATAGAAATTCTTTTCAGTGATACAAACGTGCTTTCGAATAATTGTAATTAGTACTTACCATATTTTTTTCCTCAAGCTAATGGGTACCATTATATATAATTGAAGAGTTTGAAATGGATTTTCCATAAAATACAACCAAGTTCATTCTAATCGACGCATCCAATGACGTTTTAACTGCACATGTTCAATTTTTTATAGTAATATTATTACTGATTACATTTTCATATTCCCCTTTCTGGAAATTGGTTTGTTGTGCGAGCATCTCCACACGCGATGATACCTTAGCTGCTTTCTATATCGTCATTAAATATTCAGCAATAATTAGCAAATTTTTAAGCGGAAAATATCTTGGTCAAAGTATCCCAAATTATCTCTTGCACGTATGCCAAAACATTTGGACATACATTATGCAAATTGATGTATCAACTATAGGTCCATTCAACGCCATATAATACTATAAAAATGATAATGTATTTTGCAGTATAAGGTTTTTCAATTTTGACAAAAATAAAATTGGAAAATGAAAAGATAAATAATAGCACCTGAAGACTATTATCGCACGTCCTAACCTCCAAAAAAATATGGAAGTGTATGGTGCTAATTAAGGGCGACATAAATTTTATAGAATTTGAGGTCGTCTTTCGTGAAAATAAAAAGAAAAATAAGGAGTAGGTGCTTCTTGCTGCTTGGGCAATGCAACACATTACAAGAAAAGAAAGAGGGCCACATGATGATTTCTTAATCAGATATAGACCGACGCATGCCTCGATTAGAAATTCACTTGCTTCGTCATTGCCCTACACATGCGAAGACTATAGGTGCTGTTTCACTATCAATTGAATTATTATTCTCGTAGATCAATCAATCACTCTCCAGTATAATAATCTCATCTCTAACTTGCATTAAAATTGCTCTATGAAAGAACTGAAAAATCTTGACAATAATGTCATTTTATTGAACGAAAGATGCTGTTGCCTGCTTCAAAATCATCTTCCATCTCCGAATGCGTGGCATTGGAAGTGTCATATAAGCTCAACTGAGACTACAGGGAAGAGCAAAGAGTAATTAACTTAGAGTCCTGCCATTTTCATTCTTTGTTGATGGCTGCTTGAATATGCTCAAGACTCCTCCCTTTCGTTTCAGGAACACCATCCCCGCGGCGTTAATTGCTGCATAAAGAAGGAAGGTACCTGTGAAGCAAAGCCAGCAGAGTTATTGTCTTTTGACAAGTTTTTCGGATGCATATCAACATTTTTCTCATGGGAAGAATGCTCTATTATATACCATCTGTCTATTAATCATTTTGAAGAAAAACGCACATTTCTTTTCTAAATGACACTTTGAACCAATTTCGTGATATTCAATAAATGGACCGAATATGCATTCGAGAGCATGAAGAACAGAGTGATAAACACCTTTACCTCCAAATAGGATTGAAGAGTTTAGGAAAAGCTAAGTCTCAAGTCTGAAGATTGGTTGAATCCGTGCAAAAATTCACGTTCCAATATGACAAAATGTTTATCAAGCTCAGTTTGGTTAACTCATAAATTTCATGGTAAATTTTGATGAAAACTAACGAAGGGTAAATGCATTATGCGTGTACCAGTTTGCGTTTTTGGTGACCCAAAAACTAATTTTGAGTAAATTTATCACATATGTACTAGTTTATGATATTTCGTGGTATTAACCCTATGGATTTCCATGTGAACTTGCCACGTTAACTGTCTATATCATCCAACTCAGTAATTTAATGGTAAAATTTTACATAAACTAACAGAGGGTAAATGTGTCACGTGTGTACCAATTTAAAATTTTCGATGACCCAAAATTTAGTTAGGGATAAATTTGTCATGATGTATAAGTTTGGGGTTTTTCATGATATTAACTCCATATTATAAAGAAGAATTCGTTTTCCCAAACTCTTTTTCCATGTGCACACTCACACAGAATGCAGGACCATTCTCATGTGGAATTTCATGACCACTAAAGAGATTAGGTTTGTTAATTTTTTGCATTTTCTACTTTTTTAGCATCATTTTTTTTTTTTTTTTGCTTTATTTTGATAATAATAAGAATTAAAATTTATACTTCTCCGTCTGCAATCTCGAACGAAGTGGAGATCACGCGTTCCTTATCAACATCAGTGTCTCGAGGGATGTTTGCCTAGTAGAAAAACTCTTGTACAAGGAACAACAGTGAGGAATGTAATGCTTGTTCTAAATAATGTAAGGCACCATCTCATGTCATATCATCGAGTGAACGCACAAGTTTTTACTGCATTTAGGGATTGAGCTTTTGTAATACATCATATGCTCTAACATAACATCATGTATTCAATTTCCATTCATCGTAAAGGCAAAATTGTCAACCTACTCTATCTTTACTCTTTGACATGTGCCGATCGCTCATCGGTTAGGCTTGGACCCATCCCGTGACATGAGGTCTAAGTCGGAGATAGCTTGAGCAGGTAGCCATCTTCAATGTAGGTGATTAAATAGAGGTCGAAGGGTGGGGATGAGAGGTTTTGATGGAAATGAGAGAGATTCGTTGCTCAAAATGCAAACATTGACATGAATAAAAAATTACCCTATTATACCAAGAGGATTCACATGAAACAAAAATTGAATGAATGCCATACAACATTCATTGTCATTTATAAAATATGGACATAATGAGTCGATCAAAAAAAAAAAAAAAACTAGTGCCATATGAAAAATATGTAAAAGTTTCACAAATTACATTTTAAATGATGATACATGTTGATAGTACTATTTATAATTTTTGCATCTCATTATAAGGGAACAATCACAGAATACATGTTTTCGTAAACTCATGGTCATGGTAAAATTGGTAACCACTAGAAACTATCGGATCACTTGACGCAACCGATGCCTCCATTGGATACAAAAGTGGTTTTTGAGGCAGTTGCAATCTATCCATATCTCCTTCAAGCATATCTAGGACTTTCCTCATCGACGGCTGATCATTAGGGCTCAATTGTGTACACCATAGTGCAATAATTATCATCTTCCTAGTTGTTTCTCTTTCCTCTTCTATGACATTTACTCTTTCAAATTCCTTTTCTTTGCCGAGTTGATCATAAACCCATAAAGGAAAGTAAATTTGACTCGAACGCTCTACATGTGCATTTATATTTCTCCTTCTACCAGCCATTTCCATTAATAACATCCCAAAACTATAAACATTGGCTTTGTAAGAAATGCCACCAATGTCTTTATAGAATAGCTCAGGAGCCATATGACCCAAGGTTCCTCTTGCTATAGTCAGCAATACTATATTGTGATCAGTGGGATAAAGTCTTGCAAGTCCAAAGTCAGAAATTTTTGGAGTGAAACTTTGGTCTATGAGAATGTTGTGAGGCTTGATGTCAAAATGTAAAATTTGCATATCACATCCCCGATGTAGATACTCCATCCCTCTAGCTATGCCAAGAGAGATCTCATACATTTTCATATAATTAAGAGGATCGTCACCATCCTTATAGGAAATGTGTTTATCCAAAGATCCGTTCGGCATGAAATCATAGACAAGAGCTTGTTTGGAGTAATCGAAGCAAAAACCAACAAGTTGCACCACATTAACATTGTGGATCCTTCCAATTGTGGCCACTTTGCTTATAAAATCCTAGCCATTAGATTTTGATTTCTTCAAAATTTTAACCACAACTTCATTGCCACTTCTAAGTATTCCTCTATATACAGAACCATATCCCCCCTCACCTAACTTGCATTTGAAATTTTTGTGATCTTCTTGATATCCAAGTAAGAGTATCTTATGGGCAAAAAGTTGTTGTGAGCTAGTAGGAATTCTTCGATATTTGCATTGGCCGCCTGATGCCTTCTCATCCACTTCAAGATTAGAAGTATCAACACACATGGAGCTCCAAGTATGAATTTTGCTGCTAGGAAGTGGACTACAGAGAAATTTGGCCATCGATTAGCGTAGTGTCAAAAAAAAATTTACACATACAATTTTTGTTTGTCAGTGTGCTGAATGAGAGCTTCATAGGTGTGAAGAGAAAAAGGACTTATCATTCCCAAGAAAAAGAAGAGATTCAATACTGCAACAAGCACAAGACGGAGTGCATAAAGGAGCATGGCATGCCACCTAGAATCAATTGTAGATAGTAAGAGAATTCGTGAGAGATTACTAAAAATGTTTAATTAGAATTAAAGACCAATCAGTGAAGAAGCAATTCGCGCTAAGATATACCCCTAGTGAAAGATAAATTCATGCAATCATTGCAAAGTGCAAAGCCACACTTTGGTTCATTGAAATTTGCAAGTGGAGAAGTCTAGAATAAAAAAAGAGTGAACGAGTTTCACTTTTCTAGATAGCGCCCAGATCTAACGTTATCCTATTCACTCATGAAATCCATTTTAATGTTGCATGATCTTTTCTTTTGAAGAAACACGTTTTTGCTTTTGTTATCCTAAACGTACCAAATGTTCACAAGTTCCCCATAACATTAACAACGATTGAAGGGACATGAGCTATTATTAAATCGAACAATTTTCCCCAAAAAAAGACCTAATTCCCTGAAAAACCCTTTAGTTCTAGTCCAATTTCAGCCTGAACTTTTTTGTCTCGGAAAAAACCCTAAATTTTAGGTACAGTCCCAAATTTGCCTTAAATTTTGTTTTGTTTTAAAAAATCACCAACTTTTAATATATTCCTAAACCTACCCCCACGGTCCAATTCCCAACTTGATGTGGCATTTCCACATCAATAACAAATCCACTCAAAGAAGGTGACACAGAAAATTACTTTCAAATGAAGCTATTATAAAATATGAAAATTAGGGACGACTAATGGTGATTTTTGAACAGAGGGCTAATGGGTAGATTGGGATTAGAGTAAAAATTGGTATCTTTTTCTTTTAGACAAAAAAAGTTTGAGGTAGATTTGGGATTAGGCCTAAAGATTAAGGTTTTTTCCGGACAAAGAAAAGATTGAGGCAAATTTGGACCGGACCTAAGTTTAGGTTTTTCTGATAAAAAAGTTGAAACATAAGTGGGACTAAATTTAAAGTTGGGTTTTTTTTAGTGAATAAGGCCCCAAAAAAAAAAAAAATACAGAAATAGTGTCACGTCCAGAAAAGCTCCATAGTTGTAAAATAAAGGAGCAATGCACGCCCAATCTACTAAAAAAAATCTTTCTAAACTTTTTCACTAAACGGATGTGGCAATTTTTTTTAATTGGGTATTAAAGAAAAGTGATGACTCAATAAATTGAACCAAACGTATTGCAATATCCAATTGAAACATGCCACATCACCAAGTAAATTTTGATAAGATCCTTCAGTAGAGTTAACATTTAAGAAAAGGATGAAGATGAAGAAGAAGAAAGAAATAAAGTAAGAGAGTAAAGAAGGAAAAGCTTTAGGGAAAGTCAGCTTACAGGAGTAATATGGGTTGCACCACGCCATTCGGTATCTGAAACTTATCACGCAAATCTGGAATATTTCCGACGAATAAGGTTCAGAATATAAGAGATTGAATCCTTCGACCATCATGTTGTGGAGGTCCATATACGGTGGGCTCACACGTTTATACCGATCCACTTCCTGGCTCGATAAGAGAGTGATCATGGTTATATTGCAAGAATCCTTGATGTCCCGTATTAGTAGATCAGACCCATACAATGCGTATGAGTATGCCTTCATTTGGGAAAAATTAGGGGGTGTATCAGAAAGGGATGCTTCCTCAATACATGGTTCAGTATTGATATACAAAGCAGAAGCAACGGGCTGTGAGCACTTCATGAAGACCACCGGATCAGCCAAGGGCGAAAGACCACCACAGTATGCATCATGAGCACTAAAGTTGGACCTCGCCAATGATTGACTAGGGAGGGATGAGCAATGCAATCCATCGTCAACCATCGTGATTGTACCGAAAAAATCATATAAATCATCTAAATCAAAATAGTTAATCGACTTCACATAATATCGACCGGCATATAGATATAGAAAAGTATGATTATTTTCACAAACTAGCTCGTACTCAGAGCGGCTGCAATGTTTTGGGTCGCTTTTCAATCGAAAGGGATAGTGTATATCACGGATCTCACCGCAAGATGAAGCGGCACACAAGTGATTCTTCTTTGCACCGCAGCTCATCCCCAGTAACAACAGGACATGCAATATGAAAAGCAAAATGAGGAACATGCTCGTGGAGCTCAAAGACATAATCGTCTCTCTATTGTTTGATCTGATGCAATGGAAGTTTTTCCTAATTGGCAATGTGATGGATGAAAAGAGTCGGGAGTTGTCGGTGATGCAAATTTCTAAGTCAACCAATAAAACAAAGTCTAGCGAAGATTGCAGCCCTTGCATTTATGGTGACAAAACACAAAGTTGGAATTAGTTATGCATAGCTTTCACATTGATTAAAAAAGAAACTTCTTTGCAGTTTCCATATTGACTTTTCTTAGTACTATTAAAAAAGAATCGATTTTAAACCCAGAGAGAGAGAGAGAGAGAATCGATTTGTATGTCATGTACTCTAGAATGAACAAAATCCATTTGAGTGAGGCATTGGCATTATATTTTCTTTTCAAGGCTAATATCCCATAAGTGTTGTCGCGACCAAAATTTCTAGTGAACCACCTAGGGTTTGGCTAATGAATTGCTAAGCCTAGACTTAACTCAGGCTTTCCCAAGCCTATACCAATTCATGACTCAGGTTCAAATTCCTTAACATGCAAATGATTTTTTTAATCAGGAGTTGCCACTAATCTATTTTTGGTGGATCGATTAGAAACCCAAGTAAAGTAACGGGAGATTTACTTTACTTTTACAAACCAGAGATTTGTGAGTTGGGGAACTTAGTCACGCTAAATTTCTTTTAACGCCCTTTCAATACCTTTCTTTTCTATTTTGGCAGCTTGAATTGATTTTAACCTACTCCCCTAACATGTGAGATGATCATACGGGTGCACAAACCACTAATTTAACACCCAGATAAAGCAATGAATAAATTGCAAGACTTACCTCATGGCAACGAAAGCATCTACAATATTAGATCAAAATTCACATCAACAATCTTAGATATGATTTATAATTAACACGCAATTACTTTCTTTCTTTTTTCACTGAAGATCATGCTTTATACAATGCATGCCACTAATCTAACATTAAATGATATGACAATATGACATAATTCTAATGACAAAGCAATTCCTAATTAAATGGACCTAGCAACAAACACTAAATGACGTGCATTTCATTAACCTAATTCGACATGCGCATGATTTTTTTGTATTTTTTTATAAAAATTCGTAATTAAAATTGTTAAAAAATATTTTTATTATCTATTTTAAGTTAGGAAATAGACCAATCTGAATCGTATCTTAATTTAGAAAATTTATGTGGACATGCAATTTAATTCAAAGATATTATCTAACCTAGATACCATCTAAGCATGCATTCTAATATAATCGAAAGAAATCTAACTATTCTATCATGCAACTATATCTAGGAAATTAATTCTAATCTACATGTGTCACGACCTACCCTCGAGGGGAGGGAACATGTTTCAAGGTATTGCCCAAAAGACAGGCCTAAGACCCATGATTAGGCGTGGGCTCTCCCAAGCCCATACCCCGCATGACATTGGGATATTCTTTAGGAATTCTGCACAAAAGGAGTCGCCACTAGCCTATTGGGGTCGGCTAGAAACCAAGTGAGACATGGGAGTATACCTCACTTCCTACGCAACCAAAGAATCTAGGGTCGGAGACTTGATTACACTAATTGACCAATTAGTGCCATTTCGGTACCTAATCTTGTTCATTTTAACAAAATGATTTTTGGCAAACAGTTTGGGTTGATTTTATATCTATCCACTAACATGTGAAGTGATCATGCAGGTGCACAATCATTAAACCAACAACCATAGCTAACAGTGTCTTAATTAGCATAAGACTACACACATACCATTAAACATAACCACCAATAATCATAGTTAACAATGTCCTAGTTACCATAAGACTCCACACATACCATTAAACATAACCACCAACAATCATAGCTAACAATGTCCTTATTACCATAAGACTACACACATACTATTAAACATAACAAGATATGCAATCTAAACATGCGATGTAATCAAAATAAATGCATAATTACACTTAAAACAAAAATACCTAGCAATTCCTAACTAAACCCTAACATTTTCTAATTTTCGAAAATTTTTTAAATAATTTTTAATAATTTTTAATTTTTTAATTTTTTTAAAATTTTTAATTTTAAAAAAAATTCGAATTTTTTTATTTTAATTTTTTTAATTTTTTAATATTTAATTAATTTTAAAAAATTTAAACAATAATTTTTTTATTTGAAAAATGGGCGAACCAGGTTGGGTCCGGTTTGACCCAACCCGGTTCCGATCGAATCGAACCCGGCCCGATTAGGGCGGGTCGGGTCCAGCCCGGTGGGGCTAGGCCCGACCGCCTCTAGTCGGCCTCTTCAGCCCGACTTGGGCCCGGGAGCCAGGCCCAAGTCGAAACAAGTGCCGAGTGGGTTAGATGTGTGATCTGGCCCACTTGGCCTACACCCCTGGGTCGCAATTGCTGAGTCGCAACCAGGGGTATCTGGACGGCGCACGCCAACGACGGCGCCGCTGAGGCCAAGCGAGGGGAACAGTCCGGTTTTGGGCCGGGACATGGCGGCATTCCGACGACCAAAATATGGCTTGAGGCTTGGGATGGAGGCTAGTTTTCATTTCGGCATTTCGACAAACATGTGGCATGCACTAACAATGTTAAGAGATTTAGCTCGGCCGGAGCCCGAGCGTGCATCCAAACCTTCAACAATGCACACCAGAACAGCAAACAAAGCAACGGGGAAAAGGTGGTGGCCGGAGCTTGCCCGAAACCGGTCGAGATGAGCTCCGACCGACACGCTTTCGAAGACACACTCCAACTGCTCGAAAGAGTGCCTACTTGAGTTCTTGCAGGAATGGCGGCTTAGAGATACGTCGATACCGGTGGTAGTGGCTCGGAGAATCTCCAGTAGCATAAGCAACGACCTAAAGGCGCGTCGGTGGTGGTGGTACCTCAGAGAGGCGTACCTCTTCTCCCTGTTCCCTTCCAGTTCTCTGTACTGCTGGGCTTTGAAGATTACAACGGTGGCCGATGGCTAACTGGCGGTAGTTGGGCAGCAATGATCGACGGCGGTGGTGGCCCTTGCTTCTCTCTTCCTCTTTGTGTTTCTCTCTATTCTGGGCCTCTCTCTATGTTTCATGTATTCTCCCCTTCGCTCGCTCTCGACTTCGTCTTTTTTGGTTCGCATTCCCTAGCGTGTTCCCTCCTCCGGTTTTTATGCCTGGCCGCAAGCGCGCATGGCCTCTGCATCTACCAGCTTGCCGACCGAACTGCCCCCCGACCCACAGATCACGCTGCTCGCTTGCCACCGCTGCCACCGATCCCCCTGCTCTCTGCTGCTGCTCTGTTTCTATTTGTTCTTTCCAAGTCTTGCAGCGAAGACCGGTTGGGGGAGACAACTAGCTCACTCGCGGGCTGGGCTAAAGGAGGAAGAAGTCTAGGCTAGGCCTAGCGCGAGGGAAAGGAGGAAGGGAGGGTGGTAGGTCGGGCCAAGCCTAGATCCGGCCCAACCCGACCCTTAATTAATTTAATTTTAATTTTAAATTTTTTAAAATTTTTTGATTTTTTTTTTTGAATTCCCTTTTTTGCAAAAATAGGTGTCAAAAACATGATATGCAAATGCAATTTTTTTTTTGTATTTTTGGGATAAATAAATCGATTAAAAGATAAGCACCAAATCATTCACAATATCCATCGTTTGAATTTGGAAACGATATCTAATCAAACTTGATTATTTCGTTAATAAAATCGATAAATTTATCTTAAGTCTTAAAGATCAAAATATCAAAAGCCTGGAATAAAAAATCGATAAATTCCTGCGTAATTAATTATTCTATCTAAAGCCTGGAATAAAAAATCGGTGTGCAATTGCGAATTAGGCAATAAACCCTAATTGAGGGGATATACTTATCGCTGAAATATGCAAGTTAGATATTGACAAACATATATTAGGCAATAAAATATCCAAATCAAATTTAGATAAGATAATTATCTAATTTCGCAAGTAATATTGCCAAACTTGAAATCAATGGGATCGACTCAAGGGTGACCAGTAATGGTTGGTGGGCGAGATTCGACGCAACGGTGCTCCTCGTGGGCTCACAGTCAACGAACCTGCAAAAATAGGAACTTCGTGGATCGGCGATTGTGGGCAATTGGCAACGACAGGCTCGTGGCCGCTTGAATTAGGAACGTTGTATGGGATGACTTGTAGGCGAGGCAGAACAGGTGGCCTTTGATGATAAGTGAACGCGTCGAATTGCGGGTTGATCCTTTTTGCCCACACGACTGAATTTGGAGTTCGGACTTCACCACGTTGGCTCTGACATCTTTTGCAAGTCAAAGTGAATGGATCTTCTTCATGCAGCAAGCGGAATTGTCTTCTTTGACTGGATAATATTCAACGTGAATACTTTCGGCAAAAAAACCTCTCCTGGAATTGCTGGAACTTAACAATGAGGGTAGAGCTCGGGGCATGTCGGGACAGCAGCTTAGTCGTTGAGGTTGGAACTCGCGGCGTTAGGTGTTCAATGTCGTCGTTGTGGATCCCAGTCAGGTCAGCCCTCATCAATGCAATGGACAGCAAGAGCAGCGACGTCCATGGGCGGTGGATTGCAACATCGTCAAGGTCAGCATCGAGCAAGCAGGGGCAAATCAGAACAACTTGTCCTTCGGAAGCTGCAGCTCGTCACAAGGCTACCGGTGGTATCAATGGGCTTGGCGAACCTGGCTTTTCATATGGGACTCCTCAATCGGCAATAGGAGGTGTTGCGATTCCTGGTGCTATGAAGAATCGGCAAGTGGGTCAACTTCGCGAGTATGTGGGGCTCTCTTCCAACCGTGGACTAAGTGTGGCCTTTTTAGCCTCTTTATTCACTCTCACCTTCACGAGCACTCTATACAGAAGCTTCCCCTCACGATTTTTCCCTCAATTCAGTGTATGGCCATGTCTTCAATTGTGTGTGGCCCCCTTGCTACCGTGTTTTCTCCCTCAAAAAAAAAAAAAAAAAAAAAAAAAAAAAAAAAAAAAAACCGAGAAAAGCCCCTTCTACCAAGTGATGAAAAGAGAAGCCCTTTTTTCGTCTGTATGCGAGCCAATTTATAAGCGAGGGACTGAAGCTTTTATCAACGTACCTGAAGATCTCATCCCGAATATTCTCTGCCAATTTTATCACATATTGCTAAAGATTCAAGATTGTGATAGGATTTTTCTCAAATTTCAAATCTTGCAAAGATGAGCTCTTGATATCTCCTTGAGGATATTGAAAAATTCACCATCATATCACCGAAAATATTAAATCTCAATTTCTCACAAGATAATTTTCGGTCATAAAAAATGGACTTGGGCTAATTTGCTCTCTTCGTGGGTTTAGTCCGACTCGTCAAATAAAAGCTCAGAACTACCAATTTAAACCCATCTATCACCAGTCCGATGCAAATAAAAAAAAAAATGCTCCTAAAACTATATACTACACAATTTAATTCTAATATTTTTTGGGGTAAAATTAATCCCTAATTTTTATGCAATAAATAAATTATTGGATCGTCAAAATTTAGGCCTCAACAAGTGTCCATTCGTTAAATTGTGAAGATGAAAAGGAAAAAGATGTCGTATTTCATCATCTACGATTTTTATTTTTGACAAAAAAAACAGAAATTGGTAACAAAAATAGACTATGAACAAGAATATTAACTTGTATAATGTCGCTTTTGGCAAAAGTAAAAGGAAAATAAGAAATAAGTGCTTCTTGGATGGTGTAACACATTATGAAAGAAAGAAAGCAATATGATAATTTCTAGTGGCGTACCGACACGCCTTGACTAGAACCTCACTAGCTTCGTTGTCATGCAAGGAGTATAGATGCACATTTTCAAGTCAACCATCAACACAAAGTCTAGCGAAGAAAAAGTGGGTCTCACGTGGCAATCAAGGTGACAAGACACGGTGTTGGAATTATTTATGCATAGCTTTCACGTTGATTAAAAAAGAAACTTCTCTGCAGTTTCCAGATTGACTTTTCTTAGTACCATAAAAAAAGAATTGATTCATTCAGCGCCATATTTTACTATAAAAAATGATAATGTATTTCGCAGTTAAGATTTTTCATTTTTGACAAAAATGAAATTTGTACCTGAAAAGATTAATAACAGCACTGAAGACTATCGTTGCACATTATGAGAAAAGAATAAAGGCCATACAATAATTTCTCAACCAACAATAGATGGACGCGAGCCTCGATTTGAAAGTCACTTGCTTTGTCATTGCCTGACACGCACGAAGACTATAGGTGTAATGTTCGCATTCACAAAAATAAAGCAATACACGCTTTTTCACTAGCAATTGAAATATTATTCTCGTAGATCAATCAATCACTCTCCTATAAAATAACCCTATCTCTTTCCTGCAATAAAACCACTCTATGAATGAACTGATAGATGTCAACAATAACGTCGTTTTATGAAGGATGTCATTGCCTGCTTCATAATCATTTTCCATCTTCGAATGTGTGGTATTGCGAGTGCCATGTGAGCTCAAATGGGACTACATGGAAGAGTGCAGGCATTTTTCATTCTCTGTTGATAGCTGCTTGAATCTACTTGAGACTCCTCCCTTTCGTTTCAGGGACCACCGTGATCACGAGACCATCCCTGCGGCGTTAATCCCCGCATAAAGAAGGAAGGTACCTGTGAAGCAAGCCGGCAGAGTTATTTGCTTTCGACCAGTTTTGCGGAAGCATATTCTGGCATTTTTCTCATGGGAAGAATGCTTTGATATATACTACCTGTCTATTAATCATTCTGCAGAAAGACACAATTCACTTATTTTCTTTTCTAAATGACACGTCGACTCAATTTTCGTGATATTCAAATCTAGGAAGAAGTTGCCGTAAACACATTGATTGAAATAAATGGACTGAATATGCATTCGAGACCGTGCAGAACAGAGTGACAGACACCTCCAGCTCCAAATAGGATTGAAGTTTTCAGGAAAAGCTAAGTCTCAAGTCTGTAGTTTGATTGAATTCGCGCAACAACTCATGTTCCAATGTGACAAATGTTTATCGAGCTCCTGCCAGAGCAACAGTTCAAAGAGCGTTTTCAGCAGAGTCGTACCATAGGAGCTCCAGCTCATTAAGTAGTTGAAAGTGTAGGAAACTGCCCAAGTGCCGAACCAGTTTACTAGTGTTGCAAAGCCTCCAGCTACTCCTTTGATATTGATGGGGAAAATCTGAACACCAGCAACACATTACATGATTGGCAAAATTTTTTGAAACACTCGTAACAACACCAATTACAGAAACGGCCCTTTAATTTGATAAGCATGAAACTTCGGGGGATGTTTAGGATTACCTCGGACATCACGACCCAAGGAACCGCGCCCATTCCAGCGGAAAATGCTGCTATGTATAGCTGAGCATTGGAAAAAACAGAACAGACAAATTAATAGTGGAGAGTTGTTGTGGCGGCCAACCAGACAGAGCCAGAAAGAGATCAAGGAAGGTGAGATTATTACCAGAATGCCGGTGACAGCAAGTATCGGGACAGCATCAGCTGCCAGATCATGAACCTGGCTCAGAAGATTCTCAAAAAATTACTGGTTGACAAGCATTGCAAAGCAGAAGGAAGATGCTAGGACTGATAGTATTTACCTTTAGAAAGAATGAAAGGGCAGTTACTATGCATCCTAGGACCAATCCTGTCCCCGAGATCTGCAATTGAGAGAGAGAGAGAAGGTTATGGTTCAAGTTGCAGAACTCGCGAAAGGGGCAGAACCAGAAAAGCTTTGTTACTATAGACATGATTTCTTAGTGACTTTCATCTATTTTACCAAGAGAAGGGGCTTTCTTCCAGCTCTATCGACCAGTGTAGCGCCAATAGCCGTGACAATAACCTGCAAAAATTTACTCTTTAAGCGTGACATGTATAAAAATAGATCCCCAACAAAAAGGAAAGGGCGAGAATTGCAGACCTGGAGGATTGCATAAGTTATGGTTCCAACGCTGGAGGAGAAACCTGAGGCGAGACTAATACCTTGCTTGTGAGATTCAACACTTAATTATGTGAACAGCTCATTCAGTGATAATTAAGTAGACCAAAAACATTCGACATTAACTGGATTTTATAAATTGGAACCCTTGCTTTGCTTTTTATTTGGTTATCCGGTCTGGAATCATAAAATGCAATGCATAGTTTCATTTTTATGGCGCGCAAGAGCTTCTTGCTATGAACTTCATACCTGCTTCCTTGAAAATATTGCTTGTATAGAAACAGACGCCGTTTATCCCTCCGAACTGCTGGACGACCATCAATCCAACACCAATCTGGCCAAAATTTGACAAATTTGTCAGCAAAAAGAACGACAATGGGAAATATCACCAAAAGTACAAGTTCAACTACTGCATACTCCCGATCCACAGGGCATTCCAAGAAAGCAACGAAGGAGGACTTTATTGGATACATAGCAGTAAATACAGAGAGAAGATTACGATGACAGAGCTCAGATATCTTCTCCTAAATAAATCGAGAATGCTGGCTTTCGGGAGCAGTTGAAGAGTTTCGATGTAGTCCTGTCAAGAAAAACAAATTCGATCATTCTGTCAGCTATTCGTACTTATAAAGTTGAAGCACTAAGATGAAACTGAGTACAGACTTAAAGCCTTTTACTTGTATTTCAGCAGCCTCTTCAGAAATATCCACATCCTTTCCACGGAGTTTCTGCAGCGCGGCTTCAAACTCCTTTTCGTGGCCCGTTTTCGCCTGCATTTGGCAGAATCCTAAAATTCATTCCAACACTACAAATCCCTCTCTTCCAACAATTCAGATAAGGAGAGTCTGGTGTTCATCTTGATTTTCTGGTGTTCATCTTGATTTGTTACCAGCCATCTAGGAGACTCTGGAATGAAAAACAGGCCGAACAGTAGGACTGCACAGGGGATTAGACCTGCATAAACCGCAGATGTTCAAGGTGGTTTCAGACTTGGACTTTTCTATGCAAGATTGGCACTAAACTTGAATTATGCTACTTTTTCTGTTTTACCAATTAATGCCAAAACCCTCCAAGCTAATACTGTCCCGATTATGAAGGAAACGGACCCTCCAGCAACGATCATAAGCTGTGGAGAGAAGAGAACATGTTAGGCCTAGTAGGTTCTGTAGGATGTACGTATATACACCATCTTGCACTTGCAAAAGGGCAAAATTTGCTACAAGCTAAGGCCTTTTGCCAATAGCTCCATGCTTGCAATTTTAGCCAAGAATGTTCATACAAAATCTTTGCCTGATTGACAGCAGTCAAAGCTCCACGGAGATTTTTGGGTGTAATTTCAGCTATAAATATCAGTACCTGGACATAAATTAGAAAAAGATTAACCAATCTAAACCGAAGAGAGAGCCTCATGTTGTCACTGTGAATCGAGTCCAGCATGTTGTCGTAGAACAACTTGCTACATCAAATTTGTGTGGTACGAAGTGAGGAATTACCACATAGGAAAAGACTCCCATTCCATATCCCGTGGCCAACCTTCTGATATCCAGAGCCAGTGCTCCCTAATTTACTCAAAATTAAACAGAACAGAGAATTGATGAGACTTGAAGCTCTTATGCAACTAATCGATCTTCATTTATGATAAGGCTTGTAAATTGGATATGGACACACCTCAGCAAAGTAAATAGCAAGCCATCCTGCTACACAAAGAGCGCTTGCTATTCTCATTGTCTGCATTTTGAGGCAAATGTTTATGCCGTCCCGTCCTCTGTCCATGATATGACAAAATCCCAAAGCTAAAACTCTCAAAGAGTGTTGAACAACACTGTTCTGTTTTACATTGTGAAAGACACACTCATTTGCTGCTTACCCATTTACGGCCAACAAAATCAGCGATTGGTCCTCCGGTAATTGCACCAATCATTGCACCGAATGTCAGTATGGATCCAAAGACTGAATACTGTTGAAAGACACATAAAGAGTAACTGCAAATCAGCTTGAGTTCAGTGAGAGCAAGAACTTCAGTTACCATCTAGCTAATGATGCTATAAGTTACCAAACGTACGAGAATCTCATTGGAAAGCTATTCTGAACAAACCTATCACTTCGATCAGAAACCTGAATGATATGCAGTCACAATTTTCAGCTGATGATACCCAATCTAAATCTCCCCATTTTTTGGTTTTCTTGTCCTGAGGTGTCCAACAATGGAACTCGATGCGAAAATTCAGTATACATTTCACTCGTTACAATGCAGAAAGAATAAGATGTCTAGAGAAAGAAGTATCGCTACCTCAAAGCCAACATCCTAATTTTTTAGAGTCTTGTTTATAAAGTTTTTGATCATACAACTCGTCCATATTATGGACCCGGAATATGAGCAGATCGTTACTTTGATTTTCTTGTATATGGGCGCCTTCAGTGATAAGTCCGATATTGAATCGAAGCAACGAACAAAGACAATGCAACATGTGCTTCTCAACACTCCCAGGTAAATTCAACATACCTCAGCTGTAGAGAGACCAAGTTCCTCCACTATAGCATCCTGAGTTGGTGATGAATAACCTGCCTGAAAATCCAATGAAACAATTTCTCATTAGATTCAATTAATCACATCCTTTTCATTTTAACCATTACTATTGGACCTGGACTTTTCAAAAAGAAATTGCATTTCCTACTTACGCAGGTCCCGAATTCATAGGAACCACAAACCGCCATGAATGTGGTGAAATAGACCATCCACGGACGACCCTTATCGGTTCCTTCATCTTTGCCAGCTCGGTCCTTCTCTTGTGGCACAAGGAGCCGCTCTCTTACTCCTTCTCTGTCCCCAGTTTCTTGATTTTCAATGTCCTCGTTAATCGCCATGCTAGTTCGCCTTACAAAAATGCTCCTTCGTTCTCTATCTGACTATGGACAAGGAACTAGCAAATCTATAAGCTCCAGAGAAGATAAGTTCTCTTTCCAACGTGGCTAGTCTGCTTGCTTTATATGGATGAGTCGAAATGAGAAACCCCAAGTGCTAATGCGGAAACCCTATCTCCGACTGGTTTATACTCGTGGTTTCTAGGAATTCCTCGCTGACCTCAGTCTTGCAAACTGGCAAGCAACTCTTTGCTTTTATGACTCGCCTCCGTTAATGGTATTGGAATCACTAATGGAACAGAGTCTCCGAATACAGTAGGATCACAGATGTAAAGGGCTGCATCGCTCTTTATGGGCAAGGAGTAAGTAAAAACATGGAACTGGATTTTCTCAACGACACGGCTCTGGATAAAGACAAAGTAAAAACCACGGACAAAGTTCCATATTTTTCAGCCAACCACCGGCTAGGAAAACCAGAGTGTTTTTCTAACCTGGAAAGTAATTTAAGTTCTGTCCATTTTTCCATGGAGGCATTATTATCTTCAATTTTAACCCACGTTTATCGTGTAAGAAAGATAAGATCTCAATCAATAGTTTCTTATCTCTTTGGTGCAATAATCAACTATCAAGAAAAAGAACTGTTCTGCTAGAACATTATTTTTCTTTAGGGAATTTTCTTGACCAAAACCCTTTTTTTTTCCAATTGGACGATGAGCAAAAGATAATTTCGGCCGGACCTTCTTCTCGGGACACATTATCTACCTTTTCTATTTTTTAAAAGAACTACTACATATGCGAACAAAAAGCATGCATATACCCTCCTTTGTGGTCAGTGACGGTTTTGATGTCTGCTCAAATGGCAAGACTAGATAGCAGGAATTTAAAAAAGGGATGTTTTTCATCTTTCCATAGTGGCCAATTTTGAGGAAAATGGCAATTTATAGAGGCAAGAGGTGGACAGAATTACTTTCTACTAAGGACGTCATGTACTGCCGAGGCCCATGAATCTAAATAATTCAGCCACCATGAAGCCAGCCGACGGGAAAGAATTCACAGGCACAACGCAATGGACCATAAAGTTGCAGAGCACATTAGCCAAAAATATCCAACCACCATTCTCCAACTACTTTATTGGTCCACATTTGCTGCATCTCCGTCTTCTTTCACTTCTCGATTCGGAATAGGCCAACAAAATGCGGCAAGAATATATAGCTGTGGCCTGCTCGACAAAGGGAAAATATCAAAAATATATCTTACTCTTGATCTAATAGCCACTCACATATTTTCGTTTTGATAAATGTCATTCACATACTTCCAAGAAAAACTCCCATTGAGAACATTAATTTGCCCCTCCATGTAAACTCATTTTAGCATCTTCATTACGGTTTAAGCAGACTGAAAAAGTGATTTTTGAATGGTAGAATTCGTGTAGATATTTGTTATTTTCAAAAGAAGAGGTAGGTGGTCATGGGATGAGAAATAAGGTGTATTTCGTTATATTTTTCTCAAAAAACTTAGACAAAACAAATATGCTAATCTTATAAGCACATAGTAGATCTGTATTTCAAATGTATTAGAAGAAAAAAGACACTATAACTGTCATAACTTTTGTACAAGGACCACTTAAATACCATAACTTTTTATTCAATCACTTAAATGTCATAATCGATCACTTAAGCGCTGTGATTTTTCATTAATAAGGAAATCCAATGTGAACGTTCTTTAAAAGTTACAACACTCAAATGATCAATTAAAGGTTATGGCACTCAAGTAAAGATTTTTTTTTTAAGTCATGACACTCAAGTAATCGAAAAACAATGTTATGGCACTTAGGCGAGCATCACATGACAGTTATGATACTTGTGATGTCCTTATCTCAATATCTTAATATCATTTTTCCATTCACGACACCAAATCCCATAAAATATAATAAAAAGCACACGGAAAAAAAATATTTTAGCTAATGTTACGTAATTGTAAGCGTCTAATTAAGTAGAGATTAATCAGGCTGATTCAGGTTTTAGAGGTTGCCAATCATTTTTGCTTAACCCCTACTAAACAAAGCCATGTACAACGAGCAATTGTTTTAAGCTAGTGGCTCCGTTTAAGCATCCAATAAAAATCAGCCCTTTTAATATAAGAAGTTTTAGGAACTCTTATCATCACCTTGAAGAAGGGTAGCTGGGCAAGCGTGATTAAAACACCCAGTTCAAAGACAAAGCAGCCTTCCCTAATTTAAAGGGAAAATAGGTGGACGCGATACAACTTGCCTCACCTCATATATATATATATATATATATATATATATATAAACCCAAAGGCATGGACTAAATAAGTCATTTGCGGGGCCCTCTTCCGATAAGATCAATCCACTTGTTGGAATGGAATGAATTTGATTGATAGAGAAGGTCTAGATTGTTTGAGGGAGTGGATATATCCTAATTGCAGAAATAATATATTAATTGTAAAAGAGCATATGCCACTTTCATTTTGCATGATTGCATCTAATCTCAGAGATCTGTACTCCGTTCTTTCTTTCTTCCTTCCTTTCTTTTTTAGTTCCCCTCCAATCTTCCAATTTGTGTAGAAAAATATGATCCTATCAGCAAGAGGAACTTGAAAAATCGTTATGCCGGCCTCACACTAACGAAACAAAAATAATAAAGAGTGAAAAGTGACAGATTATTACCAAAATGAAATTGACAAAAAACTGAGAGCTTAGGTGAGGTGAGTTGGGAAAGAAATTTATGTATGAACCATATTGTAAAATAACCTAAGTCTAAATTCTCGATATTTCTTTTGCTATACGATATGAAATGAAAAATCTCTATTTGGACAAGAATTTTTTCTTTTCTTGATGACTGTGGATTATAATTATACAATTATGCATTACTATAAGTTTTCGCCAACCTATTCGATGAACATGGCTTCATCCATAAGGATACATCCACGGATGCACAAGAATCTGAGCAACGAACTGTTGCTTTGACCTCACTTCCTCCTTCTTCCTCCTTCCCTCGCTTGGATGTTAGCTTCAGGGCAAAACAGAGAGTGGGTCGCTGGCCGAAGGACGCAAGGACGCGAGGCTGCGCGCGACGTTCGCCCAAGAGTGTTGTGCGGTACGAAGCCAGCTGGTCTCGTCCTCGAAGAAAGGGACAGAAACGAGATGAATGGGAGTGAAAGGCGGCAAAGGGAAGAGGGGTCTCTATAGTCTTTTTAGGTTTGTTCGGCTGAGGTAGAGCAACTGAGAGAGAGAGAGAGAGAGAGAGAGAGAGAGAGAGAGAGAGTGAGTGAGAAGGTGAGCTCGAGAGAGAGAGAAGGAGCGAGCCAGAGAAGAGAGGGAGCTCGAGGTCGAGGGTGGCTGCTTCTGGAAGGGTGCGGCTAAAAACCAAGGAGAGGCTAGAGCGGCTCGAGAGGGGAGACTGAGAAGGTGGAGAGCGAGGGAGAGCGGGAGAGAGAGGCAACTGTGTTCTCGAGTTCTTCGGGGGAGGCTGGAGACAGCGAGACCAACAGAGAGAGTGAGATCCGAGAGAGTGAGCAAAGGGTGAAGCGGAGAGAGAACCGAGAGTGAGCGGAGGGATGGATTGAGAGAAAGCAGAGACCCAGGAGCCGAACTTCGTTCTCGGACAAGCGTTACACGGCCATCCCCAACATAAATCGGCGATCTCCAACCAACACCCTCGAGCACGTGGTGAGTTTTCTTTGGGTTCGATCCACTTTTATCTTGATGATCCTGGCTCGGTGTAATGTCGAGGCGGCCGACCATAGCTCATTTTGCTTCAGGCTCACCTTCTGGCCGTTGTCGCCGAGTCGTGTAGGGATATTCGTGGTCAATCCGTTGCTTGGTTTTATTTAAGACGGAACCGAAACAATAGCTAGGTCTCGTTTTCCATAGTCCATCAGCATGCTCGATTTGAACGAGCCGGCCCTTTTGTCGAGTTTGAGTCGTCACTTGCTGCTTTCTTTTGAGTAAATGACTTGGAGTGCTGCCATTTTCATTCTCTGTTGATGGCTGCATGAATATGCTCAAGACTCCTCCCTTTCGTTTCAGGAACATTCCCTTTAAATTCCCCATGGAGTTTCTGCATGAAAATTGATTATTCACTGGTTTAATAGCATGCGAGTAATGACTGGACTTTATCTATTTAGATATGGTGGCGGACTTTTCACTAGTTATGCACTGTTCAGAATGCCAGATTCATTTGAAAAGGTTTATAGAGGAAGATTTTGTTCATTGTTTTTCTAAATTATACAACAAGTATTTATAATTTGCATTTCTAAAATGTAATTTCCTTTCAATTTCGGGAGAGAAAGATCACATTGTTTCTTGGTGCAACTGGGCAGAAGTTTCATTTGTGTATTGCTCATGTGGCATGGATATTGATTTTTCCTCCTAACAATTTACTTGGTGACACCCAATCACATATCGTTTGGCTACATTTTGCTCCTCCTATGTTGGATCATGGGAAGACAACTTGTTGAAAGGACGAGAAGACATTTTTAGTTTCCATTAAAAGTATATGCAATCACTGTGTTTATCTTCATATACAGCTTGAGCAATGTCGCGACTAATTTTTCGGGGGGTGGACCACCTAGGGTTTGGCTAATGGATTGTTAAGCCTAAACTTAACTCGGGCTCTCCCAAGCCCATACCAATTCGCGACTTTCGGTTCAAGTTCTTAACATGCAAATTTTTTTAATTGGGAGTCGCCACTAATCTATTTTGGGTGGGTCGATTAGAAACCCAAGTAAAATAACGGGATAATTATTTTACTCCTACGAACCAGAGACTATGGGTACAGGGACTTGGTTATGCTAGAATTCTCTAACGCCCTTTCGGTACCTTTCTCTTTTATTTTGAAAAATGTTTGGCAAGCAGTTTGGATTGATTTTAAATCTATTTCCCTAACATGTGAGGTGGTCATATGGGTGCACAATCCACCAATTTAACACCCAAATAAACAATAAATAAATTGCAAAGACTTACCTTAAAGCAACGAAAGCATCTGCAATGTTAAATTAAACCACATCAATAATCTTAGATATGGTTTCCAATTAACACGCAATTTTTTGTTTTCACTTAATTAATGAAAATCATGCAATATGCAATGCAATATTAACTAAATGACCTAATTCTAATGACATGTAATTTCTAATCAAATAAGCCTAGCAAAAATACTAAATGACATGCATCTCAATGAATTTAACCCTAATGACATACATATGATATTTTTTCTTTTTCCTAAAAGAATGCATTTCATCATAAATAATAAAATTAATTTAACCTATGACATTTTTTGTATTTTTCAAGAAATTCGAAATTAGGTGAAATGTGAAAATTACCTAATTAGATTAAGATCCTATTTAATTTATATTAGGAATTAGGTTGAGCCAAATCCTAATTTAAACTAAAATATTATCTTAACCTAGATAATCCTAAAATGCAATCTATTTAATAAAATACCTAAACCTATGGTAAATTGAGAAAAACATCATCTAAAATTAAACTAAATGCAATTTTACCCTAATATGCTATAACGTGCAAAAGATGTCCTAATTTTACATGACATATGCATAATGACTTTTTTTTGTGTTTTTCCCTTTTTCCTTTTTTTTAAATTTCGAAATTTATAATTGCCAAATAATTAAACATGCAATCCAAATTTAAAAAACTAAACCTAAATTAACTGATTTGATTTTTTTTATTTTTTTTAAATTCGAAATAAAATACCTATTATGAACATGCAAACCCTAAAACTACATTTTTTTTTTTTTAAAGAAAGCTAATTTAAGTAACACCACAGCAAATCAAGCCATATTGATACCCAAATCGACGAACAATATCTCGAGCATGAGATCGGGTTGGCCAATTTCACATAAATCACGAATCGGATCTCGAGCGGGAGATCGGATTGGCAATTTTTTTGAAGTAATTGCGAGTCGGATTTCGAGCTCGAAAATCGGACTAACAATCACTAATTTCAAGGCAATTTCATATCATGGAATTTCAATTTCACATTAAAGGAATAATTACACTAAAAAGATAAAATAAAATAGCAAAAATAATAAAACAAAAATAAGATAAAGAAAATACCTAAATTTTCTTTTGCTTTTCTCTTTTTTCTTTTCTTTTTTTCTGAAAAAGAAAAAGAAAAATATCTGTGGCCGGTCCCGGCGAGGGAAATCGCCGGCTAGGGTTCGGCGAGGGCACCGGAGTGGCGCGACGGCGGCACAGCAACAGGAGCTTCGGGGATCGGCACGGCGGCGTCGCGGGTCTGGCTGGGTGCGGGCGTCGCGGGCGAGGGACTCCGAGCGCGGGCTGAAGCAGGGTGAAGACGGCGTCGGATCTGGGAGCGTCGAGGGTCTAGGTGCGGATGTCGTGGGCGAGGAACTTGGAGTGTAGGCAGCAGCAAGGCGGAGGCGGCGTCGAGGCGGCACAGCGAGACCAGCGGGCGGCTTCGTGGGTGGAGCAGCGAGACCGGCGGGCGGCGTCTGCTTCCGGATCTGGTGGCGTCGAACGCGCAATGAGCTCTGGGCAGATCTAGGCGGAGGAGGACGTCAAGGTTGCTGCAGCGTCGGATCGTGGCTCGGGTTCCGGCGCGGGGGTTCGGCAAGCGAAGAGGCGAGGATGGTAGCAGCGCGATGAGGGGCTGCAGGCGGCGCGGCGGTGGTGACCGGCGGAGGCGATGGCCGGTGGAAACGACTCCGGCGTCGGCTGGTACGGACGCCGGGCCGGCCGGTCGAAGCTCTTCCCCCCTTGCGAAGAAGATGATTTGACTTCCCCTTTTTCCTTTTTTTTTTTCTCTCTCTCTCTCTCACCTGTCACTCACGTCTCCTCCTGCTGACACACTTTCAGCAGAAGACTTTTCTTGACTTCTTCTCAATCGAAGGGGCAATTTCTTTTCTTCAATTTTCTGACTTCACCCTTGAGAAAGGAACCCCTCTTTACTTTTTGCTCGGTGTATTTTATAGGCCCAAAAAATGTATCTTCACGACATATATTTTTTTCCTTTTTTGCTTGCATACGATACCTCTAAATATGTCGTTGAAACATACATACTCCGCGCAATATTCCCATTTGTATTTCTCGCATATTCTATCCAGAAAAATTCCCTTTCGCACAAAATACACCCCTAGTGTATATTACTTAAAAATATGAAAAGCTTGAACGGAATATGTGAAAAATCTTCCATTCACCGGCAGCCTAAAATAAAATAAAAAAAATGAAAATAAAATGTTTCTAAACTATATGCCATGTGTGTTTTTTTTATTATTTTTATTTAGCAAAAATTAACCCCAAAAATTTAGGTGTCAACAAGCAATTTCTCCAACCTTGTCGGGGTTGATTGATCTTCGTTTTACTTGGCCTACAACTCGAAGCTTTGCTATTGCAGAATATTTGCGTCTATTGCATATGCGATTGTGATGCAGTTGTACAGCTACGAGAGGAGACAGAGGAAGTATATCCAATCTGATGACTCCAAACTTATGGAATTTGGAGTACTTGGATTTATTAAGAGTTTCCTCATTTGGCACAGCAACAAGATAGTGTGTATATCAAAGTTCTATGCATCATTGTCACCAATTAGTCTCTTTGGTTTCCTTTATCTACTCGGTCTTGTCATTTGTTCCCTTTTACCTAAAGCATCTTGAATCCCATCAAAGTTATTCCTTCTTTATACAGGAATTCTAGTGATGACAGAATATCTCTTTTGGATGTGGGGTGCCCAGGCAGGAATGTTTCCTAGACAGAATGACTTTAGTTTGGTCAAGTTCTTGGGTTTTGAGTTATTTCAGTCAGGCTTTTGGGGTCTAGAATTGGGTTTAAGGGGGAAAAGTGCTGGTGATACCTGCTTGTATCCTTCAATACAATGTCTTCCGTTGGTTGCAAAAAGTACCAACTCACATTTTGAGCAAATATTACACCAACGAACCTTGCCTTCTGTTTTTATCAGCGGCAGAAGTGTTTAGGGACTTTTCTAATTCAAACGGGGCAAGCAAACCACCTGCAGATTCTCCTGCAATTCCTTGTGAAGCGAAGGCGTGAGAAACAATGTCTTCCTCGGCCTCGGTTTTTCTCAAGCATCAAATAATGTACCCAAAGCTGGAGGCTGCAGGGGTGGCAATGCTAGAAAATATTCCTTTGGATATATTTGGGGAAGCACCAACGAAAGCCACAAATGGAACAAGAAAAGGATTATCACCATGAGAAGGGAGAGATTTGAAATGCAGAAGACAATCTTCAGTCTTTATAAAATTTTGGATGGAGAACATGTTTAATCTCTTTGGCCTTGAAACAAACACGGTGGCCTTGCTCCTTGCCTCCTTTGCTTTGTCAAATGCCATTTCTATGCTATATATTACACTTCTCGCTGCTTGCATACTTCTAAATTGCAATGTCATTCGGAAATTATGGCCAGCAGCACACTATCTGCCAATTCACAAACATCAAGCAAGGCTGAGTCTGTATTTCCTTTCGAATTTTATGATTCTCCTGCCAGTATGAATGCTGAAAGTCTTCATGTGATGAATTCAGCTGATCATTCATTTGAGTTTTCCCATTGCGAGATCATAGAGGCTGAGAAGGATGGTGGAGGTTCTTTATATGATTCGGATAAGAAAGAGAGAGCCAGAGGTCAAGCTGAGGATAACTCTATAGTTTCTGCTGTGCAGCTTTTAGGAGATGGCGGTTAGTTCTCTTGTAACTTTCCCAAACATCAAGCCAGAAGACATGGATGCCAGGGGCATACTCAAGCAGTCTCTCCTGCACCCGATCAATGGCCAGGATCACCTGACGAAGCAACAGAAGTTCGCCAGATCGAAGCTCCGGGTCTCCATCAACCTGCCGGACAACTAAATCTCCCTCCTCTACAGCTGGCGGAACCTGAGCTTCAGCGAATCGTCCACCCCTACCGCCACCGCCAAACCTTGGACTTCTCCTTCTCCATCTCCCCACTCCTCATCCTTGGCCTCAGCGTCAATCAGTCGAATCTTCAAAGGGAAGGCTCCGGCGACGACAAGGGGGAGTCTCGAGAATGGCGGTAGCGGCGGTGACCCCCACGGTGGCTGGCAGGCGTACAGGAGCACAAGGACGGTGGTGGAGGTGCTGTGGGAGCTGGACGCGGACATAGTGGCACTGCAGGACGTGAAGGCGGAGGAGGAGAGGGAGATGAAGCCTTTGTCGGAGCTGGCAGCGGTGCTGGGGATGAGCTATGCGTTCGCTGAGAGCTGGGCGCCGGAGTACGGGAACACCGTCCTCTCCCAGTGGCCGATCAAGCAGTGGAAGGTCCAGAAGATATTCGACGACGCCGATTTCAAGTTCGTCATTTCGTTTTATTGTATTTTATATACTAATTTATTAATTTCCACATTTTTTTTACCTGTTATTTTTGCTATCATTTTCATAATTATGGTGACCTAAGAAATACCGACACTTTTCGGGAAGCCTTCGTATCGTATCCGACACTCTGACACGTGTCCGACACACTCCGACACGTTCCGACACGCGGTCAACGAGTGTTGGGAAATCTGACACGTGATCAACTCTTCCCGACACGCTTCGACACGCGAGTCCATGAATGCTTATGAACCTACTAAATTACATAAATACTTTTTGCTCTTTAGTATTTAAATAAGGAGTTGGGAAGATAAACGAAGGATAAGATCTATAGCGTACATTAAATGAGGGCAGGGTAAGGTGTATGTAGGTAGGACGGTAACATGGGGAGGATTTTGCTTTTGCTTTATTTTATGTATTTGCCAAATCAAATGCTTGACCTGAAGACTATACAAGGACTACTCATCTTCAAGGAAAACTACATTTCTCTCAAGCGAGACAGACCAGATAGAATCAACTTTTTTGAGACACCGCTCAATTACTTGTCATAGAGTCAATTTCCGAGACTTTTGCATTCGATTAATTAAGCCACCTTAGATAGTGAAGGGATTATATGCTTTCGTTGCGCGAAAATTCAGAAACAAAAGAAAAGAATGGATTGAAATATAATCGATCGACATATTAAATTGACTAGGAATCGAAGTGATTGTAAACTCGATATGTTTTATTACACAGGAATGTTCTGAAGGAAACAATAGAAGTGCCCCATGTTGGGGAAGTGAACTTCCAGTGCACGCACCTGGATCATCTCGACGAGAACTGGCGAATGAAGCAAGGTGGCGCCATCATCCAGTCGTGCGACTCTCCCCACATCTTGACTGGTGGCCTCAACTCTCTCGACGAGACCGATTACTCGCAAGAGCGGTGGACCGACATCGTCAAGGTATGTACATTTCTGTCATGTTTGATGAGACGTGCTAACTCGATTACTAAATAGCTTAAGCTACGGCGATTTTGTAATCATGGGCACCTGTGTTTGTTACAGTACTATGAAGAGATGGGAAAACCGACCCCAAAGGTTGAAGTCATGAGGTTTCTGAAGAGCAAGCAGTACACGGATGCTAAGGACTTTGCCGGAGAATGCGAGTCCATGGTCGTCATTGCCAAAGGACAAAGTAAGAACTCACTTTTTCGCTTTCCCATCTTTTGATTTTTCTTTTTCGCTCTATCAAATGGCTAATCTAAGGTGCTTTTTGAGCACGATGCTTCTCTTGCTCGATGATCACATGATTGGCTTGAATGGATAGAAATTCATAACATTTGAAGCATGATGATCATGTTGAATATATACATCCGTTGTTGTCATCACTTTGTCAATATCAACCTTTGATGTGAAAATTCGTGGTATAAAAATTGAAGTCCCAAGTCTTTTTTTCAAGTGATTATTGTCTGAATATGTAGTTTGAAACTGTTTATTCTATTGCGGGTGTGCAAGGGACGTGCAAATATGGAACGAGGGTGGACTACCTGCGGCATCACCAGATTGCCCATACAAGTTCATTCCGGGGTCATATTCGGTCCGTCATCGAAAGGGACATCAGATCACCACATCGTAAAGGTTGATGTAACGAAATGTGAAAACAACCCTCCCCATGAAAGCAATGGCAACAACAATAAAATTACCAAGAAAAGGCGACGCAGCGCAAGCACCAGGCCGTTGTAAAGATCTCAGCGCAGCTCCTCCTTCAAAGGGTATATGGACAACGAACACATTAAGCAAAGTCGAATGACATTACATTTATATCTCCCTTTTCTTTCCACTCTTTTCTGCTGCTCTCCGTTGCTCTTGCGTTGGATCGATCTTGGGCATGCGGCTTCGTCAATCTCTGTGTAAATCTTCGATTGTTTTGTGCATCTTGTCTTCTCTTTTTTTTTTCTTCAGTTTAGAGTTGAAGAGGGAGGGTTCGGGTGTGATGGCTTCCTCACATCTCGTATAGATTTCCACACGACGAAGTCAATTCTTACGTTTCAACTAGGCATTCTAAGCGGTTCGCCAAGTTCCTTTTCGTATTTTATGCCTTTTCTTTCCGCTTGTAATCTTAACTGCAAGATTCAGATTAGTTTTGTCGAGGCGACATCTCAAGTTGACTTTGCTGAGGTTGAGGTTAGAGAATGCGATCATGTATCTTTAAATTTAACCAAAAGTTGAAAAGTTTTAGATTAAAAGTCCTTGGAATAAAATTCAAATTTCGAAAATTGAATTTTTTTTGTTAAGTTGGACATCAAGTGATTGATAAAAGACCCAAAGATTTCAAATGAAATACCTTTAAAAAGCAAATAAGGAAAAAAAAAGCTGCGAAGTCTGGTAATTATGAATTCTAAACATTTGTGACAGTAGTCAATGTCTTCATTCTCTTTTCTCCGGTTTTGAAATTAGCATCGGAAAGAAGGAAAATGGTAAGTTAGTGTAATCTACTTCGACTTCTTAACAAATACCTTCTGTGATCTCTAAATGGAACCTTAATGAGCATTATAAGTAAAAGTGTAATGAAAAGAGAAAGAAATAGATTTTCTATATAATAGACATTGTTGGCTGATGTATCATGCTAATTAGCTTATGAATAAAAAACTGCCTCTCCCTTATAATGGTTGGCAAACTGCGCCCCTTGCATCAGCATCGTAGAGGACTCAAGTATCTCTCAATTGGCGTATACTCTTCAATTGATCCTCCTTGATGTAATTTATATCGATTGACTTATTTATTTCGATTTTGCTTGGGATCTCAATTTAGAAAATCGTGGGATCTAAAGCTTAGATAACAAGAGGAATTAAAAAAGAAAAAAGAAAAAAAACACTAAAGACACTGCGTCAATATTGTTGACCGGTAAGAATCTCGGTACTTGCGACCTTGCAAGTCTACTACTCGGGACCTCACAATATATGACATTAAAAATAAAATTAATTTTTTTTAATGAGACAGAAAGATAATTAATCATTAATATTTGATATTTCTGCTGTTTGTTTAAGGGCTATGCTAGTAGGTCACATGACACATCCAATGACGTTTTCACTGCACATGTTCATTTTTTTTTTCTATAGTGATATAGTCAGTTATTAAAATGTTGTATTTTTTTCCCTTTTTTTTGCAAATTTCCCTTCTATAAATCATGAACACGAACACAAGCACAAATTTTTTTCATCAAAATAAGTGGTCTACTCAGCATGTGCTGATACCTTCAATTATTTTCTATATCGTGAATAAATTATTAAGTGATGATTGGACAAATCATTAAAAAGAAAATCTCTTAAAGAAAAGTATCCTAGATTATCTCGCGGCGTATGCTGAAATCTAGACATACATTATTGTATTTTAGGGTACAAGATTGGCTCTCTCTTTGTCACTGATTTTGTAAGTGTCCTATTGCCTTTGGATGGTAATTCTTTTTGTAACCGTTCGACTTTAAAATCGGCAATGACCAGGAGTAACCATCATCGATCAAGCCCTCTTAAGTGAACACTTAAAAAGAATTAGTCTCTTAATCGCTGGAATTGTGTTAAATCAGAGGCATTGTTTGTAGATATCATGAATAATGGGAAAATTTCCAAAAAGGTCCTAAATCTATTGCACTTTAGCCAATCAAGTCATAAATCTTTTAATTACATCAATTGAATCCTCAACCTTTTCACATTTTGCCAACTGAGTTTATTAGGCCAATTTTAAGAAAAAAAAACTCATTGATGTGAATGCCAGCTATCTTACGTAAGATGGTCAATACTAATGTTGGCAAATTCTTATAATTTTTTTAAAGAATGGATTTTTTTTAATTTTTTCTTTTTTTATATTACCGTGGCTTGTGAGAGTTGTTGGGTCCTTGTAGCTACTAGCGAAGACAGTGACCCTCACCGGACTTGGTGAAAAAAAATTAAAGGAGGAAAAGAGAAGAAAAGAAAAAATGGAAAAAGAAGAGAAAAAGGTTCATAAAAATTCAAAAAAAAATGTTTAAAATATTTTAAAAATTCTCCACCTTAGCGCCGCTTGTGCCACTTAAGATAACCAGTATCCACGTCAGCGATTTCCTAACAAAATTGACCAGATGAACTCAATTGGCAAAATGTGAAAATATTTAAAATTCAATTGGCATGACTGAAAGATTATGACCGAATTGATAAAAGTACGATGAGTTTTTTCTGGTAATTTTCCATGACTAACTAGCATCTCTCTTCCATCCTAATTCTGATCATAGTTTAAACAGGCAAAGTCCCAAACTTATCTAAAGAACTTAAATCTCCAAAAGAGATGCAATATCATAGTATAAAGTTCAAATTTATGACTTGTGTCCAATCACATAGCGTTGCTACAACAGATAGTTTTGAGACATGTTTCAGCTGGTCTTCTTATATGCTAAACATGATATCATAAACAAACCACTAAGAAGGTTAGTTAGTAACCTTTTTTTTATCGTTTGCCAAGCATGTCATTCCATCATCTTTCAATAAATTCTCAAGTGGCATTTGTAGAGAAAAGTTTTCATCTCGGCTCACTGGCAAACTGAAAATTGTAATGGTCATGAGTAAACGGTCAGGATGAGCAACGATATTTAAAAGCACTTGTGTAGTTCTTCGCCTGTTAGTATGCTAAACATGGAATATGTCGAATCAACATCAATTTAACAGTCTTTACTCGAATAGCTACAGAACTATGTAAGAAAACACAAGGAATAAGAAGAGAATCCCGAAGCTCTAGACATGGCATGACCATGAAAACTCCACCGAGATCTGGTTTTTTGTCCTCGGAGTAGATGTGAAAATGTGGCAGAATTAAAGAATAAGCAAAGATTCTTCGTATCTAGCACTGTAAGCTTGCTCGATATAGAGTGAAACAAAGGGACATTGCATAGAGTTTGCACCTATATGAAGTTCACGATGGCCGGGAGCAATCTGCGCCACATGACCTCAACTTAAGTGCATCGCCGTATCAATAATCAGTTCTTCCACAAGTAGAATTTATACGCAATTTACGCTCAAATTGTCATTTATTCACCTTTCACTTGGGGACGGTTTTCCATGGAGGTTGGGACACCTAGAGTGCCATAACTTGGCACGGAGGGACACTTAAGTACCAAAACTTTAAAATGATACACTTGAATGCCAATATCGGAGTAAAATGGGACACTTAAGTGCCACTTTGGCAAAAATCCGGCCAAATGGCTGACGTGGCCATTTTCCGGCGAGTTTGGTCCAAAACGGCGTCGTTTTGCACGCTGACGTAGTGAAGAAAATGCAAAAACAACGTCATTTTCGTGTCTATGTGTAAATAATAATATAGAAATTAATTAAATTAGATTTAAAATTAATTTTATTTAAAATATTCAAAAAAATTAAAAATTAAGAAAAATTTTAAATTTTTAAAAATTTTTAAAAATTAAGATTTTTTTTTTTTTAAAAAGGGGGTCGAACGGGCGGGAGGCCGAGCCCTCACCGCGCCGCCTCCCGCCATCGCGGGAAGGGCCGGCGACGGAGGAGGGTCGGCGGGGTCGCCAACCCCCGGCCAACCGACGGCGAGAGCCGCGACCCTCGCCCCAAATCTAGGCGAGGGCTCGCGGGCCCTCACCGCCGGTCGGCCGCGACCCCGGCCGACCCTCTCCCCACTCTGTTGCTGGCCCTTCTTGGCGGCGACGGAGTGGGGAGGGTCGGCCGGGGTCGCCGGCCCCTGGCTAGGGGTCGGCGAGGCCGGCCGACCAGCGGCGAGGGCCTGCGAGCCCTCGCCCAGATCTGGGGCGAGGGTCGCGGCCCTCGCTGTGATCCGACGAGGGCTCGCGGCCCTCACCGTCGGTCGGCCGGGGGCCGGCGACCCCGGCCGACCCTTCCTCCGTCGCCGCCCTTCCCGGCGACGGTGGGGAGGCGGCGATGGCAAGGGCTCGGCCCTCAGCCACCCCGTTCGACCCCCTTTTTTTTTTTTAATTTTTCTTAATTTTTTAAAATTTTCTTAATTTTTAAAATTTTCTTAATTTTCTTAATTTTTTTTAATTTTTTGAATATTTTAAATAAAATTAATTTTAAATCTAATTTAATTAATTTTTATATTATTATTTACACGTAGACACGAAACGGCGTCATTTTTGTATTTTCTCCGCCACGTCAACATGCAAAACGACGCCGTTTTGGACCAAACTCGCCGGAAAATGGACACGTCAGCCATTTGGCCGGATTTTCGCCGGAGTGGCACTTAAGTGTCCCATTTAACTTCAAAACTGGCACTCAAGTGTACCATTTTAAAATTTTGGCACTTAAGTGTCCCTCCGTGCCAAGTTATGGCACTTGAGCTGTACTTCTGCCGTTTTCCATGAAACTCTTCCAGCTCCTCGAAAGTGTTATCGAGGGCTCTTCTAAGTGAGGCCATCTGTATATGATCATTTGCTTCTGGAAGTTAGTTTATGGAGACCTTGAAGTTCAGCCTATGAATTGTTCTGTACACTAGACGGGTCCTGTTGTCGTACTGCGAACACTTATGTGAGGTTTCAATTGTTCTCGCTTCCTTTCATGGTGCACCAGAGCAACAAATGTCAAAGGAATTGGAAGAGACAGTTCCACAGCCTCCTGTCACAATGAATGGTCTTTCTCATCAGGATGATTCTCCAATGAGTGTGATGAACTGCAGGAATAAGTAAGAAACTCGATTCTTGAGATGTTTCTGTCTCACATCGTTTACTTTTTCTCCATTGCGTCGAACATAGTACCTACTCTAGTGATTAGCTTAACTTTTCATTTCAATCTGAAAGCTACTCACCTTCATTTGTAGGATTCTTAATATAAATTACCTGCTTGTGCACACTATCTTACTTGGCGAATTCTGTCATCTGCACTAGTTTAAATACATGCATCATTCGAGGGCGCAAGTGCCTTTGATGGCTTATGGCCTGAGGCATGGCGTAATTGTTCTTTTGCCTCGTCAAAAGTGATGCTTCAAAGGACCTGAATATTCTTTTGATAGGAATCGTCTGTTTAGATGATCATAATTGCTACCATTGGTAGAACACACTACCAATAACAACATGATAGTCGTGGTGTGCATTCTAGTTGAACAACGTAGTTTCAACTTCGAGTTATGCTGATTATTGTGCTCGCACTTGTGGTTCTAAAATGTTGATGAACAAAGCTGAATCTGACAAGCTACTGGTCATTCCTGTCGGTTTTGTTGGATCACAAGAGGCGGTAAGGTCTACTCCACATCCTGTACCTGGCGGTAATCTTGCTTGTCCTTCATTAGAAGAACAAGGAATGAGAATAAATGCCGCATTAGACGCTGCACATGCACCAATTTCTCATCTCTCAAACCTCATTGCCGACCGCCACCGGGCTGCAAACTTCAGGGGACCTTTCCAACCATCAGACTTTTAGGGCGCGCATGACAAAATTTATGTTCCAGAAATTGATTTCTGGCCAGAAATTGATTTCTTGATTTCTATTCCCCTGACAAGTTTCTGAGCAAAGAAACCCGTTTGATAATGATTCAAAATTTCTATTTCTGGGACAAAAATCCGTTTGATAACAGAATAAAATTTTAATTTCTAGGAATAGAAATTGATTAGATGACAACATAGGAAATCCTCAAATACAAAATAATAGTCGAAATAATACTAAAACAACATAGGAAATCCTCAAATACAAAATAATAGTCGAAATAATACTAATACATTACAAAGTTGAAAATACAATTTCATGGAATTTCCTATTACATGTGTTTACGTTTCGTATTATGTAATATTTTCTTTCGAAAAATAAACGACGTGGCAAAAGAAAAAATCAATTGAAATTCAATTGTAGTGAATATGTCGTTATGTTTTTGCCGAAATTGATTTCACATTAATCAAATAAGTCTAATGATAGCCATGATTATAATAGTCTAATCTCCTAAAAAAGTCCTAACTTCAAGTCTAATTCCAATTTCTTTCCAAATTTTGTTAAAAAAATCCTCACCATGTTCAAAAATCGTCACCAATTTTTTCAAAATTATCAACACTAGGATTATTTAAAAATTTATTATCAAAATCTGTATTTTCATCAACACTCTTACAAGAACAACAGATTCCTTATTAGATCTCTTTTCCTTATAAAAGAAAAATCGGATGAAACCCTAATGATTTGACCCCTTTTTACTGTCTCAATATGAAGTTTATGAATAAAAAAATAGTTAGCTAGATAGAGCCGTTTATGCGGCGTACTACGGAAGAAGAGTAGGTGAAGAAAGACTCGTTAGATATGAATGTGGCAAGTTGACTATTACCATGCGTGAAATCTCTTGCGTGCAACAAATGAAGCCTTGTTCATTCAATTCCCACCATTTGGCCCAATGGTTAAGATTTTCAATCAATATTGATTGAAATGATTATATTAAAAAATTATTAAAATATTTTGGACTAAATTAACTATTTCTATTTCTATTTCAATATTAGTGATCTAAAATATTTTGGACTAAATTGAAAAGTTGAGAAAAAAAAAATTTCTATTTGTTTTAAACCGAGAAGCTAAAAATTTCAGCTTTCGATTTCTTCGATTTCTCTATTTCGGAATAGAAATCTGTTTCAGAAATAGAGAAATCGGACATTACACAAACGGATTGTTCCAAACCTGTTCCAGGGAACAGAGAAACAGAGAAATCGAGAAACAGAAATTTTATCATGCGCACCCTTAATGGCTCGAAGCTTGAGCCACTTGGATTCATACCCTATCCCTTACTTTCTCTGAAGGTATTTATGATATTTAACACTTAGCTCGACATTCCGCATCGTCGATCTTACTTGGTTTGGACTACCTACTGGCGAATCTCTTCATGTAATGGTTTGGCTTGGAATATTACTTGTCAGCATAGTTGCATAGACATGGCAGTTCTATTCTTTTACCCATTAGTGCATTCGACTCATGGTGCAACAATCTAAAAAAAGCTTTTAATATGCTATTTGAGAGTCAGCTTTCCACAGTGATCTCGAGCAATTTCGTGTTCTCCAAACCGAGACTTGTTCAGAGTCATTGAAAGCCTTCAATTTCTGACCTTGTACTAGGAAGGTCCTTCCTGCTTTATCTGTTTCTAGATACTTTAAAAACCATCTAAAGAAATTGAAAAGACCATGCGGAAAAAGTTAATTGCTGTTGTACTTGGCAAGGCAATCCAAGTTTAAGTAGCAGCATGCACTTTTGCTACTTCTCTATGTATTCTTACTCCTGATGAATGGCGTTGTTTGTAGCTTCCATTCAGGAGTACCTTGCTAATTCGGCATCAGGTCAGGGTTCTCTGTCTGCAATATCTGAGTGAAGTGGATATCGCACGTTCCTTATCAACATCGGTGTCTGGAACATCGGTGTCTGGAGAATGTTTGCTAAGCAAGAAAACTCATGTTCAGGAGACAACAGTGAGGAATAGTGTCACAGTCCAAAACCACAAAGAATGGGAATGACATGGCCGTCCTTCTTTACAAAGAACGCAGCCTCAAATACAACCAATAAACTGATATCAACTTATATATATCTCAAACCATATATATATATATATCAGATAAATCAACAAATTGGTTGCAACATCGAGTTTCTATAATCCACCAAAAGAAAAAGAGATATATGTTTAAAACTCAGACGATCCAACTACTAGTAAATATTATTTGCACCACTTCCTTGAACCATACCAAAAACAAAATAGAACTCCCCAAAAGCTCCCACCGACTACGCACTCGCTCTATTCGCCCTAGCCGAGGAACCTGAAAAGATTAAAGGAGGAATGGGATGAGCAACCACAACTCGTTGAATAGTACATATCTTCTAAGCAGATCGAACAACCACTATGCATGTATACAAAACAATACCAAATTCCATAATGCCGATTCAATGTATAAAATACAAATCGAATCATATAAAAGTTATTTCTCATCATCAAAGCTTTATACTAATATGGAAAACTCATTTAAATCGCCATCAAAAGTCAAGTATCAATGGTCGAATCCATTGAATAACCTCCATCAAAAACACATATCAATGGTCTATCCATTGATCAATCTTTGCTCAATAACTAACCATGGTCACGACACAACGCCTTGTGACAAGGCGACCAAGATTCCCCCTTGGTAAGGTCTCCACCTACAAAGCCGGTGGCTAGGCCCGAAGGATATCCTAAACCTGGTATGCATACCTCAAAACCCATCACTGGATTCACAGTCATATTGAGCATAAATAACCATTCTCCAATACCAGAAATCCAATCCAAAAATCAATATCTTAAACCAAACAAATAACATTTTACAACATAACCCATCATCCATTTCATATCGTTTCTCAAATTATCATAAACATTTTCATAAATCAGTCGCAAAGCAATTTCATATATGTTTCTCCACAAACCTTGTAGAATGTGCTTCTCAAATATTCACAATCAACCAAAGGGTAGCAATTGCTCGATCTGACTTTTATGCAATAAAAATGCTCTTCTCAATTCAATATATATACATATATATACTTCAAGACATGATTTTGTAAAACCAAAGAAGATATAGTACCACTCACCTCGTCGTCGACGACCAAACGACGAACGATACTCGTATCGTCGAATTCAAGGTCCTAACAAATAACCGAGAGAAATGTTAAAATCTAATAAAACTCTATCTCTACTTCGAAACAACTACATTATGCCTTAACTCTAACAAAAGGACTTCTACGCGCTAACAATTCGCATAACCAAAGCGATTGTTCAAGCCATTCGCAACACAAAATTTAAGTGCAAAACTTGATTGCGCCTTAACTTTCTCTTCCGAACTCCGATCCGAACGTACTTATATTCAATAGAGAGCCCTTGAAACATATCACAAGAATCTCAACTTGACCGTCCCAAAATCAAGCCAAAAAATGACAAAATACGGGCTCAAAGCTGCTGGACGCGTACTGTTCATTGTGCGCGGGAAACTTTGAAATTTTGTTTCGGACAAACCATAAGCCCAAATCACGATCCGTAAAATCACGGCTCCACAACACCCTAAATTACCATTCTTGTAAAAATACGTGGCTCAACGACTCCAAAATTAGACTTCGCCGCTCAGTTTTCCAAAAATTTCGAATTTAAATCCTAAATCCAAAAATTACTTCAATCGGACAAACGAGGGCTTGATCTCTTACCGGGTGCTGTGTTATGGAGTCGAGTCGGCTTAGCGAGGCATCCAAGGCATGCACGTGCCAAAACCCATTTTCCTTTCTTCCCTTTCTTCTTCTTCTTCTTTTCTTTCTTTTCTTTTTCTTTTTTTTTTTTTGGTTAAAGGACCCCTCAGCTTCTATTCAGCCGAGCCCTCTCCCCTCTCCTTTTTGTTTTACTAACTTTTCGGTTTCTTTTTCAGTTTCTTCTTTTGGGGCCCACTAACATAATATTACATTATTGCATAATATTACAAATAGAGTACTTGTTCGGAAGAATGTAAGGCACCATCTCATGACTTATCATCGAGTGAATGCACAAATTCTTACTGCATTGAGATATTGTGCTTTTGCAATACATCACATCCTCTAACATGACATCACGTGTTCAATTTCTATTCATCGTCAAGGCAAAAATTGATAGCCACTCTGTCTATCCTCTTTGATGTGCGCCAATCATTCATCGGTTAGGCTAGGACCCATCTAGAAACAAGAGGTCGAAGTCAGAGATTGCTTGAGCAGGTAGCTGATGTTGAGCTGGTTGATCGAGCGGGGGTTGAAGGGTAGGGGTGAGAGCTTTTGATGGAAACGAGAGAGATTCGTTGCTCAAAATGCAAACGTTAACATGAAGAAAAAATTACATTGTTATGCCAAGAGGATTCACGCGAAACAAAAATTATAATGAATGCCATATGACATTCATTGTCATTTATAAAACATGGACATAATGAGTCTAATAGAAAACACCGATGCTGTATGAAAAACATGTAAAAGTTTCACAGATTACATTATCAATGATGGTACATGCTGATAGTGTTAATTATATTTCGGATCTCATTTCTACAAGAGGAGAACAATCACACAATACATGATTTCGTAAACTCATTGTCGTGGTCAAATTGGTAACCACCAGAAATTATCGGAGCAATTGACGAAGATGAGACCATTTCAAGTTCTATCTCATTGTTGTCATCATCAATTGGTGCCTCCATTGGATACAAAAGCGGCTTTGGAGGTAGTTGCAGTTTATCGATATCTCCTTCAAGCATATCTAAAACTTTCCTCATTGATGGCCGATCATTAGGGCTCAGCTGTATGCACCATAGCGCAACGATTATCATCTTCTTTGTTTCTCTTTCCTCTTCTATGACTTCTACCCTCTCAACCTTTTTTTCTTTGCTGAGTTGATCATAAACCCACAAAGGAAAGTAAATTTGACTTGAATGCCCTGCATGTGCATTTATATTTCTCCTTCTACCGGCCATTTCCATTAACATCATCCCAAAACTGTAAACATCGGCTTTATAAGAAATGCCACCAATGTCTTTGTAGAATAGCTCAGGCGCCATATAACCCAAGGTTCCTCTTGCTACAGTCAACGATACTATGCTATGACCGATGGGATAAAGTCTTGCAAGTCCAAAATCAGAAATTTTCGGAGTGAAACTTTGGTCTAGGAGAATGTTGTGAGGCTTGATATCAAAGTGTAGAATTTGCATATCACATCCCCGATGTAGATACTCTATCCCTCTAGCTATGCCAAGAGAGATCTCATGCATTTTCTTATAATCAAGAGGATCATCACCATCCTTATTCGAAATGTGTTTATCCAAAGAGCCATTTGGCATGAAATCGTAGACCAGAGCTTGTTTGGAGTGATCAAAGCAAAAACCAACAAGTTGCACTACATTGATGTGGTGGATCCTTCCAATTGTGGCCACTTCACTAATAAAATCTTGGCCATTAGATTCTGGTTTGTTCAAAATCTTAACCGCAACTTCATTGCCACTTCTAAGGATTCCTCTATACACAGAGCCATATCCCCCTCACCTAATTTGCATTTGAAATTTTTGTAATCTTCTTGATATCTGAGTAAGAGTACCTTATAGGCAAAAAGTTGTTGTGAACTTGTAGGAATTCTTCGATGTTTGCATCAATCGCCCGGTGCCTTCTCATCCACTTATAAATTAGAAGTATCAACACACATGGAGCTCCGAGTATGAATTTTGCTGCAACGTAGTTGGCTACATAGAAATTGTCCATAGATTAGCGCAGTGCAATAACATTTTTGTAAACATAATTGTTTTTAATCAGAGTGCTTCTTGAGATCATCATAGTTGTGAGGAGAAAAGGTCCAGCAGTCATACCCAAGAAAAAGGCGAGGCTCCGACCTACAGGTGCCGCGTACCAATGCTTGGCCCACGCAGAAGTAGCGGTGCCTGCAATAGATTAATTAGAGTCGGTGATCAATCAATGAAGAATTAAATTTATCATTTTAGCAGTTAAACATAAATATAATTTACTCTCCCTGACAGCGCTCAGATCACATAATTCAATTCACCTAGGGAATCCATGCCATCGTAGCATGATATTTTCTCTTGAAGAAAAGCGATCTTGCTTTTGTTCGCCTATATATACGAAATGATTCATAAGTTCACGTCTCGCTCCGCGTAATTCTAATTTACAAACGTCTTTCAATACGCGTGCAGTTTATTCAACCGCATAACAATAACAGCCATGCAAGGGACACGAGCAACAATTAAATCAACCATTTTTCCCCAAATAAAAATGAAGTAACGTTGTCAAATCCAGAAAAGCTCCAAGATTCGTAAAATAAACGAGAGCAGTGCATGCCGATCCTACCAAGAAATCTATTTAAACTTTTCTACTTAAGTGATGTGGCAATTTTTTCTATTATGTTTTTAAAGAAACTAGTGTCTTAATGTGTGGAATTTATTTAAAATACCCAATTAAAACCAGCCACGTCACTTGGTAAGTAAATTTTGATAAGATCTCTTAGTGAAGCTAGCATTTAAGGAAAGGAGGAGGAGGAAGAAGAGAAAAAGAAAGGACAGCTTAAGGGAACGTCGCTTACGGGTATAATAGCCGCAGTCCTCCCTTCGGTATCCAAAACTTAAGAAGTAACATGGAAAGTATCTTATCTCACGACCGTAGGTCGGATAGGAGAGAGTGAATCCCTCGACCATCTTGTTGTGGAGGTCCTTGTATGGTAAGCTCCCATACTGATCCCCTTTCCGCCCTGAGGTTTGCTCCGATGTATATGCCATCATGGTTACGGTGCAAGAGTCCTTGATATCCCCTACTTGTAGATCTCCGAGTACAGCGTATGAGTACACCTTCATTTGGGAAAAATAAGGAGTTGTGTCGGCAAAGTATGCGCCCTCAATACATGGTTTGGTATCAATATAAGAAGTAGAAGTAACAGGTTGTGAGCACTTCATGAAGGCCACAATGAGATTGCCATATGGATAACCATATGGATCAGTCATACTAAAGTTGGAGTGCGCCAATGAGTAACGAGGAAGGGATGAGCAATTACCCTTCTGCAGTCCATCATCAACCACCGTGATATTACCAGTGAAGTCATTTTGGTCAATATAGATATCGTAATGAATCGACTTCACATAATATCGGCTAGCATATAAATATAGAACGGTACGGTTATTTTCACAAGCTAGCTCATACCGAGAGTGACCGCAGTTTTTTGGATCGCCTTTCAATCGAAAAGGATAACTTATGTTACAGATCTCACCGCAAGATGAAGGGGCACACAAGTGATTCTTCTTCGCATCGCAGCTCGTCCCTAACAATAGCAGAACATGCAATATGAGAAGTAAAACAGGGAGCATAAATATCGAGCTGCGAGAAATAATCATCTCTTTATCGTTTGGTCTGATGTAATGGAAGTTTTAGCTGACTTGGTAATGCGAGGGATGCTTAATAAAGGGTTGGGAGTCATCGGTGATCAAAATGTCCAAGTCAACCCTAAAATAAAGTCTAGCGAAGAAAAACTTAAAAAGTATGGCCCCGCAAAAACACGATATCGAGTGATACATAGCTTTCACATTCATTTAGGAGGAAATTTCTCTGCATTTTCCAGATTTGATTTTTCTTGGCAAATTAATTCTCTCTAGAAATTTATTTTAGTATCTTAAAAAAGAATCGGTTTTAATGTTTTGTACCCTAAACTCAATCAAAATCCTTTCAAATGAGGCATCTGGTTTCTATTTTATTTTCAAGGCCAATATTTCATAAGTGTCGCTTCATTGAATTTTGAAGACGAAAAGGAAAAGGATGATGTATTTCATCATATAAATTTTTTCATTTTTGAGAAAAAAAATTAGTGACCAAGAAAGAGGATAATGTTAAATAACGGGTACATAGATTTTAACTTTTATAATGTCGCTTTCCGCAAAAGTAGAAAGAAAATAAGGAACAGGCGCTTCTTGCTTATGGATGATGTGAAACTTTATGAAAGAAAGAAAGCAATATGGTAAATTCTCAACTAGTGATGGGACCGACACATCTCGATTAGAAACTCACTTGCGTCGTCGTGGATTGACACACGCAAGGACTATAGATGCAACATTTGAATTCACAAAAATAATGTGATGTTTACTTATTCACTATGCTTAAATTTTAAAATCACTCTCTTGTAATTGTGCTATAATACGTCGTTTCTTTTCCATAATTGAACCACTTAATAAATGAATAGATTGATCTCAACGAAAAAGGCAATACGATCATTTCTCAATCAACGATCGAATGTGGGTCTCGATTAGAAATTCACGGGTCATCATTCAATCGGTGTAATATTCGCATGCACAAAAATAAACTAATATGTACTTATTCAATGTCAATTGAAATATTATTCTTGTGGATCAGTCAATCACTCACCTATAAAATAATCTCATCTTTTTCTCACAATATATCAAACCGACCTACTACAATATCCAATTGAAACGCGCCACATCACTCAGTAAGTAAATTTTTATACGATCCCTCAGTAGAGCTAACATTTAAGAAAAGGATGAGGATGAAGAAAGAAACAAAGAAAGAATTGGAAAGTCGGCTTTCGGGAATCATGGCGTCTGCACCTCTCCCTTTGGTATCCGAAACCTAAGTAGCAAAACTCGAAACTTGTTGGTGGTGAGAGTTTATAATAAGAGATAGTGAATCCCTCGACCATCATGTTGTGGAGGTCCTTATACGGTGAGCTCGCACGATTATACCGATCATTTTTCCACCCTGGGATATAATGCGGTATTAAAGCCTTTATGGTCATGGTGTAAGTATCCTTGATGTCCCATACTCGGAGATCAAACCCATGTACAGCGTATGAGTACACCTTCATTTGGGAAAAAATAGGGGGGCATATCGGAAGGATATGCTCCCTCAATACGTGGTTCAGTATTGACTTACGAAGTAGAAGCAAGGGGCTGTGAGCACTTCATGAAGACCACCGGCACAGCTAAGAACCACATGGATCATGATCACTAAAGTTGGAGGGCGCCATTGAGTAATGAGGGAAGGATGAGCAATTACCTTTTTACAATCCATCATTTTGCCATCAAATAATTATTTGCTAAGATTGGAACGGTAGTAAATTGATTTCACATAATATTGGCCAGCATATAGATATAGAACAATGTGATTATTTTCACAAGCTAGCTTATGTTCATAGCGGCCATATCCTTTTGGGTTGTCATTCAATTGAAATGGATACCGTACGTTATGAATCTTGTTGCAAGATGAAGTAACACACAAGTGATTCTTCTTTGCCACAACTCGTTCCTAGTAGCAGCAGAACATGCAATATGAGAAGCAAAGCACAGAACATGCATATGGAGCTCAGAGACTGAATCATCTCTCAATCATTTGATCTGATGCAATGAAAGTTTTAGCTATTTAGTAATGCGACGGAGGCACAGTAATATGAATGAAAAGAGTTGAGAGTCGTTGGTCATACATATGTCCAATTTAACCACTAAAACAAAGTCTAGCGAAGAAAAAGTGGGTATCACGGAGAAATTGCAGTGAAGGTGACCAAAAACCGTGTTGGAATTGTCGATCATGCAAATGTTCAAGTCAACCAATACAATTCTTTTTGTCTTTATATTTTGTTGAAGCGATACCCATGGAATATTGACCCTGAAAATAAAATAGAACGCTAATGCCTCACTCGAAAGGATATTTTATTCATTTTAGAGTACATAACATTCAAATCGATTCTTTTTCATGGAATGAACAGTCAATTTTGCCAAGAAAAGTCAAAACTGGAATTGCAGTCCCCGTAGTCAAGGTGACAAAACACGGTGTTGGAATCATCCATGGTTTGCTTTCACATTTGATTGGAAAAGAAACTTCTCTGCAATTCCAGTTTGGTCAAGCGTATGAGTATGCTCCCTTCTTGATACATGGTTTGGTATCAACATACGAAGCTGAAGTAACAGGTTGTGAACACCTCATGAAGGCCACCTGCACTGCTGAATCGCTAAAGAAGTATGGACAATAATCACTAAAGTTGGAGGGTGCCAATGAGTAACAACGGAGGGACGAGTAATTACCCTTTTGTAGTCTGTCGTCAACCACTATGATATTATTGCCCAATATAACTTGGTTATAATTGAAATCGTAACTGATTGACGTCACGTAATATTGGCCAGTATATAAATATAGAACAGTGCAATTATTTTCACAAGTTAGCTTAAACTTAGAGTTGCCGCAGTGTTTCAGATCACATTTCAATCGAAAATAGTAACTTATATCATGAATCTCACCACAAGTTGAAGAGATACATAAGTGATTCTTCTTCACATTGTAGCCCGTCCCTAACATTAGCAAAATATATGATATGAGAAGTAAAACACGGAGCATAAATATCGAACCGACAGAAATAATCATCTCTTTATGGAATGAAAGTTTTAGCGAATCTGATAATGCGAGGGAGGCTTGATAAAGGGTCGGAGAGTCGTCGGTCATCGAAATGTCCAAGTCAACCCGTAAACAAAGTCTAGCAAAGAAAAAATTAAAAAGTACAGCCTGGCTAAAACAAGGTCTCAGAATTGGTGATGGACAGCTTTCACATTCATTGGGGAGGAAACTTCTCTGCATTTTCTAGATTTAATTTTTCTTGGCAAATTAATTCTCTCTAGAAATTTATTTTAGTATCGTAAAAAAGATTATGTTTTAATGTTTTGTATCCTAAACTCATTCAAAATCCTTTCAAACGAGTTATATGGCATTCTATTTTATTTTCAAGGCTAATATTTCGTGAGTGTCACTCTGTTAAATTTTGAAGACAAAAAGGAAAAGGATGATATATTTCATCGTATAAAATTTTTCACTTTTGAGAAAAACTAAAATTAGTAACCGAGAAAAAAGATCATGTTAATTAATGGATACATAGATTTTAACTTGTATAATGCCACTTCCGGCAAAAATAGAAAGACAATAAGGAGAGGGCGCTTCTTGGTCATGGATGATGTGAAACTTTATGAAAGAAATAAAACGATATGGTAAATTCTCAACTAGCAATGAGACCTACACACCTCGATTAGAAACTCAATTGCTTCATCATGGATTGACACACGCAAGGACTATAGACGCAATATTTGAATTCACAAAAATAATGTGATGTTTACTTATTCACTACACTTAAATATTAAGATCACTCTCTCGTAATTATGCTAGATTTATGAATAATACCGTCATCTTTTTTCCATAATTGAACCACTTAATTAATGAACAGACCAATCTCAACAAAAAAGGCAAATACGATAATTTCTCAATCAATGATCAATTGATGCGACTAGCAATTAGAGATTTACTTGCTTCAATGTTGCTTGACACATGCAAAAACTGTAGGTGTAATATTCGCATGCACAAAAATAGACCAGTATGTGCTTATACGTTGAGCTCGCACGATTATACCGATCCTTTTCTTACCCCGGGATATAATGCAGTATTAAAGCCATCACGGTTATGGTGCAAGAATCCTTGATGTCCCCTACTCGGAGATCAAACCCATGTACAGCGTATGAGTACAGCTTCATTTGGGAAAAATTAGAGGGCATATCGGAAGGATGTGCTCCCTAATTACATGGTTCAGCATCGACTTACAAAGTAGAAGCAACGGGCTATGAGAACTTGATGAAGACCACCGGCACAACTGACGAACCATATGGATCATCATGACTAAAGTTGGAGGGCACTAATGAGTAACGAGGGAGCGATGAGCAATTACTCTTTTGCAGTCCCTTGTCAATTACCGTGATTTCACCGTCGAATAAATATTTTCTAAGATAAGAAAGGTAGTAAATTGATTTCACATGATATTGGCCGCGGTTATTTTCATAAGCTAGCTTGTATATTAGAACGGCTACACCCTTTTGGGTCGCCTTTCAATCAAAAGGGATAATGTATATCATTGACCTCGCCACAAGATAAAGCAACGAACGAATGATTCTTCTTCGCACCACAGCTCGTTCCCATTAGTTGCAGTTCCCATTAGTTGCAGAACATGCAATATGAGAAGCGAAACACAGAACATGCTTGTGGAGCTTAGAGACTTAATCATCTCTCTATCGTTCGATTTGATGCGATGAAAATTTTAGCTTAATATGAATGAAAAGAGCTGAGAGTCATCGGTCATACAAATGTCTAAGTCAACCAATAAAACAGAGTCCAGCGAAGAAAAAGAGGGTCTCACATGGAAATTGCACACCTTACGGTCAAGGAGACAACGCAGTGTTGGAATTAGTTATGGCGTAGCTTTCACGTTGATTAGAAATGAAACTTCCTGCAGTTTTCAAATTTGACTTTTCTTGGCAAATTGACTCTTTAGGAATCAATTTTAGTACCGTAAAAAAGAATCGATTTGAATGTAATATACTCTAAATTGAATCAAAATCCTTTCAAGTGAGGCATTGGCGTTCTATTTTATATTCAAGGCCAGTACTCCATGCATATTGCTTCGATAAATTTGCGAAAACAAAAAGGAAAAAAGATGCGTTTCATCGTATAAGCTTTTTCATCACGGACAAAAAACAGAATTGATAATAGAGATAGACTATTAAAGGGGATATTAACTTGTATAATGTCACTTTTGACAAAAATAAAAGGAAACATAGGAGTTAGTGCTTCTTGGATGGTGTAACACAGTATGAAAGAAAGAAAGAATTTAATAATTTCTAGTGATAGGACCAATGCACATTGACTAGAGCCTCACTAACTTCGTCATCACACAAAGTCTATACATGTTCCAATTCACCCCCAAAAAAAAAAAAAAAGTGATGTTTACTTATTCACTATCAACTTCAATAGTAAAATTTTTTTTTTGTTGGTCCTATTTTACTCCTACTCTAACTTTTACTTTCAAACTTTTGTCTACTTCCTTGCAAGGCGTGGGAGTCGAAACTCACACTTGAAACTAAATCATCCCCACCACAATCCCCCCTCAGAAGGTGGAGATTTGAACCTCCCACCTCCCCCTTCCATGTTGAAAGGGTGCCCTACCCCAATGGTTACTTCAATATTACAATTACTCTCCCTTAATTGTGCTAGATCTATGAAAAATATTGCCATCTCTTTCCCACAATAGAACCACTTAATAAATGAATTGATTGATTATCGTTGTTCTATCAATAAAATTTTCTTGCCTGGTGTTGACACCTAAACTTTTCTCTTTTTATTTAGAACTTAATTGCATAGAAAATTAGGTATTAGCCTCCAAAATAAATAAAAAGTAAAGTAAATAATTTTCATTAAAATGCATTGTGTTTTCTTTAAATTGCATTTTAAATAGACATTAGGAACATTTACATTACTAGTATTAAAAATTTTACAAATTACTTTTTAAAATTAAAATTAGAAAAAAATTAACCAAAAATGTTCTTTGCCCTTTTCTTCACACCCCCCCCCCCCCCCCCCCCCCTCCCCCGGCGCGGCCTAGCCCGCTTCGTTTTCTTTTATTTCCCCCGCGCGGCCCACCTTTCTTCTTCCGCAGCCCAGCTCGCTCTCCTTCCTCCTTCCTCCTCCTTTCCTCGCTTGGACGTTAGCTTCGGGACAAAACAGAGAGAGGGTCACTGGCCGAAGGACGCGAGGATGCGAGGCTGCGCGCGACGTCGCCTAGGAATGTCGTGCGGTACGAAGCCAGCTGGTCTCGTCCTTGAAGAAAGAGAGAGAAACGAGATAAATGGGAGAGAAAGGCAGCAAAGGGAAGGCGGGGTCTCTCCGGTCTTTTTGGGTTTGTTTGGCGGAGGAAGAGCAACCAAGAGAGAGAGAGCTGGTGAGAGTGAGAAGGCAAGCTCGAGAGAGAGAAGGAGCGAGCCATAGAAGAGAGCGAGCTCGAGAGGGGAGACCGAGATGGTGGATAGCGAGGGAGAGCGGGAGAGAGAGGCGACTACGTGCTCGAGTTCTTTGCGGGAGGCTGGAGAAAGCGAGAGCAACAGAGAGAGTGAGATCGGAGAGAGTGAGCAAAGGGTGAAGTGGAGAGAGAACCGACAGTGAGTGGAGGGATGGACTGACAGAAAGCGAGACCCAGAAGCCGAACTTCGTTCTCGGACAAACGTTGCCTAGCCATCCCCAACATAAACCGGCGATCTTTAGCCGAGACACTCGAGCCCGCGGCTACCTATTCCTCGGCGCCTGAATTACCGGTGAGTTTTCTTTGGGTTCGATTCACTTTTATCCCGATGATCCTGGCTCGGTGCAACATCGAGGCGGCCGAACATAGCTCGTTTCGCTTCAGGCTCACCTCCTGGCCGTCGTCGCCGAGCCGAGTAGGGATATTCGCGGTCGAACACTTCTCTCTGGGAACTCCGTTGCTTGGTTTTATTTAAAACGGAACCGAAAAACGATAGCTGGGTCTCGTTTCATTGGTCCACGAGCATGCAGGTCGAGTTTGAGTGAACTTGCTGTTCTCTTTTGAGTCTGGACACGAGCTAGAGTCTAGAATGGGTTTACGACCTCTCCATAATCCGTGCTCATGCTCGATAAGGTTTTTTTTGTCTCCGTGAAAGCATACAATGAATCCGTTTGACATATTTTCATCGACTTGAGATGTCGTAGGACGAGCTCGACACCAAAGTGGAGGTTCATCGGTATGCCATGTCACTTTTAGTCGAACGCCTAAGACTTGCTCGATGAAATGTTTCTGAGAGAATTGTTTAAGAAATGGCTTCTATTTTCGCTCGAATGCGAAGGTACCACTTGATGCAGTTCGTCCGGGGTCATTAGTTGTTAAGCTCGATTTTCACGAGCAATGAAGTCGCTGCATCTCTGCATTTCGTTTGAGACATGCTGTGTATTTTTCATTGAACTTGATGAGTGATGGCGGCGGCCTGCGTGATGGTAGACGTTGGCAGCGAATTTGGTTTTGCGGTGGTGAGCCAAGATGGCTTGGTGACGGCCGGCGACGTTGGTGTTGTTGTCGATCCGTTTAAAGTTCTTCCGTGGGTCCGTCCGGCGAAATTCCAGTGTGGAGTTCGTCGGTGTGGGAGGCTTCGGTAAAGGACGTAACAGTGGAGTCGACACGAAGAAGAAGACGACGTTGAAAGACTGAGAGAGGATAAAACGAAATTACGAAAATAGGCCTGGTGCAGACGTTCGTGGAAAGAGGATAGGAAGATGGGCTTGAGGTTTTGTTTCAGCAGATTTAGGTTTGGTTTAAGTTAGGCGGACTTGGGCTGGGCTTGATTTGCGAATGTTTGGGCTGGGTTTAAATTTTCATGAAGTGGGTCTTTGAGAGTCCATTACTAAAATGGAGGTCTGTTTTAATAGAGCCCAATTCATGTTCCCGGTCCAAGCCCGCAAAGCCCATAGCAACCCATGTCCGGACCGGACCTTGGGGCCCAGCCCGAGTCCCTATTTTGGGAATTAATTTTTTTAACAAAATTTAAGAGAAAACTTATTTTTTTTCTAAAAATTAGGAAAAAGCTTAAGAGTTAGTTTTTTTTAGTAAATACTTTAAAATGTGTTAAAGTCCTTGATAAGAAAATTGTGCTCAAGAATTGAATAAATTGCTTTACCATAAGATTCCGATTGTCCTTAAAAATAAATGCCCTTGATTACGCACTTTCAATGTTGATTATGGACTCCCTTTAGCTTAGTTAGAGATTGCATGCTCCTTATTTGGTAATATTAGATCTTTGTGTCCCTATGCAATTTATTTACTGCTTTCCTTGATTGTTGATTGTTATTTTAATGATTGCACACCCACATGATTATCTTATATGTTAGTGGATAAGTTTAAAATCAATCCAAGCTGCCTGACATTTTTTTTTTTTTTTGTGAAATGAAATAGATTAAATACCAAAGTGGCATTTGATGAATTAGTGTAATTAAGTTCCCAACCCTAAATTTTCTGGTTACATAGGAAGTGAAGCATACTCATATGTTTTACTTGATTTTTAGTCAACCCCAGTAGGCTAGTAGCAACTCCTCATTGAAAAATTCTCATAGCATCAATTTGAATAACCAATGTGATGCGATGTATGAGTTTAGGAGAGCTCACATCTAAAACTAGGGTTGTAGGCCTATCTTTTAGACAATACCCCTAAACCTAATTTCTTTACTACCGAAGGGTAGGTCATGACACCTACTTCATAATCATCTTTCATCTCTGAATGTGTGGAATTAGAGATGTCATGCATTTTTAAATGAGACGATCAGCCGATTTACCACTATGAACATAACAGTGGAAAGTTTGGAAAATATATTCATAGAAATTATTTTCAGCGATACACGCGCTTTCGAATAATTGCAATTAGCACTTACCATATTTTTTTCTCAAGTTAATGGGTACCATTATATATAATTGAAGAGATTGAAATGGATTTTCATATAATACAACCAAGTTCATTTTAATTGACGCATCCAATGACATTTTAACTGCACATGTTTAATTTTTTTATAGTAATATTATTACTGATTACATTTTTCATATTCCCTTTCTAAAAATTGGTTTGTTGTGCGAGCATCTCCACACGCGATGATTCCTTAGTTGCTTTCTATATCGTCATTAAATATTCAGCAATGATTAGTCAAATTTTTAAGCGGAAAATCTCTTGGTCAAAGTATCCTAAATTATCTCTTGCACGTATTCCAAAACATTTGGACATACATTATGCAAATTGATGTATCAACTATAGGTCCATTCAGCGCCATATAATACTATAAAAAAATGATAATGCATTTTGCAGTGTAACGTTTTTCAATTTTGACAAAAATAAAATTGGATAATGAAAAGATAAAGAATAGCACCTGAAGACTATTATCGTACGTCCTAACCTCCAAAAAAATATGGAAGTGTATGGTGCTAATTAACGGCAACATAAATTTTATAGAATTTGAGGTTGCCTTTCATAAAAATAAAAAGAAAAATAAGGAGTAGGTGCTTCTTGCTGCTTGGGCAATGCAACACATTACGGGAAAAGAAAGAGGGCCACATGATGATTTCTTAGTTAGATATAGACCGACCCAATTGAAATATTATTCTCACAAACCAATCAATCACTCTCCAGTACAATAATCTCATCTCTTTCCCGCAGTAAGATTGCTCTATTAAAAAACTGAAAAGTCTTGACAATAATGTCATTTTATTGAACGAAAGATGCTATTGCCTGCTTCAAAATCATCTTCCATCTCCGAACGTGTGGCATTGGAAGTGTCATATAAGCTCAACTTGGACTGCTGCCATATTTATTCTCTGTTGATGGCTGCTTGAATGTGCTCAAGACTCCTCCCTTTTGCTTCAGGAACACCATCCCCGCGGCGTTAATCGCTGCATAAAGAAGGAAGGTACCTGTGAAGCAAAGCCAGCAGAGTTATTGTCTTTTGACAAGTTTTTCGGATGCATATCAACATTTTTCTCATGGGAAGAATGCTCTATTATATACTACCTGTCTATTAATCATTTTGCAGAAAAACGCACTTTTCTTTTCTAAATGACACTTCGAACCAATTTCGTGATATTCGAATGTCGGTAGAAGTTGTTGTAAACACGTTGATTGCAATAAATGGACCGAATATGCATTCGAGAGCGTGAAGAACGGAGTGATAAACACCTTTACCTCCAAATAGGATTGAAGAGTTCAGGAAAAGCCAAGTCTCGAGTCTGAAGTTTGGTTGAATCCGTGCAAAAATTCACATTCCAATGTGACAAAATGTTTATCAAGCTCAGTTTGGTTAACTCATAAATTTCATGGTAAAATTTGATGAAAACTAACGAAGAGTAAATGTGTTATGTGTGTACTAGTTTGCGTTTTTGGTGATTCAAAAACTAATTTTCAGTAAATTTGTCCCATATGTACTAGTTTGTGATTTTTCATTGTATTAACCCTATGGATTTCCATGTGAACTTGCCATGTTAATTGTCTATATCATTCAACTCAATAATTTAATAATAAAATTTCACGGAAGCTAACGGAGGGTAAATGTGTCACGTGTGTATATGACCCAAAATTTAGTTAGGGATAAATTTGTCACGGTGTATAAGTTTGGGGTTTTTTCATGATATTAACTCCATAACCCACCCCGTGGTGAGTGAGTTGGTTATGGCACACACTGGCCACACGGAAGGCCAAGGTTCGATTCCCCAACTCGTCATGTTGCGCAACTTAAGTGGGGTGCCGTGGGTGATGGGTCCCCATCCTAGTGCTCCCCCGGGTTTACGTCGCTAGCTGCCAGCTGTACGATGGTTCCTAGGTTGCCAAAAAAAAAAAAAACTCCATATTAAAAAGAAGAACTCGTTTTCCCAAACTCCTTTTCCATGTACACACTCACACAGAATGGAGGACCATTCTCATGTAGAATTTCATGACCACTAAAGAGATTAGGTTTGTTAATTTTTTGCATTTTCTACTTTTTTAGAATATTTTTTTTTTTGCTTTATTTTGATAATAATAAAAATTAAAATTTATACTTCTCCGTTTGCGATCTCTGAACGAAGTGGAGATCACGTGTTCCTTATCAACATTGGTGTCTCGAGGGATGTTTGCTTAGTAGAAAAACTCTTGTGCAAGGAACAATAATGATGAATGTAATGCTTGTTCTAAATAATGTAAGGTACCATCTCATGTCATATCATCGAGTGAACGCACAAGTTCTTACTGCATTTAGGGATTGAGCTTTTGTAATACATCATATGCTCTAACATAACATCACGTGTTCAATTTCCATTCATCGTAAAGGCAAAATTGTCAGCCTACTCTGTCTTTACTCTTTGACAAGTGCTGATCGCTCATTGGTTAGGCTTGGACCCATCCCGTGACATGAGGTCCAAGTCGGAGACAGCTTGAGCAGGTAGCTATCTTCAACGTAGGTGATCAAATAGAGGTCAAAGGGTGGGGATGAGAGGTTTTGATGGAAATGAGAGATTTGTTGCTCAAAATGCAAACATTGACACGAATAAAAAATTACCTTATTATACCAAGAGGATTCACATGAAACAAAAATTGAATGAATGCCATACAACATTCATCGTCATTTATAAAATATGGACATAACTCGACCGATAAAAAAACTAGTGCCATAAGAAAAATATGTAAAAGTTTTACAAATTACATTTTAAATGATGATACATATTGATAGTACTATTTATAATTTTTGCATCTCATTATAAGGGAACAATCACAAAAACATGATTTCGTAAACTCATGGTCATGCTAAAATTGGTAACCACTAGAAACTATCGGAGTACTTGACGAAGATGAGACTGTTTCAAGTTCTATCTCAACGTCAGCATCATCAACCGGTGCCTCCATTGGATACAAAAGTGGTTTAGGAGGCAGTTGTAGTCTATCCATATCTCCTTCAAGCATATCTAGGACTTTCCTCATCGACGGCCGATCATTAGGGCTCAATTGTATACACCACAATGCAACAATTATAATCTTCCTCGTTGTTTCTCTTTCCTCTTCAATGACATCTACCCTTTCAAGTTCCTTTTCTTTACCGAGTTGATCATAAACCCACAAAGGAAAGTAAATTTGACTCGAGCGCTCTGCATGTGCATTTAGATTTCTCCTTCTACCAGCCATTTCCATTAATAACATCCCAAAACTATAAACATCGGCTTTGTAAGAAATGCCACCAATGTCTTTATAGAATAGCTCGGGAGCCATATAACCCAAGGTTCCTCTTGTTGCAGTCAGCGATACTATATTGCGATTTGTGGGATAAAGTCTTGCAAGTCCAAAGTCAAAACTTTCGGAGTGAAACTTCGGTCTAGGAGAATGTTGTGAGGCTTGATGTCAAAATGTAGAATTTGCATATCACATCCCCGATGTAGATACTCTATCCCTCTAGCTATGCCAAGAGAGATCTCATACATTTTCTTAGAATTAAGAGGATCATCACCATCCTTATAGGAAATGTGTTTATCCAAAGATCCATTCGGCATGAAATCATATACAAGAGCTTGTTTGGAGTAATCAAAGCAAAAACCAACAAGTTGCACCACATTAATGTGGTGGATCCTTCCAATTGTGGCCACTTCGCTTATAAAATCCTGGCCATTAGATTTTGATTTGTTCAAAATATTAATTGCGACTTCATTGCCACTTCTAAGTATTCCTCTATATATAGAACCATATCCCCTTCACCTAACTTGCATTTGAAATTTTTTGTGATCTTCTTTATATCCGAGTAAGAGTACCTCATGGCAAAAAGTTGTTGTGAGCTAGTAGGAATTCTTCGATATTTGCGTTGGCCGCCTGATGCCTTCTCATCCACTTCAAGATTAGAAGTATCAACACACATGGAGCTCCAAGTATGAATTTTGCTTCTAGGAAGTGGACTACAGAGAGATTTGGCCATCGATTAGCATAGTGTCAAAAAAATTTTACACATACAATTTTTGTTTGTTAGAGTGCTAAATGAGAGCTTCATAGGTGCGAAGAGAAAAAGGAATTATCATATCCAAGAAAAAGAAGAGATTCAACACTGCGACTGGCACAAGACGGAGCAAAAAAGTGTGGCAAGAATCAACTATAGATAGTAAGAGAATTCATGAGAAATTACTAAAAATGGTTAATTAGAATTAAAGACCAATCAAGTGAAGAAGCAATTCACGCTAAGATATACCCCTAGTGAAAGATAAATTCATGCAATCACTGCAAAGTGCAAAGCCACACTTTTGTTCATTGAAATTTGCAAGTGAGGAAGTCTAGAATAAAAAAAGAGTAAACGAGTTTCACTTTTCTAAATAGCACCCAAATTTGACGTTATCCTATTCACTCATGAAATCCATGTTAATGTTGCATGATCTTTTCTTTTGAAGAAACAGGTTTTTGCTTTTGTTACCAAATGTTCACAGGTTCCCCATAACATTAACAGCGATTGAAGGGGCATGAGCTATTGTTAAATCGAACAATTTTCCCCAAAAAAAGACCTAATTCCTTGAAAACCCTTTAGTTCTAGTCCAATTTCAGCCTGAACTTTTTTGTCTTAAAAAAAACCCTAAACTTTAGGTACAATCCCAAATTGCCTCAAATTTTGTTTTGTTTTAAAAAATCACCAACTTTTAATATATTCCCAAACCTACCCCCACGGTCGAGTCCCAACTTGATGTGGCGTTTCCACATCAATAACAAATCCACTTCAGTAAGGTGACATGGAAAATTACTTTCAAATGAAGCTATTCTAAGATATGAAAATTAGGGATGGCTAACGGCGATTTTTGAATAGAGGGCTAATGGGTAGATTGGGATTAGAGTAAAAATTGGTGTTTTTTTTTATTTTAGAAAAAATAAGTTTGAGGTAGATTTGGGATTAGGCCTAAAGATTGAGGTTTTTTTCGGACAAAGAAAAGATTGAGGCAAATTTGGATTGGACCTAAGTTTAGGTTTTTCTGATAAAAAAAGTTGAAACATAATCGGGACTGAATTTAAAGTTGGGTTTTTTTTTTTAGTGAATAAGGCCCAAATATATATATAAAATACAGAAATAGTGTCACTTCAAAAAAAGCTCCATAGTTGTAAAATAAAGGAGCAATGCACGCCCAATCTACTAAAAAAATTTCTAAACTTTTTCACTAAACGAATGTGGCAATTTTTTTTTAAATTGGGTATTAAAGAAAAGTGATGACTCAATAAATTGAACCAAACGTATTGCAATATCCAATTGAAACATGCCACATCACCAAGTAAATTTTGAAAAGATCCTTCAGTAGAGTTAACATTTAAGAAAAGGATGAAGATGAAGAAGAAGAAACAGAGTAAGAGAGTAAAGAAGGAAAAGCTTTAGGGAAAGTTAGGTTACAGGAGTCATATGGGTTGCACCAGCCCATTCGATATCTGAAACTTATCGCGCAAATCTGGAATATTTCCGAGGAATAAGATTCAGAATATAAGAGATTGAATCCTTCAGCCGTCATGTTGTGGAGGTCTGTATACGGTGGGCTCACACGTTTATACCGATCCACTTCCTGGCTCGATAAGAGAGTGATCATGGTTATGTTGCAAGAATCCTTGATGTCCCGTATTAGTAGATCAGACCCATACAAAGCGTATGAGTATGCCTTCATTTGGGAAAAATTAGGGGGTGTATCAGAAAGGGATGCTTCCTCAATACATGGTTTAGTATTGATATACAAAGCAAAAGCAACGGGCTGTGAGCACTTCATGAAGACCACCGGATCAGCTGAGGGAAAAAGACCACCACGGTATGGATCATGAGCACTAAAGTTGGACCTCGCCAATGATTGACGAGGGAGGGATGAGCAATTACCTTTTTGCAATCCATCGTCAACCACCGTGATTATACCGAAAAATGAATCAGCTAAATTAGAATAGTTAATTGACTTCACATAATATCGACCGACATATAGATATAGAAAAGTACAATTATTTTCACAAACTAGCTCATACTCAGAGTGGCCGCAGTGTTTTGGGTCGCTTTTCAATCGAAAGGGATAGTGTATATCACGAATCTCACCGCAAGATGAAGTGGTGCACAAGTGATTCTTCTTCGCACCGCAACTCATCCTCAGTAATAGCAGGACATGCAATATGAAAAGCAAAACACGGAACATGCTCATGGAGCTCAAAGACTTAATGGTCTCTCTATTGTTTGATCTGATGCAATGGAAGTTTTTGCTAATTGGCAATGTGAAGGAGGCCCAGTTATATGAATGAAAAGAGTCGGGAGTTGTCGGTGATGCAAATTTCCAAGTCAACCAATAAAACAAAGTCTAGCGAAGATTGCAGCCCTTGCATTTATGGTGACAAAACACAAAGTTGGAATTAGTTATGCATAGCTTTCACATTGATTAAAAAAGAAACTTCTCTGCAGTTTCCATATTGACTTTTCTTAGTACTACTAAAAAAGAATCGATTTTAAACCCAAAAGAGAGAGAGAGAGAGAGAGAATCGATTTGTATGTCATGTACTCTAGAATGAACAAAATCCATTTGAGTGAGGCATTGGCATTATATTTTCTTTTCAAGGCTAATATCCCATAAGCGTTGTTGCGACTAAAATTTCGGGTGATAAACCACTTAGGTTTGGCTAATAAATTGCTAAGCCTATAATTAACTTAGGTTTTTCCAAGCACATGTTACCAATTCACAACTTAAGTTCAAGTTTCTTAACATTCAAATGATTTTTTCAATCAGAAGTCGCCACTAATCTATTTTCGGTGGGTCGATTAGAAACCCAAGTAAAGTAACGGAAGATTTACTTTACTTTTATGAACCAGAGATTTGTGAATTCGGGAACTTGATTACGCTAGATTTCTCTAACGCCATTTCGGTACCTTTCTTTTCTATTTTGGCAGCTTGAATTGATTTTAACCTACTCCCCTAACATGTGAGATGATCATATGAGTGCACAAAAATTTAACACCCATATAAAGTAGTGAATAAATTACCCAGATAAAGCAGTGAATAAATTGTAAGACTTACCTCATGGCAACGAAAACATCTACAATGTTAGATCAGAATTCACATCAACAATCCTAGATGTAATTTCTAATTAACACGCAATTACTTCTTCTTTTTTTTGGTTTTATTTTCACTAAAGATCATGCTTTATGTAATGCATGCCACTAATCTAACATGAAATGATATGACAATATGACCTAATTCTAATGACGAACAATTCCTAATTAAATGGACCTAGCAACAAACACTAAATGACGTATTTTTCATGAACCTAAATGACATTTTGCATGATCCTATTTTTTAGAAAATTTATATTTTTATTATAAAATTTCATAATTAAAATTGTTAAAAAATATTTTTAAAAAAATCTAACTAAAGTGAGATATTATCTATTTTAATTAGGAAATAGACCAATCTGAATCATATCTTAATTTAGAAAATTTTTGACAAATTTACCCTAAACGACATGCAATTTAATTCAAAGATATTATCTAACCTAGATACCATCTAAGCATGCATTCTAATATAATAGAAAGGAATCTAACTATTATATCATGCAACTATATCTAGAAAATTAATTCTAATCTACATAATATGCAAATGCAATTTTTTTGTTTTTTTGGGATAAATAAAGCTATTAAAAGATAAGCAAATCATTCACGATCATCAAAGATATTATCCATCGATTGAATTTGGAAACGATATCTAATCAAACTTAATTATTTCGCTAATAAAATCGATAAATTGATCTTAAGCCTTAAAGATCAAAATATCAATTTCATTCTCGAGTGATTAATTATTCCATCTATAAGGCTTTAGATGGAATAAAAATTTGGCATGCAATTGCGAATTAGGCAATAAATTACTAATTGAGGGGATATGCTTATTGAAATGAAAGTTATATATATTAGGTAATAAAATATCCAAATCAAATTTATATAAGATAATTACCTAATTTCGCAAGTAATATTGCCAAACTTGAAATCAATGGGATCGACTCAAGGATGACCAGTAATGGTTGGTGGGTGAGATTTGGCGCAATGGTGCTCCTCGGTAAAGGATGATCGTGGGCTCACGGTCAACGAACCTGCAAAAATAGGAACTTCGTGGATCGGCGATTGTGGGCAATTGGCAACGACAGGCTCGTGGCCGCTTGAATCAGGAACGTTGTATGGGATGACTTGTAGGCGAGGCAGAACAGGTGGCCTTTGATGATAAGTGAACGCGTCGAATTGCGGGTTGATCCTTTTTGCCCACACGACTGAATTTGGAGTTCGAACTTCACCACGTTGGCTCTGACATCTTTTGCAAGTCAAAGTGAATGGATCTTCTTCATGCAGCAAGCGGAATTGTCTTCTTTGACTGGATAATATTCAACGTGAATACTTTCGGCAAAAGAACCTCTCCTGGAATTGCTGGAACTTAACGATGAGGGTAGAGCTCGGGGCACGTCCGGACAGCAGCTTAGTCGTTGAGGTTGGAACTCACGGCGTTAGGTGTTCAATGCCGTCGCTGTGGATCCCAGTCAGGTCAGCCCTCATCAATGCAATGGACAACAGGAGCAGCGACGTCCATGGGCGGTGGATTGCAACATCGTCAAGGTCAGCATCAAGCAAGCAGGGGCAAATCAGAACAACTTGTCCTTCGGAAGCTGCAGCTCGTCACGAGGCTACCGGTGGTATCAATGGGCTTGGCGAACCTGGCTTTTCATATGGGACTCCTCAATCGGCAATAGGAGGTGTTGCAATTCCTGGTGCTGTGAAGAATCGGCAAGTGGGTCAACTTCGCAAGTATGTGGGGCTCTCTTCCAACCGTGGACTAAGTGTGGCCTTTTTAGCCTCTTTGTTCACTCTCACCTTCACGAGCACTCTGTACAGAAGCTTCCCCTCACGATTTTTCCCTCAATTCAGTGTATGGCCATGTCTTCAATTGTGTGTGGCCCCTCGCTATCGTGTTTTGTCCCTCCAAAAAAAAAAAACCGAGAAAAGCCCCTTCTACCAAGTGATGAAAAGAGAAGCCCCTTTTTCGTCTGTATGCGGGCCAATTTATAAGCGAGGGACTGAAGCTTTTATCAACATACCCAAAGATCTCATCCTGCCGATTTTATCACATATTGCTAAAGATTCAAGATTGAAATATGATTTTTCTCAAATTTCAAATCTTGCAAAGATGAGCTCATGATATCTCCTCAAGGATATTGAAAAATCCACCGTCATATCACCGAAAATATCAAATCTCAATTTCTCACAAAATAATTTTCGGTCATAAAATAAAAAGGGGCTCGGGCTAATTTGCTCTTTTTGTGGGCTTAGTCTGACTCGTCAAATTAAAGCTCAAAACTACCAATTCAAACCCATTTGTCACCAGTCCGATACAAATAAAAAAAATATCCTAAAACTATATACTATGCAATTTAATTATAATATTTTTTTTAGGGGTAAAATTAATCCTAATTTTTATACAATAAATAAATGATTTGGTCGTTAAAATTTAGGTTTTAACAAGTGTCCCTTCGTTAAACTGTGAAGATGAAAAGGAAAAAGATGTCATATTTCATCATCTAAGCTTTTTATTTTTGACAAAAAAAACAGAAATTGGTAACAAAAATAGACTATGAACAAGAATATTAACTTGTATAATGTCGCTTTTGGCAAAAGTAAAAGGAAAATAAGAAATAAGTGCTTCTTGGATGGTGTAACACATTATGAAAGAAAGAAAGCAATATGATAATTTGTAGTGGCGTACCGACATGCCTTGACTAGAACCTCACTGGCTTCGTCATCTCGCAAACAGTATAGATGCAGATTTCCAAGTCAACCATCAACACAAAGTCTAGCGAAGAAAAAGTGGGTCTCACGTGGAAATTGCAGCGCTTGAAGTCAAGGTGACAAGACACGGTGTTGGAATTATTTATGCATAGTTTTCACGTTGATTAAAAAAGAAACTTCTCTGTAGTTCCAGATTGACTTTTCTTAGTCCCATAAAAAAAGAATCGATTCATTCAGCACCATATTTTACTATAAAAAATGATAATGTATTTCGCAGTTAAGATTTTTCATTTTTGACAAAAATGAAGTTTGTAACGGAAAAGATTAATAACAGCACTGAAGACTATCGTTGCACATTATGAGAAAAGAATAAAGGCCATACAATAATTTCTCAACCAACAATAGATGGACGCGAGCCTTGATTTGAAAGTCACTTGCTTTGTCATTGCCCGACCCACACGAAGACTATAGGTGTAATGTTTGAATTCACAAAAATAAAGCAATACGCGTTTTTTCACTAGCAATTAAAATATTATTCTCATAGATCAATCAATCACTCTCCTATAAAATAACCCTATCTCTTTCCTGCAATAAAACCACTCTATGAATGAACTGATAGATCTCAACAATAACGTTGTTTTATGAAGGATGCTGTTGCCTGCTTCATAATCATTTTCCATCTTCGAATGTCTGGTATTGCGAGTGTCATGTAAGCTCAAATGGGACTACATGGAAGAGTGCAGGCATTTTTTATTCTTTGTTGATAGCTGCTTGAATCTGCTCAAGACTCCTCCCTTTCGTTTCAGGGACCACCGTGATCACGAACACCATCCCTGCGGCGTTAATCACCGCATAAAGAAGGAAGGTACCTGTGAAGCAAGCCAACAGAGTTGCTTTTGACAAGTTTTGCGAAAGCATATTCTTACATTTTTCTCATGGGAAGAATGCTTTGATATATACTACCTGTCTATTAATCATTCTTCACTTATTTTCTTGTCTAAATCACACGTCGACTCATTTTCATGATATTTGAATCTAGGTAGAAGTTGCTGTAAACACATTGATTGAAATAAATGGACTGAATATGCATTCGAGACCGTGCAGAACAGAGTGGCAGACACCTCCAGCTCCAAATAGGATTGAAGTTTTCAGGAAAAGCTAAGTCTCAAGTCTATAGTTTGATTGAATTCTCGCAACAACTCATGTTCCAATGTGACAAATGTTTATCGAGCTCCTGCCAGAGCAACAGTTCAAAGAGCGTTTTCAGCAGAGTCGTACCATAGGAGCTCCAGCTCATTAAGTAGTTGAAAGTGTAGGAAACTGCCCAAGCGCCGAACCAGTTTACTAGTGTTGCAAACCCTCCAGCTACTCCTTTGATATTGATGGGGAAAATCTGAACACCAGCAACACATTACATGATTGGCAAAAAATTTTAAACACTCGTAACAACACCAGTTACAGAAACGGCCCTTTAATTTGATAAGCATGAAACTTCGGGGGATGTTTAGGATTACCTCGGACATCACAACCCAAGGAACCGCGCCCATTCCAGCGGAAAATGCTGCTATGTATAGCTGAGCATTGGAAAAAACAGAACAGAAAAATTAATAGTGGAGAGTTGTTGTGGCGGCCAACCAGATAGAGCCAGAAAGAGATCAAGGAAGGTGAGATTATTACCAGAATGCCGGTGACGGCAAGTATCGGGACAGCATCAGCTGCCAGATCATGAACCTGGCTCAGAAGATTCTCAAAAAGTTACTGGTTGACAAGCATTGCAAAGCGGAAGGAAGATACTAGGACTGATAGTATTTACCTTTAGAAAGAATGAAAGGGCAGTTACTATGCATCCTAGGACCAATCCTGTCCCTGAGATCTGCGATTGAGAGAGAGAGAGAGAGAGAGAGAGAGAGAGAGAAGGTTATGGTTCAAGTTGCAGAACTCGCAAAAGGGGCAGAACCAGAAAAGCTTTGTTACTATAGACATGATTTCTTAGCGACTTTCATCTATTTTACCAAGAGAAGGGGCTTTCTTCCAGCTCTATCGACCAGTGCAGCGCTAATACCCGTGACAATAACCTGCAAAAATTTACTCTTTAAGCGTGACGAGTGTAAAACTAGATCCCCAGCAAAGAGGAAAGGGCGAGAATTACAGACCTGGAGGATTGCATAGGTTATGGTTCCAACGCTAGAGGAGAAACCTGAGGAGAGTGTACAAATGCGATTATAAAGGCGAGACTAATACCTTGCTTGTGAGATTCAACCCTAAATTATGTGTACAGCTCATTCAGTGACAATTAAGTAGACCAAAAGCATTCGACATTGCGAATTTTACTAACCCATTTGAATATTAACTGGATTATATAAATTGGAACCCCTGCTTTGCTCTTTATTTAGTTATCCGTTCTGGAATCATAAAATGCAATGCATAGTTTCATTTCTGTGGTGCCCAAGAGCTTCTTGCTATGAACTTCATACCTGCTTCCTCAAAAATATTGCTTGTATAGAAACAGATGCCGTTTATCCCTCCAAATTGCTGGACGACCATCAATCCAACACCAATCTGGCCAAAATTTAACAAATTTGTCAGCAAAAAAACAACAATTGGAAATATCGCCAAAAGTACAACTACTGCATATTCCCGATCCACAGGGCATTCTAAGAAAGCAAGGAAGGAGGGAATTTATTGGATACATAGCAATAAATACAGAAAGAAGATTACGATGACGGAGCTCAGATATCTTCTCTGAAATAAATCAAGCACGCTGGCTTTTGGGAGCCGTTGGAGAGTTTCGATATACTCCTGTCAAGAAAAACAAATTCAATCATTCCGTCAGCTGTTCGTACTTATAAAGTTGAGCTTTAAGATGAAACAGGTATAGACTTAAAGCCTTTTACTTGTATTTCAGCAGCCTCTTCAGAAATATCTGCATTCTTTCCACGGAGTTTCTGCAGCGCAGCTTCAAACTCCTTTTCGTGGCCCATTTTCGCCTGCATTTGGCAGAATCCTAAAATTCATTCCAACACTACAAATCCCTCTCTTCCAACAATTCAGATAAGAAGAGTCTGGTGTTCATCTTGATTTGTTACCAGCCATCTAGGAGACTCTGGAATGAAAAACAGGCCGAACAGTAGGACTGCACAGGGGACTAGACCTGCATAAACCGCAGACGTTCAAGGTGGTTTCAGACTTGGACTTTTCTATGCAAGATTGGCACTAAACTTGAATTATGCTACTTTTTTCTGTTTTACCAATTAATGCCAAAACCCTCCAAGCTAATACTGTCCCGATTATGAAGGAAACGGACACTCCAGCAACGATCATAAGCTGTGGAGAGAAGAGAACATGTTAGGCCTAGTAGGTTCTGTAGGATGTACATATATACACCATCTTGCACTTGCAAAAGGGCAAAATTTGCTACAAGCTAAGGCCTTTTGCCAATAGCTCCATGCTTGCAATTTTAACCAAGAATGTTCATACAAAATCTTTGCCTGATTGACAGCAGTCAAAGCTCCACGGAGATTTTTGGGTGTAATTTCAGCTATAAATATCGGTACCTGGACATAAATTAGAAAAAGATTAACCAATCTGAACGAAGAGAGAGCCTCATGTTGTCACTGTGAATCAAGTCCAGCATGTTGTCGTAGAACAACTTGCTACATCAAATTTATGTGGTATGAAGTGAGGAATTACCACATAGGAAAAGACTCCCATTCCATATCCCGTGGCCAATCTTCCGATATCCAGAGCCAGTGCTCCCTAATTTACTCAAAATTAAACAGAACAGAGAATTGATGAGACTTGAAGTTCTTATGCAACTAATCGATCTTCATTTATGATAGGCTTGTAAATAGGATATGGACACACCTCAGCAAAGTAAATAGCAAGCCATCCTGCTACACAAAGAGCGCTCGCTATTCTCATTGTCTGCATTTTGAGGCAAATGTTTATGCTGTCACGTCCTCCGTCCATGATATGACTAAATCCCAAAGCTAAAACTCTCAAAGAGTCTTGAACAACACTGTTCTGTTTTACATTGTGAAAGACGCACTCATTTGCTGCTTACCCATTTACGGCCAACAAAATCAGCTATTGGTCCTCCAGTAATTGCACCAATCATTGCACCGAATGTCAGTATGGATCCAAAGACTGAATACTGTTGAAAGACACATAAAGAGTAACTGCAAATCAGCTTGAGTTCAGTGAGAGCAAGAACTTCAGTTACCATCTAGCTAACGATGCTATAAGTCACCGAATGTCCGAGAATCTCAGTGGAAAGCTATTCTGAACAAACCTATTACTTCGATCAGAAACCTGAATGATATGCAGTTGCAATTTTCAGCTGACGATACCCAATCTAAATGTCCCCATTTTTTGGTTTTGTTGTCCTGAGGTGTCCAACAATGGAACTCGATGTGAAAATTCGGTATGCATTTCACTCGTACAATGCAGAAAGAATAAGATGTCTAGAGAAAGAAGTATCTCTACCTCAAAGCCAACATCCTTATATTTGAGAGAGTCTTGTTTATAAAGTTTTTGATCATATAACTCGTCCATATTATGGACCCATAATATGAGCAGATCGTTACTTTGATTTCTTGTATATGGGCGCCTTCAGTGACAAGTCCGATAGAAGCAACGAACAAAGACAACACGACATGTGCCTCTCAACACTCGCAGGTAAATTCGACATACCTCAGCTGTAGAGAGACTAAGTTCCTCCACTATAGCATCCTGAGTTGGTGATGAATAACCTGCCTGAAAATCCAATGGAACAATTTCTTATTAGATTCAATTATCACATCCTTTTCATTTTAACCATTACTATTGGACCTGGACTTTTCAAAAAGAAATTGCATTTCCTACTTACGCAGGTCCCGAATTCATAGGAACCGCAAACTGCAACAAATGTGGTGAAATAGACCATCCACGGACGACCCTTATCGATTCCTTCATCTTTGCGAGCTCGGTCCTTCTCTTGCAGCACGAGGAGCCGCTCTCTTATTCCTTCTCTGTCCCCGGTTTCTTGATTTTCAATGTCCTCGTTAATCGCCATGCTTGCTCGCCTTCCAAAAATGCTCCTTCGTTCTCTATCTGACTATGAACAAGGAACTAGCAAATCTATAAGCTCCAGAGAAGATAATTTCTCTTTCCAACGTGGCCAGTCTGCTTGCTTTATATGGATGACTCGAAATGAGAAACCCCAAGTGTTAATATGGAAACCCCATCTCAGACCTCAGTCTTGCAAACTGGCAAGCAACTCCTTACTTTTCGGACTCGCCCCCTTTAATGGTATTGGAATCACTAATGAAACAGAGTCTCCGAATACAGCAGGATCACAGATGTAAAGGGCTGCATCGCTCTTTATGGGCAAGGAGTAAGTAAAAACATGGAACTGGACTTTCTCAATGACACGGCTCTATCTTTTTCAGCCAACCACCGGCTAGGAAAACCAGAGTGTTTTTCTAACCTGGAAAGTAATTAAGTTCTGTCCATTTTTCCATGGAGGCATTGTTATCTTCAACTTTAACCCACGTTTATCGTGTAAGAAAGATAAGATCTCAATTAATAGTTTCTTATCTCTTTGGTGCAATAAGAAATTATCAAGAAAAAAGAACTGTTCTGCTAGAACATTACTTTTCCAATTGGACGATGAGCACAAGATAATTTCGGCCGGACCTTCTTCTGGGGACACATTATCTTCCTTTTCTATTTTTTAAAAGAACCACTACATATGCGAACAAAAAGCATGCATATAGCCTCCTTTGTGGTCAGTGACGCTTTTGATGTCTGCTCAAATGGTAAGACTAGATAGCAGGAATTTCAAAAAGGGATGTTTTTCATCTTTCCATAGTGGCCAATTTTGCGGAAAATGGCAATTTATAGAGGCAAGAGGTGGACAGAATTACTTTCTACTAAGGACGTCATGTACTGCCGAGGCCCACGAATCTAAAGAATTTAACCACCATGAAGCCAGCCGACGGGAAAGAATTCACAGGCACAACGCAATGGACCATAAAGTTGCCAAGCACATTAGCCAAAAATGTCCAACCACCATTCTCCAACTACTTTATTGGTCCACATTTGCTGCATCTCCGTCTTCTCTCACTTCACGATTCGGAATAGGCCAACAAAATCCAGCAAGAATATATGGCTGTGGCCTGCTCGAGAAAGGGAAAATATCAAAATATATCTTACTCTTGATCTAATAGCCACTCACATATTTTCGTTTTGATAAATATCATTCACATACTTCCAAGAAAATCCCCACATTGAGAACATTAATTTGCCCCTCCATGTAAACTCATTTTAGCATATTCCTTACGGTTTAAGTAGACTGAAAAAGTGAATTTTGAATGGTAGAATTCGTGTAGATATTTGTTATTTTCAAAAGAAGAGGTAAGTGGTCATGGGATGAGAAATAATGTGTATTTCGTTATATTTTTCTCAAAAAACTTAGACAAAACAAATATGCTAATCTTATAAGCACATAGTGAGATTTGTATTTCAAGTGTATTAGAAGAAAAAAGACACTGCAAATGTCATAACTTTTGTACAACAACCACTTAAATACCATAAAAATTCAATCACTTAAATGTTATAATGAATCACTTAAGCGTTGTAATTTTTCATTAATAAGGAAATCCAACGTGACATGGCACTTATGGTAAACATTCTTTAAAAATTACAACACTCAAATGATCAATTAAAAGTTATGGCACTCAAGTAAAGATTTTATTTTTTTTTTTTTTAAGTCATGATACTCAAGTAATCGAAAAAAAAAATGTTATGGCACTTAGGCGAGCACCGCACAAAAATTATGATACTTGTGGTGTCATTATCTCAATATCTTAATATCCTTCTTCCATTCATGACACCAGATCCCATAAAATATAATAAAAAGCACATGGAAAAAAGAATTATTTTAGCTAATGTAAGCATCTAATTAAGTAGAGATTAATCAGGCTGATTCAGGTTTTAGAGGTTGCTAGTCATTTTTGCTTAACCCCTACTAAACAAAGCTACGAACAACAAACGATTGTTTTAAGCTAGTGGCTTCGTTTAAGCATCCAATAAAAATCGGCAAGATTATTTAGCACAACCCTTTTAATATATGAAGTTTTAGGAACTCTTAGCATCACCTTGAAGAAGGGTAGCTGGGCAAGCGTGATTAAAACACCAAGGACAAAGACAAAGTAGCCTTCCCTAATTTAAAGGGAAAATAGGTGGACGCAATACAACTTGCCTCACCTCATATATATATAACCCCAAAGGCATGGACTAAAATAAGTCATTTGCGGGTCCCTCTTCTGATAAGGTCAATCCACTTGTTGGAATGGAATGAATTTGATTGATAGAGAAGGTTTGGATTGCCTGAGGGAGCGGATATATCCTAATTGCATAAATAATATATTCAATGTAATAGAGCATATGCCACTTTCATTTTGCTTGCATCTAATCTCAGAGATCTGGACTTCTTTCTTTCTTTCTTTTCTTTTTTTTTTTTTCCCCTCCAATCTTCCAATTTGTGTAGAAAAATATGATCCTTTCAGCAAGAGGAACTTGAAAAATTGTTTTGCTGGCCTCACGAAACAAAAATAATAAAGAGTGAAAAGTGAAATTATTACCAAAAAATTAATAAAGCTGAGAGGTTAGGTGAGGTGAGCTGTGAAAGAAATTTATGTATGAGCCAAATTGTAAAATAACCTTAGTCTAAATTCTCAATATTTCTTTTGCTATACGTTCTGAAATGAAAAATCTCTATTTGGACAAGAAATATTTCTTTTCTTGATGACTGTGGATTATAATTATACAATTATGCATTACTATAAGTTTTCACCAACCTGTTCAATGAACATGGCTTCATCCATAAGGATACATCCAAGGATGCACAAGAATCAGATTTCGACCAAGTCCAGAGAACTAAACAAGGCCTGGTTTTCCTCTCTTTAGGTAGACATCCTGATTGTGTTGACAATCTTATCCACCAGACATGTAATTCCCTATTTTCAAGAGTACGATGCCTAAGGAAACGAACATTTGGTACTCTTCTTTCATCCTGCACTTATATTTTACTAAACAAGATAGATTGCCATACGTATAAAGATGTATAATTAGAGAAGATCCAAGAGAATATACTATTAAAGGATCGACTTATTAAGACATGACAAATGCAACTTGAGTTCATTATTTGATCTGCACCTTTTAAATAAAAATACAAATATATTTTCGTTACTTATAAATTCCTATGTAGGCTTGATATGAAAAAAAAAAAAAACTAAAAAAAAAATATGAAACTGGCCATTACTATTTTAATACCATACACTTTTTATGTGCAACAAAAGAAATAAAGAAAAGATTTGCATGTATTTTGAGAAAAAAAAATCGAGAGATTTTGATTTTGCCTATATGGATGAAACAACATATTTTATTTAATTTGAGAGATTTTTGTTCTTATCTTATTAATCAACATCTTTGCTAGTGAATACAACATATTATTACAATTTTCTGTTTTTTCTTGGAAAAAAAAGAGCTTGGGCTCGAAACCAAAGATAGTATTACTTTTTATGTAATATAGATTATAAATTCTTTATTTTAAGGAAGGGCAGGGGTGAATCACCTATAATTAATTTTTTTCCCCTAGATATCAACATAGAGTACATAAAACAACTACTTGCCCCCTCTGGACTTTTGTGGTTCTGCACAGCGTATATAAATCAATTCAATTTGTTTATGGCAACATGGAATATTCTCTGAGCAACGAACTGTTGCTTTGACCTCACTTCCTCCTTCCTCCTCCTTCCCTCGCTTGGACGTTAGCTCCAGGACAAAACAGAGAGCGGGTCGCTGGCCGAAGGACGCAAGGACGCGAGGCTGCGCCCGACGTTCGCCCAGGAATGTCGTGCGGTACGAAGCCAGCTGGTCTCGTCCTTGAAGAAAGGGACAGAAACGAGATAAATGGGAGAGAAAGGCGGCAAAGGGAAGGGGGGTCTCTCCGGTCTTTTTGGGTTTGTTCGGCCGAGGTAGAGCAACCGAGAGAGAGAGAGAGAGAGAGAGAGAGAGAGAGAGAGCTAGTGAGAGTGAGAAGGTGAGCTCGAGAGAGAGAGAGAGAAGGAGCGAGCCAGAGAAGAGAGGGAGCTCGAGGGTGGCTGCTTCTGGAAGGGTGCGGCTGAAAACCAAGGAGAGGCTAGAGCCGCTCGAGAGGGGAGACCGAGAAGGTGGATAGCGAGGGAGAGCGGGAGAGAGAGGCGACTGTGTTCTCGAGTTCTTCGGGGGAGGCTGGAGACAGCGAGAGCAACAGAGAGAGTGAGATCCGAGAGAGTGAGCAAAGGGTGAAGCGGAGAGAGAACCGAGAGTGAGCGGAGGGATGGACTGAGAGAAAGCAGAGACCCAGGAGCCGAACTTCGTTCTCGGACAAGCGTTACCCGGCCATCCCCAACATAAACCGGCGATCTCCAGCCAACACCCTCGAGCACGTGGTGAGTTTTCTTTGGGTTCGATCCACTTTTATCTCGATGATCCTGGCTCGGTGCAACATCGAGGCGGCCGACCAAAGCTCGTTTCGCTTCACGCTCACCTTCTGGCCGTCGTCGCCGAGCCGGGTAGGGATATTCGTGGTCAAACACTTCTCTCTGGGAACTCCGTTGCTTGGTTTTATTTAAGACGGAACTGAAACGATAAGCTGGGTCTCGTTTTCCCTAGTCCACCAGCATGCTCGATTTGAACGAGCCATCCCTTTTGTCGAGTTTGAGTCGTCACTTGCTGCTTTCTTTTGAGTAAATGACTTGGAGTGTTGACATTTTCATTCTCTATTGATGACTGCTTGGATATGCTCAAGACTCCACCCTTTCGTTTCAGGAACACACCCTTTAAATTCCCCCCTGGAGTTTCTGCATGAAAATTGATTATTCACTGGTTTAATAGCATGCGAGTAATGACTGGACTTTATCTATTTAGATATGGTGGCGGACTTTTGACTAGTTATGCACTGTTCAGAATGCCAGATTCATTTGTAGAGGTTTCTAGAGGAAGATTTTGTTTACTGTTTTTCTAAATTATACGACAGGTATTTGTAATTTGCATTTCTAAAATTTAATATCCTTTCAATTTTCCAGAGAGAAGGATCGCGTCGTTTCTTGGTGCAATGGGGCAGAAGTTTCTATCTGTATATCGCTTGTGTGGCACGTATATTGCTTTTTTTGACGATTCTTGTAACAGTTTACTTGGTGACACCCAATGCATATCATTTGGCTACATTTTGCTCCTCCTATGTTGGATCATAGGAAGACAACTCTTTGAAAGGAAGAGAAGACACCGTTGGTTTCCATTGAAAGTATATGCAATCACTGTGTTTATCTTAATATACAGCTTGAGCAATTTCTCCACCTTTGAGATGTGGTTGTCAGGATTGATTGATCTTCATTTTTACTTGGCCTACAACTCAGAAGCTTCGCTATTTGCAGAATATTTGGCAGTCTATTGCAATACTGATTGTGATGCAGCTTTACAGCTACGAGAGGAGACAGAGCAAGTATATCCAATCTGATGACTCCAAACTTATGGAATTTGGAGCACTTGGATTTATTCAGAGTTTCCTTATTTGACATGGTGACAACGTAGTGTATATAGCAGTGTTCTATGCATCATTGTCACCAATTAGTCTATTTGGTTTCCTTTATCTGCTTGGTCTTGTCATATGTTCCCTTTTACCTAAAGCATCTCGAATCCCATCAAAGTTATTCCTTCTTTATACAGGAATTCTGGTGATGACAGAATATCTATTTCAGATGTGGGGTGCCCAGGCAGGAATGTTTCCTGGACAGAAATTAGTTTAGCCAAGTTCTTGGGTTTTGAGTTATTTCAGTCAGGCTTTTGGGGTCTAGAATTGGGTTTAAGGGGAAAAGTGCTGGTGATATCTGCTTGTACCCTTCAATACAATTCTTTCATTGGTTGCAAAAAGTACCAACTCACATTTTGAGCAAAGATTACACAAAGAACCTTGCCCTCTGTTTGTATCAGCAGAAGAAGTGTTTAGGGATTTTTCTAATTCAAACGGGGAAAGCAAGCCACCTGCAGATTCTCCTGCAATTCCTTGTGAAGCAGAAGGCATGAGAAACAATTTGTCTTCCTCAGCCTCTGGTTTTTCTCAAGCATCAAATAATGTACCCAAAGCTGGAGGCTCTGGGGGTGGCAATGCTAGAAAATATTCTTTGGATATATTTGGGGAAGCACCAACGAAAGCCACAAATGGAACAAGAAAAGGATTATCACCATGAGAAGGGAGAGATTTGAAACGCAGAAGACAATCTTCATAGTCTATATAAATTTTTGGATGGAGAACATGTTTAATCTCTTTGGCCTCGAAATAAACATGGTGGCCTTGCTCCTTGCCTCCTTTGCTTTGTTAAATGCCATTCCAATGCTATATATTGCACTTCTCGCTGCCTGCATACTTCTAAATCGCAATGTCATTCGGAAATTATGGCCAGCACTTGTCTTTTTGCTTGCTTCCATTCTCGTCCTACAATACTTTGTCATTTGGAAGAGCACACCATCTGCCAATACACAAACATCAAGCAAGGCTGAGTCTGTATTTCCTTTTGAATTTTATGATTCTCCTGCCAGTATGAATGCTGAAAGTCTTCATGTGATGAATTCAGCTGATCATTCATTTGAGTTTTCCCATTGCAAGATCACTGAGGTTGAGAAGGATGGTGGAGGTTCTTTATATGATTCAGATAAGAAAGAGAGAGCCAGAGGTCAAGCTGAGGATAACTCTATAGTTTCTGCTGTGCAGCTTTTAGGAGATGGCGGTTAGTTCTCTTGTAACCTTCCCAAACATCAAGCCAGAAGACATGGATGCCAGAGGCACAATCAAACAGTTTGCACCCGATTAACATTTTTTCTATTGCTTCTGGACACCTGTAAGAATTCCTATTAGGATCTTTCTTATATTGTTGAGAATATTGCATGCATAACTTAATATTTATTTGTAAACTTACTTCACGTCCTGAAGTAATTTCTCGTAACATATAATTGTTATTGGACATAACAATCGGTATCAAGTGCAAATTAAAACATTTGTGGTACTTTGCAATAGGACTAATAGTTTTGCTTCGTTGTCCCAGCTTTAACATTTTCATGGCATCTCATGGCAGGTATGAACGTTTTTTGAAAATCATGATCTTGAGTGTCCTCAAGAATACACAGCACCCTGTAAAATTCTGGTTCATAAAGAATTATCTCTCCCCACAATTTAAGGTTTGTTCTGTGTCTCTCTCAGCAGCCTCTACCCTTGCTAAAACTATGAGAAGTATTGATTTATACTTGCATACTTTTCTGCTTTGAACTTCTCAGGATGTGATCCCATATATGGCTCATGAGTATGGTTTTGATTATGCATTAATCACCTACAAGTGGCCTACATGGCTACATAAGCAGAAGGAAAAGCAAAGGATTATATGGGCATATAAAATTTTGTTCCTAGATGTTATCTTTCCCGTTTCTCTAGAGAAGGTAAGCATGTGATATCTATGACTTTGCCTTTGACTGTCTACTCATGCTATTTTCAGTTCTCTGTGACATCTAAATTCTATTGACCCCTCTTTGCAACAGGTTATATTTGTTGATGCAGATCAGGTGGTGCGAGCAGACATGGGAGAACTTTATGACATGGATCTGAAAGGAAGACCGCTTGCATATACTCCTTTTTGTGACAACAACAAGGAGATGGATGGATATCGCTTTTGGAGACAAGTACATATTGAATCAATTTATTCTTGTGTTCTATTTCAAGCAATAGAATGCCTTTGCCTTTTCCGATCAATCTATTCGTGTTTTATTACAAGCAATAGAAGGCTCTTGCCCTTTCAGATCATTGCTGTCTACATCCCTAAGTAAGCTCTTTTATTTTCTCACAAAAACAGGGTTTCTGGAAGGAGCACTTAGGCGGAAGACCATATCATATAAGGTAGATTTTTTAGGCGGTTCCATTCTGTCCACGTGATCCTTTTGGCTCCACTGGTATCATATATGGGTTTTAATTATGATATCGTTCTGCAGTGCACTGTACGTTGTTGATTTGGAGAAATTTCGAGAGACTGCGGCAGGAGATAACCTGAGAGTGTTCTATGAATCTCTCAGCAAGGATCCAAACAGTCTGTCCAATCTTGATCAGGTCAGTTCTTGGATAATAAACTGCAAATTCTTCAGCATGAGATATTCTTTGCAAGCTTATAGCTGTAACTTTCTAAAAAGATTCTCGCAAGGTGTTAATTTGTAAAAGCACTGCTTAAATATCCGTGAGCATAAACATATCAGTTGTTTGTCTAAGTGCCCTCTCTCATGCTTCAGGACCTCCCGAATTATGCTCAGCACACCGTGCCTATCTTCTCATTACCCCAAGAATGGTTGTGGTGTGAGTCGTGGTGTGGTACAGCCACTAAATCCAAGGCAAAGACCATTGATCTTTGCAACAATCCTATGACGAAGGAACCAAAGCTTCAGTTAAGTTCATTAGGTTGGGTTCTTTTCCCACTGCCAAAATGATTCGTACAGTTGTGATGTAATTTTGTTTTTGTTGTCCTCTCAGGGTGCGAAGAGAATAGTTTCTGAATGGCCTGATCTTGACTTAGAGGCAAGAACGTTTACTGCGAAAATTCTCAGAGATGAATCTGAGCTTCAAGAAGCAGTGGCTTCAGATAAGTCGCAGGGTTCACAGGGTGATGAGTCATCGGTAGAGGAACTTGACCTTGAATCCAAGTCAGAGCTGTAAGGCATGGTTTCATTCAGCCATGACATGATTGATCCCAAGTGTAATCCTGATCGAGGATGGAAGGGTAACTATCAGCAAAGAACGTTTTGGAATTGCATCAACTAAGGAAAACCAAGTGGTTATGGTGTGCGTATGCTGTCGAGATTGGGGATGGAGATGCACACCATCAAGAAAATGAGGTCATGGGGAGGCTGTGAGAAAGGCAAGGTAGCGCCGGTAGAGATTTAAAATTTTCTCGAGAATTTTAGAGAGAAGCGAGCTATTCATTTTGCTTAGTTTTTGTTAATCGACCGGGTAATCTTATTTTAACTGGGCTATTTGCAAATGCGTGAAATAACGTTTGATTGTGGAATTTCTTCCTCGATGATAAAACCACAGGTGAAAAGCCAACGTTCCGATTTTGTTAGAATGCCCTAGTACACACACTTGGTTATGTAGTCAAACAGGGAAAAGCTGTAAATTTTTTTGATGGATGAACTTTTTATTGTGATGCTTTCGGAGACTACCGAAAATTACGTACTAGCCATAAGTGCTATGTTCGATTATTTTAATGGAGGCATGGAGTGGGCCTGTGTGTTTTGCTTAAACCTGATCTCGGGTCTCGGCCCGGCCTAGTTTAATGACCTCAACCGGTCATTGCCCCTCGTGCCTTAAAATGTCCACACCTTGCAGCGCTGGACGTTTGGGCCTTCCTCTACCCACTTCTTAGGCGTTTGTCGTATGGCCCGGCCCATTATTTGGCCTATACTTATCGGTCCGGCCCATTATTGGGCTTAACTTGGGTCCTCTTAGCCTTTGCTGCCGATGTCACCGCCTTCGGATCTCTACCCTCGGAGCCGAACTGATATCTCTGAAAACTCGGCGCGAATCCGAGCCTCGCGCCACGAGTTCCTCGATCAGCAGCTGCTCCGTCTTCTAGGGTTCGAGAGGGTCCGGAGGAGGTAGAGATCGAGAGAGAACGAAATCGATCCCCCCTCGCGATTCCCAACCGCCGGCGCTCAATCTCCAATCGCCCGCCAATGGAGGAAAACCCTTGCGGCGAGATCAGCTCCGGCGATGACAGCGTCGCCGATCAAAAACCGCGCTTCGTCACGGATGAATCCGCTCCGGTAGGACGCCAGATCGAAGCTCCGGGTCTCCATCAACCTGCCGGACAACGAAATCTCCCTCCTCCGCAGCCGGCGGAACCTGAGCTTCAGCGAATCGTCCGCCGCCGCCGTCGAATCTTCAAAGGGAAGGCTCCGGCGACGGCGAGGGTGAGCCTCGAGAACGGCGGTAGCGGCGGCGACCCCCGCGGCGGCCGGCAGGCGTACAGGAGCACGAGGACGGTGGTGGAGGTGCTGCGGGAGCTGGACGCGGACATAGTGGCGCTGCAGGACGTGAAGGCGGAGGAGGAGAGGGAGATGAAGCCGCTGTCGGAGCTGGCGGCGGCGCTGGGGATGAGCTACGCGTTCGCCGAGAGCTGGGCGCCGGAGTACGGCAACGCCGTCCTCTCCCGGTGGCCGATCAAGCACTGGAAGGTCCAGAAGATATTCGACGACACCGATTTCAGGTCCGTCATTTTGTTTTATTTTATTTTATTTAAAAATTTCTTAATTTCCATATATTTTTTACCTGTTATTCTTGCTATCATTTTCGTAATTATGGTGACGATGATATGCTCTCTTTCTCGTTGAGCAAGTGGTCTTCCTGGGCGATTTCGAATTTTAAATATATTTTCATTTATTTAAGGCGTCCATCGTTGAGAGTGAAGTTTGATAATATGTCATAATTAATATTCCCTTTGGGCATATTATATCATTTTGTTCTTACATTTTTCTAAGTGAAAAAGATTAATTTCGGTAGACCCATCTATAACAGTGCAAATCCATTTCGGACAATCAAAATTTTCGTTGAAATTAAGGTAAGTTGGATATAATAAAAATTCGCAAGACCAAAATTAAAAATAAAAACGTCTTTACCAAAAAAAAAAGAATTAAAAATAAAAACGTAAGTTTTGCCTAGCCATCCATCAGAATTTGTGGATGAAAATTTTGCCGTCACTTGGTTTATATTTTGCCTTTTTTTATCCTCCCCTTTTCTAGCTTCTCTGTTTGGAATTATCTGAATGGAGTTGTCCAAGAATTGATCTGGAAAGAATTTAGAATATTATTCACGAGAACCCCACCACCAAATTCAAGAACTGCCCAAGGCTGTAAGGCTTTTCTTCTACAGCCTTTTGCCTTCGGACAGCTTACGGAGAGCTCTCTGCAACACCGATGGTGGGCCTGTCCAAAGATCCCAGCACCAGCTGTGAGCAATGCCAGTCAGAATTAAAAATAAAATAAAATAAAATTAAGAAAAAAACCCAATTTTCTTTCTATGATTTTGGATGTGGGTTCTCTATACAATTGTCATCTATCGTTCCTCTTTTTTCATTTCCGGTTGCATTTAGTGGGTGGTAGAGAGTCAGCTTTAAAGATCATTCTCCATTAATTGCTGACTTAGTCAAGAGAATGCTTAGGAAGCTGCTAAATCATATATATATATTTGCTCTTTAGTATTTAAATAAGGAGTTGGGAAGATAAATGAAGGATGAGAGCTGTGCGTCCGTTAGATGAGGGCAGGGTAAGGTGTATGTAGGCAGGACAGTAACGTGGGGAGGATTTTGCCTTTGCTTTATTTTATGTATTTGCCAAATCAGATGTTTGACCTGAAGACTGTACAAGGACTACTCATCTTCAAGGAAAGGTACATTTCTCTCAAGCGAGACAGACCAGATAGAATCAACTTGCTTGAGACAGCAAGCAATTGCTCGTCATGGATCAATTTCTGAGATTTTTGCGTTCGATTAATTAAGCCGCATCTTAAACAGTGGAGGGATTATGCATTTGAAGTCCGAAGTCATTATTCGAGAAACTACTGTCCAAATATGTAATCCAAAACCATTTATTCTATTTCAGGCGTGCAAGGGACATGCAAATACGGTACGAGGGTGGACTACATTCTAGCATCACCAGATTGCTTATATAAGTTCATTCCTGGGTTGTATTTGGTCCTGTCATCGAAAGGGACATCGGATCACCACATCGTAAAGGTTGACGTAACGAAATGTGCAAACAACCCTTCCCACGAAAGCGACAGCAACAACAATAAAATTACCAAGAAAAGGCGACGACAGCGCAAGCACCAGACAGTCGTAAAGATCACAGGCACTGCTCCACCTTCAAAGGGTATCTGGACAACGAATACATTAAGCAAAGTCGAATGACATTACATGTATATCTTCCTTTTCTGTCCGCTCTTTTCTTGGCTGCTGCTGCTGCTATTGTTGCTGTTGAGTGATCTTGGGCATGCTGTCTTCGTCAATCTCTGTGTAAATCTTCGATTTTTTTGAGTTTAGAGTTGAAGAGGGGAGTGTTCTGGGGTGATGGCTTCCTCACATCCGTATAGATTTCAACATGACAGAAGTGAATTCTTACCTTTCAGCTGGGGATTGGAGCTGAACCGTCCTGGCAAGTTCTTTTTGAGTATTGTATATATATATATATTTTCGCTTGTAATTTTAACTGCAAGATTCAGATCAGTTTTTGTTGAGGGCGACATCTTGACTTGACTTTGCTGAGGTCAAGGTTAGAGAAAGCGATGTTGTATCTTAGATTTAACTAAAAGTCCTTGGAATAAAATTGCAAATTTCGAAAATTGAAATGATTTTTGTTAACCTGGACATCCGGCGATTGATAAAAGACCCAAAGATTTCAAATGAAATACCTTTAAAAAGCAAATATGGAAAAAAAGAAGCTGTAAAGTCCGGTGATTATGAATTCTAAACATTCGTGAAAGAATTCAATGTCTTCTTTCTTTTTCCTCCGATTTCAAAATTAGTATTGGAAAGAAGTGAAGTGGTAAGTACAATGTACTCCGATATCTTTAAAAATATCTTATGTGCTCTCCAATGGTAAAATATAGTTTTAAGGGGGAAATCAAGTATAGGAAGTAATTATTTTATAATAAAGTAGAGGATTACTGATTGATCCATGAAAAATAGAGAAAATCAATTATGGAAGCAAGCAAGGAGAGAGAGAGAGAGAGAGAGAGAGAGAGATTTTTATTGAAGCTCTAAGCATGGTCGAAGTCCATTGATGTCCCAATGACATGGAATAGAGTGATACAGCTAACGAAAATGTTTTCTTCTTATTCAAAATGAGAAATCATTTTTTTTTTTTTGAGTGGTGAGCGCTTTTCTATCAAAGATATTTGACGGTTGACTTTAGCATTTTTAACATCAAAAAGTGTTTTAAAAAATATTTTCATAGAAATTCTTTTTCAGCAAAACAAATGGAGCCCTAATGAGCATCATAAGTGAAAGTGTAATTAAAAGAGAAAGAAATAGATTTTCTATGTAATAGGCATTGTTGACTGATGTATAATGCTAATTAGCTTATGAATAAAAAAACTGCTTGTCCCTTATAATGGTTGTCAAATTAATCAGCATAGTAGAGGACACAAGTATCTCTCAGTTGGTGTATGCTCTTCAATCCTCCTTGATGTAATATATATATATATTTATAATTGTTGACTGATGGATAATGCTAATTAGCTTATGAATAAAAAACTGCTTTTCCCTCATAATGGTTGTCAAATTGCACACCTTGCATCAGCATAGTAGAGGACGCGAGTATCTCTCAGTTGGCGTATACTCTTCAATCCTTCTTGATGTAATATATATATATATATGTATGTATGTATATCTATATCAATTGAATTATTTATTTTGATTTTGCTTGGGATCAATTTAGAAAATCATGGGATCTAAAGCACAAATAACAAGAAGAGCAATAAAAAAAAAAAAAACAGTTAAGACATAGCGTCGATATCGTTGACCGGTAAGAATCCCCGGTGCTAGCGATCTTGAAGGTTTGCTACTCGGGGCCTCACTAACATATGACATGAAAAATAAAAATAAATGATTTTTTTAATGAGTGAGAAAGATAAATAATCATTAATATTTCATACTTCTGCCGTTTGTTTAAGGGCTATGCTAGTAGTCACACAAGCATCTAATGATGTTTTAACTGCACATGTTCTTCTTCTTCTTCTTCTTTTTTCCTATAGTAATATGGTCACTTATTAAAATGTTGTATCTTTTCCCTTTTTGTTGTGAATTTCCCCTTCTAGAAATCACGAACATGAGCACAAATTTTTTTTGTCCAAATAATTGGTCCATTCAGCACGTGCTGATACCTCTAATTTCTTTCTATATCATGAATAAAGCTTTGTAAGCTTGCTCAATATGGAGATAGAGTTTGTACCTGTATGAAGTTCAAGATGGCCGGGAGCAATCCGTGCCACCTGACCTCAACTTAAGTGCATCGCCTTGTCAACAATCAGTTCCTCCACAAGCGGAATTGATACACAATTTACGCCTGAATTGTCCTCTGCTCACCTTTCACTTGGGGACGTTTTTCCATGAATCTCTTCAGCTCCTCGAGCCACTTACCGAGGGCTCTTCCAAGTGAGGCCATCTGTTTATTATTGTTTGCTTCTGGAAGTCGGTTTATGGAGACCTTGATGTTCAGCCTATGAATTTTGCCGTCCATTAGATGAGTCTTGTTGTCATACTTTTTTTTTTTTTTTGGTCAGTCATAATCTACTCCTATTCTAATACTCACTCTTAGACTTTTGCGAGAAGCCCCTCCTTTTCTTTTCTCCTCCTCTTCTTCTTCTTCTTCTTTCTCTCTTTCTTCTTCTCTTATGCCGTCCCTCTCTCCCCTTCTTTCCTTCTCTCTTTCCCTTTTATCTCCTCCTTTTTCTTTTATTTTTCTTTTTATTTTTCTGTCTTTTCTTCCCCTCTCTCTCTCTCTCTCTCTTCTCTTTTCCCTCTCTCCGAAAATGCCTCCTTGCAGGCGTGAGAGTCAAAACAGGATGTGAGGGCACACTTGAAACTAATTCGTCCCCATCCCAACCCCTGAAAAGGTGAGGATGAAAAGGTGGGGATTCGAACCCCCCACCTCTCTTTCCATGTTGGAAGGGTGGCCACTGGGTTGTTGTCGTACTCTGAACACTTCGTTATGTGAGGTTTCAACTGTTCTTGCCTTCCATTCATGGTGTAGCCGAGCAACAAATGTCAAATGAACAGGAAGAGACAGCTCCACAGTCTCCTGTCACAACGGTCTTTCTCATTAGGATGATTCTCCAGTGAGCGTGACGAACTACGGGAACCTTTAGTTTCTCATCAAGAAACTCGATTCTTGAGATGTTTCCGTGTCATATCGTTTACTTTTTCTCCATCGCGTCGAACATAGTACCTACTCTGGCAATGAGCTTAACTATTCATCTCCATCTGAAAGCTACTTACCAACTTGATCAGATTCTTAATATAAATTACCTGCTTGTGCACACTATTTTACTTGGTGAATTCTGTCATCTGCACTAGTTTAAATACATGCATCGTTTGATAGCACAGGTACCTTTGTCGGCTTACGGCACGAGGAGTGGCAAAACTTTATTTGCCTCGTCAAGTCTTGCTTCAGAGGACATGAATATTCTTTCGATAGTAATTGTATGTTTATATGATCGTAATTGCTACCACTGGTAGAACACACTGCTAATGACAACATGATGGTCGCGGTGTGCATTCTAGTCGAACAACGTAGTTTCAACTTCGAGTTGTGATGCTAATTGTGTTTGCGCCTGTGGTTTAAGATGATGATGAGCAGAGCTGAATCTGACAAGCTACCTGCTATTCCTATCGGCTTTGTCGGATCAGGAGAGGTGGCAGGGTCCGCTCCACATCTCGTAACCGACGGTAATCTTGCTTGTCCTTCACTGGAGGCACAGGGAATGAGAATAAATGCTCCATTAGACGCTGCACATATGCCAATTTCGCTAGTTCTGAACCTCATTACAGGTGGCCCCCAGGCTGCAAACTTCAGGGGACCTTTCCAACTGTTGACTTTTGATGGCTCGAAGCTTGAGCTACTTGGATTCAAACCCTGTCTTTACTTTCTCTGAAGGCATTCATGATATTTAACGCTATTTAGCTCGATATTCAGCATCGTCGCCCTTACTTGTTTTGGACTTTCTACTGGCGAATCTCTTCATGTAAAGGTTTGGCTTGGCATTATACTAGTCAGCATACTTGCATAGACATGGTGGTTCTGTTCGTTTCCCCATCAGTGCATTCGACTCGTGGTGCATCAAATCTGAAAAAAGCTAGTAATATGCTATCAATCAATTTATCACTCAGTACATCTCTTTATACATATAGACACGGTTTGCCATTTCCAGAGTCGAGAGTTAGCTTTCGGGAGTGGTCTCGAACGATTTCGTATTCTCCAAACCGAGACTCGTTCAGTCATTGAAAGCCTTCAATTTTTAACCTTGTACTAGGATGGTCCTTTCTGCTTTATCTATTTGTAGATACTTTGAAAACCATTTGAAGCAATCGAAAAGACCTCGCAGAAAATGTTAATTGCTTTTGTACTTGGCGAGACGACCCAAGTTTTAAGCAGCAGCATGCGCTTTCGCTGCTTTTCTATGTTTTCTTAGTCCTGATGAATGACATTATTTGAATCTCAGTGGGGGAGTACCTCGCTAATTTGGCATCAGATCAGGGCTCTCTGTCTGCGATCTCTAAGTGAAGTGGATATCGCGGGTTCCTTATCGACATCAATGTCTGGAGGAATATGATACTTGTTTGGAAGCACGTAAGGCACCATCTCATGTCTTATCATCGAGTGAACGCATAAATTCTCACTGCATTTAGGGATTGAGCTTTTGTAATACATCACATGCTCTAAAACGACACTACCTGCTCAATTTCCATTCATCGTAAAGGCAAAATTGTCGGCCTACTCTGTCTTTCGTCTTTGACATGTGCCAGTCATTCATCGGTTAGGCCCTAACCCATCCCGTGACATGAGGTCAAAGTCGGAGATTGCTTGAGCATGTAGCAGTTGTAGAGGTGGGTGATCGAGCGGGGTCGAAGGGTGGGGGTGAGAGGTTTTGATGGAAACGAGAGAGATTCACATGAAACAAAAATTAAATGAATGCCATACAACATTCATTGTCATTTATAAAATATGAACATAATGAGTCTATCGGAAACACTAGTGCTATATGAAAAACATGTAAAAGCTTCACGGATTACATTGTGAATGATGATACATGTTGATAGTACTATTTAAATTTTGCACCTCATTTCTACGATAGGGGAACAATCACACAATACATGATTTCGTAAACTCATTGTCATGGTAAAATTGGTAACCGCCCGAAATTATCGAAGCACTTGACGAAGCTGAGACCGTTTCAAGTTCTATATCAGTGTCGACATCATCAATCGGCGCCTCTCTTGGATACAAAAGCGGTTTTGGAGGCAGCTGTAGTTTAGCCATATCTCCCTCAAGCATATCTAGGACTTTCCTCATCGATGGCCGATCATTAGGACTCAATTGTATACACCATGATGCAACGATTATCATCTTCCTCGTTGTTTCTCTTTCCTCTTCTATGACATCTACCATTTCAACCTCCTTTTCTTTGCCAAGCTGATCATAAACCCACAAAGGAAAGTAAATTTGACTTGAATGCTCTGCACGTGCATTTAGATTTCTCCTTCTACCGGCCATTTCCATCAACATCATCCCAAAACTATAAACATCGGCTTTATAAGAAATGCCACCAATGTCTTTATAGAATAGCTCAGGCGCCATATAACCCAAGGTTCCTCTTGCTGCAGTCAATGATACTATGCTGTGACCGGTGGGATAAAGTCTTGCAAGTCCAAAGTCAGAAATTTTCGGAGTGAAACTTTGGTCTAGGAGAATGTTGTGCGGCTTGATATCAAAGTGCAGAATTTGCATATCACATCCCTGATGTAGATATTCTATCCCTCTAGCTATGCCAAGAGAGATCTCATACATTTTCTTATAATCAAGAGGATCATCACCATCCTTATTCGAAATGTGTTTATCCAGGGAGCCATTCGGCATGAAATCATAGACTAGAGCTTGTTTGGAGTAATCGAAGCAAAAACCAACAAGTTGCACCACATTGACATGGTGGATCCTTCCAATTGTGGCCACTTCGCTAATAAAATCTTGGCTGTTAGATTCTGATTTGTTCAAAATCTTAACCGCAACTTCATTGCCACTTCGAAGGATTCCTCTGTAGACAGAACCATATCCCCCCTCACCTAACTTGTATTTGAAATTTTTTGTAATCTTCTTAATATCCGAGTAAGAGTACCTTATGGGTAAAAAGTTATTGTGAGCTTGTAGGAATTCTTCGATGTTTGCATCAATCGCTTGGTGCCTTCTCATCCACTTATAGATTAGAAGTATCAACACACATAGAACTCCGAGTACGAATTTTGCTGCAACGTAGTTGGCTGGATAGAAATTGTCCATAGATTAGCACGGTGCAATAAAAAAAAATTTTAAACGTAATTTTTTTTTTTTTTTTTTATCAGAGTGCTGCTTGAGATCTTCATAGTTGTGAGGAGAAAAGGGCTAGGAAGTCATACCCAAGACGAAGGCGAGGCTCCGACCCACATATGGCGCATAATAATGCCTGGCCCACATAGCATAATCTAAGGTGACCGAAAATGACTAATTAGAATCGACGATCAATCAATGAAGAATTAAATCTATCATTTTAGCATTTAAACATAAAAATAATTTACTATCCTAAATAGGTGCTCATATCGCAGCTTATTCTATTCACATGGGAAATCCATGTTACGGTAGCATGATATTTTCTCTAAAAAAATAAAATAAAAAACACGATCTCGCTTTTGTTCCCTCAAGACGTACCAAACAATTAATAAGTTCACATCTCACTGCAGCACAATTCTAATTTACAAACATCATTCAGGACGCGTGCAATTTATTCATCTACATAGGAGTAACAGCCATGCAATGGACACGAGCAACTATTAAATCAACCATTTTTCCCCAAACAAATATAAAGTAATAGTGTCAAATCCAGAAAAAAGGTTCATAAATTGTAAAATTAAAAAGAGCAATGCATGCCTAATCTACTAAGAAATCTTATTAGACTTTTCAAATTAAGTGATGTGGCAATTTTTTTTTTTTTTGCTGTTGTGTTTTTAGAGAAAATAGTGTCTTAATTTGTGGATTGTATTAAAAATCCCCAACTAAAACTTGCCACATCTCTTGGTAAGTAAATTTTGGTAAGATCTCTTAGTAAAGCTAGGATTTAAGAAAAGGAAGAAGAAAGAAGAAGAAGAAAGAAAGAAAGAACACCTTTAAGGGGAAGTCCCTTTGGAAATAAATGTCCCCGCAACTCTCCATTCGGTATCCGAAACTTAAGTAGCGACACCTAAAAGCTCTTCTTGACAAATCCCACAACATTCCCCCATAGGAGAGATTGAATCCCTCGGCCATCTTGTTGTGGAGGTCCTTGTATGTTAAGCTCCCATTCTGATCCCCTTCCCGCCCCGAGATTTGATCCGATGCGTATGCCGTCATGGTTACGGTGCAGGAGTCCTTGAAATCCCCTGCTTTTAAGTTCTGTACAGCGTATGAGTACACCTTCATTTGGGAAAAATAAGGAGGCGTGTCGGCAGAGTATCCCTCAATACATGGTCTGGTATCGACATATAAACTAGAAGCAATGGGTTGGGAACACTTCATGAAGGCCACCACCGTAGCGTGTCCACCAGCGTATCTATCATCATAACTGAAGTTGGAGTACGTCAATGGGTAACGAGGGAGGGACGAGCAATTACCCTTTTGCAGTCCATCGTCAACCACCGTGATATTACCATCGAAGTAATATTGGTCATAATAGAAACCGTAATGGATCGACTTCACATAATATCGGCCAGCATATAGATATAGAATAGTGCGGTTATTTTCACAAGTTAGCTCATACCGAGAGTTGCCGCAATGTTTTGGATCGCCTTTCAATCGAAAAGGATAACTTATGTTATGGATCTCACCGCAAGATGAAGGGACGCACAAATGATTGTTCTTCGCACTGCAACTCATCCCTAATAGTAGCAGAACATGCGATACGAGAAGTAAAACACGGAGTGTAAATATGGAGCTGAGAGAAATAATCATCTCTTTATCGTTTGGTCTGGTGCAATGGAGGTTTTAGCTCATTTGGTAATGCGAGAGAGGCTTAATAAAGGGTTGGGAGTCGTCGGTCATCGAAATGTCCAAGTCAACCCTAAAACAAAGTCTAGCGAAGAAAGTCTTAAAAAGTATGGCCCAGCTAAAACACGGTCTCGGAATTAGTGATGGATAGCTTTCACATTCATTACGGAGGAAACCTCTCTGCATTTTCCAAATTTGATTTTTCTTGGCAAATTAATTCTCTCTTTATTTTAGTATCGTAAAAAAGAATCGGTTTCAATGTTTTGTACCCTAAACTCAATCAAAATCCTTTCAAATACGGCATCCGGCATTCTATTTTATTTTCAAGGCCAATGTTTCGTAAATGTCGTTTCATTAAATTTTGAAGACGAAAAGAAAAAGGATGATGTATTTCATCGTATAAGATTTTTTCATTTTTGATAAAAAAAGAAATTAGTAACCAAGAAAGAGGATCATGTTAATTAACAGGTACATAGATTTTAACTCATATAATGTGGCTTTCCGCAAAAAGAAAAATAAGGAGCGGGTGCTTCTTGCTCATGGATGTTGTGAAACTTTATGAAAGAAAGAAAGCAATATGGTAAATTCTCAACTAGCAATGGGACCAACACATCTCGATTAGAAACTCACTTGCGTTCGTGACACACAGCAAAGGACTATAGACGCAACATTTGAATTCACAAAAATAATGTGATGTTTACTTATTCACTATGCTTAAATTTTAAAATCACTCTTTTGTAATTGTGCTATAATTATGAATATGACTGTCATCTCTTTTCCATAATTGAACCACTTAATGAATGAACAAACTGATCTCAACAAAAAAGGCAATACGATAATTTCTCAACCAACGATCAATCGATGCGGGTCTCAATTAGAAATTCACTTGCTTCATCATTCTTGACACACGCAAAGACTATAGGTGTAATATTCACATACACAAAAATCAACTAATACGTACTTATTCACTGTCAATTGAAATATCATTCTTGTGGATCAATCAATCACTCGCCTATAAAATAATCTCATCTTTTTCTTGCAATAAATCAAACCAACCTATTACAATATCCAATTGAAATGTGCCACATCACTCAGTAAGTAAATTTTTATACGATCCCTCAGTAGAGCTAACATTTAAGAAAAGGATGAGGATGAAGAAAGAAACAAAGAAAGAACTGGGAAAGTCAGCTTACGGGAATCATGGTGTCTACACCTCTCCCTTTGGTATCCGAAACCTAAGTAGCAAAACTCGAAACTTGTTGGTGGCGAGAGTTTATAATAGGAGATAGTGAATCCCTCGACCATCATGTTGTGGAGGTCCTTATACGGTGAGCTTGCACGATTATACCGATCCTTTTTCCACCCTGGGATATAATGCGGTATTAAAGCCTTTATGGTTATGGTGTAAGTATCCTTGATGTCCCCTACTCGGAGATCAAACCCATGTACAATGTATGAGTACACCTTCATTTGGGAAAAATAGGGGGCATATCGGAAGGATATGCTCCCTCAATACATGGTTCAGTATTGACTTACGAAGTAGAAGCAAGGGGCTGTGAGCACTTCATGAAGACCACCGGCACAGCTAACGAACCGTATGGATCATTATCACTAAAGTTGGAGAGCGCCAATGAGTAATGAGGGAGGGATGAGCAATTACTTTTTTGCAGTCCATCGTCAACCACTGTGATTTTGCTGTCAAATAAACATTTGCTAAGATTGGAACGGTAGTAAATTGATTTCACATAATATTGGCCGGCATATAGATATAGAACAATGCAGATTATTTTCATAAGCTAGCTTATGTTCATAGTGGCCGCATCCTTTTGGGTTGCCTTTCAATTGAAAGGGATAGCATATGTCACGAACCTCGCCGCAAGATGAAGTGGCAGACAAGTAATTCTTCCACGCACCGCAACTCATCCTGAGTAGCAGCAGAACATACAATATGAAAAGCAAAACACTGAACATGCTTATGGAGCTTAGAGATTTAATCATCTCTCTATCGTTTGATCCGACGCAATGAAAATTTTTGCTAATTAGTAATGTGATGGAGGCCCAAGAAAAAGAATGAAAAGACCTGGAGCCCTCGGTCATACAAATGTCTAAGTCAACCAATAAAGCAAAGTCTAGTGAAGAAAAAGTGGATATCACGTGGAAATTGCAGTCAAGGTCAAGGTGTCAAGACATGGTGTTGAATTATTTATGCTTAGCTTTCGCATTGATTAAAAATTAAACTTTTTTGCAATGTTCAGATTGAATCAAAATCCTTTCGAGTGAGGCAATGACGTTCTATTTTCTTTTCAAGACTAATATTCCATAAGTGTCCCTTTGTTAAATTGTGAAGACGAAAAGGAAAAAGATGTCGTATTTCATCATCTAAGCTTTTTTTTTTTTGACAAAAAACAGAAATTGGTAACAAAAATAGACTATGAACAAGAATATTAACTTGTATAATGTCGCTTTTGGCAAAAGTAAAAGGAAAATAAGAAATAAGTGGTTCTTGGATGGTGTAACACATTATGAAAGAAAGAAAGCAATACGATAATTTCTAGCGGTGGACCAACACGCCCTGACTAGAACCTCACTAACTTCGTCATCACGCAAACACTATAGATGCAAATTTCCAAGTCAACCATCAACACAGAGTCTAGCAAAGAAAAAGTGGGTCTCATGTGGAATTTCAGCCCTTGCAGTCAAGGCAACAAAAACACGGTGTTGGAATTATTTATGGCATGGCTTTCACATTGATTAGAAAAGAAACTTCTCTGCATTTTTCATATTTAATTTTTCTTGGCAAATTGACTCTTTAGGAATCAATTTTAGTCCGGTAAAAAAAGAATCAATTGGAATGTATGTACTCTAAATTGAATCAAAATCCTTTCAAGTGAGGCATTGGCATTCAATTTTATTTTCAAGGCCAATATTCCATGAGTGTCAGTTTGATAAATTGTGAAGATGAAAAGGAAAAAAATGTCACATTTCACCATATAAGCTCATTTTCATACTGACATAAAATAAACTCTTTAAATAAAAAATAAAAGGAAAAATAGGAGTTAGTGCTTCTTGAATGGTGTAACAAGTTATGAAAGAAAGAAAACAATATAATAATTTCTAGCAATGAACCAAACACCTTGATTAGAACCTCACTAACTTAGTCATCATGCAAAGACTATAGATGCAAATTTCCAAGTCAACCATTAACACAAAGTCTAGTGAAGGAAAAGTGGGTCTCACGTGGAAATTGCAGCCCTTGCAGTCAAGGTGACAAAAACACGGTGTTTGGAATTATTTATGGAGAAAAGAAACTTTTCTGCAATTTTCAGATTTAACTTTTCTTGGCAAATTGACTCTTTAGGAATCAATTTTAGTTCCATACAAAAAGAATCGATTGGAATGTTATGTACTCTAAATTGAATCAAAATCCTTTGAGGCATTGGTGTTCAATTTTATTTTCAAGGCAATATTCCACGAGTGTCACTTCCATAAATTGCAAAGAAGAAAAGGAAAAAAACGTCATATTTCACCATATAAGCTTTTTCATCACTGACAAAAAAAAAATGGAATTGGTAACAAAAATAGACTATTAAAGGGAACATTAACTTGTATAAAATAATGTCACTCTTTACAAAAATAAAAGGAAAACTAGGAGTTAGTGCTTCTTGAATGGTGTAACAAGTTATGAAAGAAAGAAAACAATATGATGATTTCTAGCAATGGACCAACACACCTTGATTAGAACCTCACTAACTTAGTCATCATGCAAAGACTATAGATGCAAATTTCCAAGTCAACCATTAACACAAAGTCTAGCGAAGGAAAAGTGGGTCTCACATGGAAATTGCAGCCCTTGCAGTCAAGGTGACAAAAACACGGTGTTGGAATTATTTATGGAGAAAAGAAACTTCTCTGCAATTTTCAGATTTGACTTTTCTTGGCAAATTGACTCTTTAGGAATCAATTTTAGTTCCGTACAAAAAGAATCGATTGGAATGTTATGTACTCTAAATTGAATCAAAATCCTTTCAAGTGAGGCATTGGTGTTCAATTTCATTTTCAAGGCAATATTCCACGAGTGTCACTTCCATAAATTGCGAAGACGAAAAGGAAAAAAATGTCATATTTCACCATATAAGCTTTTTCATCACTGACAAAAAAATGGAATTGGTAACAAAAATAGACTATTAAAGGGAACATTAACTTGTATAAAATAATGTCACTCTTTACAAAAATAAAGGGAAAAATAGGAGTTTAGTGCTTCTTGAATGGTGTAACAAGTTATGAAAGAAAGAAAGCAATTTGATAATTTATGGCAATGGAATCGACACACATTGACTAAAACCTCACCAACTTTGTCATTGCACGATGACTATACATGCAATATTTGAGTTCACCAAAAAAGAAAAAAGAAAAAAAAGACGTTTACTTAACCACTATCAACTTCAGTATTGTGATCTCTCTTTTGTAATCGTGCTAGATCTATGAACAATATTGTCATCTCTTTCCCAGAATAGAACCACTTAATAGTGAACTTAGGACTTAATCATATAGAAAATTAAGGATTAGAATCATATAGAAAATTAAGGATTAGTCTCTAAAATAAATAAATAAAAGTATATAATTTTCATTAAAATGCATTGCGTTTTCATTAGATTGCATCATGTTCCTAATTTTATTCTTCCGCGGCCCAGCTCGCTGTTCTTCCTTCTTCCTCCTCCTTCCCTCGCTCGGACGCGCTAGCTTCAGGACAAAACAGAGAGATGGTCGCTGGCCGAAGGACGCAAGGACGCGAGGCTGCGCGCGATGTTCGCCCAGGAATGTCGTGCGGTACGAAGCCAGCCGGTCTCGTCCTTGAAGAAAGAGAGAGAAACGAGATAAATGGATGAGAAATGCAGCAAAGGGAGGGGGGTCTCTCTGGTTTCTTTGGGTTTGTTCGGCCGAGGAAGAGCAACCAAGAGAGAGAGAGAGAGAGAGAGAGAGCTGGTGAGAGTGAGAAGGCGAGCTCGAGAGAGAGAGAAGGAGCGACCCAGAGAAGAGAGCGAGCGAGCTCGAGAGGGGAGACCGAGATGGTGGATAGCGAGGGAGAGCGGGAGAGAGAGGCGACTGCGTTCTCGAGTTCTTCGCGGGAGGCTGGAGAAAGCGAGAGCAATAGAGAGAGTGAGATCGGAGAGAGTGAGCAAAGGGTGAAGTCGAGAGAGAACCGAGAGTGAGCGGAGGGATGGACTGAGAGACAGCGAGACCCAGAAGCCGAACTTCGTCCTCGGACAAGCGTTACCCGGCCATCCCCAACATAAACCGGCGATCTTCAGCCAACACCCTCGAGCCTGTGGCTGCCTATTCCTCGGCGCCCGAATTCCCGGCAAGTTTTCTTTAGGTTCAATCCACTTTAATTCCGATGATCCTGGCTCGGTGCAACATCGAGGCTGACGACCATAGCTCGTTTCGCTTCAGGCTCACCTTCTGGCCGTCGTCGCCGAGCCGAGTAGGGATATTCGTGGTCGAACACTTCTCTCTGGGAACTCCGTTTCTTGGTTTTATTTAAAACGGAACCGAAACGATAGCTGGGTCTCGTTCCTTGGTCCACGAGCATGCTCGGTTTGAACTAGCAGTCCCTTTTGTCGAGTTTGAGTGTCACTTGCTGTTCTCTTTTGAGTCGGGACACGAGCTAGAGTCTAGAATGGGTTTACAACCTCTCCATAATCCGTGCTCATCGCATGCCCGATATAATGCCTCAGTTAGTGTTATTCTAAAAATGAGACGAGGTTTTGTTTGTCTCCGTGAAAGCATACCATGGATCTGTCTGACATATTTTCATCGACTTGAAATGTCGTAAGACGAGCTCGACAGCAAAGTGGAGGTTCATCGGTATGCCATGTCACTTTTAGTCGAACGCCTAAGACTTGCTCGATGAAATGTTTCTGAGAGAATTGTTTAAGAAATGGCTTCTATTTTCGCTCGAATGCGAAGGTACCGCTTGATGCAGTTCGTCTGGGGTCATTAGTTGTTAAGCTCGATTTTCACGAGCAATGAATTCACTGCATCTCTGCATTTCGTTCGAGACATGCTGTGTATTTTTCATTGAACTTGATGAGTGGTGGCGGCGGCCTGCGTGATGGTAGACGTTGGCAGCGAATTTGGTTTTGCGGTGGTGAGCCAAGATGGCTTGGTGACGGCCGGCGACGTTGGGTGTTGTCGTTGATCCGTTTAAAGTTCTGCCGTGGGTCGGTCCGGCGAAATTCCAGTGTGGAGTTCGTCGGTGTGGGAGGCTTCGGTAAAGGACGTAACAGGGGAGTTGGCACGAAGAAGAAGAAGACGTTGAAAGGCTGAGAGAGAATAAAAGAAAATCACGAAAATAGGCCTGGTGCAGACGTTCGTGGAAAGAGGATGGGAAGATGGGCTTGAGGTTTTGTTTCAGTAGATTTAGGTTTGGTTTAAGTTGGGCGGACTTGGGCTGGGCTTAATTTGTGAATTTTTGGGCTGGGTTTAAATTTTCGTGAAGTGGGTCTTTGAGAGTCCATTACTAAAATGGAGGTCTGTTTTAATAGAGCCCAATTCATGTTCCCGGTCCAAGCCCGCAAAGCCCATAGCAACCCATGTTCGGACCGGACTTGGGGCCCAGCCCGAGTTTCTATTTTCGGAATTAATTTTTTAAAAAATTTAAGAGAACTTATTTTTTTCTAAAAATTAGGAAAAAGCTTAAGAGCTGGTTTTTTTAGTAAATACTCTTAAAATGTGTGAAAGTCCTTGATAAGAAAATTGTGCTCAAGAATTGAATAAATTCTTACGACTTTACCATAGGATTCTGATTGTCCTTAAAAATAAATGCCCTTGATTACGCACTTTCAATGTTGATTATGGGCTCCCTTTAGCTTAGTTAGAGATTGCATGCTCCTTATTTGGTAATATTAGATCTTTGTTTTCCCATGCAATTTATTTAATACTTTCCTTGATTGTTGATTGTTATTTTAATGATTGCACACCCACATGATTATCTCATAGTGGATAGGTTTAAAATCAATCCAAACTGCCTGACAATTTTTTTTTTTTTTTTTTTTGTGAAGTGAAATATATTAGATACCAAAATGGCATTTCATGAATTAGTGTAATTAAGTTATCGACCTTAAATTCTTTGGTTACATAGGAAGTGAAGCATGCTCATATGTTTTACTTGATTTCTAGCTACCCCAATAGGCTAGTAGAAACTCCTTATTGAAAAATTCTCATAGCATCAATTTGAATAACCAATGTGATGCGAAGTATGAGTTTAGGAGAGCTTACATCTAAAACGAGGGTTATAGGCCTGTCTTTTAGGCAATACCCTTAAACCTAATTTCCTTATTACCGAAAGGTAGGTCATAACACCTCCTTCATAATCATCTTTCATCTCTGAATGTGTGGAATTAGAGGTGTCATGCATTTTTAAATGAGACGATCAGCCGATTTACCACTATGAACATAACAGTGGAAAGTTTGGAAAATATATTCATAGAAATTTTTTTCAGCGATATAGACGCGCTTTCGAATAATTGTAATTAGCACTTACCATATTTTTTTCTCAAGCTAATGGGTACCATTATATATAATTGAAGAGATTGAAATGGATTTTCCATATAATACAACCAAGTTCATTTTAGTTGACGCATCCAATGACGTTTTAACTGCACATGTTTAATTGTTTATAGTAATATTATTACTGATTACATTTTTCATATTCCCCTTTCTAAAAATTGGTTTGTTGTGCAAGCATCTCCACACGCGTCGCGATTACTCAAATCTTTAAGCGGAAAATCTCTTGGTCAAAGTATCCTAAATTATCTCTTGCACGTATGCCAAAACATTTGGACATACATTATGCAAATTGATGTATCAACTATAGGTCCATTCAGCGCCATATAATACTATAAAAAAAATGATAATGTATTTTGCAGTGTAAGGTTTTTCAATTTTGACAAAAATAAAATTGGATAATGAAAAGATAAATAACAGCACCTGAAGACTATTATCGCACGTCCTAACCTCCAAAAAATATGGAATTGTATGGTGCTAATTAACGGCAACATAAATTTTATAGAATTTGAGGTCGCCTTTCGTGAAAATAAAAAGAAAAATAAGGAGTAGGTGCTTCTTGCCGCTTGGGCAATGCAACACATTACAAGAAAAGAAAGAGGGCCACATGATGATTTCTCAGTTAGATATAGACCGACCAACGCATGCCTTGATTAGAAATTCACTTGCTTTGTCATTGCCCTACACACATAAAGACTATAGGTGCTTTTTCACTATCAATTGAAATATTATTCTCACAGATCAATCAATCACTCTCCAATACAATAATCTCATCTCTTTCCCGCAGTAAGATTGCTCTATGAAAAAACTGAAAAGTCTTGACAATAACGTCATTTTATTGAACGAAAGATGCTGTTGCCTGCTTCAAAATCATCTTCCATCTCCGAATGTGAGGGATTGGAAGTGTCATATAAGCTCAACTGAGACTATAAGGAAGAGCAATGAGTAAATAACTTGGAGTGCTGCCATTTTCATTCTCTGTTGATGGCTGCTTGAATATGCTCAAGACTCCTCCCTTTCGTTTCAGGAACACCATCCCGCAGCGTTAATCGCTGCATAAAGAAGGAAGGTACTTGTGAAGCAAAGCTAGCAGGGTTATTGTCTTTTGACAAGTTTTTCGGATGCATATCAACATTTTTTCTCATGGGAAGAATGCTCTATTATATACTACTTGTCTATTAATCATTTTGCAGAAAAACGCACTTTTCTTTTCTAAATGACACTTCAAACCAATTTCGTGATATTCGAATGTAGGTAGAAGTTGCTATAAACACGTTCATTGCAATAAATGGACCGAATATGCATTCGAGAGCGTGAAGAACGGAGTGATAAACACCTTTACCTGCAAATAGTATTGAAGAGTTTAGGAAAAGCTAAGTCTCAAGTCTGAAGTTTGGTTGAATCCGTGCAAAAACTCATGTTCCAATGTGACAAAATGTTTATTGAGCTAAATTTGGTAAATTCAAGAATTTTATGGTAAAATTTAACGAAAACTAACATGGGGTAAATGGGTTATGTGTGTACCAGTTTGCATTTTTAGTGACCCAAAAATTAGTTTTGAGTAAATTTGTCACACATATACCAATTTGAGATTTTTCGTGATATTAACCCTTTGGATTTCCATATGAACTTGCCACTTTAACTGTCTATATCATCCAACTCAATAATTTAATAGTAAAATTTCACAAAAGCTAAGGGAGGGTAAATGTGTCACACGTCTACTAGTTTAAAGTTTTTTATGACCCAAAATTTAGTTAGGGATAAAATTTTCACGATGTATAAGTTTGGGGTTTTTCATAATATTAACTCCATATTAAAAAGAAGAATTTGTTTTCCCATACTCCTTTTTCCATGTGCACACTCACACATAATTGAGGACCATTCTCGTGTAACTGTGTTAGATCTATGAACAATTTTGTCATCTCTCTGGAACTCCGTTGCTTGGTTTTATTTAATTCGAATTATTTTTAATTTCCTATTTCTTTTCTTTTTTAATTTACTTTTTTTTCTTTTTCTTTTTTTTTTTTCCATTTTCTTCTTTCTTGGCTAGTCGTCGACCGTTGCCAGGCGAACCTCGAGCTTGTCGATCTCAAGTGTGCTTTACATTCTTGCTTATCATTTTCTTTATTTATTCTACCTGCAGTTGTACATTACTTAAGCAAATGGCTCTATATGCTTTGCTTCTTTTTTCTTTTGTTTATTAGAACACAAAAGACATAGAGGGAGAACAGGTCACTCAACTGGAAGATTCTCATGAGGGTTGTACATGCTTTGCTTCTTTTCTTTTTTGCTTCTTTTTAAAATCCATACGAACATTTTTTAGAGTAGATGAGCGTTTGACAACAATGAGAAAACAAAGATATGAAGTAAGTTTGCCTGGATTTAAATGCAAGTTCATATTTGATGGATTTATAGGTCGATAAGTGATGCATGCCTAAGTGGTGAAGTTTTAAATATATTTTCCTTACCGAACACTGGAAAATATTTTCAAAAACATTTTCAAGTTTTAACCGAACACCAGAAAATATTGTCATTTTCCTGAAAAATAATTTTTGAAAAAATATTTTCCGGAAATGGTCAATTTTTCACAAAACAAACAGACCCTCGGGTAAGAAAGAGAGAGCCAGAGGTCAAGCTGAGGACAACTCCATAGTTTCTGCTGTGCAGCTTTTAGGAGATGACGGTTAGTTCTCTTGTAACCTTCCCGAACATCAAGCCAGAAGACATGGATGCCAGGGGCATACTCAAGCAGTCTCCCTTGCACCCGATCAACGGCCAGGATCACCTTACGAAGCAGCAGAAGTTCACCAGATTGAAGCTCCGGGTCTCCATCAACTTGCCGGACAATGAAATCTCCCTCCTCCGCAGCCGGCGGAACCTGAGCTTCAGTGAATCGTCCGCTGCCGAACCTCCGACTTCTCCTTCTCCACCTCCCCATTCCTCGTCCTTGGCCTCAGCGTCGATCGGTCGAATCTTCAAAGGGAAGGCTCCGGCGACTTCGAGGGGGAGCCTTGAGAACGGCGGTAGCGGCGGCAACCCCCGCGGCGGCCGGCAGGCGTACAAGAGCACGAGGACAGTGGTGGAGGTGCTGCGGGAGCTGGATGCGGACATAGGAGCTGCAGGACATGAAAGCGGAGGAGGAGAGGGAGATGAAGCCGCTGTCGGAGCTGGTGGCAACGCTGGGGACGAGCTACGCATTCACCGAGAGCTGGGTGCCGGAGTACGGCAACGCCGTCCTCTCCCAGTGGCCGATCAAGCACTGGAAGGTCCAGAAGATATTCGACGACACCGATTTCAGGTTCGTCATTTTGTTTTATTTTATTTTATTTATTTATTAATTTCCATACATTTTTTACCTGTTATTCTTGCTATCATTTTCGTAATTATGGTGACGATGATATGCTCTCTTTCTCGTTGAGCAAGTGGTCTTCCTGGGCGATTTCGAATTTTAAAAGATATTTTCATTTATTTGAGGCGTCCACCGTTGAAAGTGAAGTTTGATAATATGTCACAATTAATACTCCCTCTAGGCATATTATATCATTTTTTTCTTACATTTTTCTAAGTGAAAAAGATTAATTTCGGTAGACCAATCTATAACAGTGCAAATCCACTTCGGACAATCAAAATTTTCATTGAAATTAAGGTAAGTTGGATAAGGTAAGTTGGATTTAATAAAAATTCACAAAACCAAAAATAAAAATAAAAAGGTAAGTTTTTGCCCAACCATCCATCAGAATTTGTGGATGAAAATTTTGCCGTGACTTGGTTTATATTTTATCTTTTTTTTTTTTTTTATCCTCCCTTTTCTAACTTCTCTGTTTGGAATTATCTGAATAGAGTTGTCCAAGAATTGATCTGGAAAGAATTTAGAATATTATTCACGAGAACCCTACCACCAAATTCAAGAACTGCCCAAGGCTGTAAGGCTTTTCTTCTACAGCCTTTTGCCTTCGGACGGCTTACGGAGAGCTCTCTGCAATACCGATGGTGGGCCTGTCCAAGGGTCCCAGCACCAGCTGTGAGCAATGCCAGTCAGAATTAAAAATTAAGAAAAAAACCCAATTTTCTTTCTGTGATTTTGGATGAGGGTTCTCGATACAATTGTCATCTATCATTCATCTTTTTTTCATTTCCGGTTGCATTTAGTGGGTGGTAGAGAGTTAGCTTTGAAGATCATTCTCCATTAATTGCTGACATAGTCAAGAGAATGCTTAGGAAGTTGCTAAATCATATATATATTTGCTCTTTAGTATTTAAATAAGGAGTTGGGAAGATAAATGAAGGATGAGAACTGTGCGTACGTTAGATGCGGGCAGGGTAAGGTGTATGTAGGTAGGACAGTAACGTGGGGACGATGTTGCTTTTGCTTTATTAATTGCTGACATAGTCAAGAGAATGCTTAGGAAGCTGCAATGAAGGATGAGAACTGTGCGTACGTTAGATGCGGGTAGGGTAAGGTGTATGTAGGTAGGACAGTAACGTGGGGACGATTTTGCTTTTGCTTTATTAATTGCTGACATAGTCAAGAGAATGCTTAGGAAGCTGCTAAATCATATATATTCTTCTTCTTCTTCTTCTTCTTCTTCTTCAGAATGCGATGTTGTCTCTTAGATTTAACTAAAAGTCCTTGGAATAAAATTGCAATTTTCGCAAATTGAAATGATTTTTGTTAAGCTGGACATCCAGCGATTGATAAAAGACCCAAAGATTTCAAATGAAATACCTTTAAAAAGCAAATATGAAGAAAAAGAAGCTGTAAAGTCCGGTGATTATGAATTCTAAACATTCTTGAAAGAATTCAATGTCTTCATTCTTTTTCCTCGGGTTTCGAAATTAGTATTGGAAAGAAGTGAAGTGATACGTACAATGTACTTTGATATCTTTAAAAATACCTTATGTGCTCTCCAATGGTAAAATATTGTTTTGAGGGGGAAATCAAGTATAGGAAGTAATTATTTTATAAAAAAAGCAGAGGATTACTGATTGATCATAAATAGAGAAAATCAATTATGGAAGCAAGCAAGGATGTGAGAAAGAGAGAGAGAGAGAGAGAGAGAGAGAGAGAGAGAGAGAGAGAGAGATTTTGTTGAAGCTCTAAGCTTGGTCGAAGTCCATTGATGTCCCGATGACATGGAATAGAGTGATACAACTAATGAAAATGTTTCTTCTTATTCAAAATGAGAAATCGTTTTTTTCGATTTCGAGTGGTGAGTGCTTTTCTACCGAAGATATTTAACGGTTGACATTACATTTTTAACATCAAAAAGTGTTTAAAAAAATATTTTCATCGAAATTCTTTTCAGCAAAACAAATGGAGCCCTAATGAGCATTATAAGTGAAAGTGTAATTAAAAGAGAAAAGAAATAAATTTTCTATATAATAGACATTGTTGACTGATGTATAATGCTAATTAGCTTATGACTAAAAAACTGCTTGTCCCTTATAATAGTTGTCAAATTAATCAACATAGTAGAGGACACGAGTATCTCTCAGTTGGTGTATGCTCTTCAATCCTCCTTGATGTAATGCATATATATTTATAATTGTTGACTGATGGATAATGCTAATTAGCTTATGAATAAAGAACTGCTTTTCCCTCATAATGGTTGTCAAATTGCACACCTTGCATCAGCATAGTAGAGGACGCAAGTATCTCTCAGTTGGCGTATACTCTTCAATCCTCCTTGATGTAAGAGATATATATATATATATATATATATATATCTGTGTGTGTGTGTGTGTATCTATATCGATTGAATTATTTATTTCGATTTTGCTTGGGATCAATTTAGAAAATCATGGGATCTAAAGCACAAATAACAAGAAAAACAATAAAAAAAACAGTTAAGACATAGCGTCAATATCATTGACCGTAAGAATCCCGGTGCTAGCGATCTTGCAAGTTTCCTACTCGGGGTCTCACTAACATATGACATGAAAAATAAAAATAAATGATTTTTTTAATGAGTCGAAAGATAAATAATCATTAATATTTGATACTTTACCGCTTGTTTAAGGGCTATGCTAGTAGTCATACGGGCATCTAATGACGTTTTAACTGCACATGTTTTTTTTTTCCTATAGTAATATAATCACTTATTAAAATGTTGTATCTTTTCCCTTTTTGTTGCGAATTTCCCCTTCTAGAAATCATGAACATGAGCATAAATTTTTTTTGTCCAAATAATTGGTCTATATAGCACGTGCTGATATTTTTAATTGCTTTCTATATTATGAATAAAATATTCAGTGATGATTGGTCAAATCATTAAATAGAAAAATCTCTTGAAGAAAAGTATTCTAGATTATCTCAAGCACGTATGCCAAAGATCTAGACATACATTATCGTAATTTAGAGTGCAAGATTGGCTCTCTCTTTGTTACCAATTTCATAACTCATAAGTGTCCATTTGCAACAGGATGGTATTTGTCCTTTTACAGAGCCAATGTGTGACCGCCAAAGATGAAAATCAACTTCAAAATCAGCAATGACCAGGAGTAACCATCATCGATGACGCCTTCTTAAGTGAACACTTAAAAAAGTTTAGTCTCTTTAAATAAGAGGTATTGTGTGTAGATATCATGAATAATGGCAAAATTTTCAAAAAAGTCCTAAATCTGTTGCATTTTTGCCAATTACGCCCTAAACATTTTAATTATACCAATTGAATTCCAAACCTTTTCACATTTTGCCAACTAAGTTTATTCAGTCAATTTTAATAAAAAATTACTGATATGAATGTCATCGCCTTATGTTGGATGGTTGGTGCTGATGTTGATAAATTTTTATAATTTTTTAAAATGGATTTTTTTTCTTATCATGGTCGATGAGAGTCGTCAGGTCCTCATAGCCGCTAGCGAAGATCTAGTGACCCTCGTTGGCCACAGTAAAAAAAAAGGTAAAGGAGGAAAAGAGAAAAAAGGAAAAAGAGGAAAAGGAAAAGAAAAAAAGTCAAAAAGAAATTCAAAAAAGCATTAAAATATTATTAAAAATTATCCACGTTATACCGGCTATACCATGTAAAATAACAGGTGTCCATGTTAGTGATTTTTTAACAAAATTCAATTGGCATAAATAAGAAGTTAACGACTGAATTAGTAAAAATGTGATGAGTTCAAGATTTTTTTGATAATTTTCCCTATAAATAACTAGCATCTCTTTCCCTTCCTGATTCTAATGATAGTTTGAACAGGGCAAAGTCTGAAACTTATTGAAAGAACTTAATCTCCAAAAGAGATGAAACTCAATATCTAGTATGAACTTCACACTATTTGCGTCCGGTCACGTAGCATTGCTACAGTAGATTGTTTGGAGACATGTTTCAGTTGGTCTTTCTGTATGCTAAACATGATATCATAAACAAACCACCGAGAAGGTTAGTTTGTAGCCTTTATTTATTGTTTTGCCGAGCACGTCCTTCCATCATCTTTCGATAAATTCTCAAGTGGCCTTTGTAGAGAAAAGTTTTCATCTCGGCTCGCTGGCAAAATGAAAATTGTAAAGGTCATGAGTAAACGGTCAGGATGAGCAACCAGCACTGTAAGCTTGCTCAATATGGAGATAAAGTTTGTACCTGTATGAAGTTCAAGATGGCCGGGAGCAATCCGTGCCACATGACCTCAACTTAAGTGCATCGCCTTGTCAACAATCAGTTCCTCCACAAGCGGAATTGATACACAAGTTACGCCCGAATTGTCCTCTGCTCACCTTTTACTTGGGGACGTTTTTCCATGAATCTCTTCCAGCTCATCGAGCCACTTATCGAGGGCTCTTCTAAGTGAGGCCATCTGTTTATTATCGTTTGCCTCTGGAAGTCGGTTTATGGAGACCTTGATGTTCAGCCTATGAATTTTGCCGTCCATACGAGTTTAGTTGTCGTACTTTGAACACTTCGTTGTGTGAGGTTTCGACTGTTCTTGCCTTCCATTCATGGTCTAGCCGAGCAACAAATTTCAAATGAACAGGAAAAGACAGCTCCACAGTCTCCTGCCACAACGGTCTTTCTCATCAGGATGATTCTCCAGTGAGCGTGACGAACTACGGGAACCTTTAGTTTCTGAGAAACTCGATTCTTGAGATGTTTCCGTGCCATATCGTTTACTTTTTCTCCATCGCGTCGAACATAGTACCTCCTCTGGCGATGAGCTTAACTCTTCATCTCAATCTGAAAGCTACTAACCAACTTGATAAGATTCTTAATATAAATTACCTGCTTGTGCACACTATTTTACTTGGTGAATTCTGTCATCTGCACTAGTTTAAATACATATCAAATGGGGTTACCACTTCTCTTAAAGAGAAGTTGGACGGGTAACCCGTGGTACCATTACCAGGTTTAAGGTCCCTGGTTGGCTCCGACAGACCCCCAGTGTTTCACACCCCCGCTTGGGAATTTTCCCGGGGGGATTCGCCTCATGGGCTTGGCGAGAGCCTTTTAAAGACCTGCTCAGGTCTACACTAGTTTAAATACATACATCGTTTGATAGCACAGGTACCTTTGTCGGCTTACGCCTTACGGCACGAGGCATGGCAAAACTTTATTTGCCTTGTCAAGTCTTGCTTCAAAGGACATGAATATTCTTACGATAGTAATTGTATGTTTAGATAATCATAATTGCTACCATTGGTAGAACACACTGCCAATGACAACATGATAGTCGCGGTGTGCATTCTAGTCGAAGAACGTAGTTTCAACTTCGAGTTGTGATGCTAACTGTGCTTGCGCCTGTGGTTTAAGATGATGATGAGCAGAGCTGAATCTGACAAGCTACCTGCTATTCCTATCGGCTTTGTCGGATCAGGAGAGGTGGCAGGGTCCGCTCCACATCTCGTCACCGACGGTAATCTTGCTTGTCCTTCACTGGAGGCATAGGGAATGAGAATAAATGCTCCATTAGACGCTGCACATATGCCAAGTTAGCCAGTTCTAAACCTCGTTACAGGTGGCCCCCAGGCTGCAAACTTCAGGGGACCTTTCCAACTGTCGACTTTTGATGGCTCGAAGCTTGAGCTACTTGGATTCAAACCGTCTTTACTTTCTCTGAATGCATTCATGATATTTAACGCTATTTAGCTTGATATTCAGCATCGTCGCCCTTACTTGTTTTGGACTTTCTACTAGCGAATCTCTTCATGTAAAGGTTTGGCTTGGCATTATACTAGTCAACATACTTGGGAAAAGTGTTAAAAAAGTCTTAAAACTTTTATATTTGTGCTAATTTAATCATAAACATTTTTTTGTGCCAATTAAGTCCTAAACATTTTTACGTTATGCCAATTTAGTCATTTTTGGCCAATTTTAACCGGATTTTACCGACTGGACCGGTCACCGACGTGGCTCGATCGGGTGACGTAAACAATTTTTAATAATATTTTAATTTTTTTGAATTTGTTATTTTTATTTTTATTTTTATTTCTTTTTCTTTTTCTTTTTCTTTTTCCTTCTCCTCCTTCTTCCTCCCGCCAATTGCCGGTCCAGTAACCGGCCAAAGGCGACGGTAGGCAAGGTGGAGGTCATCCTCGCCGGCCACCTCGCTAGTGGCCATTAGTGGCCATGAGGCCGCCCTCGAGGCCTAGGCGACGAGGGTCGAGCCTCGCCCATGGCCCATGATTCAAGCATCATCACATCAGCTTTGCTTTACGCTCGGCTTCTTTTTCCCTAGCTGGTCACGGTTCTGCTCTCGCCGTCTGGAAAGCATACGAACTCAGTCCGAAGTCTCCTCGGCGGAGGCAAAACCCTAGGACTCGTTGAGCTGGTCCGTGGAATTTCAATGGCGAAGGAGAGGAAAGCCGTAGAACCGAAGCCCTAGCCACCTTCTTCGAAGGAGGAATCCGAAGAAGAAGAAGAAGAAGAAGAAGACGAGGATGAAGACGAAGATGAAGAAGATGACGGAGAAGAGGGCAAGTCGTCCTTCGAAGAGCAAGGGCTAGCGAGGCTCGACCCTCGCCAGATTTGGCGAGGGCGAGCCTCACCGCCCAAGCCTCAAGGGTGGCCTTGCGCTGGGTGGGCGAGGCTTGCCCTCGCCGTCCATGGGCGAGGCTCAACCCTCGCCAGATCCGGCGAGGGCAAGCCTCGCCGCCCAGCGCGAGGCCGCCCTCGCGGCCACTGGCGAGGTGGCCGATGAGGTCGACCTCGACCTCACCTGCCATCGCCGGACCGGCGACCGACTAGAGGAAGAAGGAGAAGAAGGAAAAAAGAAAAATATAAAAATATAAAAATATAAAAATATAAAAATATGAAATAAAATTAAAATAAAAAATTTTAAAAAATTAAATATATTATTAAAAGTTGTCCACGTCAGCCGGCCGACGTCTAGTCGCAAGATCCAACCAAAATTGACCGGAAATGATTGAATTGATATAACATAAAAAGGTTTAGGATTTAATTGGCACCAAAAAAAAAAAAAAAGGATTAAATTGATACAAATGCAAAAGGTTTAGGACTTTTATAACACTTTTCCCCAGCATACTTGCATAGTCAGCATACTTGCATGCATAGACATGGTGATTCTGTTCGTTTGCCCATCGGTGCATTCGACTCGTGGTGCATCAAATTTGAAAAAAGTTAGTAATATGCTATCAATCAATGTATCACTCGGTACATCTCTTTATACATATAAAGACGGTTTGCCATTTCCAGAGTCAAGAGTTAGCTTTCGGGAGTGGGCTCGAACAATTTCGTATTCTCCAAACCGAGACTCGTTCAGAGTCATTGAAAGCCTTCAATTTTTGACCTTGTACTAGGATGGTCCTTTCTGCTTTATCTATTTCTAGATACTTCAAAAACCATTTGAAGCAATCGAAAAGACCTTGCAGAAAAATGTTAATTGCTTTTGTACTTGGCGAGACGACCCAAGTTTTAAGCAGCGGCATGCGCTTTCGCTGCTTTTCTATGTTTTCTTACTCCTGATGAATGACATTATTTGAATATCATGGGGGAGTACCTCGCTAATTTGGCATCAGGTCAGGGCTCTCTGTCTGCGATCTCTGAGTGAAGTGGATATCGCGGGTTCCTTATCGACATCAATGTCTGGAGGAATATGATACTTGTTTGGAAGAACGTAAGGCACTATCTCATGTCTTATCATCGAGTGAACGCATAAATTCTTACTGCGTTTAGGGATTGAGCTTTTGTAATACATCACATGCTCTAAAATGACATTACGTGTTCAATTTCCATTCATCGTAAAGGCAAAATTGTCAGCCTACTCTGTCTTTCGTCTTTGACATGTGCCAGTCGTTCATCGGTTAGGCCCTAACCCTTCTCGTGACATGAGGTTGAAATCAGAGATTGCTTGAGCATGTAGCAGTTGTAGAGGTGGGTGATCGAGCGGGTCGAAGGGTGGGGGTCAGAGGTTTTGATGGAAATGAGAGAGATTCACATGAAACAAAAATTAAATGAATGTCACATGACATTCATTGTCATTTATAAAAATATGGACATAATGAGTCTACCGGAAAACACTAGTGCTATATGAAAAACTTGTAAACTTCACGGATTACATTGTGAATGATGATACATGTTAATAGTACTATTTAAATTTTGCACCTCATTTCTACAATAGAGGAACGATCACACAATACATGATTTCGTAAACTCATTGTCATGGTAAAATTGGTAACCGCCCAAAATTATCGAAGTACTTGATGAAGATGAGACCGTTTCAAGTTCTATATCAGTGCTGACATCATCAATCGGCACCTCTCTTGGATACAAAAGCAGTTTTGGAGGCAGTTGCAGTTTTGCCATATCTCCCTCAAGCATATCTAGGACTTTCCTCATGGACGGCCGATCATTAGGACTCAATTGTATACACCATAATGCAACGATTATCATCTTCCTCGTTGTTTTTCTTTCCTCTTCTATGACATCTACCATTTCAACCTCCTTTTCTTTGCCAAGTTGATCATAAACCCACAAAGGAAAGTAAATTTGACTTGAACGCTTTGCACTTGTATTTAGATTTCTCCTTCTACCAGCCATTTCCATCAACATCATCCCAATACTACAAACATCGGCTTTATAAGAAATACCACCAACGTCTTTATAGAATAGCTTAGGTGCCATATAACCCAAGGTTCACCTTGCTGCAGTCAATGATACTATGCCGTGACCAATGGGATAAAGTCTTGCAAGTCCAAAGTCAGAATTTTTCGGAGTGAAAGGAGAATGTTGTGCAGCTTGATATCAAAGTGTAGAATTTGCATATCACATCTCTGATGTAGATATTCTATCCCCCTAGCTATGCCAAGAGAGATCTCATACATTTTTTTTATAATTAAGAGGATCATCACCATCCTTTTTCAAAATGTGTTTATCCAAGGAGCCATTCGGCATGAAATCATAGACCAGAGCTTGTTTGGAGTAATCGAAGCAAAAACCAACAAGTTGCACCACATTGACGTGGTGAATCCTTTCAATTGTGGCCACTTTGCTAATAAAATCTTGGCCATTATAAGTATCAGCACACACAGACCCGCGAGTATGAATCTTGATGCGACGTAGTTGGCTGCGTAGAAATTGTCCATAGATTAGCGTAGTGCAATAAAAGAATTTTAAAAGTAATTTTTTTTTTTTTTTTTATTAGAGTGGTGCTTGAGATCTTCATAGTTGTGAGGAGAACAGGGCTAGGAAGTCATACCCAAGACACCGGCGAGGCTCTGGCCCACATGTGGCGCAAAATTAAGGCTGAACCCCGTAACATAACCTAAGGTCACCGAAAATGACTAATTAGAATCGACGATCAATAAATGAAGAATTAAATCTATCATTTTAGCATTTAAACATAAAAAACAATTTACTCTTTCAGATAAGTGCTCAGATCGCAGTTTATTCTATTCACTTGGGGAATCCATGTTATCGTAACATGACCATTTCTCTAAAAAAAAAAAAACACGATTACGCTTTTGTCTTCAAGGAGTACCATATGATTCATAAGTTCACATCTCACTGCGGCATAGTTCTAATTTACAAACATCATCCAGGACGCGTGCAATTTATTCACCCGCATAAGAATAACAGCCATGCAAGGGACACGAGCAACTATTAAATCAACCATTTTTCCCCAAAAAATATAAAGTAATAATGTCAAATCCAGGAAAAAAAAGGTCCATAAATTGTAAAATTAAATAGATCAATGCATGCTGAATCTACTAAGAAATCTTATTAAATTTTTCAACTAAGGTGATGTGGCAATTTTTTGTTGTTGTTGTGTTTTTAGAGAAACTAGTGTCTTAATGTGTGGACTGTATTAAAAACACCCAACTAAAACTTGCCACATCACTTGGTAACTAAATTTTGGTAAGATCTCTTAGTAAAGCTAGGATTTAAGAAAAGGAAGAAGAAGAAAGAAAGAAAGAACACCTTTTAAGGGGAAGTCCCTTGAGGAACTCAATGCCACCGCAACCCTCCACTTCGTGTCCGAAACTTAAGTGGCGACACCAAAAAATTCTTCCTGGTCTGACCATATAGGAGAGATTGAATCCCTCGGCCATCTTGTTGTGGAGGTCCTTGTATGTTAAGCTCCCATTCTGATCCCCTTCCCGCCCCGAGATTTGATCCGATGCGTACGCCGTCATGGTTACGGTGCAGGAGTCCTTGAAATCCCCTGCTTTTAAGTTCTGTACAGCGTATGACACCTTCATTTGGTAAAAATAAGGAGGCGTGTCGGCAGAGTATGCTCCCTCAATACATGGTTTGGTATCGACATATGAAGTAGAAGCAATGGGTTGGGAACACTTCATGAAAGCCACCGCAGCGTGTCCACCAGCGTATCTATCATCATAACTGAAGTCAGAGTACGTCAATGAGTGTCAATGGGTAACGAGGGAGGGACGAGCAATTATCCTTTTACAGTCCATCGTCAACCACATGATATGACCATGACGGTCAAAGCCATAATATCAGCCGGCATATAGATATAGAATAGTGCGGTTATTTTCACAAGCTAGCTCATACCGAGAGTTGCCGTAATGTTCACCGCAGATGAATGGGCGCATAAATGATTGTTCTTCACATCGCAACTCATCCCTAATAGTGGCAGAACATGCAATACGAGAAGTAAAACACGGAGTGTAAATATGGAGCTGAGATAAATAATCATCTCTTTATCGTTTGGTCTGATACAATGGAAGTTTTAGCTCATTTGGTAACGCGAGAGAGGCTTAATAAAGGGTTGGGAGTCGTCGGTCACCGAAATGTCCAAGTCAACCTTGAAACAAAGTCTAGTGAAGAAAGTCTTACAAAGTATGGCCCAGCTAAAACACGGTCTCGGAGTTAGTGATGGATAGCTTTCACATTCATTACGGAGGAAACCTCTCTGCATTTTCCAAATTTGATTTTTCTTGGCAAATTAATTCTCTCTAGAAATTTATTTTAGTATCGTAAAAAAGAATCAGTTTAATGTTTTGTACCCTAAACTCAATCAAAATCCTTTCAAATGAGGCACCTGGCGTTCTATTTTATTTTCAAGACTAATATTTCGTAAGTATTGCTTCGTTAAATTTTGAAGACGAAAAGAAAAAGGATGATGTATTTCATCGTATAAGGTTTTTCATATTTTTGAGAAAGAAAACTAGCAACCAAGAAAGAGGATCATGTTAATTAATGGGTACATAGATTTTAACTCATATAATGTTGCTTTCCACAAATATAGAAAGAAAATAAGGAGCGGGTGCTTCTTGCTCATGGATGTTGTGAAACTTTATGAAAGAAGGAAAGCAATATGGTAAATTCTCAACTAACAATGGGACTGACACACCTCGATTAGAAACTCACTTACTGTCACGCCCCGATCCTCGAGTACGCACCCATCTCTCACCTGGTCGATTAATAGCGACGTCTCAGGGCGTATCGCCGACCCCTTTCCTTTTTAATACTCATGTAGAAGCATATAGATAATCCCCAGACAATAAAATAATGGAATAGAAAAATATGACCAATTTTTCACAAAAGTCCTTTTATAAACACCTAGGTTTATACACAAAAGTCTACAAAAAGGGAATCGACTTTCATCGAAATAGAATTGTCCTATGACTTACTAATTAGACAGTATCGTTGATTCTTCAGACTTCACCTTCTTCACTTCGGGCCTTTGGTCCTCCACCCACGCCATCTAAGGATCTGTAAATGGTTATACAATAACCAATGAGATAACGTATTAGCGAGTTCTATCCTCTAAGACTCGATTAGTAAGCCAATACGCTCTCGAGGCTACCTAAGCACAACACGAGTCAGAGGACTTATCTTGGCCTCAATTCCTTCCTGCAAGTCAGTATATATCAAATATACATGAACCGCATCAATTCACAGCATTAGATCAAATCATTGATTAATCGACTTAGTCGATTACATGTCACCACGACATTTTACCTCAATCAGTACAATCAATACTTTCTATAAGTCCGATGCTCACTCTAAGCTGATATATAGTTAGAATAGCTCGCACTAAGCTGATAAATAGTGTACTGCTCTCGCTAAGTTGAAATATCGCCCGTAAGCTGATATAATACACTAATAATGCTCTCTCTAAGTTGATCATATTGCTCTCGTTAAGTTGATTGGATATACTGCTCTCGCTAAACTGACATATCGCCCGTAGGCTGATATAGTATATCAGTATACTGCTCTCGCTAAGCTGATATATCGCCCGTAGACTAGTATAGTATACCATCCCTACCATTCAATCAATTCCATATTTTATCATTCTCGATAAAATAGTCGTGTGTGGGGACACGGTTGGCATTAACCAAATTATTATAATTTCACTTTTTGAACATCCTATGTGACATCTTGAAATTCGACCCCGTTTCGATAAAGTGAAATAGACATTTTGTCGACGTGCCTATAGTCCTTTTTCTCTGAGCTGATCACTCATGAGTTAACTAACCTATTAAGTGAAGCCGTTAAGGGATGTATCCGCGGTAAAATCCCTAAAAGCTGCCTAATTAGTTGGATTGGGCTAAAATCACGTTTGAACGATTCTAACCACGAAATTGAATTCGATTTCGAGAATCGAATATTCGAGCGTGTCATAATTAATTTTTTTTTGGATCCTGTTTCATCGTCTCGTTAAATTATTGACGAGTCCGAAATTTCGAGAAAGAAATTATCGGAAGAAAAATTGAAGACCGAAAAGAAATAGAAAGGGAAAGAGAAAAGAAATAAAATTAGAATAATTGTATCATTTTATTTTATTTCTCTCTCTCCCTCTCTCTTCTTTTCTCTTTCTCTCTCTCCCTTTCTTTTTCTCTCTCTCTCTCTCTCCTCTCCCCTCCTCCCTTCGTGTGAGCAACCCTCGACCGCCTACCCCCTCTTGCCAAATTCAAATTGGCTTTCTCTTCCCCCCTTTGACTAGTCAAACCCCCAAACCCTTATCTCTCTCTCTCTCTCTCTCTCTCTCTCTTTCCTCTCTGGTTAGTGCGAAGCAAAGGCCGAACCAATGACAGCAAAAGCAGAAGCTTCAGACGCGTGAAGAGCGGAGTTGCTATAGCCGTTGAAGCCACGCCAGGCCGCCGTCCGCTCCACCCACGCATCACCGCCTGTGCTCCGCCGCTCGCCGTTCACCTTCGCTTCTCCCCCACTCCCACGAATTGACTTCTTCTCCTTCTTCCTTTCTTGTTCGTGAAAACCAGAAGCGGAAGAGGAAGCCGAGACAACAGCTCGCTGAAGCCATCGCTGCCGCATCGGAGCTGGACCGCACGCCCGCGCACACCGCGCGCTCCGCCACCGCCCCCTTCGCGCCCTGCCGTCCCTGCCGTGCACCGCCCAACCCTGTTTCGCCTCTGCCTAGCTCGGCCCGACCACTTTCGGCCACCGCCTAGCTCTGTTCGGCCACCACTCGACCTCCCCGGCGTCCCCCTCGCCGTCCGCCGACCTCACCTCGCTAGCTTAGCCACCGGACGAGCTTCGTCCAGCCAAGAACAGTGGTTGGAAAAGTGGGTTTCCAACCCTGTTCAAGGCCCGTTTAGGGCCGTTTCCGGGCGCCGAATCCGTTAGTTGCTTTGGGAAGAAATGACCATCGTGTCATCTCTGTCGGATTGATCTGTTTTGCGCGCAATTCCAGTGAGTAATCTCACTAATCCTCGCTTAGTAGATTAATGATACTTAAGGGTTGATTAGTTTTAGTTAATTAGGTTTATGTGGTTAGATTAGTATGGATTAGTGTTTATTAGTCAATTGTGAAGCAAATTAGACAAATTGAATGTGTAATTAGCAAGTAGACATGGTCTATTATTTATTGAGGGTAGCTCGGGATTTTTCCGACCCCCAATCGGGCTTCAATTTGACAATTCAGGCCTAAGTGGAGTTTTTGATATTTAAATATTATTTTTCAGAATTAAATTAATTAATTATTTATTTTCTGAAATTTTAATGGGATGGCCAGTGACAGAATATTATCTTGATGACTCGTGGTGAAGTCCGTTTATTTAATCGGGCTTTATTTTGAGCTGAATTGACTTTTTAATATTAATTATTTAATTTTCGAAATTAATTAATTAATTAATTATTTTTCGGAAATTAAGGTTAAGATGGCCAGCGACCGAAATTTCGTGATGATCGTCGTGGTGCAGTCCATTTATTTAATTGAGTTTTATTTTGAGCTGAAATGAATTAATTGTGATTATAAGATTATTTTCCTGTATTAATTAATTTGGATAATTAATTGGAAAATAATCGCGTGTCGGTTGACAGCACCAAAAGTGTTTTGGTAGATGCAAATAATGGTGGGATTTGTGGAAGCGAAATTATTATAATTTGGCTACGCCCAATCATATACCCACGCACGATATTTTATCAATGATGATAAAAGATGAGAAGAAATGCTGTGTGATATGGCTCGGCGATTATTATATCACTTTGGCATGTAGGATGCCTTAGAGAATGCACATAAATTGTTGAATAGTGATCATACGTGTGACGATAAATTGATCAAGCCTGTGTGGCAATAATTGATCATGCTTGTGTGGTGATAATTGATCATGCCTGTGTGGCGTAGATCGTGCTTGCGTGGCCATAATTCTGTGTGTTGAGTATCATGCCCGTGTGGCTGAAAGTAATTGGAATCCTAAGAGCCTGCTCATAAGATGTTTATTGTGCATCACCTTGGCGAATAGACGCCCGAGAGCATTACTGTAGCTCTGTAACTGAGTGTACTATTGGAGATTACATAGTGTGGAGTGAGATGACATAGAATTGGTCCAACTGACATGTAATCGACTAGGTCAATTGATTATTGCTTTGATCTAATGTTGTGAAATGATTGATTGAATGGAAATGACCGTGAGTGGTCTTGTTGGCGTGTGATCGACTGGGTTGATTGATCGAGATATCGATCTGTGATGTGATTGCTTGGATGCCTATTGAATTGTGCTAATATGCAGGTGGAATCTGAGGCCAAGGTAAGTCTTCTAACCCGTGTGTGCATAAGCAGCCTAGTTAGTGTATTGGTTTCCTAATCGAGTCTTGGTGGGGTAGAACTTGCTGAGACGTAGTCTCATCCTGGTTATGGGACATCATTTCAGGCCTTAGAATGGCAGAACCTCCACCTCCTCGTCCTCGTATGCACTACGGTGTCCCAGAGCATATTTCAGAATTCGAGACCCATTTCCACGTCTACCCTCATCTGGAAGGATTAGTGTACGTATTAGTTCAGTCGACCATCTGGGTTAACGTGGGGGAGGAAGACCAGAGGCCCCACAGGTATCAGTCTTGGTACCGTGATTATTTTGATGGACGCAGAGAAGGTCATATTCCGGAAGAGGACGTACCTTTTGATGTGATGGAAAAGGCGTTCGGAGAGGGAACATCCGATCGAGTGGATGGATCAGTAGTAGATGTGAGGGACCCGCAACAGGAGGCTGAGACTTGCACTCCCGTATATTCAATCGAAGAGGACAATGGGTATGAAGGTAATGGTGAAATACCGTAGCAGGAGGTGGAAGGACCGGAGAAGGATGAAGATTGGAGAGCAGCTGAGGAGATGCCTGAAGATGAGCCGGCGTCTGAAGCCGAGGATGAAGCTGAGGAAGAGAATGATCTGAGTGAAGAGGAGTCAGAGGAGGATCAGGATGATCCTAAGTATGACCCAGATGAGGATTGAAATCCCATCTCTTCGTGAACCCCCCCTTTTATATATGTGTAGATAGAGTGAGACTTTGAAGTTGTGAATAGTTTATGAAGTGCTCTGTCTAATGCCATGTATAAAGGTTTGGTTGTAGATTTCAATATGAAAAATATAGCCTGCTTTTCTATCCCATTATTTTGTTGTCTGGGGATTTATAACTGCTTCCGCATGTGCTTAATAAATAAAAAGGTCGGTGATACATAGTCCTGGGATATCGCATTATAAAATCGACCAAGTTAGAAAGATGTGTGCGTGCCCGAGGATCGGGGCGTGACATCCCACCAGTTTCAACAGCCTATAACATCTTTTTGACTCTATAAACCAATGCTCGATAATTTTCTCCTTAATTACCAAAATTAATCAATTTATGAATAAAATCTTGAAATCATCTTTAAATCAATTTAGCACGATTCAACGCTCAAATAAATAAACAAATCACATCATTATGATTAGCATAAAATTTCGGTCTTCGGTTATCCTAACCTAATTTTTGGAAAAGAAATAATTAATTAATTATGAAAATATTAAATAAATACAATAAATCCAATTTAGGCCCGTAATGCCTAATTGGACGCCAAACGGACCCAGAAAATTTTTAAGATTTGTTCAATAAATAATAACACGAGTCTACTTGTTAATATTACTAACTATTTGCCTAACATGCATTAATAAGGCTATAAACTAATTGCTCTACTCTAATCTATCTACCTAATTGCATTTAATTAAATCTAATCAATCCATAAGCATCATTAACTGATTAATAAGGGATTAGTGAGCAAAACTCACTTGTGAAAAGCAAAGACCTCTTCACCACGACAACGGCACGACGGCAGCCGAAACTTGGGTTTGTGGTGGCGTCGACGAGCTTGGACTAGGCCTGGAATTGGCCCAACAAATCTTAGCCCAAATTGAGTTTTGTTATTGCGTTGGACTGGGCTTGCTTCGCGGGCTTGGGCTCAGAATTGGGCTTGCTGAATTCTAGGGCTGGGCTTGGGATTTGCTGAATTGGGCTCGGCTTCGTGGGCTTGGGCTTCAAATGGGCTGCTAAATTCTTGGGTTGCTGAACCAAGCTTTGTTAGGCTCGAACTATTGTTGAAGATGGACCGATTCTGGCTTGACTTGTGGCTCTGAATGGGCTGAATTTGTGCGGGCCGTGGACATGAACAAAACCAGCGAAGAAGCAGCTAGCTTCGTGCGTTGCTACAGGGGGAATGTTGGGTTGAAGACACGCGATGGAGGAAAAGGGTGAGCTGGCGGCTTGCTTGGTTGATTCGATGGCTTCGCTAGGTCAACAAACTAGTGGAGAGGCTCCACTGGTTGACCAAACGTGGCAGCTTCGGTGGAGGATGGTGGCTGACTGGTTGTGGTGTTGGTGCTAGGAGCTGCAGCAGAGGAATCGGTGGAGAGTAGAATTGGTGGAACGACAGCAAGAGAGAGAGAGGCTTGGCTTTGGTGGCAGAGAGAACTCGGAGGAAGAGACATGGAGAGATATGTGAAGGAAAAGAAAGTGAAAAGCAAAGTAGAAGCCACTGGAGAAGATATGAACGACGAAAACAATGGAGGGCAGCCGATCAACGTTGGAGAAGTCACGGAGGGGGCCAAGAGGCATGCAAGGAAAGCCAAGGTGGAGGGGGCCCAAGGTCAAACATTTATCCCTTCCATTGATTACATGTCTCCCCAATACTTTCCAACTTTATAATTCAAAAAATAAACCACAAATTATCCAATTTTTGAAACAAAGTTACTGCCCAATGCCTTATTCCGAATTTCACCCAATTAACTTCAATTCCTCGCTCAAATCTCCAAATCAAGGTCCAACTTTGCCGAAGAAAAAGTCTGTACAATTTCTACAAGTTCCCATCAGAACATAGCCCAGCTTGGAAGTCCAAATTTCCTTCAATTTGGCCCGTCCGAATTTCCTTTGATTTTCTGCAACGTCCTAAACGATTTTCCGTAAAAATCTCGGAATCTCCAAAAATTATTTGGAGGATGAGTCGACGTTCATAAAATAGATCGTGACTTGACAGAATTTTCAATTTCTGAAATCGGGTTCAAATTTGCGGTTAATTTCCATTCAATGCGATTTTAGCGTGACTTAGTCTACCAAGTAACTTTTAGGAATTTTTGGTGCAATTGACCCATGATCGATTTATCTCGAGTCACAAAGTACATCTTCGACACATTGGCAACTCTCGGTTGTCGTGAAAATCTCGAGATTTCAATTACAAGCATCGGGTACCAAAACGATAGAAAAATCGGTCTAGTGCCAATCGATGAGTATTTTGAAATCAAGTGGAATCACCCACATTTTGATTAAATATCTCAGTCAAATCGACTTTACTTCAGTCTCTGATCGATTTCGACAGTACCGTAATGACCCTTGCAAATCAACAAGGTCGAGCAGTCAATTCCCGATAAAATTCTCAAGTCCATTGCATTTATATTCCTTAATTGCTTCCCCAGATAGTCCAGTTATCTTGTGAGTGAATAACACTATTGGCGCGTCGACGAAAGGCTCGATTTATTTAATCGAAAATGGAATTTGAAAATTCAGGCTATCACACTTGCATCGCCGTGGATCAACATACATAAGGCTTATAGACACAACATTTGAATTCACAAAAATAATGCTATGTTTACTTATTCACTATGCTTAAATTTTAAAATCACTCTATTGTAATTGTTATCGCGACCTAAATTTCGGTGCACCACCTAAGATTTAGCTAATTAATTACACATGGTTTTGTTTTTAAGGTTATCCATTCCATGCGCTTAATAGGTGAATCCAGTGTTGAGAAGATATTTTCACATCATGTCTACAGAACCTGAAATCCTTGAAGCACCCATTTCTCTTGCTCCTTCTCCTTCATCCTCAACCCCACCAGAGTTTCGTGTTGCTTCTAAGATAGATTATCTTTATGAAATCTCTCTTAGCGATGAAACCAAGATTTCTGAAACTCAACTTCCTCTCATGAATCCTTACTCCGCCTTTGCCAAACCCAACTCGTCATTCTCACCCATCCGCTCCATCCGCCAGCTTATTCACCAAACCCCAAAGCAAGTAAAGGAGTACGTCCAGTCCTCCAAATTCGACCAGCATCCTATTCCTGCTACTGAAAAAGAGTACTTTGTTACTCTCCAGATTCCTTTAGAATTTCCTAGACAATGGGCTCAACAGGGATACACTCATGTCCATTATGGAACTGTTCGTCTTGCTCTTACCTTTCATGGTCGTAAATGTTTGCCAGTTGTGGCAAGAATTGCGTTGTTGGATACCAGGTTTTTACAATACCAGTATGCTTGCATCAGTATTGTTCAAACTACATTGAATGCTGGAACATTTTTTGTGACTTTGTATCCAAATTTCAACATCGCTCTTTCAGATCCCCAGCTACTTTCTTTCTTAAAAGTCAAAGTATAGCTTACTCGAGCCTCTCAAACTGCTAACTCTGTAGCTACAACCCTACATTACCAGATGGTTTATCGAGTGCAGAATCATGCTCTTGACCTCAACTTCAACAATGGTAATGAAGATACTTTGTTTATCTCCATGCAGAATGATCAGGCATCATGTATCCATGTTCCTAGATAGATCCCGAAGGATACGTCAACCAAGCTCCTTCCAAAGACTTGGATCACCAATTATGAAAAGCTATACCAGCATAACAAGCCTTTTCAGTCTACGAACTCAGAGTTCGTCTGGAAAAAAGATGGAACTGTTTCCATTAAATTTGGCAAGGAAAAGGAAGAAAGCCTTTCTATATTCTAAACTCTATTTAAGATTGAACCATGTGTTCCTCAATCAATTTCCGAGCCAGATCCAAAAAAGCTTGTTTGACACTTCAACAGTGATGGACATCATGTCCATTACTACAAAGATAATTATGGCCATTGTTTCTGGGATCCTTTTTACCAATGTTCCTATTGCACAAATTCCCCGACGAGGTAGATCCTTTAGCAAGATCTCCACCTCGACGAAAAAAGCCAAAAGATAAGGTGTACCAAAGGTACTTGAACGAAGATCCATCTGTTGATACTCTTGGTGAATATGATAAATATCAATTCATGGTTTCTTATGAACCACCTCTTTCACCAGAGTTCAGTACTATATCCCAAGCTTTACTAGATCCACCAAAATCACCCCCACCATCTCCTCCTCAGAAAAAACAAGCTCTCTCCCCATTCTACAAGCCAATCCTAAAATGGTCTAAGAAACACTCTTACCCCCTCGAAGCTCCAGCAGAAACACCACCCACTTTTTCTATCGTCATGTTCCATGAAACTGACTTTCCTCCTCTTGTCGGAGAAAGTTCTAAACTCTCGTTTCCTGCTTCAGAAGAGTTCAATGATTCACATGACAGATACCGCCATATTCCTAATATTCCTACACCCACTAATGTGGATGAACATGGGAGACAGAGAAAGACTCCTGCTGCTGAAGCTGTTTTAAATTGGCAATCGAAGACTCTGTTAGTACAAAACAATGCTTTCAAAGCAATTGATTCCAAGATTGGAAATGTGCAACAAGATCTTCGAAAGTATGATGAGACCATCAAGAAAATGGTTTCTGAATTCCAGAAGAGGCTAAATGCCTTGGAATTAGGACAACATTTAGGGTATCATCACCTAGAGAGCCCAAAGCTAGAGATAGAAAAGCTCAAAAGACAAATCCAACTCCTTGAAGAAAGAAGGTTTATACATTTCAATCCACTGGCGCCTCCTGTTAGAACTGGGTACTTGCCTCCACCACCCCAGACATCCATATTTGCTGCCATCCCAGAAGATTCTTTCATAAAAGAACCAAATCTGGTAGAATTACAAAATCGTCTCAAAAATTTGCAGAAAGACAAAGGAAAAGAGAAGATGCCTACAGAATCAAGTTCAATTGTCATAAAAGAAAGGCTAGATCAGATGATGTTATCCAATCCATTAGAATCTTTTCTAAAGGATTTGGGTACTCAAGAACCTGACCCTGTTATCCAACAGCCTGATCTTGCCATTCTAGAAAATCAGATTATGTTTCCAACTAAACAAACTTCTTCTAGCATCTTTGAAACCGAATCAGATTCAATATCCCTTTCGTCCTCTTCATCCTTTTCAATCCTTACAGTTGATTCCCTCCCTATCGAACCAATCACTTCATCAATATTCATGGCTAATCCTCCAGATCATGAGATGGAATCAAATTATTTTGAGCCAGAAAATGTTCAAACAGACAATCCCGGATGGCATGTGTCCATGGCATCAAAACTATTTTTCACCATCGATGATATTCCTTATCACAAATGGCCAGAAAGACTTGAAGAATTTCATACTTGCTTGAATACTCAGTCCATCACCAACCATGATATGAATGATGTCCTTTATAATTTTGTTACGAGGCTTTCAGGAAGCCTCAAACTTTGGTGGAAATCAGTTTCAGAACAAGACCAAATTCATTTTCTAATGTCACCTAATTTCAGCCATGCCATCACCATCTTATATCATATCTTTATGGGTGTTGACACCTAAATTTTGGCAATCTGGTTATTTATTTATTACATTAAAAAATTAGGGGTCAATTTTATCCCTAAGAAAATATTAATTGCATAGATGTTAGGAGCATTAGCATAACAATTGCATTGCGTGGATCTCATGCGAAATTTGGCAGTGGACATTCAATATTGCTGGCAAGGAGCCCACTCATGTGTGAACTCCAAAAAATTGGCTTGGGCAAAAAGAAAAATCTAAGGGGCTCACCAATTTTCCTGCTGAGAAAGATAATGAAGAGAAAGGAAGTAAAATTTGGAGATATTGACCAGATATTCTCTTCATGCGTATCTATGGCGGTATATTTGATTTGTCTTGAAGAAATTTGTTTCATGGACACACGTGGACACATAAAGCAAATAAAAGAAGAAAGAATTCGGCTGATTTTACGAAGATGCGGGTAAAAGGATCGAGGAACGTGGATGGAAAGGAATCGGAAAATTTTTGGCTACAAATGTCATTGTTCTAAAATATAATATGCAGATTTATTCTCTTTCCTCAAAAACCTAGGTTAGTCCTACCTATAAAAGGATCATCTACGGACAAGCAAAGGGGAGGGCTACACATATTGATACACGGCCACAAGAGAATTGAGAGAAAAATCCCTTGTGCGCTGTCCGAAGCTACTGCTGTCCATTATTTGCTGCCCAATACGTGCCCGATATCCTTAACGTCCAGCAGCTTTCAGTCGCAGCTTCCAGTGAGCAGCTCGAGATGGTTCCCGGCGTTTCAAGCCCTCTCAATTTCCTGATTCTTTCACAGATTTCCCGGCGGACCTAACCCAACGCAAGCTGCTGCCCTTCATCACCGCCTCTGCTCGGGGCTACCTCCGGTGCCCGTGGTGCCAATCTTTTCCATGATCTGACGAGGTGCTGCTGTCGAGTTTTGTTGCAGCTATTCTACTTGATATTCACAGACCGTAAGGATAGACAAGTCAAAAATTTGACTGTGGAGCTACGAAAGTCAAAGTTGAATATTCAAAGAATATTGTCACCAGAGTGACCAAAATACGATCAAAAAGCCGAGGGATTTCTATAGTTACTGTGTGCATTCAGCAAGCTCGACGTCCACCAAGTCAAGTCGAAACGCCGGTGGTAAGGAGATTCGAGGGTTTGGGGTCTAATTCTTTAATCCTATATATTGCGTTGGTCCTTGCCACGCATTTGTTTTGATTTTGCAGTCAACCAAGCACCACACCGTGAAATACCAGCTCAAGCATCCCAAGCTGAGATGCCTTGCTGGCTTGCTCTGAAGCACAGTTGATCATTGGCCGCTGTTCGAAGACCAAATTTGGAAGCAAATATTTGGGATAGGTAAAAATTTTGTCTATTTTAATTTCTAAAAAGTTTGTTTCCTTATTTGATATAGTCATTGGTGGACATGATGGAAATTCCCGATATGCCATGATACTCGCAACTCGAGTAGCCTCATAAATTAGGAAATCTTCCTAATTTCGCAACGTACATATGATTGACGGTCCGATTTCACACTCGAAATACGACCCGCAATCGTACGGAAAAATCGCAAATCCAATCTCACGCTTGAGATATGATTTGTGATTTTATTTAAAAATTGACCAATCCGATCTCATGCACGAGATACGATACGTCAATTTATTTCCCAAAATTAAATGGACATGGATGCTATCTTGCTTGATTTGGTGCCGTGCTGTTCTTGATGCCTTTATTTGTTTGCTCCCATAAAAGGAAAAAATAAAAAAACATTTGAGTTAGATTAGGTTCACGTTAGAATATTACTTATTTTAGGGTTATTTTGCATGTTTAGAATAGGAAATTTATTTATTTCGGATTCCTTAAATAAAAATCCAAAAAAGATGCATTCATTTAGGATGTTAGTTTTTTTGCACGTTTAATTATTGGACAATTTTTTAATTTCAAAATTAATAATAAAAAAACAGCAACAAAAAAAAAAAAAAAAAAGTCATGCATATGTCATGTAGAATTAGGGCATCTTTTGTACGTCATTACATATTAGGATAAGATTGCATGTTTTATTTTAAGTTTAGATTATTTTTTAGATAGATTGCATCTTAGGTTAGAGATTGCTAAGTTAAGATAATATCTTGGTTTAAATTAGGGTTTAGCCTAACCTAATCCTTAATATAAGTTAGATAGAATCTTAATCTAGCTAGTTAATTTTCGCATTTTTTTTAATTTCGAATTTCATGGAAAATACCAAAAATTGCCTTAGAATAAATCAATTTCATTCATTAGGAAAGATTGCATTTTATTTACGTCATATAGCTAGGTCATGTTACCATGTCATGTCATGTCATTTCATATTAAATTAGTAGCATGCATCGCATAAGGTATGATTCTCATTAAATAAGTGAAAACAAAAAAATTGCGTGTTAATTAAAAATCATATCTAGGACTGTTGGTGTGAATTCTAATCTAACAATGCAGATGCTTTCGTTGTTATGAGGTAAGTCTTGCAATTTATTTGTTATTTATCTGGGTGTTAAATTGGTTGATTGTGCACCCGCATGGGAAATAGATTTAAAATCAATTTAAGCTGCCTGCAAAACATTTTTCAAAATAAAAGAGAAAAGTACTGAAAGGGCGTTAGAGAAATATAGCGTAACTAAGTCCCCGAACTTACAATCTCTGGTTCGTATGAGTAAAATAATTCTCCTATTATTTTGCTTAGGTGTTTAATCGACCTACCATAAATTGATTAGTGGCGACTCCTAATTAAAAAATCAATTGCATGTACGTGAACCTAAGTCTCGAATTGGTATGGGCTTGGGAGAGCCCGCGTTAAGTCTAGGCTTAACAATCCATTAGCCAAATCCTAGGTGGTTCACTCGAAAATTTGGTCGCGACAGTGGGAAAACTCACTAACCTCATAAAGATGAAAAGAAAAGAATTTTTTGAGAGAAAATGTTGCTCTCTCCAAAAGAAATATCTTGATAAGTATTATCGAATAATGCTTCAGCTTTTCTATTAGATTGGAGCTGATCCAAATCTGAAACATGTTCTTCTGACTTCTATCCCTAAAGAATTATCCCAAATGGTTGAAAGATCTTTCTTTGGAAGACAAAGGAGAATACAAGATATTCCCTTGGGAGAAATACAATAAGAGATACATCTATACCTTGAAGAACCATGCTTAAAGCGCCAGATGGTTCGTACCTACATCACAGATGACAAAGGTCTCGAGACAGCTTGCTCTCGCCAGAAGTTAAAGATCAAATGTTCCAAACAAGACTGTGATGGTAGTTATGGTAAGTATTCTCGAAAGAAGAAACATTTCAAGAAGTTCTGGATTAAGAAATCCAAACATGACCCCAAGAACTTCCGGAAAAAGAAGAAATGGTGATACCTACGTAAAAGGAAGGATCACATAGGCTATAAGAAATCAAACCGTTGCTTCATCTGCAATCAGAAATGACATTTTGCTAAAAATTGTCCTCAAGTGAGAAAATGTCAAAATTGTCTAATTCATCACATTGAGAATGAAACGGGTATTTCACTTGAAAATGATGATATTGAATTATTATTCTCTGCTGATGAAGAACCATCTGAATAAAATTTTTGTGTCATTCCCTCTTACCAAACTTCCAGTGAGATTGAGTCAGACTCAGAGTCTGAAGACATTTTTCACATATCCCCCACATCTTCAAAACCAAGCCTTAACATATTTTCAAGTTAAACTCACTGTTCCCATTTCCCTATGAAAATCCTCACCTCAAAGTTTGCCAAACCTATCACTGTTATTGTTCTCATTGATACCGGAGCAAGTTGTTCCATTCTAGATACTAAAGTCCTGCCTGAAGAATATTGAACTCCCTATGTCCGATATTTCAACTCCGCCTCTAGAGATACTTTCTCCACAAATGTCAGGACCATTCCCGTCACTGTCCAGTTTTTTCCTAAGTGTTCCATAACCACAAAGATTTTTGGATCCAGTCTCCCAATAAGGATTTGATAATTGGGTTGGACATCATGACTCAAATTTCTCAGCTTCGCATCATTCATGGAAAATGTCTTAGGTATAGAGACAAATTCTCTGAGTTTGTTAATATTCAGAGACTTTTTTCCATTCAAATGAGTCTACTAAATCCAATCATGCAAAAATTATTAGAATCTTGTTCAGGATCCCATTCGGAATTCGCTCAAAAATGTTCCCATCCTTTATGGGAAAATCTAGAGTTCTTTGTTCGCCTTCCTTTTAAGAAGAATGAAGACATTAATCCAACAAAGACAAGTCATATGGCAATGAAACCAAAACACTTGGCTTTAGCTCAAAGGGAATGCTCAGAACTATTGCAACAAGGCCTTATTGAAATCTCCAATTCTCAATAGGTTTGCGAAGCCTTTTATGTCAATAAGCGTGCTAAGCAAAACAGGGGAAAAATGAGACTGATAATCAACTATCAACCTCTCAACCTTTTTCTCCAAGATGATAAATTCCCTCTGCCATCCATAGATTCCCTCTTTACTTGTCTAACCAAGGCCCACATTTATTCCAAATTCGACCTCAAAGCCGGATTTTGGCAATTGGGCATCCATCCTGAAGATAGATCCAAAACAGGATTCTATATCCCTAACCAACACTTTCAGTAGAAAGTTCTTCCTTTTGGTTTAAAGATAGCACCATCCCTTTTCCAAAAGACCATGTGTCGTAGTTTCCAGCCAATCTTGTCAAGTGCAGTTGTATACATTGATGACATTCTGCTCTACAGTCCTGATGAGCAGTTACACTGCCAACTTCTTGAGTAGTTCGCAGAAATAGTGAAGAAGCATGGTATTATGCTTTCCCAAAGGAAAATGAATATTGCTTAGACAGAAATTGAATTTCTTGGTATGCACCTCAACAAAGGTACATACTACCCAGGGCCACATATTGCTCAAGAATTATTGAAATTTCCTGAAGATCACTTCACGACAAAACAAGTTCAGCAATTTTTGGGGATAATTAATTATCTCAGGGATTTTGTCTCAAATATTGCAAAGCTCCTGATTCCTTTGCAATCCATGCTGAAGAATAATCTCCCACACTAGGGACAACCTCAGACTAAAGCAGTCGCTGAGCTTAATGAGATTATGCAAAATCTCCCACCATTACAAATACCATCAACATGAAAGAGAATCTTTTAGGCTGACGCCAGTGATGAATACTGGGCAGCCATCCTATTTAAAAAAATTGATGGTAAGAGACATCTTTGTGCTCACAAAAGTGAAAAGTTTTCTCAAACTGAAATGCATTACCATTCCACTTTCAAAGAAATCCTAGCAGTGAAAAAATGAATAAAAAAGTTTGAATTCCATCTCATCGGCCATCACTTCCTAATAGAATTAGACATGACATATTTTCCTCAGATGACTAAATTTAAACAGAAGCAGATTTCAACCACCGGCCGTGGTGGCTCCGTTGGGTAGGCTCCAGACCTCCAAACGGGAGGTCCAGAGTTCAAAGCCCCTGCAACACAAGTTGCAAGGAGGCTGGCGGATCATTAGGCGATTTAAGCGTGGCGCCCTAGTGGTGGGTCCTGGGCTAGCATCACCTGGGGGTTTACGTGGCGGTTGTCAGCCAAAGCGGTTCTTCCAGCAAAAAAAAAAAAAAAAAAAGCAGAAGCAGATTCCAAACTCTCAACTGCTTCGATTGACTGAATGGTTTTTAAAATACTCTTTTGAAACCAAACATATTCCTAGGAAGAAGAATGTACTTGTCGACTTCTTGTGAAGACCAAAAGCACCAGCCGAAATCAACATGTACATCAAGAGGCCTGCTTTTCATATGCTCAATCATGGCGTGAAATATAAGATTGAGAGGATCAAAGATTTGCCAAGATGGAAATATTCCCAGGAGATTATTCAACAAATCCAGAATGACAGTCTCGTTGAGAACTTGGAGAACCTTATGTGGCAATGCCACACAGATCTGTTCAGATTTAATGGAGGTTCGATTCTTTATCCTTTTGGATTAAATTCAAAATTATCTATTCATTCATCCTCTTATTTGGAAGGAAGATGATTTTCCTGACCAACTCAAGACGTTATTATGGTACTTGACCAATAAGCACTTGATAGCCATTGAAATTCCAACCAAAAGATTTATTGCCAACCTCATCAGGATATTTTTATTCGGAAAAAATGTTGAAAGAGAAAGTGATCAAAATCTTTCAAACTTCATCAATTGGTTCTATCCTCCTACTTACTAGAAGCATCTCTTGGAAAAAAAACTAAGAACCATGACACCAAATCCTGAAGTCCATACCATCCTGTTTTTCCAACGTCCATGACATTTTTTCAGAAATAATGGAAGCATCATTAATGCCCCTCGGGAAATATGAATCACATCCTATAAACCTCATTCGGAAAACAGAGAAGCTCGGATTTACAAATCCTATCCAGGATTTGTTAGATCTTATGGACACCAGTACCGAGAACTCTAGAGAATCTTGTGCTAGGAAAACAAAATCATTCCCGAAGATGTTTGGAATAATGCACCCACTATGTGGGATCATTATGACCTAGCACCAGAAGCTAAGGAAGCACTCAAGCAATACATACAAGCTGCATCATCTCAAGATCATGAAATGATAGGTGCAGATGATATTGTCCAATCCACTCAAGACCCCTATGCACGCTTTGGAGGCCCTCTGTCCCAGAATCCCTACGAACAAGGACCTTCATCCTTATCCCAAAGCATGGACACATCCTTTTATACACATCCATCCAATTGGCCTCAGCCAAGCATTCTTGTCGACACTGAAAGAGATGACAACACAAACTGGGCCGAAGAAGAAGCATCCTACTGGGCTCATGAAGAAGCCTCCGCATCCTCATCTCGCCAGCTCAACTAGATTCTATCACCAGAAGACCTTGAAGCACTTGAACAAAAGTATGATGAACATTGGTTAGCAATAGTACATAGCTCGGATGACTCCGACTATGACTACAATGCTCGTGACGGATGAGATCGCTGAATCCGTATAAAATCACTGTAGCAAGTCACTGTTCACTTTTACTATAGTACTAGGCTAGGGAAAGCACTGTTCACAGTACAGTCACTGTTCATAGTGTGCGAATAATTCCCTCCCGAAAGTTTCCGATGCCTCTGTTTGTATCCGGACCCATGAGCTTGGTCCCTGTGTGTGTCCTTGTGACCTCTTATCGTCTATAAAAGACGAGGAGGGTGTAATGTGTTGGGCAGAGTCCCTTGAAGTAAAATGTGTGCTTTGTGAAAAAAACTTCTCTATGGCTTTCTTCTCCAGCCTGGTAGGATCCTCCAAGAAATGCAGCTTTGGTAGGTTAGAAACATTTCCATCCTAGCATTTTTGGGTGTCTATAGGCTCTGAACTAAAGGGCTGAGTGGTTTTATGCTAAAAGGCTGTTCCTGAAAGGCTTGAACGGGAGTTGTTCGCCCACTATGGGATGCATACCTGTAGGAAATTTACTCTCATTTCCTGATTCTAAGTCTAAGTTCATTCATGGAAGTTCGCTTAAGTTCATGCAAATTCGCGACTTTGGTTCAAATTTTTAACATGCAAATGGATTTTATCTAAGAGTCGTCATTAATCAATTTATGATAGGTCGATTAGACACTTAAGTAAAATAATTGCAATTATTTTACTCCTAAGAACCATAAACTTTGGATACGGGGACTTTGTTACGAAGACTTCTTTAATGCTCTTTCGGTACCACTTTTTTTTTTTTCAAAAATAAAAAAATTTTTGCAAGTAGCTTGGATTGATTTTAAATATATTTCCCTAACATGTGAGGTGATCATGTGGGTGCGCAATCCACCAATTTAACACCCAAGAAAGCAAATTAAAAAAAATGCAGGACTTACCTCGTAGCAACGAAAGTATCTGGATTATTAAATCAGAATTCACATCATTAACCCTAAATATAATTTATAATTAATACGCAATTTCTCTTTTTCATTTAATTAATGAGAATCATGTTTTATGCGATGCAATATAACTAAATGACTTAATTTTAATGACAGGCAATTTATAATTAAATGGACCTAGTAACAATCACTAATTCCCGCTCAAATGTCTTTAGGCGGTCTTCCGTTAGCTCAAGGTGGCGCACAGCATCTTTAAGTTCTTTCATAACATGGTTAAGAGCTTTTAGTATTTCTTGCTTTTCAAGCATATACTAAATTTTCATATTCAATATTTCACAATTCATGCCGTTCAATTTATCTTCTTTGTTTAACTTAGCAATTATACTCTTAGTTACTGAAACCATTGGATCTGAACATATCAGACATATATGTACGAATTATTAATGACTATCATTTATGCATCCATTTTACATAAATTCATCATATTAATGAATAGTTTCAAATAAGATTTCAGAATCAAAAGGTTACTATGTTTCCAATCATCATCCAAAATTCTAACTTAAAATTATCATTAACATAATTGTTCATGCAAAAAATAAGTTCAGTAAAATCACTAAAATTTTCTTGAACTTCCCACAAAGAATTGTAAATTAACATACGAATTTACAACAATAGATAACATTGAACTTTCAATAATTAAACATATCAATTACACTAAGTAATATATTCAGAGGAAAAATATCAACATAAAAAGAGATATTTACACCTACAACATCTCAAACTAATCTAAGAAAAATAAATATTTAAACCCAAATATTCTCATTCATCTCATAAACTAGAAAAGTCTCTTATAATCTCTTAGTAAAATTCTTTGAGAATTTTGAAGGCACATTGGTCAACTATGAAAAAACCTTTAGAGAGCTCTCATGCCACCTCCAAGGCGCATTCATTTTGTGCCATGTGACACTCAACTCAAGGGTTGAAGTTTTGGCTAACTCGATTCTATAATACTTTTTTACAAAAGCTATTGCAAGCCTCCTATAATCCGATATTACGTTGACCTCCCATTGGCGATCTAACACTGCTTGCTAATTAGGTGGAAGAGTGTTAATTAAGGCCGGCACATTCTCAAAATTAAGTATAGGATAACCATTTTGGATGATTTATTGTATCATCTGATTGACCTTGACCACGTGTGATATTATATCACTGTCATTCCATCGATAATTAGCTAATTCTGTTTTTAGCCCTTTAAGTCTCGCATTTTCTTTGTTTGTTTTCAAAAATGTAGGCATGCGTACAAAATGCATCATGGTTCCTGTAACAAATACAAAACAAAAAGGGATTGCTTATAATCCACAACTAACAAAATTGGAACAACATAATTTTCCTTTTTTTTTTTTGAGTCGGCCAACAGTGGTCAACGGTGGTCAACCCAAGTCAACGCCGGTCAATAGTCAACGGCCAAAGTCAACGTGGACAGGTCAATAGGTCAAGTCAACAGGTCAAGGGACACGGGTCGGGTCATACGAGTCGGGTCGAGTCAAACCAATCGACCCGGATAAGTGACATCACCGGCACGGGCCCTGTGCGTGTGCGGGCAATTGCCGGATGACGTCACAATGACGTCATCTAGCTCGTGTGCTCACGCGCTAGCAGTTGCCACGCACATGCCACGCACGTGCGGGGCACGATAACCGCACGCGTGCCATGCACGTGCGTGCGGTTACCGCAAGTGTGTGTTGCACGCGCCTGGGAATTGCCGCATGTGCTGACGACGCCAGACATTTTGGCCGCGCATGGCGACGTGTCCAATGGGCCCTGGCAATGAGCCACTAGTCGATTTGCTCATATCAACGAGAGCTACGACCCTACGATATCAGAAATGAGATCTGATTTACTGAAAATCATAAACGAGGGGTGAACAATACGCAGTGTCGGGATTTCTGTCCCCAAGCGACCAACGATGGCGTTTCATGAAATTTCAACCAAAAAACAATTTATGAACATGAACAGTAATCGGGAAACATGAACACCATCGCTCTGATACCAATGTAGGGAAATAGATTCCCAAAAACAATCCGATACTCAATCGAACACCGGAAACGTATGAGGAAAACATGCCTAGAAAACATATGTTACATTGATCATAAGGTACATTACGAAGTCGAACATACTTTGTCTTTCACATATTAAACACTGTTGTCGCAGTTTGATGAGGAATTCTGATACTGTTCTTAAACTTACTTCCACTAGTACTCTCGGCAATCACAGAATCTCACCCTCTTAAGTAAAATACATAAAATACTCATAGAACGCTCGCGATTTATTAGTCTTACTATTGACTAATTTCATGACCAATACTGCAATTCCTTTTGCTGATGAAGGCATACGAGCATGACACACATGACAGTTCCTCCAAGCCAAATTACAATTACATCCGTACAATACTCACTGATTTTTGAATTACTATAATCCTAAAGACCAACAATGTTCAGATAGTACTCTGTTTATTCCTTTTCACAATTATAAACATAGAAACTAGGGCTACGTGCTATATCATCAAAGATGAATATTACCTAACATTCACATTAATTCAGACCTGGATAATAAGGGAAACCGGTGTCATTGAGCCACTGGCTGCCTTGAATGAAGGACTCCACAGTGAATTGACTTGCCACTGTCGAGTTGCTAATAACATGGTACCCAGCCCATTTCACTCGACCACTCATGTTTGAACCTGGGCCTCGGTTCTGATACTCCCCATAAAAGAGCGTGTCCAACCCAATTGGGCCATCGAACTCCGACCACCTTGTTGGGTCGACCAGGTCGCCGATATACGACTCCATGATCACCGTTGTGGAGAAGTTCCTCCATGGACGGCCAAGAAATGTCTGAAAGAAGGGCTGCACAGGGATAAGGTCTGGTGCGGCTGCGAACTTGTAGCCGATGAAGGACATCCCAGTAAGCACCCCCAAGTTGTCTATGCCCTAAGCAATGAATACATTTCCTTGTTTCTCCTCTGGCCTGCGGGCGTATAAGCTACAATTCTGGAAAACCACCCTGGCATTTCCAAACACGAAGCCAACTGTTCCATAGATTTCGCAATCGCGATAAAACTGGACTTGGCTATGCACGTATAGCGTGTCCTGAAATCCTAGGAAGCTGCACTGGTAGAAGGCCGATTGGTTCGAGCCGCTTCGCAAAGCCACTACTTGCCCTTTCTTTGGCCCAACAAAGTCTTCAATTGTGATCCATGTAGCAAGAAATCCATTACCACCAACAACTGTGAATAGGGGAAAATGAAATTAAATATCATTGATAATTGAATCAGCTAGCATAACAGACATTTAAGATTTGATTTGTCAGACAATTAGCCCTCCCAATATTTAAGCACCGGCTACAAATTTCTCACTTAAATGGGCGGAGAGTTCTAAAAGTTATAGTCCAAATTAATTTGTCTCATGCAAGTACAAGTTAAAACCGAAACTTGAACATTAATTCCAAGTGCATACATTTTCACAAGTAAATGCATAGTACAAAGAAAAAAATTAAGGCAGTTCAAGAACTTACCAATGGTGGTTGACTGGTAAGTACTTCATCCATCCGCATTGTTCCGATCGCCCTTGATCCAGGTCTTCCCAACCCCATCCCCTACGAACATGAGGTTGGTCTTTATAAAATGATTGTCTATTGACTTTGGAAGGAAAACAAATGCCTAGAAATTAAATTGCAGGAAATATCAATTTGCTGAAATTTTAAAGGTTAAGATAAATTTGCACATTTAGTTTTGAAAAAAAATAAATTTATGTGCTTTGCACGAACCTTGCACGAACTTTGCACGGACCTTGCACGAACCTTCCACGCCTCTGATACCAATGTAGGGAAACAGATTCCCAAAAACGATTCGATACTCAATCGAACACCGGAAACGAGGGATTAATTGGAATTCCTAAATTTTAGTGGAACTCCACAATTTAGTAGTGATTGCGATCTCTTAACAAGCCACCCATTCCAACCTATCATAAAATGGTTCGGTTCGGTTTAATTCAATTTGTGCATTCGATTTCCACACTCTTTGAAGTGAATTGAACGCAACAAATTTTAGCTCACTTTGATTCTGTTATAGGCAATTCAAAAACGAGGGATGCTCAGCACCAAAGTCGAACTACTGGATTTTACCTTGTGATCATCATATAACACCTTGTCCAATCTTTTCTTTTCTTCTTCTTTGTTTTTCTTCTGAAGATGCTTTTACCTTGTTTTCATGTTTAAGAAGATTAAGACCCGGTAAGTTCCCCACTTCCATACCGTCGTTTTCAGGTAGTAAGTGAGATGTGACGAATATGGGAATTTTATCAAATTGATAAAGTGGTTCATTTATATTTTGGCAAAAAAAGAGCTAATCAGGTCTATTTCACGTGTATATTATCTTAACATATGCCCAAGAAGGAGCCGCAGAAAGAGCTTTCACTGATCGATTAATTACATTTTATTACAGAAAGAAGGAATTTTCTATAATAGTGATTTTTTTAGGCATAGCACAGCATAAGGGGAGGTGCTTTTCCTGGAATTAATTCCTTAGGATAGAAGGAAGAAGAGAAAGACCAAGTAATCACAGGAAAGCATGTGCATATGTCATCCTAGTCTCCGTCGAGATATAAGTATAGATCAAAGGCGTACCTATCTAGTTGAATTCTTCAAGCGAATAGGACAATGTGGATTTTTTTAATAGAATTTTCTGTAACCTATGTTATTGGAGCGATGCACATAGACACGTTAAATCAGAGATGCTCGTGCTCATTTTCTTTAGTTCAGAGATATCATATGACAATAATGATTTATCAGGAAATGGTGTGTCGAATGTAGAATTTGGGGAGTCGAGTTTGACCGAGGAAAGTCTTTAGGGTTTATATAATTGTTGAGATCGACGTGTCGAAGTCCTGAAAGTTGGTGAGTCTTCCTTATTTTCGAAGGATCATGTTATACTCATTACTAAACGGTTTCGGACCAAAAGCACAAAGTATATGCTCTTTAGTTAGGAACATTTTTAGATCTCTTTTTTTAAATAATGGAAAAATGGAAGAAATACACTAAAAGAATGTCTTAACTTGAGTAAGACGCTCACTTTACTTAAGTGTCAACTCCTAATTAAGTCGCCAAAAATTTAACGTGGTAATATTTTAAAAATTTCTCAATCCTACGTGGCTTATCAGTGTGCCCATATAATTTCTAAACGATGTTGTGTAGTGAGTTAAGAAGTAACCACTTCAGTATCAGTCGTTATAAAAAAATTATTGCTCCAATGTCAATTGTTGTTAAAAAGTGATTACTTTAATGCTAATCTTAATGAAAAAGTGATCATTTTGGTACCCAAAAAAAAAAAAACTAAACGATGTCATATAGCAAGTTAATTAATGATCACTACAGTGTCAATAATTGTAAAAAATGATAACTTCAATACCAATCTTAATGAAAGTGATCGCCTAGTACCAAAAAATGTCACTTCATATAAAAATTTTAATTATAAAAGTAACATAATTTCTCTAGTCATAATTTTTTACCAGAGGCACTTAAATGATTATTTTTCTGTGATTTTGACACTTAAGTAAGCTGACAAAAAATTGTGACACTAAAGTGAGCACAGTATGCAAGTTAAGGCACTTATAATGTACTTTTCTCCTTAAAAAAGAATACATAATTTGTAGCTAAATTCACCAAAACTCAAACGGGCACTTCCTCGGGTCCCCAATCCAATCCCGGGGTCTTATGATCATTTCATCCTAGATGAATAGATCTCGGTGGAAAGCCTTTAAAACGTTTGTAATAGTACGGCGCGTGTAGGAAGATAAAATGCTTTAGAAAGCGATATTTTTTGGACGGTGGATCACTTTCTCGAGGGATCATATAAATTCACTAAACTTAGAAGTGCTTGATTTAACCATTGTAATTTGATTTCTATCACGCGAAGCAGTGAACTTTTTGTTTGTTCTTTTGTAATGACTACACTTTGACCAGAACTCGACCAAATTTCTAACCAAATGCTAACATGGTAGACACGTGGCACTGACATGAAATCCAACCTTCACCTTCTGCCGTCTCTAGTAAAGGAAGAATGGGTTGAAGGCTGCAATCCTTTGCCATCTCTAAGGAGGGGTCGAGTTACCATCAACCATGGCTTTCAAGGGGTCACATGACCATCTATCAACTCTTTACTGGCACCATTTTAGACGCATGTCAACGTTACGTGTCTGCTATGTCAACATTCGGTAAAAAAATTGGTTGAATTCTTGATAAAATGTTCAATTGCAAAAAAGAAAAAGGACAACCAAAAGTTCGTGTGTTCCACGATTACTGGTTGGATTGCAAATTAGATGTCCCCTAAGTTTGGCGAATGTTGCGGAAATTCACCCCAGTCTCCTTCGATGAACGTGGAGACAAGACCAAGGATGATTCGCGGAAGATGTTTAGGGAAATATAAAGTAGAAACAAATATATAATGCAGAGCAGGTTTAGAAGGAGAAGAAAAGGCAGAAAGGAGACACCAAGAACGACAATGGACGGACTTGAGTAAGATGCCAAGTGAGGCCATGAGCGCAAGCCTTATTTTTCAATATTTAATCATGACAAAAACAACCCCATTGAAGCAAAGCTTCTTATTCTTTTCCATGACTTAACGAAGAATGGAAACTACCTAACTACAGTAAACAAACCAATAACATATGTTGACAAGTAATCCTCCGCCATTCCAAACCCTTTCGCGTAAGTCACCGAAGACTTACCCAAGTTTCAGGCTCTAGATAAAAATAGTATGGGCACGTCATGAAATCAAAGAGCTGGTGATTTGCTCTTTTTACTTTCCTTTCCCATAGTTTAAAGCTTAAAGATCAGTTGCATTGTTAGGGTTTAGGCAAACCCGAGGCAGGAGGCAGGGCAGAACACAATTGAGTCGGCCAGATAGCACCCGACCACTAAATTCGCCCCAAAAAGAGAGAAGAAATTTGCCCTTGCCGCGTCTCCAAATTAGACTGACCTTCTCATAATCTAATCTTCCTTCAAAAGCCGATTTCGCCAGTTTCTATTCCGGTCCCTCGAAATTTAATACAGAGAGCTTTAAAATCCTAGGCTTAAAGAGACTGAGTCAAACATGTGGAAGCCCAAGAGTCCACCAACCAACCAACCAAAATACGAGAATAAAAGGACGAGAAAAGGGCAGGAGGAAACCGTGGCGGCGTTTGGTTAGCGTTGGAGTATATTAGATGGACTTTAGTTTTATCTCGATCAATGAAATGAGCCGGCCCCCAACGGCTAGCCCAACTAACGTCCCTATTGACCTTTCCCACTTCTATTTCTAACCCTTATAATAATTCATTCCCCTTATATGCCAAGATGTGAATACTCGGGTCTTGGTCATTGATTTGATTATAATTAAATTCCACACAAATATTTTTGGGTCCCTTACCACGAGTTCCTCGTATAAAAAGATAAGCACCATTCGTGCAAAACAATCACTTTCGGATTATAATCATAACCAGAGAATACAATTCTTGCAAGATCGCGACCCTGATGTAAATGACTTGTCTTTAATTAGATCATCTATAATCCCAACCAGGAATGAGTTATCTCTTGTATCAAAAAAGAGGGCAAAATTGATCCAATCTTTGGAAGTGGAATGCTTTGAATTGAGGATTTCCTTTCGCTGACGCATGGGAGAATTATTTTAATGTAAATTGACCGGATGGACTAAATCTATACATATACAAAAGATTTAGGACTCAATTGACTGAAAAAAATGTTTAGAATTGAATTAATAAAAATCATAATAGATTTATGCCTTTTATGGTAATTATTCTGATAACATACTTAACTCTAAGGCTACGAGTGTAAGAAAGCAGGATGAACATAACCTAAATTCAAAAAATAAAAATTCCTCTACTAAGTTCTCACAAAATCTTAAAATATCTAAAAGAAAGCCACCCAAGTTTTCATTGCCCCTCATTTCCCAAACAAGGCCTAATCTTCTTCTACGAAGATTTCCATGCTCTACCACACCACAAGGTTTTATGACGACTCCGATATACCTATGAGAGGACCAAGACCAAGTCTCATTTGTAAAGTCGAATCCTTTACTTTCAAAACACAAACAGGAAATTAGTGCATTTTTGGTGACTTTGAGAAACACATCGATTCCTTTCTTATCTCCAGCTCTTCAACATTTAGTCGGATATGGAAAGGAAGGTGCCACCAAATATGCTCCTTCTAAAGGATCCACTCATCTTTTTTCGAATGAAAGGCTCCTCCCTGGAGAGTTAATCACTTTAGTTGTACTTTTAGCAGGGTGCTATTGTCAATTTATTTTGCTGCTTTGATCAGTTCAACCCTGCTAAAATACAACTTCAACACATTTGTTAGGGTTCTGCATCCTTCCTCATTCCCCTTTTCCAAAACTCAACACCGTTTAAATAAATACATTAGTACAACAGTTACTCATTATGGTTTTAGATATAATCTGAAACATAAATTAAAATTCAACATAATAACCAAGAGATTAATAGGAATTCTTTTTCAAAGTTGTGAGTGAAAGGAAAGTGAAAAAACTAAATGAGAGAACTACTATATCATATTTCTTGATTTGGTTGTTTTCTTGGCATAAATAGTCCTCCGTTTATTATACAAAATGGATTATTCTTTTTATTGGTTAATTGCGTTTTAATTTGCTTTTTTAAGAAAAAAAGAGACCTTGCACGAACATTGCACGAACCTTGCATGAACCTTGCACAGACCTTGCACGAACCTTCCACGCCTCTCCGGCCGAAGGGTTTGCTTTCTTGCAAAAGTGATCCAAATAAGTTCCTTTAGTCACTTGAAGTTTAAATTGATAAGTCTGAAAACCTTTTATGATATTGAAGATAAAAGTTTTAATTTGGCTGATTCCTATGAGTCAACCCTGCATCAAAAGGTATGATTCAATTTTAAGTGGTTTTCTTACTTTAAGAGGAAACAGAAACGGCTAATTAAACATTTGTCATATAATCTATAGTTTGTGCTTTCATCTAAATATGAAAGGTTGTTTCACGTGAACTTCACATCATCTTCTCTTTCCCACTAATCTATGGTCCCTTTTTTTTTTTCTCATTTCAACCAAAATACCTAGTCTTGTTGTTGATCGGTGCGGCAGCAATGGTAAAATTTCCATATCCGTAAAAATCCGAGGTGTTATTACTCTATGAAAAGAACATTTGTGTGGCTATAAATTTTCAAATAATACAAAAGAAAAAAACAATAAATATAGTGAGTGTCACGAGCCATAAAAATAAGGAGCAAATTCATAAACTTGCTTGCCTAAGAACAAACGGTGACCGATTGGTATGCGCATCAATTTGTTTTTGGATCTAAAATAAATGAATATTTTCTATTTAATTAGAAATTGATATTCAAGAACTTACCGATAGTGGTTGACCGGTAAGTACTCCATCCATCCGCATTGTCCGATCACCCTTGATCCAGGTCTTCCCAACCCCATCCCCTATGAACATGAGGTTGGTCTTTGTAACGTCCACCAGGACATTCTTCAAATACTCTCCCTCTTTTATGTAGACGAAAAATCTGTACAAAACAAGAAAATCAGTATATAAGGAAGGTTAGGTTTTTATAATCTGGAACATAAATTAAAATTCAACATAATAACTAAGAGATTAATAGGAATTTTAAATACGTACAAGATGAATAATGTAAGGCTTATTCATTGCACCTTGATATTTAATATTCATATTAAAACGTATATTTTTTATTTTTATATTAGACGATAATCATTCTATCTATATAGATTATGAGGAAAAAGCATTTTGGAGTGTTAAAATAAATTTTTAAAAATAGCAATTAGCCAAGGCAAATGTTGTTTAATGAACGGTTATATGTATTGGAAGTCCTAAACTTATCACAAAATAAAAGTGCAATTGAGCTTTAAAATTTGTTAAAAGTGCAATTAATTTTAAAACTTGTAAAATTAGTGCAAATGAGTCCTTTGGTTAACTTCGTTTGAATTGGCTAAAGGAAAATGTTGATGTGGCTTTCTTTTTGGGTTAATACCGAAAAACCCCAAACCGGTACACTGGTGACAAATTTATTCCAAACTATTTTTTTGACCATGAAAAACCCCAAACCGGTACACCTGTGATAAATTTACCCGACTAACCATAAAAAAAACCCTAAATTAGTACATTTATGACAAATTTACCCCCAAACTAATTTATTCGACCATAAAAAATCCCAAACGATAAATTTGTGACAAATATACCCTTTGTTAAATTGGATTAATACAACAACAAAATCATAAAAATTGTAAACTCTGACAAACGGATCGTAAAATCCCAAATTAGTATACTAGTCAATTGTCACGTGTCATTTAACTTAATAATTTGATAATAAAATTTAAGGAAAACTAACAAAGGGTAAATTTGTCACAAGTATACCCGTTTGGGGTAAATTTGTCAAAGGTATACCAGTTTGGGGTTTTTGTGGTAAAAAAAATAATTTGGGTTAAATTTGTCACAAGTGTCAGTTTGGGGTTTTTCGCGTATTAACCCTTTCTTTTTTATATTTTCAATCTTTCACGTGGCTAAAACAAAGTTGTTTTGGTCTAATTCTTATTTTTAATACATTTTATTTAAATTAAATTTTAAAAAAGATTTGGAGACCAGGCGGCTAAGTGTCAGAATTCTGTTGTGCATTCCAACAGACTTTTGGATCAAAACTTCAAGGCACATGATCATTATGAACACGAGGTTACATTGATAGAGCGTGCCGATTGGGCACGGACGAAGCAGCTAATCTTCGACCCCAAGCCAAAGCCCAATCCCAGGTCATTGCTTTCTTGCTTCGTTCGAGCTGGACCTAACTGAATTTTGGGCTTAAAGTTGGTGGGCCGCATGGTTACTTTCCAGAACCCATTCCCTTTGGTTGACTCCAAATAAAGGATTTCCCTCCAACCTCAAGCAGTAATTGACAAGTCACAAGAAAATTTGATGTCTAGCTCATATTATTATCAAGTGACCGCTTGTTCAAAAGACTTCAAAAAGTTTTGGAGAAATTATGCCAAACTCCGCTGCATTTTGGGTAGTGCATGTTTGTTCCTAAACTTTTTCAACTATCACAAATTATCCCTTGAAAATCTCACTTAGTTAAAGCCGTTAGGCCTCAAATATATTTTTCATTAGCATATGGAATGCACATTACATTTAAGGGTTCAAAGAGTAATTGATCTCATCTTATAAAATCTCTCTTTTATCATTGATATGTGAAAAAGTGAAAAAATAAAGAAAATGGAGAAAAATAAATCATAACATTAAAAAAGCGAAATTTGCTCGAGCTTGATGGATATATAAATAGAACCGCTCAGATTTTCTAAGAAAAAGAAACACCATTAAATAAAAAAAATGGCTCAATAACAAAAAAAATCAAATTACACACATTAGATATTCATTATATACTATTAAATAGTTAGCGAATGTTGAGAAATGATTGATCAAGTAATTGTTAGGTCAAAATAAACAACCAAAAGGGGTGGATTGGTTTTTTAATAAACACAGACTAATTTTGTAGATCCAACACTTATAAGCCAAATATCACTAGTACACCGAGAGTGCAAATATTGTCTTCTTGCAAGTGTTGAACATGCTATTGCGCAAAACTCGACTTCCTTCCACAGTAGCCCCGTTACAGAATAAGTAATCATTGATTCTCCAATAGTTGTTCTCACACCTTGTACACATAAGACAGCCTGCTTGCTCCCCAAATTATGGACCACACCTCTAAGTATTTCTAAAGAATTACATGATTACTTTGTCTCTCACCTAGACAAATGGCCTACTCTAAGCATTGACAAGGAATCTTGAATTTAATTTGGATTTTAGGCTGCTTAAATTCATGCTAAGAAATTATTCTATGTTAAAAATTTAGGTTTTCAAAATTCACATCAAGGAATTACCTTAGACAATTTAGACTCGTATGGAAATTTATTTTCAACTAAGAATTTCATGAAGACTCAATTTCACAATATCAAAGCTCGCCTATAATAACCACAAATCATAATACAAAATTTTGAACATCAAAATTTTGCTAGGCGGCTCAAAATAGATGGGAATTAATAACAAATTACCAAAAAAAGATTAGAACAATGAATCTGGAGACTAGAGGAATGTATTGTCAGCTAATCACTCTAAAAACTCATCGACCATCTTCTCATCACACAAAACTGAAAAAGGGAAAAAAATAAAGGAAATGACAAAAAAATTTAAGTTTTTCTGTTCTGGAAGGGAATATAAACACCTAAAGTTCATATAATCATTGATAAGCATGACCAGAGAAACTAGTTCCCAAGAGGTCCATATGATAAGATAACGACAATGGAAAAGACGATGTCTTCATCCTAAGACAATTTGTGCTTCTTTTTCAAAGTTGCGAGTGAAAGGAAAGTGAAAAAACTAAATGAGAGAACTACTATATCATATTTCTTGATTTGGTTGTTTTCTTGGCATAAATAGTCCTCCGTTTATTATATAAAATGGATTATTCTTTTTATTGGTTAATTGCGTTTTAATTTGCCTTTTTAAGGAACAAAGAGAGATTGCTTGGATTACATAAAAATCGTGCAATGAGAAAGAAATAAATACACCAAGAGTTGCATTTCTAGAGAAAATGCCTATGTACATTAATCAGTGAGTTTTCTTAGGCTGTGCATTCCTTGGGGAAGATCAATAGGCCTCATTTCCTTCTTCAACAAAGAATTAACGACCAGAAATTATCGTTTCTATTCAGTCTTATGCCAAGACAAATGATATTTACATGAAGGGAGAGGAAAATAGTTGCCAAGCTTTATGAATGCATTCCACCGGAAAAGTGAAATATCCCTTAATATAGATGGAATTGAATCCATAAAGATTATAAAATGGTTGTCTGTTGACCTTGGAAGGAAACTAAATGGCTGGAAATTAAATTGCAGGAAAGATGAATTTGCTGAAATTTTAAAGGTTAAGATAAAACTTGCACATTTAGTTTTGAAAAAAATAAATTTATGTGCCTTCACCATTGCACAAACCTTGCACGGACCTTGCATGAACCTTCCACGCCTCTCCAGCCGAAGGGTTTGCTTTCTTACGAAAGTGATCCAAATAAGTTCCTTTAGTCACTTGAAGTTTAAATTGATAAGTCCAAAAACATTTTATGATATTGAAGATAAAAGTTTTAATTCGGCCGATTTCCTATGAGTGAACTCTGCATCAAAAGGTATGATTCAATTCTAAGTGGTTTTCTTACTTTAAGAGGAAACAGAAACAGCCAATTAAACATTTGTCGTGTAATCTATAATTTGTGCTTTCATCTAAATATGGAAGGTTGTTTCACGTCAACTTCACATCATCTTCTCTTTCCCACTAATCTATAGTCCCTTTTTCTCATTTCGACCAAAATACCTGGTCTTGCTGTCAATCGGTGCGGCAGCCACAGCTTCGTTGACGGTGGTGAAATTTCCAGATCCGTCCTTCGTCACCACAAGATTGAACTGTGTAGTGTCTGGAGATTCCAACAATCGTCTTCTTGAGATCCATGCCAGGAACAAGAGGATCATCTGCACCTTCAGGGCCATCATCATTGCTGATGTTCTGGTGGCAAACGAAAACTGAATAGAGGAGAGAATTCTGACGAAGCTCTGGAATATGGAGACGAAGGAGACGAATGAATTTTACAGAGTGTACTTATGACTTAACATTTTTACATGAGCAAAAATGGAAGTTCAGTTTAACGTCTACATTCAAACTTTCCCTTTAACTTCATTTATTAAACAGGAAGAAATTGAAGCATTCCATTTAGAGTAATATTCTCCTATTTTTAGAATGCATAGTAGACTCGACTAATGCAGGAAATCATTTTTATTTGGGTGGGGCTTTAATCGCCTTTGGATCAATTTTGGATCTATCCTTGTCATTATATTCCCACGTCAAATTCGCCAAATGCGAAATTGACCAAATATATTACGTTTGAACTGAAGAGTTAGTATTATGATTCATCTAGACACGATTGAGTAAAAGATTATTTTGTTCATGTTTCAATGTTAAGATATTATATTAATAATTAACCAAATATGTTACGTTTGAACTAAAGAGTTAGTATTCACACGACATGTGAGTGATTCATCTGGACGCAATTAACTAAAAGATTATTTCATTCATGTTTCAATGTTAATATATTATATTAATAATATTTTGGTGATTATGAACGTGTTAAATAGTCGGATTCGCTAATATTTCATTGACCGGTTGTTATGATTTGTAAGTCGATATTATCAATTGAGGATATTTCGTATTAAGTTCAAGATTAGCTCCTTCATCCATGGCCCATTGCACGGACCTTGCACGAACCTTGCACAGACCTTGCTCGAACCTTGCATGGACGGACCTTGCACGAACCTTCCAAAACGAAAATATCTCTCAATATAGATTGAATCGAATCCATAAAGATTATAAAATTTAAGTCACATTTAATGAAAAATTAAACACTATTGCCAAAACAAAAAATTGCTATTGGAATCTAAACAAACTGAGATACGATCGTTGTTTGCAAAAGTTGACAAATTCAACCAAAATACCTGGTCTTGCTATTGATCGGTGCAGCAGCCACAGCTTCGTTGATGGTGGTGAAGTTTCCGGATCCGTCCTTTGCCACCAGAAGATCGAACTACGTAATGTCCAGAGATTCCATGCCAGGAAGAAGAGGATCATCAGGAGCACCTTCAGGGCCATCATGTCAAACGAAAGAATTGAACAGGAGCTCTGGAATAGACGAAGAAGACGAGTGAAATTAACAAGACGAAGAAGACGAATGAAGTGAACAAAACGTATCTTACCATTTTTACATGAGCAAAAATTGAAGCATTCCATTTAGAGTAATATTCCCTTATTTTTAGCATGCATACTGATCTTGGGTATGTTGAAGATATTCGCAACTTCGAATATGGAATTCAAAGGGATCAAATAGGTCCTCAATGATGTCATTTACGGATCAAGTAGAGGGAAGAGATTGAAAAAGCACGATCCATTCTTCCTATCCTGGACATGGGAAATTTCCGGGTAGTTTTCTTGTGAAGACTATGTATATTGTCGCAAATTCTTTTATAGTATATGCCGAACTGAATTTACATTTAGACCGTGTATAAGGATAGATTCTTGAAGAGGAAGGTTTTTTCTTTTTTGGTCGGTCTTGAAGAGGAAGGTTGATTAGTGCAATCTTTTCAGAGAATCCAGCTTTAATTGGGAGATGATTAGGATACCCAGTAATTATGGGCCCACTCCAGATCAGATTCCATCTAATAGGTGGGCTGGCTCACCAAAATGGTGAGGCTGCATGTGGGTGGACCAACCCATGAAGAAGGTGCACCCCACTAAGCCTCAGGCCCACGATTTGGGGGCTATGCCTTCGGCCCATAAACCCACTTTCCTTCTTAGTGGGCCTCATGCTCGATTGTGGTGCACCCTAGCCCACTTATGTGGTAGTGCGAAAACTGCATGAGTTCTTTTCCCCCTCGCCCATTACTTTGATTTAGTCGTTTCATTGTGTTAACCCCCTGACCACATGAGCCATTTTTATAACATTTTCAATTTTGCAGAGTAGCCATACACAAAATATTTCATTGTTAATGTCTAAAGGGCCTTAGTTTTTATAGTTAAGTCACATTTATGAAAAATTGAACACTACTCCCAAAATGAAAATATTGCTATTGGAATATAAAAAAAAAAACCGGGATACAATCGTCGTTTGCATAAGTTGAAAAAAATTCGACCAAAATACCCAGTCTTGCTATTGATCGGTGCGGTAGCCACAGCTTCGTTGACGGTGGTGAAATTTCCGGATCTGTCCTTCGCCACCGAAAGATTGAACTGTGTAGTGTCTGGAGATTCCAACAATCGGCTTCCCGAAATCCATGCGGAGAACAAGAGGATCATCTGCACCTTTAGGGCCATCATCGCTGGTGATGTTCTTCTGATGGCAAACGAAAACTGAATAGAGGAGAGAATTCTAGCAGAGCTCTGGAATATGGAGATGAAGGAGACGAATGAATTTAACAGAGTGTATAGCTGACTTACCATTTTTACACGAGAAAAAATGGAAGTTCAATTTAACGTCTACATTCAAACTTTCATTTTAGCTTTATTTATTAAATAGGAAGAAATTGAAGCATTCCATTTAGAGTAATATTCCCCTATTTTTACCATGCATACTGAACTCGACAAATGCACAAAATCATTTTTATTTGGGTGGGGGTTTACTCGCCTTTGGATTAATTTTGGATCTATTCTTGTCATTATATTCCCACGTCAAATTCGCCGAATGCAAAATTGACCAAATATATTACGTTTGAACTGAAGAGTTAGTATTATGATTCATCTAGACACGATTGAGTAAAAGATTATTTTGTTCATGTTTCAATGTTAAGATATTATATTAATAATTAACCAAATATATTACATTTGAACTAAAGAGTTAGTATTCACACGACATATGACTGATTCGTCTAGACACAATTAACTAAAAGATTATTTTGTTCATGTTTCAGTGTCAAGATATTATATTAATAATATTTTGGAGATTATGAACGTGTTAAATAGTTGGATTTGCTAATATTTCATTGACCAGTTGCTGTGATTTGTAAGTCGATATTATCAATTGAGGATATTTCGTATTAAGTTCGAAGATTAGCTCCTTCATCCGTGGCCCATTGCACGGACCTTGCACGAACCTTCCACGCCTCTCCGATTGGTAAAATAAGGAGCAAATTCAAAAAACTGCTTGCCTAAGAACAAACGGTGACCGATTGGTATGTACATCAATTTGTTTTTGGATCTAAAATAAATGAATATTTTCTATTTAATTAGAAATTGATATATAAGAACTTACCGATAGTGGCTGATTGGTAAGTACTCCATCCATCCACATTGTTTCGATCGCCCTTGATCCAGGTCTTCCCAACCCCATCCCCTACGAACATGAGGTTGGTCTTTGTATCGTCCACCAGGACATTCTCCAAATACTCTCCCCTTTTATGTAGATGACAAATCTATACAAAACAAGAAAATCAGTATATAAGAAAGGTTAGGTTTTTATAATCAGGAACATAAATTAAAATTTAACATAACAACTAAGAGATTAATAGGAATTCCTTTTCAAAGTTGCCAGTGAAAGGAAAGTGAAAAAACTAAATGAGAGAACTACTATATCATATTTCTTGATTTGGTTGTTTTCTTGGCATAAATAGTCCTCCGTTTATTATATAAAATTATTTTTTATTGGTTAATTGCGTTTTAATTTGCCTTTTTAAGGAACAAAGAGAGATTGCTTGGATTACATAAAAGTCGTGCAATGAGAAAGAAATAAATACACCAAGAGTTGCATTTCTAGAGAAAATGCCTATGTACATTAATCAGTGAGTTTTCTTAGGCTATGCATTCTTTGGGGAAGATTAATAGGCCTCATTTCCTTCTTCAACAAAGAATTAACGATAAGAAATTATCGTTTCTATTCAGCCTTATGCCAAGACAAATGATATTTACATGAATGGAGAGGAAAATAGTTGCCAAGCTTTATGAATGCATTCCACCGGAAAAGTGAAATATCCCTTAATATAGATAGAATTGAATCCATAAAGATTATAAAATGGTTGTCTGTTGACCTTGGAAGGAAACTAAATGTCATGAATTTGCTGAAATTTTAAAGGTTAAGATAAATTTGCACATTTAGTTTTGAAAAAAAATAAATTCATGTGCCCTCACCATTGCACAGACCTTGCACGGACCTTGCACGAACCTTCCACGCCTCTTCGACCGAAGAGTTTGCTTTCTTGCGAAAGTGATCCAAATAAGTTCCTTTGGTCACTCAAAGTTTAAATTGATAAGTCCGAAAACCTTTTATGATATTGAAGATGAAAGTTTTAATTTGGCCGATTTCTTATGGGTGAACTCTGCATCAAAAGTATGATTCAATTCTAAGTGATTTTCTTACTTTAAGAGGAAACGGAAATGGTCAATTAAACATTTTTCGTGTAATCTATAATTTGTGCTTTCATCTAAATATGGAAGGTTGTTTCACGTCGACTTCACGTCATCTTCTCTTTCCCACTAATCTATGGTCCCTTTTTCTCATTTCGACCAAAATACCTGGTCTTGGTGTTGATCGGTGCGGCAGCCATAGCTTTGTTGATGGTGGTGAAATTTCCAGACCCATCCTTCGTCACCACAAGATTGAATTGTGTAGTGTTTGGAGATTCCAACAATCGGCTTCTCGAGATCCATGCCGGGAACAAGGGGATCATCTGCAACTTCAGGGCCATCATTGCTGCTGATGTTCTGGTGGCAAACAAAAACTGAATAGAGAAGAGAATTCTGGCGGAGCTCTGGAATATGGAGACGAAGGGGACAAATGAATTTTACAAAGTGTACTGATGACTTACCATTTTTACACGAGCAAAAATGGAAGTTTAACGTCTACATTCAAACTTTCGTTTTAACTTCATTTATTAAACAAGAAGAAATTGAAGCATTCCATTTAGAGTAATATTCCCTATACTGAACTCGACTAATGCACGAAATCATTTTTATTTGGGTGGGGTTTAATCACCTTTGGATCAATTTTGGATCTATCCTTGTCATTATATTCCCACCTCAAATTCGCTGAATGCGAAATTGACCAAATATATTACGTTTGAACTGAAGAGTTAGTATTATGATTCATCTAGACACGATTGAGTAAAAGATTATTTTGTTCATGTTTCAATGTTAAGATATTATATTAATAATTAACCAAATATATTACGTTTGAACTAGAGGGTTAGTATTCACACGACATGTGAGTGATTCGTCTAGACACAATTAACTAAAAGATTATTTCGTTCATGTTTCAATGTTAATCTATTATATTTATAATATTTTGGTGAATATGAACGTGTTAAATAGTCGGATTCGCTAATATTTCATTGACCGGTTGCTGTGATTTGTAAGCCGATATTATCAATTGAGGATATTTCGTATTAAGTTCAAGATTAGCTCTTTCATCCGTGGCCCATTGCACTGACCTTGCACGGACCTTGCACGGAACTTGCACGAAACTTCCAAAACGAAAATATCTCTCAATACATATCAAATTGAATCCATAAAGATTATAAAATGGTTTAGTCACATTTAATGAAAAATTGAACACTATTGCCAAAACGAAAATATTGCTATTGGAATCTAAACAAATTGAGATACGATCGTTGTTTGCAAAAGTTGACAAAAATTCAACCAAAATACCTAGTCTTGCTATTGATCAGTGTAGCAGCCACAACTTCGTAGATGGTGGTGAAGTTTCTGGATCTCCTTCGCCACCACAAGATTGAACCGTGTTGTGTATTCCGACGATTGGCTTCCTGACATCCATGCCGGGAAGAAGAGGATCATCAGGAGCTGCACCTTCAGGGTCATCATTGTTTTGGTATCATAGGAAAGAACTGAACAGAGGTGATAATTCTGGCAAAGCTCTCTAAGAGAATTCAACGAATCGTCTCTTGGAATATGGAGACCAAGAAGACGAATGCATTTAACAAGATGAAGAAGACGAATGCATTGAGCTGACTTACCATTTTTACACGAGCAAAAATGTTAGAGTAAAATTCCCCTTTTTTTAGCATGCAAACTGATATTGAGGATAACTTTTGCTATTAGAGGACTATGTGAAAGAAAGTTTGGACTGAAAACTGATCTTGAGGATAACTTTTGCTATTAGAGGACTATGCGAAAGAAAGTTTGGACTGAAAATTGATTCATCTAGACACAATTGACTAAAAGATTATTTTGTTCACGTTTCAATGTTAAAATATTATATTAATAATTAACCAAATATATTACGTTTGAACTAAAGAGTTAGTATTCGCACGACATGTGAGTGATTCGTCTAGACACAATTAACTAAAAGATTATTTCGTTCATGTTTCAGTGTTAATATATTATATTAATAATATTTTGGTGATTATGAACGTGTTAAATAGTCGGATTCGCTAATATTTCATTGACCGGTTGCTGTGATTTGTAAGTCGATATTATCAATTGAGGATATTTCGTATTAAGTTCAAAGATTAACTCCTTCATCCGTGGCCCATTGCACAGACCTTGCACGGACCTTGCACGGACCTAGCACAAACCTTCCAAAACGAAAATATCTCTCAATATAGATCGAATCGAATCCATAAAGATTATAAAATGGTTTAGTCACATTTAATGAAAAATTGAACTCTATTGCCAAAACGAAAATATTGCTATTGGAATCTAAACAAATTGAGATACAATCGTTGTTTGCAAAAGTTGACAAAAATTCAACCAAAATACCTGGTCTTGCTATTGATTGGTGCAGTAGCCACAGCTTCGTTGATGGTGGTGAAGTTTCCAGATGTGTCCTTCACCACCCCAAGATTGAACCGTGTTGTGTATTCCGACAATTGGCTTCCTGACATCCATGCCGGGAAGAAGAGGATCATTAGGAGCTGCACCTTCAAGGTCATCATTGTTTTGGTGGCAAAGGAAAGAATTGAACAGAGGTGAGAATTCTGGCAAAACTCTCTAAGAGAATTCAACGAATCGTCTCTTGGAATATGGAGATCAAGAAGACGAATGCATTTAACAAGACGAAGAAGACGAATGCATTGAGCTGACTTACCATTTTTACACGAGCAAAAATGGAAGTTCAGTTCAGAGTAAAATTCCCCTTTTTTTAGCATGCAAACTTATGTTGAGGATAACTTTTGCTATTAGAGGACTTTGCGAAAGAAAGTTCGGACTGAGGGTAACACATTGAAGCCTGTGCTCGTGCTTCGTAGACCAATAAAGCTTTCCTAAAATAGTGAATAGAATGAGGAATGATGCAATTGCAAACTCATAAGGCGTATTTCATTACCATCAATAACGATCTTCTTATATCAGGTAGAAAGAGCTATTGATGCCTTTAAAATCTTTGTTATGTTTTACAATAATTAAAATATGATTAGGTCTAATAAATAGAACCGCTCAGATTATAATTTCCAGTATTTTTAGGAAAATCTCACTTAGTTTAAGCCGTTAGCCCTTTTTAAGGGTTCATAGAGTAATTGATCTTATCTTTATAAGGAAATCTCTCTTTTATCATTGATATGTGAAAAAGTGAAAAAATAAAGAACATGGAGAAAAATAAATAATAACGTTAAAAAGCAAAATTTGCTCAAGCTTGATGGATATAAATAGAACCGCTCAGATTTTCTATGAAAAGGAAACACCATTAAATAAAAATAAAAAATGGCTCAATAACAAAAAAACAAAAAAAAAAAATCAAATTACACGCATCAGATATTCATTATATACTATTGAATAGTTAGCGAATGTTGAGAAGTGATTGATCAAGTAATTGTTAGGTCAAAATAAACAACCAGAAGGGGAAGAATTGGTTTTTTTAATAAACACAAACTAATTTTGTAGATCCAACCCAAATAAGCCAAATATCATTAGTTACACCGAGAGTGCAAATATTGTTTTGTTGCAAGTGTTGAATATGCTATTGCGCAAAACTCGACTTCCTTCCACAGTAACCCCGTCATAGAGTAAAAAGTTGTTCTCACGTCTTGTACACATAAGATAGTATGCTTGCTCCCCAAATTATAAACCACACCTTGTATTTATAAAGAATTCCCTGAATACTTTTTTGTCTCTAACCTAGACAAATGGCCTACTCGAAGCATTGACAAGGAATCTTGAATTTAATTTGGATTTTAGGCTGCTTAAATTCGTGCTAAGAAATTATTCTATGTTAAAAATGTTAAAAATTTAGGTTTTTAAAATTCACATCAAGGAATTACCTTAGACAAATAAGACTCGTATGGAAATTTATTTTCAACTAAGATTTTCAAGAAGATTCAATTTCACAATATCAAAGCTCGCCTATAATAATCACAAATCATAAAAAAAAAAATTTGAACATCAAAATTTTGCTAGGCGGCTCAAAATAGATGGGAATTAATAACAAATTACCAGAAAAGATTAGAACAATGAATCTGGAGACTAGAGGAATGTATTGTGAGCTAATCACTCTAGAAACTCATCAACCATCCTCTCATCACACAAAACTGAAAAAGGGAAATAAATAAAGGAAATGACAACAAAATTTATGTTTTTCTGTTCTGGAAGGGAATATAAACACCTAAAGTTCATATAATCATTGATAAGCATGACAAGAGAAACTAGTTCCCAAGAGGTCCAAATGATAAGATAACAACAACGGAAAAGACAATGTCTTCATCCTAAGACAATTTGTGCTTCTCCAAAGCATAAACAAAGATTTTGGAACTGACTTATAAACATTGATAAGCATCACAAGTAAATATCTGTCGAAACAAGAAATTATTCAATCAAATTAACAACGCTTGCGATGTCCAGTTCTATCTCAAGTTTCTTGATTACTCTACATCTCCACTTTGGCATTAATTGGAATTCCTAAATTTTAGTGGAACTCCACAATTCAGTAGTGACTGCTATCTCTTATCAAGCCACCCATTCCAACCTATCATAAAATGGTTCGGTTCAGTTTAATTCAATTTGTGCATTCAATTTCCACACTCTTTGAAGTGAATTGAACGCCACAAATTTTAGCTCACTTTGATTCTGTTATAGGCAATTCAAAAACGAGGGATGCTCAGCACCAAAGTCGAACTACTGGATTTTACCTTGTGATCATCATATAACACCTTGTCCAATCTTTTCTTCTCTTCTTCTTTGTTTTGTTTTGTTTTGTTTTTTTTTTTTCTGAAGATGCTTTTACCTTGTTTTCATGTTTAAGAAGATTGAGACCCGGTAGGTTCCCCACTTCCATACCGTCGTTTTCAGGTAGTAAGTGAGATGTGACGAATATGGGAATTTTATCAAATTGATAAAGTGGTTCATTTATATTTTGGGAAAAAAAGAGCTAATCAGGTCTATTTCACGTGTATATTATCTTAACATATGCCCAAGAAGAAGCCGCAGAAAGAGCTTTCACTGATCGATTAATTACATTTTATTACAGAAAGAAGGAATTTTCTATAATAGTGATTTTTTTAGGCATAGCACAGCATAAGGGGAGGTGCTTTTCCTGGAATTAATTCCTTAGGATAGAAGGAAGAAGAGAAAGACCAAGTAATCACAGGAAAGCATGTGCATATGTCACCATAGTCTCCGTCGAGATATAAGTATAGATCAAAGGCGTACCTATCTAGTTTGAATTCTTCAAGCGAATAGGACAATGTGGATTTTTTTAATTGAATTTTCTGTAACATATGTTATTGGAGCGATGCACATAGACACGTTAAATCAGAGATGCTCGTGCTCATTTTCTTTAGTTCAGAGATATCATATGACAATAATGATTTATCGGGAAATGGTGTGTTGAATGCAGAATTGGGGGAGTCGAGTTTGACCGAGGAAAGTCTTTAGGGTTTATATAGTTGTTCAGATCGACGAGTCGAAGTCCTGAAAGTTGGTGAGTCTTCCTTAGTTTCGAAGGATCATGTTATACTCATTACTAAACGGTTTAGGACCAAAAGCACAAAGTATATGCTCTTTAGTTAGGAACATTTTTAGATCTCTTTTTTTAAATAATGGAAAAATGGAAGAAATACACTAAAAAAATGTCTTAACTTGAGTAAGGCGCTCACTTTACTTAAGTGTCAACTCCTAATTAAGTTGCCAAAAATTTAACGTGGTAATATTTTAAAATTTTCTCAATCCTACGTGGCTTATCGTGTGCCCATATAATTTCTAAACGATTGTAGTAAGTTAGGAAGTAATCACTTGATGTCGGTCGTTGTAAAAAAATTATCACTCCAATGTCAGTTGTTGTTAAAAAAGTGATTACTTTAATGCTAATCTTAATGAAAAAGTGATCATTTCGGTACCCAAAAAAAAAAAACTAAATAACGTCATATAGTAAGTTAATAAATGATCACTTCAAAGTGTCAATAATTGTAAAAAATGATCACTTCAATACCAATCTTAACGAAAGTGATCGCTTCAATATCAAAAAATGTCACTTGAGATAAAATTTTTAATTATAAAAGTAACATAATTTCTATAATCAGAATTTTTTTAGAAGCACTTAAATGATTATTTTTCTGTGATTTTGACACTTAAGTAAGTTGACAAAAAATTGTGACACTAAAGTGAGTACAATATGCAAGTTAAGGCACTTCTAGTGTACTTTTCTCCTTAAAAATGAATACATAATTTGTAGCTAAATTCATTAAAACTCAAACGGGCACTTCCCGGGGTCCCCAATCCAATCCCGGGGTCTTATGATCATTTCATCCTAGATGAATAGATCTCGGTGGAAAGCCTTTAAAACGTTTGTAATAGTACGGCGCGTGTAGGAAGATAAAATGCTTTAGAAAGCGATATTTTTTGGACGGTGGATCACTTTCTCAAGGGATCATATAAATTCACTAAACTTAGAAGTGCTTGATTTGACCATTGTAATTTGATTTCTATCACGCGAAGCAGTGAACTTTTTGTTTGTTCTTTTGTAATGACTACACTTTGACCAGAACTCGACCAAATTTCTAGCCAAATGCTAACATGGTAGACACGTGGCACTGACATGAAATCCAACCTCCACCTTCTGCCGTCTCTAGTAAAGGAAGAATGGGTTGAAGGCTGCAATCCTTTGCCATCTCTAAGGAGGCGTCGGGTTACCGTCTACCATGGCTTGCAAAGGGTCACATGACCATCTATCAACTCTTTACTGGCACCATTTTAGACGCATGTCAACGTTACGCGTCTGCTATGTCAACATTCGGTAAAAAATTTGGTTGAATTCTTGATAAAATGTTCGATTGCCAAAAAGAAAAAGGACAACCAAAACTTCGTGTGTTCTACGATTACTGGTTGGATTGCAAATTAGATGTCCCCTAAATTTGGCGACTGTTGCGGAAATTCACCCCGTAGTCTCCTTCGATGAACGTGGAGACAGGACCAAGGATGATTCGCGGAAGATGTTTAGGGAAATATAAAGTAGAAACAAATATATAATGCAGAGCAGGTTTAGAAGGAGAAGAAAAGGCAGAAAGGAGACACCAAGAACGACAATGGACGGACTAGAGTAAGATGCCAGGTGAGGCCATAAGCGCAAGCCTTATTTTTCAATATTTAATCATGACAAAACCAACCCCATTGAAGCAAAGCTTCTTATTCTTTTCCATGACTTAACAAAGATGGAAACTACCTAACTACAGTAAACAAACCGATAACATATGTTGACAAGTAATCCTCGGCCATTCCAAACCCTTTCGCGTAAGTCACCGAAGACTTACCCAAGTTTCAGGCTCTAGATATAGATAGAACGGGCACGTCATGAAATCAAAGAGCTGGTGATTTGCTCTTTTTCCTTTCCTTTAAAATAGTTTACAGCTTAAAGATCAGTTGCATTGCTAGGGTTTAGGCAACCCGAGGCCGGGGGAGAACACATTTGAGTCGGCCAGATACCACCCGACCGCTAAACTCCCCCCCGAAAATAGAAAAGAAATTTGCGCTTGCCGCGTCTCCAAATTAGACTGACCTTCTCATAATCTAATCTTCCTTCAAAAGCCGATTTCGCCAGTTTCTATTCCGGTCCCTCGAAATTTAATACAGAGAGCTTTAAAATCCTAGGCTCAAGGAGACTGAGTCAAGCATGTGGAAGCCCAAGAGTCCACCAACCAACCACCCAAAACACGAGAATAAAAGGACGAGAAAAGGGCAGGAGGAAACCGTGGCGGGGTTTGGTTAGCGTTGGAGTATATTAGACGGACTTTAGCTTTAACTTGGTCAATGAAATGACCGGCCCCCAACGGCTAGCCCAACTAACGTCCCTATTGACCTTTCCCTCTTCTATTTCTAACCCTTATAATAATTCATTCCCCTTGTATGCCAAGATGTGAATACTCGGGTCTTGGTCATTGCTTTAATTAGAATTAAATTCCACACTAATATTTTTGGGTCCAATACCACGAGTTCCTTGTACAAAAGATAAGCCCATTCGTGCAAAACAATCACTTTCAGATTATAATTATAACTGAAGAATGTAATTCTTGCAAGATTCGCGACCTTGACGTAAATGACTTGTCTTTAATTAGATCATCCATAATCCCAAACAGGAATGAGTTATCTCTCGTCAGATAATCTTTGGAAATGGAATGCTTTGAATTGAGGATTTCCTTTCACTAACACATGGGAGAATTATTTTAATGTAAATTGACCAAATGGACTGAATCTAAGATTTATGACTCAATTGGTTGAAAAAGAATGCTTAGAATTGAATTAATAAAAATTATAATAGATTTATGCCTTTTATGGTAATTATTCTAATAACATACTCTAAGGCTACGAGTGGAAGAAAGCAGGATGAACGTAACCTAAATTCAAAAAATAAAAATTCCTCTACTAATTTCTCACAAAATCTTAAAAATATCTAAAAGAAGGCCACCCAAGTTTTCATTGCCCCTCATTTCCCAAACAAGGCCTACTACCCACAGAAGACATTACTATCTACCACAAGGTTTTTCCACGACTCTGATATACCTCTGAGAGGACCAAGACCAGGTCTCATTTGTAAAGTCGAATTCTTTACTTTCAAAACACAAACAGGAAATTAGTGCATTTTGGTGACTTTGAGAAACACATCGATTCCTTTCTTATCTCCAGCTCTTCAACATTTAGTCGGATATGGAAAGGAAGGTCCACCAAATATGCTCCTCCTATAGGATCCACTCATCTTTTTCGAATGAAAGGCTGGAGAGTTAATCACTTTAGTCGTACTTTTAGCAGGGTTCTATTGTCAATGTATTTTGCTGCTTTGATCAGTTCAACCCTACCAAAATACAACTTCAACACATTTGTTAGGGTTCTGCATCCTTCCTCATTCCCTTTCTCCACAACTCAACACCGTTTAAATAAATACATTAGTACAACAGTTACTCATTATGGTTTCAAATATTTAGGCTAAATTTTCAAAGCAATCTTTCCAATTAATTTTCACTGAAAATTGTTATGTGATCCTATGTGATTACTATAATAATTGCATGAAAATTTTATAAAAATATTTATGAGTGAATTAGTAAAATTGAAATTCAAGACCGAATTGACACTCACACGTTAACTTTAGAATTAATTGGGTGATTTTTTTAAAGTAGCGTATGCTCAAAGAGTCATGCATAAAGATAAAATTAAGAATATCCATGTCTTCCCATCAATTGTCGGGTGGGCATTGATTAATGTATTGCCAGCGAAAACGATCGGAAATCGGGACGGGGCATGAGCCAAAAACGCATGGGGACATGAGAATCTTGATTGTGGGATTTGACAATTAGGGGCTGAACGCTAACGTCTTAGTAGAGCCTTGGAGGTTCGAATGGAACATCCGATGTCGGCTTTCGTGTTGAATTTTCGCTTTTTTATATAAAAAAGACTTTTAAGGATATAAACCGTGGGAGTGGCATGAATGGCAGTGCCTCGAGATGCCTCGAGATGCTGACAAACTTCCTATCGTCCCTATTATATATATCCCTATTATATATATGTTGCCCAGAAGCCGAAAGGGTCACAAAAAACTAAAAAGAAAAATTGTCGGTGGTCCGGTGCTTCCATAAAAAAAAATGGAGAAAATAGAAAGATTGGTGCTATTAACTTATAGGATTGCGTAACAGAAAAATTGTCACTAGACGTAGCAGTCATAGGATGTCGACTATGTACCAAAAATTATAAGATCACATAAATTCATAAATTTTGAATAGTTTTCAAGAATCAACATTAATCTAATTTCTTCTGAATAGGTCGGTCAAGTCTTATATCGAGCCTAGAGTTTTGTTATATGAACCCATCTATAATTTGAGAAAATTTGGGAATTTCTTTCTCTAATAAATTTGCTTAAAGTAAGGGTGGGCTGGGCAAGTCGAGGTGGGCGGGGATTAAATTTTTGTCTTATACTAGACTAGAGTAACTTAACTGACTCTATGCGAATAATTTTTTTTTCTTTTTTGTTGGCCAAGACTCCTCCTCTATATGTTAATTGCCACTTTCGATCCTGTCGGCTAAAGGCATTCCACTTACTTGACTTTTTTTCTTTTGCCTCTTTTCCCAAATTACAAAAAAGATACTAATTGATCTTTTTCACAGAACTTTAATAAGACTTTAGCTGCTGAGTTACCTCGATCCTTTAGCAAAAAGCAAGAGATTAGTATAGACTCGCATTTAACCGATCGAACTAAAATTAAGTAGAAAATATCAAGCCCTTTCACTACGAGTTAAAGTAGAAATCTTAAACTCATTAAAAAAAGAAAAGAAAAGGAGGGAAAAGCGTAAACAACAATGTAAAAGAGGATTTATTTCGGAGTTATGCTCAAGATATGCGATCTATCTTACAAAATTTCGAGAGTGTTTTAAATTTGAGATTTTTCGAAATTTACGATTAATATTGGCAACCGAATTTCCCTCCTAAGTTTTTCTTGTTTTTCCCTAAGGATTTTTCAAATCAACAATACGATCTCAATGGTGGCAAATTCCCTCCCAAAATTTTTATTCGCCTCGCAGGGTAAAAGTCGCGGGGAATTCTGTTTTTAGCGTCAATCAATAATATCCATTTTTTTTTTTTAAAAATCAGGCCATAATTAATAATTCTCGTATTATTATTTTTTCCCCCTTTTCGCACCGGAAACTCAACCCAACATTTCGATTTAATTAATTAATGGATTTGATCGGTTGCTTCTCTCTCTCTCTCTCTAAACTGTTGTTGTTGCGTAGGCCTCTGCTTCGATTCCTCCTCAGAGAGAGAGAGTCCCTCTGCTTCCGGAATTGTACCGCTCCACATAAGAGCGACAGAAAGCGAGGCACCGAGAGCATCGTCCGCACGGGGTGCGCATTTTAGCACCCGCCCTCGTTCGATTCCGGCGGATCCCTCCCCTCGATCGCATTGTCCCTCCCCCCTCCGGCGAATCCCGATCGGCGCACCGGCGTAGCGGAACCCTAGCGTCCCCCGCCGTCGTCCCCCTTCCGGCGTTTGCTGCTGCTGCTGCGGCGGCTCGGTCGTCCTCCCCGGCGAGTGAAGATGCGATGGATACCGCGGTTCACCGCCCTCTTCTCGTTCGCGATCGCGATCGTCCTCCTCTCCCCTTCCTTCCAGTCCTCCCCGCCCGCTGAGGCCATCCGCTCCTCCTCCCGCCCCGGCCACCGCTTCCCGTTCCGGCGCGCCCCGCCTTCCGCAATGCCGACGGGTGCCGCCGCCGCCCCCGCGAACTCCGGCGAGATCGGCATCTGCGACCCCAGCCTCGTCCACGTGGCGATCACGCTCGACGCCGAGTACCTCCGCGGCTCGGTCGCCGCCGTCCACTCCATCCTGCGGCACGCGCGGTGCCCCGAGGACGTCTTCTTCCACTTCCTGGTCTCCGACACGGGCCTCAAGGCCCTGGTCCGCTTCGCCTTCCCGCAGCTGAAGTTCAAGGTGTACTACTTCGATCCGGCGGTGGTGCGCGACCTGATCTCCACCTCCGTGAGGCAGGCGCTCGAGCAGCCGCTCAATTACGCCCGGAATTACTTGGCCGACCTGCTCGAGCCGTGCCTCAGCCGAGTCATCTACCTCGACTCCGACCTCGTCGTGGTGGACGACATTCACAAGCTGTGGTCGACGAGCCTGGGTTCGCGGACGATCGGCGCGCCGGAGTACTGCCACGCCAACTTCACGAAGTACTTCACGCCGAGGTTCTGGTCGGACGAGCGGCTCTCCGGCGCCTTCGCCGGGAGGAGGCCGTGCTACTTCAACACGGGAGTAATGGTGATAGATCTGGCCCGGTGGCGCCGGTTCGAGTACACGAAGCGGATCGAGCGGTGGATGGAGGTCCAGAAGAGCGGCCGGATTTACGAGCTCGGGTCGCTGCCGCCGTTCCTGCTCGTGTTCGCCGGACACGTGGCGCCGATCGAGCACCGGTGGAACCAGCACGGGCTCGGCGGCGACAACGTGAGGGGGAGCTGCCGCGACCTCCACCCCGGCCCGGTCAGCCTCCTGCACTGGTCCGGAAGCGGCAAGCCGTGGCTCCGGCTCGACTCCAGACGGCCGTGTCCGCTGGACGCGCTCTGGGCGCCCTTCGACTTGTATGGTCACTCCCGTTGAAGGGCCGGAGGGCGACTCTACAGAGGACGGGAAATTCAAACTAGTCGCCGGTAAATTTTCCTCTTGTAGCGAATGATGTTCTTTCGTCACTCCTCTGGTTCTTTGATTTCCCTCATTCTGCGATTTGTAATTTGTCCCCTTCTTTTTTAATAATTTCGTGTTCTGTTCTTCTACATCATCCCCCCTTTTTTTTTCACTGGGCTAGGGTAGGATTTAGCTCTGTAATTTTTTTCCCCTTGATTTTTCTTCTTCCATTTCTCTTTGTTCTAGCTGCTGGACCAGCCCATCTGTATCCTACTCTGTAATGCCTTTGGAAATAAAACAGATAGACGGACATTGAACATTGAATCGTTTGCCTCTTCAATCTACGCATGCCTGCTTTTCGTTGATGATCAAGTCCATTGCTTTAGTTTGGCTGGGATTGATTCGGACTGCCTTAGCTGTATGAATTGTTATGAATTAAATTGAATTCGAAGCTACCTGCTACGGCAAGTGAAGAGGAGACCTTGAGATGTCCAATTTGCATCTTTCTAGGTACATTAAACTATCGCTGCTGGTGGGGTTTGATTAGTGTTATTAGGCGTCAGTTCTGATGGATCGATTCTTGGGAATTTTCCTCTTCCTTACTGGGGGGTTTTGTGTCCCCTCCCCCCCTTTTGGCTTTTCTTTCTTTATACTCACACACTGACTTAGTGGAGAAGAGATTATTTTAATCAAACCATATCATCATCTATCTTTGTACTCAAATCCGAGTCCACCTTTTTGTGAAATTTGGAAGTTCATGATCTGAGAGTCACCTTTACCTGCGCTTTTTGGCCTAGGTTGTTCCCAGAATGATGATTGAAAGATTGTTCTCAAGCCTTGTATAGAAATGAGAAGCACCGAGAGAGAGAGCTTGTAATTTACGTTCCAGAACCCACCTTCCACACTATCCCTTCACTTTTTTGCCCACTTCGTATGCAATTCCAATTTTTTTTTTTTTTCGCAATCAAGACTTGACCCGCAATTTTGGTAATGTTCAATGATGGTGATGCATACGAGTGATGCATACGAAAGCGTGTGTGGAAAGTGAGACTTGGCAATCAGTGAACTCTCTCTCTCTCTCTCTCTCTCTCTCGCTGTCACTCACTCCCTGCTGATAAGTGGCAATATACAATTTGTGTGAAACGTGTAGAGGAAGGAGGAGGAGAAAAAGCAGCAGCAGAAGAAGAAGAAGCAGAACAAATCAAGTGAAATGATGGGGATGGTGGTGGTGAGGAGGGGGACCCAGATCTCACTGTACTTTGTTCTGCCCCGGGGGCATCCGAAGTTTAGTAAGTTCTGCACTAGTTGATGGTCCGAAATGATGTTCTTGCCCTCGATGGTCGGCCAGCGCAGGTCGGGAAGGCGTGGGGACCGATTCTTCTTTGGCCCAGTGGCATCGCTCCAACACGTGGCCCAGTTGCTTGGGCGTGCGCCTGATGCCAAGAGGATTGCGGCCGACGACTTTTGGACGACGAGGTCGGTCGCCCCTATCTCCCTGGCTCTCTCTCGTACTGTTCTGTTCCGTGTTTGGTTCGCATTACCATTTCTTTATTATTGAATTTCCGTGGGCTCCTAACGCTTTGCTTGGTTTGGCTCCTTCTGCTTGTCCCCCCCCTTCTCTGTGTGTGTGTGTTAAGCTGCTAGGTGTTCTCTATTCGAGCAAAACATGATTGTGATGATGATTAGGACCCAGCAACCGACACTGACGCTTGTCGCCACCCCTTTTCCCCTCGTTTGTTAAACCAAATATAAGAGACAGCCCCGCTGTCGCCATTATTCTAATCATGCGCTCGTTGCTGTGTTGATCATTGCAATCATGATGTATCGCGTGAAGCGGAATGGACGAGAATTCTGGCCCCCCCGCTTCGCTTGCCCGCACAATTCTGGCTCAGGGTGTATCTTTTTTTTCCATGATTGGGCGAAAATCATTTCGGGTCTTTTACGTGTGAGGGTGCGAAAGATTGAAAGTATACGGGGCTTATGATTCATGTCTTCCTGTCAGAATCGTATTGTTCCCAACTCTGGTCGGATTCAAACACGGCTTCGTGCTTTTGAAACGCGAGCACCACGAGTTTATTAAATCGATTACTGGGTACAACCCGTGTAACACATTCAGGATATAAGGTCTTACATTAAATGTAAAAATGTGTAGTTGTGCGTCTTCATACATCTAAATATGTGGTGCTAATGCAGAAAACATGACAATCCGTGGAGTTAAGCGGGTCTAAACTTGTTATGAATGGGCTAAAAGGAAAAGATCCATGACGGACACATTCCTCAGTTCCATGTGTAAATGGGTGGGTCTACTTATGACAAGAACCCACGGTATAGCACAAATGGGTCGGGTCATAATCATCGATCTTAGATGCTTGTGTAACACGCGCAGCACATTTAATTCATATCCAACGTTGTTTAATCGCCAATGAAAGAAATGAGCAAATTAGTAGGTTTTAATGTCGGAACATGAAATTACCTGCCTTCCATGAAGCGACTCCGGCGTGATGCACGAAGTTCGACAGCAGGCCCAACCTACCTGGTCTAACCAAGGCAGAGGGAGAGCAGGTACTTCATTTCACGTGGATGTGGGTCGGCCTCGTTATTCTTGGTCCGGTCGTTCACAATTTCCTCACCTTTTTCTATTCCGCAGCGTGCTGCAGCTTTCTCGAGTGTCTTTGAGAGGTGGGGATGGATGGTCCACTAACAATGAATTTTACACGACCAGTCCCTGTAGGAAAAGCTTGCATCAGGCATTCCCGACTCTGTAGCATCGCCCTCTCTGAATTATATCACAGTGAATGACACTGGAGGAAGGGAATTACAAAACATATTAATTATAATTATGATATTAATGATGTTTAGCGAAATAAAAGAATGACACTAGAGGAAGGGAATTTATGATTGCTGGGTCGTTTGAAGAAAGATTTCGCAAATTACGAAGAATATTTTCATTCCTCGCCAACCTAAGAATACAAGAAGGAAAAACAGAGTACAGGGGGCCAACATGCACTTTACCCTTGCAAGATTGTCAACTAGGATTCAGCCATTGCACGAACTTTCCTGGTTCCCTGCAGGCAACGAACAGTCTAAAGATTGTGGTCTACGATGATCTCGTGCTGTGTCGGTGGCTGCAGCTAGCTCTTTTCAGTAGATTCTGTACCCGTTTTCAATTTTTCCCCCTCTTTTCTTTGCCAAGAATCTCACTGTTTGCTCGTGTTACTACGTGTCCATTAGTACGAAATATTGTCCTCGAGCGCACTTGTTAAACGTGGCGAGCACTGTCTCAACTTTGAGCAACCCAATCAAGGCACAAAAACCCACATGAATCCTCTACAGTTCCGACTCGTGTTTAGGCACGGGTAGAAGGGAACAAAAGAAGAGGAAAAAGTTTTTTTTTTTTTTTTTTTTTTTTTTTTTTAAAGTAGGGGAAAAGAGCTAGCACACGTGTTGTGGCAAAGAATACTACATTCGGCAACCTTTACAGCAAGAGAACAGCCAGATACCGAAAGATCTTTCGGGCTGGAATTTGAGGGGGACCATCAAATATTTTTAGGTCCACCGGTATATATTGTTCTCGTTCTTTGTGTACTCCACAAAAACATTAAATAAAAGAACAGAAATATGCTTGCCAACGTATTCCCCATAGGAAGAAAGTTAGAGCACACTTTCGGGTCCTTTTTACGTGGGACATCCTTGTATGTGTAGCTAAGAACATTATGTCATTACCCACATGGAGGATGGGGAGAAGGAAAAAGGAAAAAAAAAGAGCAAAAGGTCCGAGAGGAAGTGGCATGAAGATGTGGTCCACGGGATTGGATTGCTTTTTTGGACCTTGTTGGAGTCCTTCCTAGTAATGCAGACGATAGAGAGTTCCCTTTCTGAAGAACGAGAGAGCTTGCTCTGAACCGCGGAGACTTGATCTTGCTTTTATTATTGTTTTAGGACTCAAGAACAATATTAGACTGATGAAGGTGTTGGTTATCGGTGCCAACTGGCTGTTCCGATTGGAGTTTGGTCGAGTCCTTTCCATGGCTTTGCAGCGTTTTTAGACCTTTGGTCATCTTGCCCTTGATGCAGACACAAACGAGGCCCTAATTCTCATCTCCAGAAACCATCGGCCTACCACGGCCAAAGCTTGTCACCGGCTTGAAACATCTTAGATCCTGTATCTTTGATGCGCAAGATAATTTGATGAATGACAAAAGAATCCTACTTCAACTTGAGCTAGTTTGCTTCTAATTGCCGTTTGTCTAGTAAAGGCTGAGGTGTCGTGTCATGTAATATTCACATCCTTGCCATCTAATAAGTTGCCTGAAGTTAATGAGTATGTGCAATAGCGATTTGAGAGGAGCACCGAGATGGAAATGGTGAAAGTATGCAGTGTTCAAAGGTTGTAGGCTCGTTTCATGCATGGCGCCGCGTGTTCAGACCCTTAAATCAGCAACCAACGTCATCCTTTGATTATGGACAAACCAGACGACACTCATTTATCTGGATGGTCACCTGAAGGACATGAGAGGTTACGTTCATGTTTGCTTCTCTGTAGAACGGACGAGACAGAACAATACGGTAATGCTGCAGAGGGGAAGTTTGAAGTTCCTCAATTGACTGCGCCCGAAATACTAATGGAATAGTCAAGATATCTATGGCATTAGCCGCTAGAATCAGTGCCCTTCGACAGCTCCTAAGAGAGAATGTTTGAACATTTGTTTTTCCTATTTAACTCCTCTTTTACCAGAGCAAATCGACCCCGAATTCTCTCATGTATGGTGCCCAATTGGACGACTCCTAAGAGAAGAAATGCGTGTATTGTCTCGGTTAACGTTGGCGTGCTCATTGTATATTTGGGAGGGCAATAAGATATACTCATTGCTTCGCTCGATTGTATTAGACTTTGGTTCACCTTCAGTTCAATCCGATGAAGACTTTCGAAGTCTCGTTCACATTCTCAATAAGATAGTGAAGCGAAACAAATGGCTACTACGCCCATTTCTCCGAAGGCCCCGTGACACGCACACTGAGCAGGTAACATCTAGAGAACAATGCGCAAACATCAGCGGCAACGGAAGCAACGTCGGCTCGTCCGAAGCCTGCCCAGACGTGCTCAATCGATCACCCGTAGTAATTGGCGCACACGAGATTGGCGGAAGCACCTCCTTTCTTAAGTTTGACGACCAAGGACTTGTGGGGATGAAGGCAAAAAAAAGGAAAAAAATAGAAAATACGAACCGAACCGAACCGAACCGACTCGAGCCAAATTGAATTTTCGGTTTGAATAATATTCCGTTTGGTTCGAGCATGCAACATAACACTTCGGCTCGGTTCGGTTGTTGACAAGATGACGTGTGTGTACCATTCATTCCGAAATAGTTTAACGGGTAAATAACATTTTTCATTTCATTTACAGAAGAGTTTAAGCGAAAATAACAGTTTGATAACTGGCATTAAAATTTCTACTCTAAAAATAGAAATTCGTTTGATAACGACACAAAATTTCTTCATTACGGGCGCGCGGCGTGACCAAACGACCTTTAATATAAAAAATAAAAATAAAAATGATTTAGTAACAAAAAAATAATGAATAAAATAAAATAAAATAAAATAAATCACAAAAAAATAAAATAAAAATGTCATTTTATTTTAAAATTAAAATATAAAAATAAATTTATTTTATTTATTCTATTTTATTTTATTTTACGAATAAATTTATTTTAAAATGAATAAAAATAATTTTATTTGGAACACTCAAGGAAAATAAAAATAATTTATTTTTATTTATCATAAATAAATTATTTTAAATAAATATAATAAATTTATTTTATTTATTCTATTTTATTTTATTTTACGAATAAATTTATTTTAAAATGAATAAAAAAAAATTATTTGGCAAAACACTCGAGGCAAATAAAAATTTATTATTTTTATCATAAATAAATTATTTTAAATAAATTAAATAAATTAATTTTATTTATTCTATTTTATTTTATTTTACGAATAAATTTATTTTAAAATGAATAAAAATAAAAAATAAAAATAATTTTATTTTGCAAAACACTCAAGGCAAATAAAAAATAATTTTACTTTTAATAAAAATATTTATTTATTTATCATAAATAAATTTAATAAATTTATTTTTAGTAAACTAAAAATAAAATGATAAATAAAAATAATTTATTTATTTTAATAAATTTATTTTTATTTTAAAATGAATATATTTATTTTTATTTTGGGTAGAGAAGAGGCGTACGAGGGAGAAAAGAGTGAAATTAGGGTTGGGAGAAATGAAATCGATTTACATTTACCGGAATAAGAAATCTATTAAGGAAATAGAAAATTTGATAAGCGTTATCGAAAGCAGAGTTTACGTTAGAAATTGGTGCGGAGCAGAAAAATCATTCAGGAGAAATAATTTTTATCACGCCGAGTGAATGAACCATTGACACCCTTACAAGAAGGAGTCAAACGGCCCATCGGAAGTTGGACCAGGACCAACCGGGCTCAGATCTGTAACCCCCTTTCGGCCCAGAAAGGTCCTCGCGGGCCCACTTTGCCGCCAATCCCCTCCTCGCCATCGGCTCAACACGTTATAAAACTAACCTCCTGGAAAGCAGAAGCCTACTAGTCCGCCCGCCCCCGAAGAGAAAAGACGGGAACGCCCCCCAACTGGTCCCGGTCCCGATATTTCCTGGCCTCCTTCCCTCGCAAAACCTGTTCACACCGAAATTTTCCTTTTTTTCCCGAGAACCGAAAAGAGAACCGAAAAGGAAGGAGGAAAGTGATTTCCCAAAAAAAACATTAGAAAATCACGAGGAAAACAAGCGCACGAGCCCACGTGTCGACATCCCGTTTCTTCAAGACATTATTAAATTATTAGGAAGCAGAGTCGGAGTCAGCAACCCCCGGGGTCTTTCCTTCCTTTATGACGCGATAAATGAATTAATTAATGAAAGGCGTGCGGGGAGGAACGGCAGATTCCTTTCACTTCATTTTTTTATTTTCCATTTTCCGTTTTTTTCTTTTTCTTTTTCTTTAAGGGGTGGGGAGGCGGTGGGAGGGGTGGTCGTCCTTGTTCGTTAAGAATCGATGACACAGGGAATCCAGGAGCTCGAAGCTGCTTCTCCTCCTCCTCCTCCTTCTCCTCCTCCTCCTTCACTCCCCGCTTAATTTATCGGGAATCTCTCGCGGCGGAGCTCGGTGAGGATCCCGCCGGCGGCGCGCGGCGGAGCGGGGCGATCGCTCGACCGGACGGCACTCTCCTCGCCATCTTCTTAGTCGGTCGCTGGCCTTGGACATGTGGCGCTTCGACCTCTCTGCCTCCCTAGGAGCCACCGATCTGCTCGCAAGTCTCGATACGGTAGACAATCGCTCCCTCTCTCCCCTTCTCTCTCTTTGACTACGATCTCGCTTTTGTTTTTTTTTTTTTTTCTTCTTGTTCTGTTCTTGAGTTTTTTTTTTTTTTTTCTTGGTGGGTTCTCGATCTGGGGGGCGGAATCAGATGCGGATATTTTCATCGACGAGTTCGACGGGGAGGGCGACCTGGAGGTGTACTACCCGTGCCCGTACTGCTCGGACGACTACGATTTGGTCGAGCTGTGCCTGCACATAGACGAGGAGCATCCCGTGGAGGCTGATTCTGGGGTACGACCTCTGTTCAAGTTTTGGGCTTTGGGCTTTTTTTGGGTTCCCTGTTCATGTCTCTGCTATTCGCTGTGCTCGCGCGCGCGTCGTCGTGTGTGGTGGCGCTAGGTCGTTCGTTAGGGTCTCTTGGGTTCTTCGGTGTTTTCTCGGATTGTTGTGATCTGTTTTTAGGTCTCTGGTTGTGGTTTTCGGGGGAAGAGGAGAATTGGGTCTCGTCAGGGTTTTAGGGGTCTCTCTCGTCCTAGGTTCGTAGGTTTGGCAACGCAAGTCTGTTTCTTTTTTTCTTTTTTTTCTCTAGGATTTCATTTCACTTCGATGACGACTGGCGGAGAGCTGCTGCTGGTCCGAGCTCGTATTGAGCTCCGACTTATAGATATCAAGAACGTGAAGAAGTACCGATCGTGGAGGATGGATGCTTGGGATTTGTCCTGGTGGTGACATCAAACCTAATCTTGGCTATGAGATAGGGGCAGAAACGACACTATTTTCGTTGTGAATTTCTTGTCTCGAGTAAACCATAGCTGGTATGAACTAGAAAATTTTATGCCGAGCTGATTTGGCCACCAAAGCAGCAAATGGGGGTCCCTTAAAGTTCCGTGATGGCCACTGAAGGTCCTTAGTCCAGTCACCAATAGGTCTCTCTAGGTTGTATGAACAGATCGAATATAATCCTCCATGCCTCCTTGAGATTGAACAACCAAATGAAAAAGGATTCATCTGTTTCAGTGAATGCAAGTCTTCAGTTTTGATGCAGTTACTTCTGTGTAGTAGAGAGGCATGACACTATTTGATGAGTCTTGGGCCAGTATTTTAACTTAGCTTGTTGTCCTTTTCTTGTTGTTTCTGATTCTTTTGATGACTCCATTCTTATCAGATTTACCTTACATGCCACTTTCACTCATGTTTTCTTTTGAGCATGTTTTTCCAATAGTTCCCGAGGGTTAGTTGCAAGCTTTTCTGGTGTATTCCTTTTCGTTGATGTTCATTGTCACTCTTGTCAAGGTTTGTTTTACATTACACTGCTATGCAGATTGCTTCATTTGGTTTGCTGAGTAACGTGGTAGCTCAACTTTAGAAATCTAATTGGACACGGTTACAATATTAGTCAGATTATAGATATGTAGTCATAGGCTCCCCTATTGATGCAACTTATTATGACGTATGATGACTTTTGCTCTTACATGTGGATTGTCATTGTGTTGTATCATCTACAATGGTAGAGGAGGACCGTAGAAGTTCTTTAATGATTTTTTTCCCCTGTACCCATATGACTTTGTATGTTGCCTTTTTTGTTTTGTGGATTCTAACATGTGTTGTTATATGATAGAGTAGGATTCATTGTTGCATGTTAGTTGATCTAGCTATTGATATGCACAAGGCTTCTTTCTTCTACTTTCTATTGAGATCTGGCGTTTTCTTTTAGGTTAGTTCTGAGAAAGATATTGTCTTCTTTCTCACTAACCATTGGACTGATACTGTAGCTTATTGTCAGCAACATATTCAAATTTTTTCTCCAAATTTGGGAGAAGATGCTCGTTATGCGCAATGTTTCATGTAGCTCAGAGCTTGCAGCTTCTGTTTATGCAGGTATGCCCGGTTTGCGCTACAAAGGTGGATAGTGATATTGTTGAACACATAACAACAAAGCATAGTGACATTGTGAAGATATCCTTTTTCTTGTACATTTATATGCATGCATTTCTTCATAAGCAATCTTTATTGCTTTAATTTTTTATATTGTTTTTTTGTTGTATTTTCCTTCCTACTACTGTATTTCTTCCTCTTTTGGTTTGATATGACCATGAACCATGAGTTCCTTGACTTGAGATTACTGGCAACAGAAATTAAATCTCCGGAAAAACGACTCCTATTCATCTTTTTCGTCATCTAGAGGAGAGTTTGGATCTGTTCCATCTGCGGCGACTTCCTCCAATGGGCCACCAGATCCGTTTTTATCATTTATTTGGAATGTGCCTGCTGCATATGGGTCTGAAAAGGCTCAGTCCACTTCACCATCGGCTTCAGATATTGCAGAGAGTACCCTTGATGAAGCTTTGTCAGAAAGGTATTCCAGACTTGACTCTTTAGACAGTTTGTGTATGCTCCATCTGCAATGTTGCTTGAAATCAGATGTCATCAAAAAGATTTACAGGATAAAAGGGAATAAATGTCCTTTGAACAGCCTTGGCTGCTTTCTTTTCTCTTTCTGTTTTGTAGATGTAAGGAAGTGAAATTTTCATCATAGTTTGCAAGATGGTTAACTCATCTGACTTTTGCAAAAGCAGTGTACAAGCCTTGGGACATCAAACCAGGAGTCACTCACGTGTCCTCTCCCTGTAGAACCCTACAAACTGACTTTCTTGATTTACTTAAGCTGAAAATATGGAGCAACCTTACAGCTGGTTTCATGGAGACTGATTTTAGACAAATACCTTGAAATGTTGTTGATCTAAGGTGCAGACTAAATGATGGCCTTTTACTTGTGATGTTGAGGACCTACAACCTAGAGAACCAATTTAATAGTTGAGGAGTATCGTAATCCACCATGAACAATTCCATAATTCTCTCCCTTTCAATAGCAAAGTAAGGTTGATAGTTTGCAAGTGCTGTGCTGATTTGGCAGAACCCTTTTTCCCTACCTGAAATCATCCCTACCCCATTCTTGTAAAGCTCACCAAGCTAGAGTTACTAGTCAGGGAACTTTCCACATCTATTGCTTCCAATGGAATAAGCAATCCTCCTTCCTTGGTTCCCTGTCCAAAGAATCAAAGTAGAACGCAAAACTGTGTGTGTTGTCTTGTTGGATGATCATTAATGTCTCAGCTGTAGCAGAATTAAAGGTGACTGAGAAACTTTGAAAAGGTTTGCAGCACTCTCTCAAAAAGATTGTCAAAGCTGTAAAAGTCGATTCTCCAGGGTTTAGGCTCAAATGTACCAATTGATGCCTGCATCAAAGTGGTGCACGCATGCCCACTTACACATACTCACAGTGGCTACTATATTGCCTCAAATATGGCACAACACTCTTCCATGAACATTGATACCACTCCAAAATCATTTTATTACCTGAGTGTCTGAGGAATTATTGATCCACATATAGAATATCTAAATTGTATAAAAAGTCGTGATGCAGGAGCATGACCAGCCTGCATCAATTTGCTCAATGCCTTCGCTGAATATGAGTAGGTTTGGAAATTCTATTGTATAAAGAAGCAGCGAAAAGTTAATTAGCACATAAAACGCTCATTGCCATGGATGCTTAGACACTCCCGTAGAGAAAACACTTGCTGAAAGAAGTTGATGATGCAAACTGTGGGTTTTCACTGAAAAATATAGAGAAGGGAAGGGAGGGAGAGAGGAAGAGAGGTAGGTGCAATGAGCATGGCTATAGAGTGATAGATGTTGGATAGGAATCCATTAGACATGAGGTCAAGTATGAAACCTCTTGCCCCTGTTGGATGGTTTCTGAAGGAATAGACACTTCCTTGTAACATATTCATGCCCTGGGCGAGAATGATTGCTGGGGAAGCATGGTGTAGGTGCTCTTACGACAATGGTAGTTAGAAATGAAAGATGCTAACATTTGCACACACTGTACACATAATCGCGGACTGATGTTGGATATGAATCCGTTAGACATGAGGTCAAGTATGAAATTTCTTACCTGTTGGGTGGTTCTTGAAGGAATAGACACTTCCTTGTATCATGTTCATGCCCTGGGAGAGAATGATTGCTGGGGAAGCATGGTGTAGGTGCTCTTACCACAGTGGTAGTTAGATATGAAAGATGCTAGCATTTGCACACACTGTACACATAAGCGCCAACATGAAGCAGTCAGGAACTTCATTTGTTGGAAGTCTATTGACGACGAAGTTATACAGAACTGGAGGATGTATGTCTCGAAGCAAGTATGTTGTCATGAATGTGTGTGCATCCATTTTCAGCTGGTTTTATCGACTTTCACCACATATTCCAAAGGCAATTCCCAAGTACATCGGAAATGATCAGCATGTCAGCTCCATATTCTTCCTGTGCTGTCTGGGAAACTCTACTGAAACATCTTCCATCTTTGTTCTGTATGCAGGGATGTGCGTCAATCTCCTATGCTGGAGAAAGACCAAATCGAGAAAGCAGGGAGATGTGAATTTGTACAGGGTTTGGTAATGTCCAGCATACTTGATTTTGACTTGTGAGGGGGTGCTGGCGCTGATCAGAAGCTAACGAAGTCTTGTTTCTATTGGACGAGCTTTTTGCCCCTCAAAATGAAAGAGGTTATAGCTTAGGCGTTCGCTTCTGACGAATTGGAGGAGATTAGTATATTTATGTAAAGAAGCTCCAGTGTTCTTCATAATGCTAGGCCTTTGTAGATAATGGAGACACTAGGTTTCTAGTTTAGCACTCTCTTGCAATCTTCAAGAACAATATACCCAACCATTGCTTTATCAGTTTTTGTTTCTCCTTGTATCACTTTCCAAGGATACTGGATTATATATGTACACCCTATGGCCAAGTGACGTGTTCAGGCCCCTAGTGTAATGCGTATATATAGGCCACTTCTAAAACCATGGTCAATTAACCAAAAAGCAATTCAGATGGTTTTTATTTTTTGGCCCTTGCGAAATCTGTTTGCAAGACTAACTTCTTGACCATCTTCTGCATTTCAAAGACAATAGTACACCATCAACCATTAATTTACCTGAAATGCGATTTCAGGGCTTACCTAAATTACTGTGAGGGGCATGAATACTAACGACTCTCCGGCATCAAGTAATCGCAATGTCAAGACAATCACGCAATTGTTGCCCACCCCGATCCACTAATTTTTTATCGTACCCCTCTTTTGGACAACCATTTCTATGCACGGCGGAGGAGAGGCCTCTCATGACAAGCTGAAAATTTTTGGTCCTCTTCAAATGGACAATTATTTAGTCGCGTTACTCTATTCAATGAAATTTACATGCATGGAACAAAGAACGATGCAAAATACGAAGATGGGAAGAATTTGCCTAAGATCAATCCTCCAAAATTTACATGATAGGAGCAATGAAGGATGCAAAACACGAATGTAGGAAGAAATTGCCTAAAACTAGAAAAAACTAACGTGACTGTGGCCGAAGCTTCCTCAGCAGCCATTTTTTCCTAAGTTTTACATCCAGCGCCATGAATGTTTTAGATTTCATTTCATCCTCCAGGAAATCACAAGCATCAAGTAGTAGGTCATCATCCATGTCCGGTAAGGCCTGAACTGCTTCAATTACCAGCTCAATTTGTATGGAGTTCGAGTGCTCATCGTCTTTCTTTTCATCGGACAAACAAGCAGCCACAGTTGCCATTTCCAGCTGACTACTCACAGTACCCTCAGTAGTCTTCTTGAGGCACTTCATATGTGTTCCTATGTCCGATTGGTCTTCAAACCGGCGCTTTCTGGAAATGGGCATTTTTGAACCCCTTGGCCCAGGGTCTTGTGAATTGTCATCTTGGACCACACCAGAAATCAACGAGGAAGGGGAGTGTGAATTCTTGGAAGCCCGTCCATCTTTGACTACCGCAACTTCATTTGGCTGCTCCACATTTTGACCCAAGAGAAATTCTCTTTCGTTGATACTTGGATCACGGCATATTATGCACAGATCGTTGTAGTATGGTACAGGTCGAGTCATAAATTGCCGCGCATCAGTGTGTACCTGCACTCCACCACATTCCAGCTCATTGAAATATGATATACCTAAATGGAAGTGCAAGGAAGACATCAGAAGCAGGGCAGGCAAGGCAAGGATAAAACCCAGTCAACCAAAATTATGACGGGTTGATATTGAATGATCAACATCCATTCATTCCACAGATTCATATTAAATATAACTCCACAGTATATAAGGTATCGCCACAGCTAAGATCCTAAGAGTACCTAAACAGGTGTATTACGCTTAGTGATGCCAAAGCACCTTAACATCAAGAAAGTGCTTGAAACCAGAAATTTACAAATCTAAGTGTCTGTCATGCATTCAATATTCAAAACTGGAATCAGCAATATAGTACACTATGTATACAAGCTAACAGAAGGAAGAGAATGACAGGACGGCACTATCATGTAATTATTAGAGGATGTTTACCTTGATGTAGTCTTGCCAGATATAATCATCAGCAGTCACCATTTGACGGGAATCATCCCAGGAGAAACCCTCTGTATCAAGTAAATTTTTAATCACGTTGAATTGGCGCCTAAGAGTCTTGTATCGATTTTTCAGGATTTCTAGCTCATAACTAAACCCAAATTTGGCATTAAACGATGCAATCATCTCCATCCATGCTTGTTTCAAGAAAAGACCATCAACCTGGTTCCCTTTCTGCACTTGTTCTAACATGAGGTCAATAAAATAACGGTCCATAGTTGGCTGCCAGTAAGTCCTTGTCCGACTACTAATACCAGAACCAATGACATTTGGCTCGTCCTGTGAAGTAGCCATCTCGGCAACTCCTTCAGGAACAGAAATACTAAAGTCCTCATCAATTGTGATATCAGGGAGAGGATCTGCCCCTTCTTCACCAACACTATCAGGGAGCATTACAGTAACATTGTTAGCTGAATGTGATGATGCCGCTGGTGCGTTGTTGCCTGGTTCTTTACATCCACAAACAACTATAAGTCCAAGCCTACCAACAAGTAAATGCCCTAATGCTGTGCTATTAGGAAATCTTTTGGAAAGGTAGGATTGTAGAAGTACCTTTTTGTTCAAGAGATGAGTTTCCATAAATTCGACAAAGATCTGTGTAGTATGAAATGCTTTTAATCCTGTATGAGCGTGCATCTGGGTGCACCTGTAAATCTGCAAAGGATCAGTGCACATCTCGAAAGATAAAAACTTCATGAGTAATGAAATTTCATAGTTGCACCTTGATATAGTCGTCCCAAACTTTGTTATCAGCAATCACCATCTTTCGGGTTTCATCCCAACTAAAACCCTTCTGCTCAAGAAGATTTTTTATTGCCTTGTACGTATTTCTAAGTGATTTATGGCGATTTTTAAGGACATCTTTCTCGTAATGAAACTTGAATTTTGCATTGAACAGCAGCATCATATGTTTCCATGCCCGTTTGCTGAACAAGTTATCATCAACTCTGTTCCCTTGGTTGACCTGCTCTAGCATAAGGTCAATGAAGTACCTATCCATTTCAGGAGTCCAAATTGTCCTCAGACGTTCAGCATCAGTTCGAGGCCGGATGCCCATGCTAAAGACATCAGGAAATTTGTGAGTAAACACATTGAGATATTTGAAAGGCACAACCCACCATGAAATCAATTAATCCTATTTCCTTATCACCATCTTAACTAGCTAAACAGTGAAATTCTTTATATCAGCAAATTGTCATCAACTCAAGCTCAGATATGTAGTTCCCATTCATGTATGTAAGCAAGATGGCTTCACTATCGTTAAAGTTTGGTTAAGTTCCCTTTACAGCATCAAACAGTTTTCTGTCCCAACATTCTAACATCTACTCTGACAAGGACAAGAGACATCAGTTTAAAATCCTGGTATAGCAAGGCACAAAGAGGAATACTTCAACAATTCAAATCTACTTTGTTTCCAACTACTAATCCATGGTGAAGCTGATGCTAAACATTTCTAGTAGTGTTCTCAATTTGTACGCAAACTCTCCATAATGCGGACTTGGCAGCACCAAGATATGACGTGCTGTTCATATTCATTGTAATGTCAATCTATTATCCTCAAAGCACAGCGTGGGGGTTATGAGAGGGAAATAGCCAACTTGGCTGGCTCTGGTATCAATTTCAACTTATAACCTCTAGCGTTTGCACCAATACATGTAATTGCCACAGAGAGAGGGAAAGGCAATAACATTCTTAATGAACCACCATAACCGAAAAGCTGAGAATGAGGTCTTTCTCTCATCTCAACTCACATTTTTCTGTTTGAGTAATATTGACAGCTGAAATTAGATAACAAATTTTCCCCTCCTATAAATAAGAAAATGTCATCCTTAAGATTTAATCCATGCGGAACATAAACATGTTTACAAACTTTTCACACTTTCATGCATTGGATTCTTTACACTCCACAACATAAGTACTCCTGAAAATGCAGAAGCCATAGAGAAACATCCCATTCTAACAACAAAACCGACCACCGCAAGAAAATAACCAAAGGCCACCAATCAGTAAGAAGAATGCAGCCCCCCTTCTGAATAATCGAAGCCCACAAGCCAATTTTTAAAAACAGGGCATTGTAAACCAAATTAGCCAACTCTCTCGTTCAGGAGTCACTGAAAATTTACACACAAAAAAAGATCGCTTTTTTAATGCAAAAGATCCGATCTTTAGCACCGGGAGAGCCAACCCTTTTCAAGACGAGCGCATTCCAATTTACAAACTTCCTTTTCCCATCGATCAAACTGTAAATACACAGCATGGAAGGAAGGTCACAGCACTTAAAAAAGATTAATTTATTGAGCACCTCACTAAACTAGTTTTCTTGAGGCAATTAAACGGAGGTTTACCCAGAGAATTATCGTCTGAGGAAGAGGAGAAGGAGGAGGAGAAGACTATATTCCAACGTAAGGATTGGGTTGGGAGGAGGAGGGATGCTAAATCGGGAGAAGGGATAAAGAGCAAGGCGTTACCTTGAGGAGACGATGGACAAGAACTCGGACGGGTTTGGAGCGCGATATCTTCCTTTTCTCGGGAGCGATTTGGGGTGGGGCGGATAAATCTGTTCCTGTTCCTGGATAAGGTTGGCACAGCCTCGAGCCGTGATAAGATCCTGGGCTAAGGACCGAGGTTGGGCCTAACTCATTGTCTAAAAATCCGGCAATCGCCGAAAAGGGAAAAGAAGAAAAGGATGGATTCCGATTGATATTCTGAAGTGGGTCGATATCTAACTTAATTTTAGACTGAACATAAATTTTAATGGGTATTTTGGATTTTGTTGGGATTTGATTATCGTGACGAATAGAATCGTTATATGCTAACTCGCTCCTGTTTAAGGAATTGACCGTTGAGACGGCGGGTGCTGCTTCCAGGGCAGACGAAGGCAGAGGCACAGAGGGTAGCCATAAGGTAAATCACGCCGTTGAAAAAAGATTAGATCTCTTGGCATGAAGAATGAGATAGAGAAGGACGTGAGAGAAGCAATTTGTGGTCTTGATGGACTCCAATGTTTTGTGACCAAGTGAAAGTAGCAGAAAATTGGAAATGGAGCGTGGTGGCCCAATGAAGGCCCAAAGACAATAACTTTGGGTCCCTTATTGCCAAAATGGGCCCACAAAAGAATTCTTCCTGAACCCCATGGGCTTTGAGCTCTATTCAAATGTCTGAGCTTTCTTGCTTTGCAATTTTCCTTTGAGACTAGGTCTTTGCAACAATTAGACATTTTTATTAGATAAAAAAAGTTTAGTATATAATTGGTACTGGATCTAAAGTTAAAGGTTTTTTATGAGATAAAGTAAGATTGAGATTGGATCAAAAGTCGAGGGCTTTTTATGGGACAAAAGAAAAGTTTGGGGTGGAATTGGGATTGAATATAAAGTTGGAGGTTCTTTTATGAGATAAAATGTAGAATTGGGACAAGAGTTAAAGTAAAAGGTTTTTTAGGGCATTAGGCCCATTTTTTATTGGGTCTATCCCGAAACAAAGTCACAAGATTGCTCAACTAGGCATGCAGCCTCACACGTCATCGCCAAAAGTGCATATGGATATACCTTTGAATTTCAACGGAATTTCAAGTGGTTTGAGTTGTGGACATGATTAATAACGCTTCATTAACACTTTAGTTATAGGACTTATAAATATGCATATATTCAAATCGATGTATCAGTAATTATTCGGATACTAATGTTCTTAATTTTGTGAAACCAATACATTTGTGTATATTTTGCTTCTAATATTTTCCATGCTTCATGAGAAAATTTAAATACTTCAATGGAGCCCTTGCACATCTAATTTCTAAACATCTGTACTTTAGAAACTTGTTTCAATTGAGTCTACTTTTCATTGGGGTTAATATCATAAAAATCTCAAACTAGTAAATTTATGACAAATTTATCCCCATAAAAAATACAAAACTGGTATAATCTGTACCAAATTTACTTTATACTAATTTTTTACCATTAAAAACCCAAAACTAGTACACTTGTGACAAATTTATCATTCGTTAGATTGCGTTAAATTAGAATAATACCACGAAAAGCTAGAGATTGACACATCTATGACAAATAAGAGGTAAAACCCAAAATCGGTACACTGTCAATTGTCACATGTCATGCAAATTAGTAAGTTAATGGTAAAATTTGATGGAAACTAATGAAGGACAAAAATTTATCATAGATGTATTAATTTGAGGTTTTTGTGGTTAAATAAATAGTTTTGAATAAATTTATTATAAGTATATTAGTTTGGAATTTTTGGTATTAACCCTAATTGGGGTACCAAAAGATTTTTGGTATTAACCCTACTGAAGGTGCATGTACATTCGCTTGATGCTCGATTTGGTGGGAAAAGTACCAGAATAGTCATAAACCTGTTGTATTGGTACCAATTCAGTCATAAACTTTTCAATTAGACTAATTTAGTCCTAAACATTTTTTCATTGGTGTCAATTCAGTCCATCCGACTAATTTTACCAGCCAATGCTAACGTAGATGTTGGCCGGTGACCGGATGCTAATTATGGCAACTTTTAACACTCGTGACGGACAATTACAAGAAGGATCTAATGTGAGAATGATAGATTCAACATGGAAAATTCACATGTATTGACACATATGCATTTCAACTGATAATAGATTTAGGTTAGGGGTACCAGATTGAGATTTTTTAAAGAAAATTAGTTTGGGGATAAAATGTGACATGGGTGCACTAGCCAATTTGGATTTTCTGTGAGACAAAAATTAATTTGAGGTAAATGTGTCATTGGTATCTATTTGGGATTTTAATAGTGTTAACTAAAAACTAATTGCTATCATCGACTATAATTGAGAATTTATAGTCCATGAATGATTTTAATTGTGTTAACTAAAAGCTAATAGAGCTACAAAATTTGGAAGCCATCACCATTGAAAGATGTCAGTTAGTACGAGAAGTATTCAACTTTGAAGGACTAATGACTAGTGGGGATGTTGAGATTCTATCACGATTGACCATATTAAATTTGAGTGACTTACCAAGTTTGAGAGGCATAGAGAACAAGAATCCAAAAAAAGTGTTGTGTTTCTAAAACTTAAGGGCACTAAAAGTGCAAATTTGCGAAAATATGAGATTTATTTTTTCTTTTTCCATGGCTAAAGCACTTGGGCAAATAAAAGGAATAGAAATAGTGAGTTGTAAAGTGATGGAGGAAAATATAGATGTGTAAGAAGAAGAATCGACGGAAGCTGCAACCACCGACACGTTAGAGTTCCCTCTATTAACCTTCTTTGAGGAATTGTCAAATCTTTGGACATTCTCTTCTAGAAAGTATTGTATTCACTGTGCATCCTTAACAAGATTGAGAATATTTGGATGCCCCAAAATGATGACATTCTCCTCATTTGAAGGAAAGCAACAGTCGATGATAGCTAATATGGGTTTACAAGTGTTTGTTGTATCAACTCTGACTTATCCTTACCTGTCTTCTTCAATCAAAATGTGAGTAAATATCTCTGGAGTTTTCTATCTTATGTTTATTATAGATATTTTTCTGGGTAAGTGGAGTTTTCTCTCGGCTGAAGCAGTTGAAAACTCTGTAAGTATCACCTGTGAAGCCTCTTGCTACTCTATGCATCTATTGCTTTTCTAGGACAATTGAATAATTTTGGATAATCAACTTCAGCCTTGTGTATAAGTTAACATATTAGAGCATCCAAATAAGGACATTTAGGAGTTCATGGTTGAAAAGCTAACATATGATCCTTTCATATAGGTTCTTTTTCCGAGCTTGGAATTAAGGAGGATATGGCACAATGAACTCCCTGAAGAATCATTCTGCAGACTAGCATCCATCACGGTTAGAGATTGTGAAAATCTGTCTCATATTTTTCCATCAACTTTAATAGAGAGGTTCCAGAGCCTGAAAATGATTGAGGTGGTCAAGTGTACCTCTTTGGAAGCATTAATGGAACATGTTGCTGTCGATACTAAGACAAAGCAAAAACATCTAGTCCTATTAGACTTAAAAGAATTGAAGTTGTGGCACCTGCCGAGGCTGAATGCAATTGTGACAAGTAGCACCAAATAAACATTGGGTCTTCCAAGTCTGATCAATGTTAGCTTGCGCTATAGCCACAATTTGAAATATCTCTTGACAAATGAGAAGGCCAAGACTCTTGATGAACTTAAGACGCTATAATGTTTCTTATTGCAATAACATACGAGAAGTAATTTTAGGGGAAGAAGGGGAAGAAAGAAAGTTGAAGGCAATCAAGTTCTCTCATTTATGTATATTAAGGCTTTGATCCCTTAAGAACTTGATTAGTTTCAGCTCCGAAAGTTGTGCATACGAGTTTCCCTCCCTAGAATTATCAATTCTGGAGTGCATTGCACTCAAGGCATTTATATTAAGGCCACCAACGCCACGAGTGGAGATGATGAATGAGGGAGTTGCCGGTTTTGATGAAGGGCCATATGCTTTATTTGACAAGAAGTTTTCTCTTTACTTTATCTCATGCAATTTGGTTTCTTTTTTGTGATGCTTTGGATTTGTAAGCAACTTTGCTTCTCTACCAATCATTGTGACTTTAGCCAGGTGATGTTTTTGGGCGAACGAGATGCTCGATGAGTCCATTTGCCATCTAAAGGTCCTTGAGGTAAAGCAGTGTCACAACTTATTGAATATTATTCCTTCATTCGTGTGGTAGAGGCTGCTTCACTGTATGGAATCCTTGATAGTGGAGTCATGCAACTTGATAGAAGGCATATATACACTTGAGGGCCTCAATTTCATAGAGAGAGAAGCTGCAAGAAGCATTTCATCAAGAGAGATACCTTTATGTGATCTCCCAAATTTGACATATATATGGAAGAATGAGGATTTATTGAATCTTTGCTTTCATAACCTAGCTTCTATAAGAGTTAAAAATTGCCCATGCCTAAAAAACTTTTTTACAATGTCTATGGTAAAAAGTTTGGGACAACTCCAATATCAAGTGGCTGTGGAGAGATGGAGTACATTATTGCTAGAAATGAGGAGAAACTTGAAGAAGCAGCTAGCAGAATTGTAATTCCTCAACTTGTCATTATGCGTCTCCACAACATGCTATAACTTAAAAGTTTCTGCAATGGGAAGTATATTTCAGAGTGGCCCTTGGAAGAGTTTGATGTTGATGATTGCAAAGCTATTACAGTGATTCTAGAAGATGCCAATTGCAAAAAACTAGAGGGTGATGTTCCAATGCAACAACCCCTTTTGCTAGTCGAAAAGGTTCGCACTCAATACTTCTTTAATGGCATATCTATTTTCTTGTTCCTAATGGTTTGAGAGAGACAATGTAAGGGTCTTGGGTGACTTTCGCAAACTTATCATTTTCTTTTACCAATCTTTGACTTTTATTTAATAAGAAACATCACAAACTACTTTGTCTAAAAAGATTTTGTGAGGGCATCTTGGCCCTCGCCTACCCCGGGGGAAGGCATCGCGGCCCTTGCCCAGACCTAGACAAGGGCATCCTATGGTTGACAACCCTCATTGCCCTAAGTCTAAGGAAGAAAAAAAGAAAAAAAGATTTTTTTAAATGTATTATATAATGTTTACGTCAATGTCAATTGTGTCCTAGCACCAATCGTGCCACATAAGACGACTAACATTTACGTTAGTGATTTCCAACTAGACTTGGCTAGATGGACTGAAATGACACAATTGCAAAAAGTTTGGAACTAAATTGGCAAATATCAAAATTAAAATTGAATAAATACAATTGCGATAGATTTATGACTTTTTGGGTAGTTTTCCTTCTTTTAACTAATCCAGAATCTAAATGATACTAAAGAGGTTGGCTAAAATTCAAAACTTATTCAATGTAAGATTAAGGGATAATGACACCCCGATTCTTAAAACTTGTGTCAATCCGTCACTTAAGTCCATAAACAATTTTTACATGCATTTGAGTCATAATATGTCAATGCTTTATGCATTTCAGGACTTGTTACTCCATCTGTTTTTTTATCAGTCGAAAAATCTGCATTTTTTTAATCATATTTTAAGTCCTACGTGGACATTAAAGCGGTAATGGAGCTTTCTTCAAGCACAAAAGGGCATTGTTTCACTATTGCCACAACGGAAAGAATTGAAAAGCAAATTGAAAAAGACTAAAAATTAGAAAAAAAAATCCAACTCTAGACAAAATAAAAGAGTGTCAGATACTTGGAGTGTCAAAACTTGATACAAAAGGATACTTAAGTGCCAAAAGTTAGGAAAGTGACACTTAAGTGTCAAAATTAGAGCAAAATGGATCACTTAGAGCGCGTTTGTTAACGATTATTTTCGGGAACAAATTCTAATCAGAAATGATTTTTTTTTTTATTCTGTTCTGGGAACTAATTCGAATAAAAGAACGCGTTTGATAATTGTACAAAATTTCTGATGCTAGAATAGAATTGCGTTTGGTACGGTGTTCATTGATTGTTCCAAATCAATTTCATTTAATTTTTAAATAATTTTTATAAATTTTTCCTTTTTTATTTTATTTTTTCCTTTATTTTATTTTTTCCTTTATTTTTCTTTTTTCTCCTATTCTTCTTCTTCTTCTCATTTGGAGCGTCGTCGGCCCTCAGCAAGGCTCGTCTAGCCTCGCCGGGGCTAGGTGAGGCCTGCCTGGCCACCGGTGGGGCTGGGCGAGTCTCGTTGGGGCTAGGTGAGGCCCGCTTGGCTACCGGCGGGGCTGGGTGTTGTGAGCCTGAGCGAGGCCTGCCTGGCCACCAGTGGGGCTCGGCCTCCCCAGATCTGGCGAGGCCGAGCCTTGCCGGTGGCTGGGCTTGCCTTTGGTGAGCTCGCCGGACCTCGCATTGGCTCCGGCGAGCCTCGTTGAACCTAGCGACGGCGACCGACGGATGGCGAGACGGCGCGACCGACGGATAAATGGCAACGCGACCGGCGGACGATAGATAGCGGCGCGGCGGCGATCGCAAGATGGTGATCAATGAAGAAGAAGAAAAGAGAAGAAGAAGAAGAATTTTGATTCTCTTTTGATTCTCGGACCGAGAATCATATATTTTTTTATTCTCAATTCTTATCCAAAACCGATTCTCGGGAACCAATTTGTTTCCGGGAAAAAAAAAAATTTACCAAACGCAATTTTTTCCAAACCGATTACGGGAACAAAAAATCAAAATCGAGCCTTGTTTGGATGGTTACCAAACGGTGCCTTAAGTGCCAATTCGGCCAAAATTTGACCAAAATGCGACGTCGCGATTTTTGAAGAGAAATAAATGCAAAATGGTGTCATTTTGCACATTGACATGATTAGAAAATGCAAAAACGACATTTTTTTGTCTTGACGTGGTAAATAATTAATATAAAAATTAATTAAATTAAATTTATTTAATTTTTAAAAAAATTTAAAAAAAAGGGGGTGGGGAGGGAGGGAGGCGGTTGTGGGCGAGCCCTCGTTGCCGTCGCCTCCCTACCCCCGCTGGAAAGGGCCGGCGATGAAGGGGGAGGGTTGGTCAGGGTCGCTGACCCCTAGTCGACCAGTGGCGAGGGCCTGCGAGCCCTCGCTTGACGACAGTGGAGAGAGCATCGGCAGGGGTCATTGGGCCCTAGCCAGGGACCGGTGACCTAGGTCTAATGGCGTCAAGGGCCCGTGAGCCCTCGTCTAGATCTAGGGCTAGGGTTGGCGGCCCTTGCCGCCAGTCAGCTAGGGGCTGATGACCCCGACCGACCCTCCCCCCTCCATCGCTGGCCCTTCTAGGTGGCAGCGGGGAGGGCTCAACCCTCAACTGTCTCCCTTCTCCCCTCTCTCTCTCTCTCTCTCTCTCTCTCTCTTAAATATTTGTATTTGTATTTAAAATGTTTTAAATAAATTTAGTTTTTAATTTTATTTTATTAATTTTTATATTAATTTTTTTACTACATCGGCACTAAAATGACATCGTTTTTGTATTGTCTAGCCATGTCAGCGTGCAAAACAACGTCGTTTTGCACTTATGTTGCCGGAAAATCGCCACGTCAGCATTTTGATCGGATTGGCACTTAAATGATTCATTATGTTCCTATTTTAGTACTTACTTAAATGTCACTTTCCTAACTTTTGGTACTTAAGTGTCCCTCTGTGCCAAGTTTTGGCACTTGGGCTGTACTTCTCCCAAAAATAAAGAATATGAAAACTGAAAAAAGAGAGGTGTGTTGGCTATTGTGCATGTGTGTTGTCATGAATATCTAAAATAAGCTAGATAGGAGGTCTATGAAAAATATACGATACGCAGAGTGAATATGCTTTTCCAACTAAGGAGGCTACGGTGTGTTACTACACAAAGATAATGCTTGATATATTTTAGAAAAATTATGCTTTCTACTTAAGTATAATAAGATAAAATCCATTCAGGTGGCACCCGCTAAATGGAAACTAAAGTGCGTCTAGTATTCTTTTCTTTCTATTCTATGAAAAAAATGTTTATCTTGTGATTTTTTTGTTCTTGAAATTAAAGTTTTCTCTCTTTTGAGGGGCATAGAGAGTTAACTCTAATGTATTAAGATGAAAACAGGTTGAGTTTCTTGCTATGGAGTCGATGAAAATCTCACATATGGATAACATGCAAAAGATATGGTTTGATGAGCTTGCTTCAAATGTCTAGCAAACTCAAGATGCTAATAGTGGAGCATTGTGAGAAACTTCCATCTATATTTTCATCTGCTACTATCCTTATAAGAGTTCAAAACCTAGAGAAGTTGATTGTGATTGATTGTGATTCCTTAAAAGTGGTATTCCAAGTCAATGAGTTATATATGAGGGAAGCTCATTTTACAAGCACTTTTCAATTGAGAGAATTAAATCTGGAACGACTTCCAAAAATGAAGCACGTCTAGAGTGAGCTTCTTCAAGGAGCTATTACCTATGCACACTTACAATGCATGAGAGCTTTCAAGTGTCCATGTCTCAAAATTTAATTCCAAGCTCAATGGCAAAAAGTATGATGCAGCTTGAAGAACTCGACATGCGGTCTAGTGGGGGTGGGGGAAATTATAGCGGAGGAAAACTAAAGAGTAGGGACTAGTGCAGGTGATCACTTCTTTCCTCGATTGACCACCCTAAGATTACTTGACTTGCCAGAATTGAGAAGTTTCTACAAGAATAGCTATACTTCAACATGGCCACTCTTGAAGTTATTGCGAGTGGGACACTGCAATAAAATGAGGTCATTTTCATTCGACACCAAAACCCAAAGATACCAAGGTACTATCATCAGCAAGAATCAACCTACACTCTTTTCTGTAGAAGAGGTATGATCCTTAATCCTAGCTCTTTACCTTTGTTTTCATTGGTTTATGTGGATATCTCTCAGCACTTGTTATTTTCATTTCAAAATTGAAATTGTCAAACAATTCTTGCTTATTAATTCTCACTAAACCACAATTGTGAAATGCTAAAAAAATTTAGATTGATTGAAGTTATTATTTCCGGTTCAGGTTCCTTGAAAAATATTTTGGTGATCCCAGTTGTCACTTTGAGGAAAAAAAAATTTATTGGATTAACTTGGATAGATATTCGTGCTTCTAATGATCCCCAGGTGTCTTATTTAGTCCATTATGTTAGTGGCGTGTCTAATAGCTGGGATTTACCTATGTAATAAGTTGACCTTCCTCGTCCACCAAAATTAAAAAATATTTCAGTATTATGTTCGTTTGGCAAATTTCTAGCGTTTTGTAGCTTTAAATACACAATAGAATTCCATGCTGGTACATTGTAAACATCTCTTTTATACATCCCTTTGTTCATATGCTCGCTCGTCTAGGTCCAGGAATTTTTCTTTTTAATTTCTTTAGGCAAAATGTCATAAATTATCCTTAAACTTGGATCCAATAGGTAATGTTGTCCTTAAACTTTTAAATGCAATGCAATTCTTAAATTTTGGTCCAATATGTATTATTGTCTTGAACTTTTTATTTGTTCATTATAGCCCTTGACCTTTAAATATTTTCATATAGTTTAGAAACTAAATTTAGTTGAGAGACTACATTGAACAAATCAAAATTTAAGGGACAGCATTGTATATTAAGTCAAATTTCATAGATCACATTACATAATTCGAAAGTTCAATAATGACATTACACATTGAATTAAAGTTAATGAATCATTTATACTATTATAAGATAAAATGGGCTAAAAACCTACCAGTTCTTTTTTCTTTTCTCCCCAAATGGAAAGACTTTTTAGTCATGGGCCATGGCTGTAGCAACAGCTATAATATGGACTTTTGATGGCCCAATTATACGGATTCCAATAGGTCATTCCACACTTGGAGCGACTGCAATTAGTGAGGGAGGATAATGCGTTGATGCAACATGAAATCTTTGGCAATCTCAAACAGTTCACTTTGATATGCTATCATGATGAAAATGTAGCTTTTCCCTCTAGCTTCCTTCTCCAGAGATTTCCCATTCTAGAAGAGCTTATTGTGGACTGTAGCTCCTTCAAGGAGATATTTCCAGAAGTTGTGTTTGAATGTTGGGGAGCGGCTCCTTGTGGAGAACTAATTGACATGGCCAAACCTTTGACGGCACTTGGAAATTTGAAGCAACTTCGGCTGATGAACCTAGGGAAGCTGAGGCGAGTCTCGAAAGATGGCTCCTTGATGGTTGAAATTCTTAAATAGATTGAACTTTTGTTCGTTTGGAAGTGCCCCGGTCTATCAATCATATTTCCGTCTCTGACTTCATTCCAGAGCTTGATGGAACTAGTAGTAGAGGATTGTGTTGGTCTAGTTCATGTGGGGACTTGCTTAGCAGTGATAAGTTTGGTGAACCTTACACTGCTAATCCTACAAGATTGTGGTGCAATGGAAGACATGGTCACTGATGATGGAAATGGAGTAGAGATCTCTTTCCCCAGGCTAGAGGAGCTAATACTTGGTGGTTTACCAAGCCTTGAGAGCTTCTCCCTCACGAATTGCACCTTCATGTTCCCATCATTGGTGTGTATGATTGTGATGCAATGCCCCAAGATGAATATATTCTGCAATGGTGCCTTGAGGACACCAAAACTAGATCAGGTACTCCTCTCGACCAAGATGATGAAGGGTGTACGGAGAGCAACCTTAATACCGCCCTCCAAACCTTGTTGACATGAAACCGTCCACACCGAACTCAGTTAGTTAGACAAATGTTTTTCCTGATGACAGGTGTTATAGTAGACACTGTTCCAGAGAGAGAGAGAGAGAGAGAGAGAGAGAGAGAGAGTTTTCCTTAGTATAATCGAACTCCGAGTCTCCCAAATAAGAAAAAGAATAATGACAGCAGGAGTTCTAAAACTTATGTCCATATTCAATGCCCAACTGATATACAGCAGCATATTTTGGAATTCCTTACTACAAAATTTAGTGTGAATGGTATGGTGCTACACACGCTAGAAGAACCCCAACTCCTAGGCACTACAAAATAACAAAGGCATATGGTCACGTTATACAACAAGATAGCGCCAGACTCACAAGAATCAATTTGCAGCATGGTCGATGGGGAACAATGGTCCAGTCCATTGTGGACTAACTACAGATTCGACAAATTTTTCATTACCAAGCAATGCCATATTCTCAAATCTTACGGTACTTCAAAGACACTTCTTCAGGAAATCTTGGATACTTCAAGAAGCGGGAATGAAAACAAATCATGATCTTGATATGTTTCACAGACATAGGAGAAATGGGATTCATGATTCTCATCTGGCCGAAGATCTCAAAGAAGTTTGAGCCTTTGGGTTCTTTAGATCAGTGAACTAGCTTTACCAGTGGCTCAAGCGGGAAACAAAATGATGCAATGTGTAAGAACTATATTTGCTTTCCCTCCTCATTGAGAAATGACCGTAGGCTGAAAGACGATGGACAATAACTCGGACAAGTTTGGAGTGCGATATCTTCCTTTTCTCGGGAGAAATTTGAGGGGGATTATTCTGTTCCAGTTCCTGGTCCTGGATAAGGTTGGCACGGCCTCGAGCCATGATAAGATCCTGATCTTACTAGAGATGGGCCCAGACCAAGGTCGGGCCTAGCTCATCGTCTAAACCCTGCTATCGCTGGAAGGTAAAGGGAAGAACTGCAATAGATAAGAAGAAAAGGATGATTCCGATTGATATTCTCGAGATGGTCAATATGTAACTCGATTTTAGACTAAACATAAATTCCAACTGGTGTTTTGGATATTTTCAGAGTTTGATTATCAGACGAATGGAATCGTTATATGTTAAATTGCTCTCATTTAAGGACCCAACCGTCGAGACGGGGGGTGCTGCTTCCAGGGCAGATGGAGGTGGAGGCATGGGGCAGCCGTAAGGTCCACCGAGCCATCGCAGAAAAGATAAATCTCCCGGTACCGCGGAGGCGCACCCCGAGGAATGAAACGGAGAGGACGTGAGCGAGACAATTTGTTGCCTCGATGGGGTCGAATGTTTTGTGACAAGCATGTTGGCCCAATTAATGCCCAAAGATATAAAATTTTGACCCGCGACTCACTAAGATGGGCCTGCTAAACTTTTTTCCGGAGATTACTTGACAAAATCAGCATTGACACTAGCACATGGCTGCACTCTGGAGGCATGATTGCATAGGCCGAGTGCATGCACCCTGGTATGTCAAGCTACTCAGAAGAGCCTCCGAACTCTGCTTGCGGACTCGAGTCGAGGTCATAAAGTACTTGATTTCTCAAGTATAGTGACTTCCCACAATTCGAGCTCTGGCATGAGCTCAAGTTGGAGTTTGGTTTAAGTACGACTCGAACAATTTGGGTCAATCACGCCAAGGAGCTCAAGTTCAGTGAAAGCTGATAACATTCAAGTTCGAGCTTTGAAAAGTCAAGCTGGATCCAGGGTGAAATGAGTGTTAGAACCATGAATGTTCGAAACGACTCAAGCTTAATTACTGAACCGTGTCGACTCCGTTCGACTTGATGAGGCTGCGTCCCCCCAACGTTACTCCATGATGAAATCTTCTTTGTCTTCTTCCCTAAGTTTGGCCTGTTGAATTAGTTGCATTTCACTGTTAAGCGTTGATGGCGCCCATAATTTGACAACTCACTAGCCAAAGGCCATAAAGAAAAGGAGAAGATCCCCTCACGACTTCTTTATCTTCTGATCAGACAGACGAATGCAACCTCGCATCCCTTCTCTACGTTCAAATAATCAACTGGAAGTCCTAGGATTGACCCTTCAATTTTCATCGTCCAAACGACTTTTGAAAAAATCAGAACTCTCATGTCCATTAAGCACCTTGGATTCCGCGAATCGCTAAAATCTAGGACCGGTTTTGCTGCTAAAGTATCTCATTGAGCAGTCTCCTTTCTGCTCTTTAGTTTTTTTGGTGGGGATGCCTTCTCTAGAAGGCCAATACACATATCAAAGGAAACAAGATAAAAAAGAGCAAAAAGAGAAGCCAACACTTTTTTTTTTCGCCTTTTTTGTAGCATGGAAAGTTGACAAGGTAAAAGTCACCATAACTCTTTAATTTCATGGGCAGTCGCATAAAGTCGGAGAATAGTTGGGGCGAATTTATAAATTTAAGGACAGTATAATACAAAGCAAAAGGGTTCAAAGTCCAAATCGAACAAAAAAAAAGGTTCAAAGGCTAAATTGAAATTGAGCAAAAATTTAAAGGTCAATCGTGCCATTATTGTAAAGTATAATTGGAATACTAACACAAGTACGTACGGGGGATAATGTTAATAGTGAATATGATTTTTTGCTGTTGATTGTTGGCCCCATCGAGTTAAAGATTTATTCTTAGCAAAAGTAGTTAGGAGTGGAATAAATTATTTTAATATTTTCTATTAGGCTTTTTAACGTATCCTGTCTTTGCTCCTTCTCCAGACTGAAAGTAAATGAAACTTGAGGTGAACTCGGATCTGTTATTGTGTACTCCAAGATCTGACAGATTGAATTTCTACTTTTCCTTCGCTCTCCATCGCAAGCATTGTCAAACCACGTCAATTTTGCAACTTTTTTTTGGGTTTCAGCAATATTTTCGCCACCAAGATAGTGAATTGTGGCACTGAAATGTCTGGGGCTACACAATGCAAAAAAAAAACAACAAAGAGTACAGATTATAATTAGGCAAAATGGGTGGGAGAGAGAGCAAATGGACCACATTACAATCTTCATCATAGTCTGGTCGGTTCAAAAGCATGGGAGCCATCAAAAGATGAAAGTGGAGAGTGCTATGCTTTCATGATTCATATGAGAATGTCTGGTTGCCCCACCCATTTTAATTTATGAAAAAGGGAAAATCTAATATATATAATAAAAAAACAAGAAAAAAAAAACAAGGGTATGATGATATTCTTTGCTCTTTCCTTGTAGCCGACTTTATTACCTTTTCTTGCCTTTAGAAATAAAATCTAACCAAAATCCCTTCACGCCAAAGAGCCCCTTGGTTTCTGGCCTCAGGAATTAACTAGTGCCAAGTATCTGCGTTTGGTCCTTTAACAAACTACACCATTCTTGCAAAGAAAGACTGATTTCCTTTTTCTGTTTTGATAAGTTTCTTCTGAGTTTAGTGTCGTTAATTAGTTGGCGCTTTACACCCAAGAGCTCCTTTTAGGGTTTTTACTTGGTGGCCAAAGAATGCCATTATTACAATCATGAACTCTTTTTATCTTTGTCAATGGCTCGGGCCATACATGTGTTTTCTCTGTCTAGGATAATGTCATGGTTTCAAAAAATATGAAAAAGAAGCCGTTTTGTCCTTCTTCCCTTCACTTGAATTATGAAAACCCATATGCACTTGCATATCTAATGATAAACAAGGCTTCAGTAGCTTCAACTTTGATGATAAGGCTAGAACCTGGACATTAAGAGTTGCTTCTTTTGTGGGTCAATGACCCAATGTTGGCTGTACATTCTACTATTAAGATCCAGATAAGCATAGAAAACAAATTAACAAATTCCAGACTGACATATAATATGAAAAAGCCATCCTCATGATGAGTGCAATAAGTAAAAAATTTCTTTCCGGGTGAGCATCTGCTTTAATTTCATCCAAAACAATCCTAGAGATTATTATGGCTGAAGAGACAGCACCATGAACCTGCACATTGATGCAGTGGAAAGTCATGATCCAGCGAAAACTAATGCCTATGATTTATGAGTATGATCATGTTAAAAGTAGATCAAACAGCTGTCTTCCCTTAAAAATTATGAGTGCCGTAAAGGTGAGCACTGACTATTAAGCCAGTTACTCCAAATAGGTTTGATCTGCCATTGAAGCAATAAAGTAGCTGATGATATTTCTTCTAATTAGGATTGCAATTATAATACAACAATTACCCACTTTTCGGTTCATGGAGGGAATAATTAGGGTTTCCAATAAAGCTTTTCCACAAACAAGGTTCTTTTGTATATGACCAATTTTGCTCTAGATTATGGTATATTTCATAATCTGTATGATCTTAGTTTACATAATTTTTTTCGCAGCAATTTGAGCTGTGAACATGAGTGCTACAACTTTGGTGCGCCAAACCCCTTAACTACATGGTTTCACAACTGCAGCAACTCATTACAGCTTTAAAGAAGTCGACCCACCAAATTTGAAGGCGCCAACATTAAAATTATAGCATTTCACAGCAAAGTTAGATCACAATCTAACTACAGTAGTATAACGACAGCTATACTAAGTTGTGTCCAAAATTTTCCAAGCTACATAAACCGATAGATTGTGCTTATGTAATGATTACTATATATATATATATATATATATATATATATATATATATATATAAATATATATATTAAAGGATCTAATTATGCACTTGTATATAATATTGTTATGCAAATTAATTACTATTTATCAGAAAAAGTGATTGGACATTTTGAAAGGGAAGATTATCCAAAAAATTCTAAACATTTTGCACTTCAACCAATTCATCCTACATTTTTTAATTATACTAATTGAATTCTAAACATTTGACGTTTTGTCAATTTAGTACATATGACCAATTTCGGTCGAAAATTACTAACACGAATGCTAGTCATTTCACGTGGCATGGACAACGTTGAAGTAAACAATTTTTAATGATATTTTTTATTTATTTATTTTTTTTATTCATTATATTTTATTTTTCCTTTTCTTATTTTCTTCTATATTCCTTGTCTACTTTTTTCTTTTCTTTTCTTTTTTCTCTTTTTCATTTCTCCTTTTCCCTTCGCCAGCCATCACTAGCCTTGTTGCCTTAGGCAAGGGTCACCCTCACTTAGCAAGGGGCCGATGACCTCTGCCAACCACCATTGAATTGTGGAGGGAAAAAGGAAAGAAAGAAAAAAAAAGAGGAAAAAGTAAAGAAGAAAAAAATTGAAAAAAATGTTAAAATATTATAAAAACCGTCATATCATTACTACATACCTTATAAAGTGATTGGCATCAATGATTTCCAACTAAAATTGGTCAAATAAACTCAATTGGTAAAACTTGATATGACTTAATCGGCAATACTATAACGTTTAAAACTAAATTGACAAAAATATAATGGGTTTAAGACTTCTTGGACAATGTTTTCCATTTTAATATTTATCTTTATTCATTTGCTTTGCCAGACCAAATGAAGGAATGATGATTCTATTACTTGAATCAAATGGCATCGCTCTATAATATTACTCTCATAATAGGTACATCTTTTTTGCTCCTAATGACAAGTATCGTTCATCTCTAAGTGCAAAAAGAATTATGAGAGAGATTTCACAAGATTTGCACTACGATGTGATCTGTGTATTACCATTTTCTTGGCATCAACCCGTGCTCTAACAATTATCCTATCATCATAGAATGACGAGCCAATTTATTCAAGATTGGCCTGGCACTCAACGAGCTCGACTGTTAACTCACAACTCAAAAAGCTCACGTTTTTAGTCGATAATTCGAATGGTAAGCGTGTTTGTCTTCCTTGCTCAATACGTAAATTTAAATCATCATATCCACCATTTCCCTAAAGTCCATCTTTCTTTTAAGAGTACAAAGATGTGAGACTTTCGTCATTGTCTATCATGTGCGTGGGAAGTGAATGATTGATATATTCAATTGGGAGTAGCAATGTATTCAAAAAGCCCTTGATAATTCGTTATACGTCGGAGCAAAAAAAATAGAAGAAAAAACGCTCAAAAGGTCGAAACAAAACCCAAAGGAACCGTGACCCACGCGCCGAAGACTTTTGAGTTGTAATCCCATCAGCTCCAGAGCTCACGCGCGTCCCGCACGCGCCGCCCCGAGAGTACACGGTGTCGAACTAAAACACACGCCGCGCGGAGCTTCGGAGGGGCGGAGACGGGGTCCCCCCACCACGTCGCGCTCCCGCATTGGTCTGTGAGATCGAGATCCCACCGGCCAGGGGAGATTGGGGAAACGCTCGGCCCCCACGGGGCGTTAAAATAAAGAGAGGGCGGCCGGATTCCCGTGAAAGTGGGCCCCGCCCCGGGCCCCGCAGGGGAGAGAAAAAGGTGATGCCTCCCTCTCCGCAGCGACTCCCCCCCGAGCCTCAGGTTCGGCGCCCCTACCGAACCGCCGAATTTGAAATTTTCGAACGTTGGAGCCCCGGTATGGACTCACCCGCAGGCCCTCTAACAATCGGCAGTTATGCCCCCTTTACTTTTGAGTTTCTTATCCACCCCCATCTTGAGCTCGACCCTTTCACCTACTCTCTCTCTCTTTTCTCTCTCTCTCTCTCAAGATCGATAGATACGAGGGATTTGTCCTTTTCTTGGAATCCATCCCCATCTAAGTTCGATGGGAGATTTATGATCACGACCGTTAATTATATATCTATACTAAACATGGGCTAATACAAGAAATTCAAAGAACACTAAGTGAGCTAGGATGGTAACGTATGAAAAGGCTTTTCCTATCGTGTCGGCAAAGCTTCTGTCATGTCACACCTAATGAGTTTTTCGACTTTTTCATCTATCGAAGGTTACGCTCGATATCATTCAGATTACATTGCCGATTTTGCTTGAATTGTTGTATTAATGCTAACACTTTGGTGCTCATTGATGGATAAAGGACACGAAAGGAATATACGTAATAGCGTGAATTCAATGTATTGAATGACTGTATCAATTTAACATTTTTGAGATGTTGAATGTATGTCAACAAAGATCATACTAATAGGTTCGATTCATTTTTCTGGTGACCATCTTTCTGCCGTCTTTAGTGGCAACTGGATTATCTAGTTTTATAAAGAGAGAAAAATGATAATTCGTTCAAAAGAATGATTCCTTCCTATTATAGCTTGGAAACGTATGGCTCGGTCAAAATGCAAATTCCTCCTTGCATGCGTATATATATCTTTGCCTCAAAGCAATTCATCGTACGATTTAGCATATATAGTATATAATGTGGATACCACATGCAATTAATAAGAGAAATTTGAGGTAAGTCCTAGTTATTATTCGACTTGGTAAATTTACCAACGCTATTTGTCGTATGGAGATGTAATCTATGAATTCCATTGTTCAATTAATCCTAAACTTATTATACATATGTTAATTCAATTATAAACTTTTCAATTTAGTTTTAAACATTTACATGAAATTCCAACGTAGTCCTTCTGATCAATTTTTATTAGCAATTATTGACTTGATGGTGTGCCAGGTAAGATGATTGGCAATGACTAGGCCGTCGCTTTATCAATTTCCAACAAAAATTGACCGAAATGATTACATTGGAATTATGCAGCGGTTGAGGTCTAAATTGACAACAATTGAAAAATTTATGACTAAATTAGCATATTTAGAACTCATTGGTTAATATTCCCTTGGATAACTAGAGTCAAATTGTGGAAAGTATGGATTGCATCCTTAATTTCCATGTTCAAGTCCAATGTAAGCTAAGGTAGTTGCATTTGTTTGTATCCAGGAACAATCTATTTAGGTGCTCTTAGGTGTGATGTCCACTTCACCTATAGGACTCAACTATTCTTAGAAGAGACAATATAGTCTAAAAGAATAGTAGCATCTCATGAAACTTTACGAGCAAATTGACTTTGATCCAACACAACATCCTAGTTTGGACATCATTTAAAAGAGAAAAAAGCGAAAATTTAGAGAGATTGCACGCTCTCTTCCTTCCTTAGGCTAGAAGTCGAATCATGTCTCGAGAAAATTTGGCTAAATTCCATGATGAAGAGGACCTTATAAAATCCGGGTTTGGTAACTGTTATTCCAACTAACGTTTTGGCCCGATTGAAAACAACCCTCTGCCGACCACTCGGTGGGTAGTTTTCAAGCAACTACTAGGGTCAAAAGAATAGTGTCCGGAATAATTCGATGACATGGGATTCGGGTCTTGCTTGCTTTTGCGCTCATCTCTTTGCTAAAAAGCACCTCACGTGGCCTGTCTTTTAGCTTTCCATGTTGTCTTACTTGCCTTTGAAACATGTATCAGTAGAGAACAGAGGACCTTAGGCTTTTTTGTAAGTCTAATGAAGAAGATAATGCCTGTCTAGACATCTGGTGCAAGATCAGATGTTCGCCTGTTCATGATTTGCCTCCCTCGTTGAGGTTTCTCATGTTAGAAAAGATTTGTTGCCAATTAGACGGATCAATTTTGCAATATGGAGTAGGGTCTCTTCTAAGTTATATGTTGGTATTTTGGGTATCTCAAGGCATGAGGATATTGTCTTGGCATACACAACATGCCTAGAAGTGAATATTATATGAATGATGAACACATTGAATGCGTAAATACATTGGGATGGATAGGAATGGGATGTGATTACCTCCTTTATTAGAACTATATTCTTTATACCGGGGGTAACTTTATGCTTTGTGATCACCTAAAAATGAATGGTTTCATAAACTTTGCAATCTCTAAAATTATTATTTGAAATGTCTGTTTTTTCTTTCTCGGGTTAATGATCTCTGGATCACCCCTTTCTCCATGGGTTAATGATCTCTGGATCACCCCTTTCTCCATGATCCATTGTCGGTGAAATGTGTTCCATCTTTGATATGAGCACGGCTAAGAAAGAAATTCCATAAGACAAGTGACTAAGAGAAGATGATGAAATATGCTAAGAAGGAGGTCCTCCAAGAAAATTAGTTTGCAAGAGAAATTAGAAGGGAAAAAAAACCCAATTTAATATTCCCTTCACCAGACCCACTCCAAAGTTAATATGTGCAAGCGCACAAGGAGAAAGGGACAAAACCACCGAAACTTCAGAAGTTATCATTCATAACCCAAAGTTTGAAATTTTTGAACTCTAAGAGAGGGAATGGCTCATTGATTTATTGTTTTGAACTCAAACAACAGATGTAACGCTTTTTTTTTTTTTGTTAATTTAAACAATTTTATTACTTAATAAGATTTATAGTAGTGTCAAGGAAATCCTTATTTTAATTAACTAACATGTTTTCTTAGATCAAATTAAATTTCTCAAAAGAACGTCAACACAATTAGTTTTTGCTACATACTTTATGATGGCACATTTATTTATGTCGTTATTTACTTGACCTCAATAAAGGAAAAACAAAAATCTAGCCACACCACTACCCACCCCATGGGGCACAAGGAGGGTGGCGATGCAAAGCTTGACCTCATGGGGCAGGAGGAAGAGTATGATCCCCGCTCATGTCCAACCCTCGAATCCATCCCTAAACTTAAGGCTAGTTAGTACATGCTCTATATTTATCATCTGTCTTCTACATATTGTTGATTGTGCAACACTGTTCTCCAACTATTATTTCATGTATGAGCAAAGGCCTAGGACTCCGACTATGATCAGGCAAGTGTAGTTGGACTCTCAATTTAGTGGGAATTCAGGTGGGGGGGGGGAGAAGGGGGGAGAGATCTTTGTTGGGCCCTTGTCAAGGGCAGAGTGACTTGAACGTTTGTTAGGGCAAATGGGGAGCTTTGCCTGCCATTGACATTGGTGATGCCACCCTCACTATAATCATATGAGATGATAGCAAAGCCTCCCGCCACATCCCAAATTTTGCCACATAAGGGATGTTGTGCCACATTAACGATTTGACGGGATCGGGGACAGAAGGGAATTGGTCACATGTAGTGAAAAAGTCAGGAAAAAGAGAGAAAGAGTTACAAGGCTAAATTGGGCAAACAACAACTTGAAGTAAACGCATAAAAGATTACCAGCATATGAAGATAAATTACCTATAGTGGCTAGAAATGTATAGAAGATGATCATGAGCCCAAATAAGATACATGATCTCCAAATGTACTTTTGTGATTATTGCAAGATATCCAAATCAAGTGCTTGCTCTTTTTGTTTATTTTCCCCAAAAACAATAGCTTAGTCACGTACAAAAGATACAATCGATTATTTTTAGAGGAATATTTTTCACATCATTTTTTTCCCAAGAAACAAACTGACCAAAATCTGCAATTATAATTTCCTTCCTTCGGTTTCATTTCTCTTCAAATCGAAGTTATGCGGTCCAATTAAATCATTCTCTTTCGAAAAGGGAAAAAAAGAAACTTCCAGCAGATAATAACATCGAGGGAGACAAACGCCGGTGCGTCACGCGCGCGCGTGGAGCGCGAATCTCCTTTGGTGTAGAGAGAGAGAGAGAGAGAGAGAGAAGCGAGTGGGGAGGTTGGGGGAGGAGGAGAGGGTTGGGAGCCTCCCGGAGGTTCGGAGCCAGGCACGGGCGTCAGCTTCGGTAAGGAGAGGAGAGAGAAAGACACCTGGTGCTGGTGCTGGTGCTGGTGTGGCGATGGAGTTGAGTGTATAAAGAAGAGAGAGAGTAAGAGAGAGAAGACGCAACGGCGAAAAGCTAAAGCTAAAAATGGAGCAAGAATGTGACTCCCTGTATTCCTAGCAAAGCAATCCCTCTCTCTCTCTCTCTCTAACTCCTCACTCCTCCAACTTCATATCCTTCTCCTCTCTCTCTCTCTCTCTAGATCCTCTGCAATCTCTGACCGCCTCCGCATTGAATTCCGCCCCGGCAATGGTGGCCTGAGAGAGCTTCGCCGATTCCGAAGCGACGAGGGTCCGGTGTGTCTCTTCTCTTGTGCTCAGCGTGCGGATTGTGTCCGGAACATGGCGGCGATGGCGGTGGCGGCGGTGGAGGGGGGGCTGTCGTTCTCGGCGGCGTCGGTGGTGGAGGACGTGCTCCTCCAGCAGCACGGCACGCGGCTCCGGGACGTCGACGTGGAGTCCAGGAGAGCTGAAGAGGCCGGTACGTCGATTCGCCTCTGCGCCTTTACTGCTCGGAGCGGGCGCCGCGTTCGTGACCTTCGGTGGCGTTTTGAATTCTCTGTTTCGACTCCTTACTCGGATTCGCCTCGGTCCAATTTGAACCCGATGCACACCCGATTTTTTCGCCTTCTCCCGTACGAGGTTTCTCGTTCGGGATGAGATTATCCGACTGTGAATTTAGTTGCTGAAAGGAAGAATTTGGAAATGTTTGCAATCTTGTTTCGAGGACGATGATGATGAAAGTTTGTGCCTTGGCTCATTGGGTGGTTTCTCACTATAACGATCAGATGTCTGTCTTCTCTTGGATCCTGCACTTGAGCCTCGATATCTGCGCCTGTCTTGCAAGTGAATTTGAATTTTTTACTACCCTTTCTGTGTCGATGTTCTACTTCCTTGTCGTTCTGCGTATTCGGTACGGCAATTGCCACTTTTTTTTCCCCAGAATATGATGGAATTCTAAAGTCGCAATCTCTTGTTTGTGCGATCGCCTGAATTTGCGGATCAATCATGGCCTAATGGAACTGGACTTTGGAACTCTCTCAGTCTCTGTTCACTTTGGCTGGAAGTCCTCTTGCTGGAGAGCTTATTTTGGGATCCTGATTACTTGTCTTTTGCAGCATCAAGAAGGAATGATGCAGCTGGTTGGCTGAGGAAGATGGTCGGGGTGGTTGCAGCCAAAGACCTACCTGCCGAGCCATCTGAAGAAGAATTTAGGCTCGGGTTGAGAAGTGGTATTATCCTTTGCAATGTTCTCAACAAGATACAATCTGGGGCGGTACCAAAGGTCTGTTCCGTATTCTCTAACTCCTTCAGAACAGTTCCATTTTTGCCATAATTCCTTTGAAAAAGTTGCTGCCATGCAAACTGATCAGAAAATTAAGCTTCCGTCGATGATTCCAATAAAGAGCCTTGAATGAACTTTACTTTTGTCTTCAGAGTAGAGTAGAAAGTTATAATAATGCTTTATTTTAACTGATATTAACATCTCACGCTGATCCATAGGTTGTAGAAAGTCCAGGTGATGCTGCTCTTATCCCTGATGGAGCTGCTTTGTCAGCATTTCAATATTTCGAAAATGTCCGGAACTTCCTTGTAGCTGTGCAGGAGATGGGCCTTCCCACTTTTGAAGCATCAGACCTGGAACAGGTACATTTGTTTGGATACATGTTTTGAGACTATCTATATCACTGCGTGGGTCACACCAGGAGGGTGGAAGGCTAAGTTCCATAAATTTAAAAAAAAATTTGTTATCTCAACTTTAATCTTTGCAGGGAGGAAAGACTTCAAGGATTGTGAATTGTGTTTTGGCACTAAAGTCATTTGCTGATTGGAAACAAGCTGGTGGAAACGGAGTATGGAAATTTGGTGGCAATGTAAAGCCTACGATGTCATGTAAATCGTTTGTTAGGAAAAATTCAGAACCGTTCTCAAATTCTTTGTCAAGAAATCCTTCAATGAACGAGAAATCCTTGAACGCTTTAACTTCTGGTATTGACTCGAATAAAATGGTCGGTAAGCTTATCTCTTCTAGATTTAAGTTATTTCCTTCACCTTCACAGATGACAGAAAACTTAAAACTGCTCTCCTTTATTTAGGCCAACTCGGGTTCGTTAAGCATGCTTGTTCGTGCAGTTCTTCTGGATAAAAAGCCTGAAGAAATTCCAGCGGTAAAATTCTGCTTTCATTGGTGTCATTTTTTAAATTTTTTACAGCTCTTTATAAAATTTGTAAGATATAAGGACTGGTTTATAATTCATTATGCTCATACAAGTATTATTCTCCTTGATTTGTTTACATGATGGAATGCTCTTTACTTTGGTATGGTAGCGCAGGTTTATAATTTCTCAAGTTTCTACACTATCTTTATTAATAAGTGCATTGCTAAAACTTTCTTTTGATCTTCCCTTTTATGGCAGTTGGTGGAATCTGTCCTAAGTAAGGTGGTTGAGGAATTTGAACACCGTATCAGTAACCAATTTGAGCTGGTATGTCATTTTGATGTACATAAGTTTAGCTGATTTTGACTTTTAAACAATAATTTCATCACACACTCATCTTCTTATATGATGAAGTGATTTTTTGTTTCAATTGGAGTGTAGAGCTTCGATAAATTTATTTTTCTTTCTTGGAGCTAAACCATCCAGTGGAAAGTTCTTGTTGAGCAGTTACACATTTCTTTTTATACTCTGACTAAGGTTCCTCGTTCAGTGATTATCTAACAATTCTACTATTTTTCTGATTTTCCTGTAGAAGAAAAGCACCACAAATGATGTTGCTGTTTCTTTTGGGAGCAAGACTCTGGTGAAATCTATTGCCAGTGAAAAGGTGTTGCTTTCTTATCACTTGAAACAGATTGCTGAAGGCTAGCATTTGCCAGTGAAGCAAGCAAGAATCTTTTTCCTCGAAATATCATACTTACATTATGGTAATAGTTTGTGCAATGAAGTTTTCATTATATTTTTTCTAATGTCTTAGACTGAAGACAATGAGGAATCAAAAAGTCTGATGTTAAAACAGCAACATATTTTTTATCAACAACAAAAAGATGTTCAGGTTTGAGTTTTGTTATTTAAATGCATTCCAACTGCTTAATTAATTTTTATTTTATTTTATTATTCCTACTTAGTTTTTTGTATCTACAATTCTTAGGAGTTAAAGCAAGCCCTCTGTACAACAAAAGCTGGCATGCAGTTCATGCAAATGAAAGTCCAAGAAGAGTTCAGCAGCCTCAGTACAGTCTCTGTTCCTTATCTTGCCATTCTCCTTTCAGCATTTTGCACTTAAAAATATCAGCATTCCAGACAGGATCATTTGTCTGTTTTCACATTTGAGCTTTCTCAACAGGTTTACATATATATGGCCTTGCCAATGCTGCATCTGGCTATCATAGAGTTCTTGAGGAAAACCGCAAGCTTTACAACCAAGTGATGGATCTCAAAGGTAAGATTTCCAGATCCCCCACCTATTAAGCTTATCCCCATTATTCCCCAAGATATTCAATGAATCATACAGTGATTGGTTTACTGTTTATGTTGCTAGGGAATATCAGAGTTTATTGCAGAGTGAGACCCTTCTTGCCTGGACAATCAAATTATATGAGCAGTGTCGAGAATATTGAGGATGGGGTTATCAGCATCACCACCCCATCTAAACATGGAAAAGGGCATAGGTCATTCAATTTCAACAAAGTCTTTGGGCCATCAGCATCCCAAGGTGGCAAAAAGTCAAATTTTTTTTTTTTTTTTCATTTTGCATTTTGCATTTATAAAGCATATATGGCAGACTGACCTTGTCTCAACTTCTCCAGCGGAAGTATTTTCTGATACTCAGCCATTGATCCGGTCAGTTCTTGATGGATACAATGTATGTATCTTTGCATATGGCCAGACTGGATCTGGAAAGACCTACACCATGGTAAGAAGTTGTAAAAGACACTTTCGAGTTTTATGACTCTTTGTAATTCTACCTTCCCCCTGTTTGTTTGTAACATCTGCTAATTTTGTGACTTTTGCTTCTCTTTTTTCCCTTTTCAGACGGGTCCTAAACAGCTTACTGAGCAAAATCAAGGGGTAAATTATAGGGCCTTGGGTGATTTGTTTTTCCTTGCAGAACAAAGAAAGGATACATTCCTCTATGATGTTTCTGTCCAAATGATCGAGATCTATAATGAGCAAGTGCGGGACCTTCTTGTTTCCGATGGAACAAATAGGAGATATCCTTGAAACAAAATTTGTTGTGCTTCATAGAAGGCTTTAAATTTTGTCATCAGTTCCAACAGTTTTAAATTATAATGAGTGATATAAAGCTTAAGAGCTAATTAGACTTGCTTAGTAAACCTGATATTTCCATTTTATTCAAGCCTTTTCAAACTATGCTGTGGTCTAATATTGTCCAGTGATGTACGCTTTCAATATAGCATCTCTCTTTCCAGATTGCTACCAAGTTTTCCTTAGCTATGAAAACATTAGAAATTCGAAATAGTTCCCAAACTGGACTCAGTGTACCAGATGCAAGCCTCATGCCTGTTTCATCAACATTTGATGTTATTGATCTCATGAACCTTGGGCATAGAAATCGTGCAGTGGGAGCTACAGCCCTGAATGATCGGAGTAGTCGTTCTCATAGGTGAGATCTGTTTCACTAATGCATATCTTAGGGCTTCCCAGAAGACTGACAATTTCTTCTTTTAATTTGCAGTTGTTTGACTGTACATGTTCAAGGACGAGATTTGACTTCTGGAACCATTCTTCGTGGATGTATGCATCTGGTTGATTTGGCGGGAAGTGAGAGAGTAGACAAATCTCAAGTGACGGGAGATCGACTAAAAGAGGCACAACACATCAACAAGTCCCTTTCAGCCCTTGGAGATGTGATTTCCTCTCTTGCCCAGAAAAACCCACATGTCCCTTACAGAAATAGCAAGCTCACCCAGCTGCTTCAAGACTCACTTGGTAAACTAGAGCTAACAGTTCTTTCCCCTCACCGTTCTTCATATATAATAGAGCTAGAATAAAAAGTCATGCATCTGAAAGTTATCATGTAATTTGTACTTTATGGTCCTCAAATCTAAATTGAAGTTCTAGTCAAGTTTAATGGAGGAATATTCTTTCTTCAGGAGGGCAGGCAAAGACATTAATGTTTGTTCACATAAGCCCTGAGCCTGATGCTTTAGGAGAAACCATAAGTACACTTAAGTTTGCTGAGCGAGTTGCTTCAGTAGAATTAGGCGCTGCCCAAGTAAACAAAGATAGTGCAGATGTGAAAGACCTCAAGGAACAGGTTGAAATATCTAATCCTCATCCAGTCATCACTTTTCACATTATGTCTTTAGACTTTCAGTGTGGTAATAGACTACAACCATTCAACAGATAGCCAGTCTCAAGGCAGCATTAAGTAGGAAAGAGGAAGAACCAAAGCACATGCCACACCCTGTTTCCGGAAGCTCAGAACGACAGAGAAGGAAAGCAGCAGAATTATCGCCTTTTCATTCTAACCCACAGCATGCAGATACAATACGGGATCAAAATAGCTGCCGAAGACCAATGGGTGATGTTGGGAATATTGAGGTAAACCTGTTTCCCTTATCATTGTTGGATGGGAAGCATAAATATCTCTTGTCTCAATATACTTGCTGCAGTAGTAATCATTCCGATAAAAATTGGGCTTAATATTCCCTAAAACAACCCCAACTTTATGTCCGATACCAATCTTGCCCTGAACTTTTTTGGTCTAAGAAAAACCACACTTTCATTATAGTGCCAAATCTGCTCAGCTTCCAAAAGTAGACACTAGTGTCCTCAAAACTATGAACATTGGGGCCGGTTATTAGAATCGTGTCTTCATCAACACCCTTACTTTCACATGGAATAACAGCAGCCTCTAGATGTTAAAAATTTTGAAGAAACTAGTGGAGATTTTTGGACGCCGGGCAGATTTGGGACTAATATGAAAGTTGGTATTTTTTTTTTTAGGCAGAAAAAAGTTTGGAATAGAATTGCGATTGGATCTAAAGTTGGTTTCTTTTTTTTTTTTGAAGGTCATAAAAATTATGAAGGTCTTACCATTTAGTTAGAATTCATACTGATTTGACCGAACAAGCATGCTTTTTGCATACCACAGGAGTTGTTTCCCAATAAGATTGATTAGCATCTCTCTCTCTCTCTCTCTCTCTCTCTCTCTCTATCTCTGTGTGTTTGTGTGTGCTCGCATATGTGTATGGATATGTGATGCCTTCTGTAAGCCTGGAGCTGAGACTGACATTTGGGTCGTGCAGGTGTTCCCAAACTCTACATTGAAGCACAAGAGACAAGCTTTGACCTGGACGAATTGTTGGCTAACTCACCTCCTTGGCCTCCAGTTCCAGTCCAAAGTTACAGAGATGATGAAAAAGAAGTAGGCTCAGGTGAGTGGGTAGACAAAGTCATGGTGAACAAGGAAGATGGTAGCCAAGTTGAGAACACCCTGGGGTGTTGGAGTACAAACAATGGGCACCTAACAGATGGCTTCTACCAGAAATATCTCCAGGATGGCTCCAAAAATTTCACGGAGCAAACTTACAACATGTTCATGGGTAGTAATGGTTTTGATCACACAAATACAGATGATGGGGATGAGCTTGATGCTGCCACCAGTGATTCTTCAGAACCAGATTTGCTCTGGCAATTCAATCATGCCAAATTGAATGGCATCGCTAATGGCATTGCGTCAAAGACTAATAGATCCGCTTCCAAACCCCGGAAGAACCCAGATATCAGGTATGGTCAATGTATTCTGCTTTCTTTGCTTGCATAATATAGGAACAATCAATGTGTTGTTACATGTTGTTATGTCTTTGCTAAATAATATAGGAATGCATTTTGGAAAATATATATGCTGCACTCAGGGTGTGTAGTCCACAAAATTAGCCCAAAGTAGTCCACAAAATAGTACTTCTGTTGGGCCTGCAGCCAGGAGAGTTGGTCTGATGTGGCAACAATTAATTCTAAGCATCAGTCGAATGCACAGATTCAATGCAAAACAAAAATGATTGTCTTTCATTTTGATTAAGTCGCTGGAAATTTGTTGCATAAAACTCATTAGCCAATGAGCTACTTCCATCTAAAAGTATTTTCCTCTGCCGGTTCAGCAGGAACTTAAGTTCTAGCGTGGGCCCTTCGCCATCTCGGAAGCCATCGAATGGAGCCGGTCTTCCTCTGCATCAGAATGGAAAGCAGCAATCTGCCATTGATGGGAAGCGGAAGCCCGGCATTAGAAAGTAAATTCTTTGTAACCACGTCATTTCTTATCTAATTGTTTTATTTCTTTGAACATGGAGGGAGATGGAGAGAGAGTGATGTCGAAAGGAATGTATTGATCGCATGCCTTTAATTTTTTTTTCCCCTGTTTTTCGATGTAAAATGTTCATCTTATAGTATAATACAGCAACCGTGCCAGTGTTGCTTGCATGTGTTTATTCTTGAACCAAAACTTTGGCACTCTAATACGAAATGAAATTGCCAGGCCATTTCCTTCAGTTGGTTTCTGCCGTTGTTTAGACTGTGAAGTTACAGTTCCTTGGTCTCCTATGTTTTAAAACTAGGCGGTTAACAAATAAACGATTAAATTAAGTGCTGAATGCTGGAAGTTTTGTCCATTACTTGAACGAATTATCAGTGCCATTTCAAGCCGTCAGCATGTGACCGGGTCCTTGGGCAAGAAGACAACGTGATGAGGAAAGACAACTTAGATGGTTGGAATTTCTTGAAATGTGTTGAATTCGACTCCTTTTGCATCTAGAACTTATGATCCGCGTGGAAAAATTTGTCCATACACGTGAACACAAAACTATATTCAAACCCTCGATTAGTGAGATGTTGATTTGTATGTATCCAGTTTTTCTCCGAATGTCAATTCCATCCTCCGCATGCAGCTGAGAGCACCGCGATAGCGGGGAGATCCTACCTTTCTTCTCTATAATTTCACGATTTTTCTTATTCAAATCCCCTCCGAAGAAACCAAAATCATCGCCTGTGTACGTGCTTTGTGCACGTAAGTGATTGGTGCGAAAAAGTGCCTTTCTCATCGTAAATGGAACAGCTCACACGGAGGAATCGAGAAGATATCATAATCAGCCGACAACAAAGGAAAAACAGGTCTTACTAGTAGAAAAAGAGGAAGGCAGCCGGCCAGAACAGTGGACTGACGAGGGAGCCTCTCCCCTGGGACATTATATGGATGATAAGTCAACTTGGGATTAGCCGAAAGAGTCCTCACTTTCCAAACTGGTTGAGGCCAGGTCGATGCAAAAACCAAACAAAAACTCCTGATCCATCTCCTCAAAGCTTCGGTCCTATAAATTCCTTCACCTGGCCATTCCTCTTCATCACTGTCTCTGTCTCTGTCTCTGTCTCTGTCTCTGTCTCTCTCTCTCTCTGGTACATATTTGAGAAGATGGGTGTGGTCACTTTTGCGCAAGAGCTAGAATCGCCAGTTGCTCCGGACCGACTCTTCAAAGCCTTGATGCTCGATTCACACGTGCTATTCCCTAAGCTCATGCCTCAGTACATCAGGAGCATTGACCTGGTTCAAGGCGATGGTGGTGTTGGCAGTGTCAGGCAAGCCAACTTCTCCCAAGGTCGGCCCTCAAATTTTCGTTCCTTTTCTGATGTTCTCTATACTTTTGCCAATTCCCATATCTTCGTTTGCAATAAAAAGGGGGTTCACTGCCTTTTACTTGTTATTTAGGAAGCTTGCTTAGATATGCAAAGCATCGGATCGATGAGCTGGATGCAGACAACTTCCGCTGCAAGTATACTTTGATCGAAGGGGACATACTCAGCGACGACCTGAAGTCTGTAGTGTATGAGATAGAGTTTGTCAATGATGGCAATGGCGGGTCCATCTGTAGGATGTCGAGCGACTATTGTTCGACCGAGACATCAAGTTTAGAGACGAGGATATAGAGGCTGGTAAGGATAGAGCAATGGAGTTGTACCGGGCTGTTGAGGACTACTTATTGGCGAATCCTACTGCTTAGACTTAGTTTTGCTCTCACTGAGACCTTCCCAGTCATTAGCTCTTGAATGTAAACTTGGCAGAAAGAAAAAGGAGCAGAAAAGCTTTAACATTGTAAATTGACCTCATGCGAGATTTTAGTGAATTTTGTTGCTGAACCTGAAAGGTCTCTAATGTTGAGGTGGATAGCCAGTCTGATTACAGATTCGTGGAACAACATTAAAACTTGGCATTACCAGATTTCGGGTGCTCCAATCTAAAAATGCCGAGCGAATTCCCCCAAATCGAAAGCTTGAGAAACATAAAACTAAAAAAATAGTTAGCCCCTCGGATGCTCTTGAAGTAACGCTGTCAAATACCATTTGCCTGATATAAACATATATGATTAAGAACATGACGAGAAATTTTGAAACTCGCATTCGTATTAATACATGGGAAGCATGTGCTGCTAAGAGGTCCTGCGGTGGAACTAACACCGGGGATATGTCTCTTACGCGGAGAGCAGAAAATGAACATAAACATGCCCAGGCTTGGGCCAGCCCATTATCGGCCAATAGCGGAGACAACTGGTGGCGTGATCTTGGACTCCTCCAGAAGCATACTGTAGAAAGATTAGGTATGATGCAGCCCTTGATGCTCGCATCCAAGTTTCTTACGTAATTCAAGACAAGGATTGGTTCTGGCCGCTTGTTAGGTCGAAGTGTCTGGTTGCAATTCACACTGATGAAAATGACCAGGTTACGAGCTCTACACACGACGGAATCGCTCTCAAAGAAGCTTGGAAGTCAGTAAAAATTAGGGAGACCAAAGTTTTGTAGCTTAAACTAGTTTGGTTTAGACCAAATGTGCCTGAATTTGGAATTATCACTTGGTTGGCTACATTGGCAAAACTGCAAACTTAACGACAGAATCAGGATAAGGGCTAGTGGTGTAAATGACGTATTTTCAGAGCTGCCTTGAAAACCATATGACCATTTATTCGTTAAGTGTTAATTTCCGAAGCGCGCATGGAGCCATTTGCTGAATGTGAAGGGCTACAACAGAAACGCTAGAGGCTGGGATGAAGAATTTGCTTGGTTAGTACAGATACTTAAAGGTAGTGCTCGCAGAAATACTGCTGATCTCGCACGGAATGGATTATCGATAGCATATTTCTATGATGTCGTTTTACATGTTAAAGGAGAAGAGATCAATGCTATATGTTAAAGCATATTGAGCTTCCATGTGCTGGATGGAGGAATCCTTTACCCTTAATGTGCTGCCTGGCTACGTAATTCGGTGCCTGAGACTTGTCCATTTGGCTTTGTAATCTGTATAGTTGGCTCTCTGTTGCTTTGACGGGAGCTGTGCTTTTTCTCTTGGGAGGTGCAAATGACTAGCAGCCGATTGAGAAGAGCTCTCAATGTTCAAATCTCTAGCCACTCCCAAATGAATGATCTAATGTGATACTTTATATTATAAATATATTTTGTCAGAATGGCATACTTATATGGACAATAAAAAGTTTGGATTTTGAGATGCCATATTATTTTTTAAAACAAGAAAATTTTTCTCCATTCCAAAAAGGTCCTAATGCCGCCGCTGAGGAATTGGGTAGGAGAAGGAAGAGATACAAAAATCTGGATATGAAAAGTATTCGTCTTTTTAATTACTACACTTGTATGTATGGAATTTATACTATTTGGGACATCATATAGTATATATGATAATTTTCTTAAAAATACGTAAAACAAATCAGGCATTATCATAATAGAATCATAAATGGATATTATCACGAACTATTACAAATAAGCAAAGTCTACACATTATCCTATAACTATTTAAATGACACAAATTGTACAGGAACATCTTACTTAATCATTGAACCTTGTTACTAGTTTTGTATCATATTATGAGAAATAGCAAGAATATTATATTTATAAAGTCAACATGAAATAAAAGTAATCATATCATATAAATGGCTCTTCACAAATTATTTCAGTAGCCGACTAAATAAGATCAAAATATTTTTGCCGAGCATAATACCGCATGGGTTTTGTGGGCGCATAATTTGGTTAATTCCAAAAGAACAAGTATTTTTCCGCATGTATGGGAGATGGAGGTCTTGTTAAAAATTCAATACGTACGAGACATAAAAGTAGGAGTATTTTACTAACATATTTCATTCCATGAAAAAATTATCCCCATCTCACCAAAAAAAAAAAAAAAAAAAAAAAAAAAAAAAAGAATTATCCCCAACTTCTACTGTACTAGGAACATGAAGCTTAATATAAATTATGAAAAATAATGCAAATGGTCCTAAAACTTTAGTCCAATGTCTAATTTAATCTCGAACTTTTAATTTGTTCAATATGATATGGTATGTGTTCAATTTAGTCCATGAGTGATACATTACCTCTGAATTTGTATTAATAGAAAAACAATACATAATATTTTCATATAATTTAAACTAAATTAAATATATATTAAAAGTTTATGGATCACATGAATAAATAGAAAGTTCGGGGATCACATTTCATATTGAGCTAAAGTTCAAGAACTATATTAAATAAATTAAAAGTTTGAGAATCACATTATATAAGTTAATGGACTATATGTGTCATCATCCCTATAAATTACTACAAATAAATGATGAACGATGATTAACGTATATTCCATTTTCGAAAATTAGCCAGAAGACAAAATACTTTTCAATAAAAAAGTAATTTTCCTAGGAAATCTAAAATATACACCTACACATTTTTCCTGCTTCCGTCCCTTCCCTCGCGCTCTCCTCTGGTTCGCCTCCCTTCTTCTTCCTCCATCTCCTCCATCATCCTTCGGGCGAAAAAGCTTTGACTCCTCCCGACACACCGCAGCTCGCGAGATCGGAGAGGAGGGGAAATGGCGGCGTACGCCGTGTACAGGCGCCTCTCCAGCGGATCGGCGGCGCCGTCGCACCTCGCCGGCGCGCTGCGCTACGCGGCTTGCTGGAGGTCGTATTCGACTGGCTTCCGGGAGGAAAGGGACACTTTTGGACCCATCCTCGTCCCCTCCGACAGGTTCGTCCCATACCCTTTTCTCCGTCTTCGCTAATTCCTCGTCAACTCTCGACGGTACTGCGAAGATGTCTTTCGACCCCTTCGTCCGAAGCTCGTATTTTTGTGTGCGCCCGCGCGACGGGAGGATTGATGAAGCGCGGGTTGATGGTTTGTTTGGGATTTTCGCGTGTAGATTGTGGGGAGCGCAGACGCAGAGGTCGCTGCAGAATTTCGACATCGGGGGCGAGCGGGAGCGGATGCCCGAGCCGATTGTGCGAGCTTTCGGGGTCCTGAAGAAGTGTGCTGCCAAGGTCGCGTGTTCTTCGACTGATCCCCTTTTTTGGGCTTTTCTGGTGGATTCGTTTCGGGATTACTTTGTATCGTTGAGTTATGCAAATGGACTTGTCGTTTTTAGGCCCTGTTCTTGTTTTTGCCGACACTGTCGTGCCGTTCGGATGCTAGTGAACCAGATAGTTACACTTTAGCTTGCCGTTTTTCCCTCTTCCCCCTTGTATTGATTAGATTAAGTCTTTCTAACTAATCCTATTGCCGATGTCGAATTGTTACCACAGTATGAGTTGGAGTGCTTTGGAGCTCTATATTAGTTTATCTTTTTAGAAATCCTACACTCTGAACAATAAGATGTAATCACAGTATGGATTTTTTTTTTTTTAATCTAATAATTAACGTCTTGAACTTTGAAGCTGTATCATCTAGGAAAATCAGTTTAAACTTTTATGAAGCAGCATGTGTTGTCAAAGTCCATACGCCAATTTAATTGTCATCAGCATCGTATGTCATATTTACTTAAAAAACAAATTTTAGAAGGTTATTGATTGTGTCAATGCTATAATTCTCAGGTTAACTTGGAATACGGTCTCGATCCTTCCATAGGAGAAGCCATAATGCAAGCAGCTCAAGAAGTAGCTGAGGGAAAGTTGAATGATCATTTTCCCCTTGTCATATGGCAGACTGGCAGTGGCACTCAAAGTAACATGAATGCCAATGAGGTGAGTGCAATTATACGTATACAACAAGGCTTCTAAGGACTTGTGCTTTTTGATACAATATGCTAATGCCCATGTGGATTGCCACTGGAGTTTTGTTGCCGTGTCCTCGTTTGGGTTGCTCATATTTTTATCTGGCATCCTTTATGCTATTGGGAAGTCCCATTTTGTACATGAGAATCATGGTCTCTTGATGATCCTTATGAGCTTCTAAGTAAGGAATTTGGAGTTTTCTTTTTCTGCATGGGGGGTAAGGGCAGTTTGATTTGTTATTTCATGTGAATGTGGAAGCAGGATGATGGTAATTGCTAGATGATTTCTTTTCCTAATGATTTATGTTTTTCAATATATGGGCTATTGTAGGTGATTGCAAACAGAGCAGCTGAAATTCTTGGCCGTAAGCGTGGAGAAAAGTTTGTGCACCCAAATGACCATGTGAACCGATCTCAATCTTCTAACGACACTTTCCCAACTGTAAGCTTTGTTTTCTTCATCACTGAATTACCTCTGTCACTTGATGCAAATTGTCATCCTTGACCGCTTTCTTCTGCTTTTTTTAAGCCTAACGGGGATCAGATCCGGGGCATGTATTGATGTGAACTCTATATCATTTATAAGAGGATAAAGAACTATAGAGTTTGTTGTTAAACAAATGCATTATTGTAACTCTCATATTGTAGGTGATGCATATTGCGGCTGCAATGGAAATAAATTCAAGATTATTGCCAAGTCTGGGGAACTTGCATTCTTCTCTTCACTCAAAGGTTTGATAATTGTGAAGACTGAAAACAATTCTTTATTCTATATCAAAGGTTTGATAATTGTTGAAGTGCTCCCTTAGCAATGCTTTGTGTTTACATCATTTGGTATTTTTGCTTTGAAGGATATGGAAATACTCTAGCTTAATGCAGCTTTCTTTCTTTCAGCACTGGATATTTCACCATTCGACACTATTTTGGCCCTTTTGTACATAACACCTTCAATCTTCAAGTAAACTTTATTGTTCTTCTTTTTAAACTATATACCTTTATTTTATCTCTTTCAGATTGTCGATGCCAATTCTTTTAAAGAATTTCGAAGTTATGCTCATGCATAAGATTGTGCAAGGGAAAGATCCCTATGCATTGTCTCACATTGTGAAAAATCTTAATTTTTTGTGGATCTTTTTTGCTTCCCATATTCAATAGCCTAAGCAACATGCGGTATACCCATGGGACAAGCTTCACAAGTATAATGTTTGGGCTCATAAGATATGTAGTGCTTATTTGTGTGCAATGACACTGAGCTTTCTTTAGGTCTTGTAGTCTCCTTCTTCAATGGATTTTCTAATTAATGTGACTATGCTGAAAGATTCTGCACACACTCATTTACTGCACTTCTGTTTGTTCACCATGCACATTTGTGCATATGCATTGGCTATTTGTGTGTTCTCTACTAGTGCTTGGCCTGTTTTCTCCGGAGGCTTCATTTCCTTAGAGATGATGCTAGTGCATAATTTTGTAATATGCAATGCTTACCACTCTTACAATTAATTAGATCATTTTCTCTTTTTCCATCTTAACAGTCCATCGAATTTAAGGATATTGTTAAGATTGGACGAACTCACACTCAGGATGCAACTCCTTTGACACTGGGGCAAGAGTTTAGTGGCTATAGTACCCAAGTAAGCTTTCCTTTCTGCTGTAGTCTAGTGGTAGCACAAATTTAAGTCTGCACTTCAGGAAGCACAGATATTAAGTTCCAAATCCTGCATGCTTAGTTGTAGTCTGTGATGTATGTACTTAGATGTCTGCTTGATTATCAGCCAGTGGCTCCAAGAGCTTCTATATCTATTGGCAACCAAAAAATGGAAAAATTAATCGTTTATATTTTTGGTTGTACAAAAGCATGATAGAGTATGTGGCAACATAGAGGATGCAATTCATCCAGGATGTTCCTATTGCAGGTTAAGTATGGAATTGACCGTGTCAACTGCACTCTACCTCGTATGTACCAGGTTCGTAGGAGATACATATGTTCTTGCTCTCAATGTTCCTTATTTTCAGAGTTCTGACAGTTGAGGTTTGAGCAGCTTGCACAGGGCGGTACTGCTGTAGGTACTGGTCTGAATACAAAGAAAGGGTAGGTTTGTCCTAACATAATTTCTTCAATCTCAACTCATTGTGTGCCGCCCATGATATAATGGTCATGGCTTTGCTTTATATTTCTAGTTCTCGTCAAATCTTACCTGTTAGTGTTCTGATGATTCAATTATAACTTTAGCAACTTGGGCTGACTGCCCAAAATGAAATTTTTGCTGAGAAAGCATGATATGGCCAATTGTAGATAGGTTGTTTGAGGCTGTTTTCTCTCTAGATATGTTTCAAGTTCACTTTAGTTATTCTCAGACAATATTGACAGTTGGGGGCTTTTCTTCAACGCATCACCAATTGAAGGGACACTTGTGCAGGTTTGATGTAAAGATAGCTGCAGCAGTAGCTGAGGAAACTAGTTTACCTTTCGTCACTGCAGAAAACAAGTTTGAAGCCTTGGTAATGCTTTTACTATCCAAACCTTGTTCTTTACACTTTTTAGTTCTCTCTTGTTCTCTCTTCCATGTAGTAGGGAGATAACTAAGTGACCATGTTTAGTCTTTTTCAATCATATAAGAAAAAGAAATTTATATCCTCCTCTATGTGCTGACCAGGCTGCACATGATGCTTTTGTGGAGACAAGTGGTGCCCTTAACACAGTAGCTACTTCTCTCATGAAGATTGCTAATGACATTCGTTTTTTGGGAAGGTCAGTTCACCACCAGAGCAAGAGTAATTACCTTCTATCATTGTCATTCCTTTTCTGTTATATTTTGTTCACATTTTTTGTGCTTAACACAGTGGTCCCCGTTGTGGCCTTGGGGAACTTATTCTTCCGGAAAATGAGCCTGGCAGCAGTATTATGCCGGTAATGACAATATCATAACTACTATTGCAAGTTATAATTGAAACAACAAGTAGCTTGGGTCTTAGAACCTTAAATTGACAAAGCTACTCGACATCACTTCACTGAACCTATTCTATGGCAGGGGAAAGTCAACCCTACCCAATGCGAGGCTCTTACCATGGTTTGTGCACGGGTAAGAATTTTATCTTCAATTCCAATCTCTCTCTGGCCAATTTGTGAGTAGTTGAGATGCTAGAGTTAAATGTTATTATTTTTTAAGTCACAGACTGAGGGAGTGTCCTCTGGTCACTCCATTTAGACGATGACCATTCTAAATTGAAAAATAATCAGAACATGACATCTTTCGCAGGTTATGGGAAATCATGTAGCCGTTACAGTGGGCGGATCAAATGGCCATTTTGAGCTGAATGTTTTCAAGCCAATGATTGCTAGTGGTCTCTTACAAGTGCGCTCCTCACCTTGCATTTTGTCATTGTTTAAAGTGTATATCCTTGATTTATGAGCCAAATAATGGAGCAGCAATGCTGCTCTGTGCTACTTAATCGCTACAGCTAGATGCAGTAGCGGGCGTTGAAATTTTTCAAAATATATGAAGCATTAAGTTTGATCATGTTTGGAAGTTCTGAAAATTATTGTTACATGAGGATAAATAGGCAAAAAATGTTTTGGTGTACAAATGGATAGAAACTAGTATTGAATGATTACACTTAATGAAAACAAGACAGGTCATTTTCTTGACAATATAGCACAGAAACTTTTTACATGCAGTTTTAGCTTCAATTAGTTTGTTATTTATTGATGCTTAACCTTTTGTTAATATTGTGGTCTATGGTTAATATTTGCTACATCACCAAATTGACTCATCTTCCGTTTTTGCTCTTCTTTTTACTTATAGTCACTAAGACTACTGGGGGATGCCTCTTCTTCCTTTGACAAAAATTGCATCCATGGAATTCAAGCTAACAGGGAAAGAATTTCAAAGTTACTGCATGAGGTCAGCTGGGCTATTTTTTTTTATAGTATATGGATATAATTTCTGTATTGTTAGAATCTGAAGCTGATTATTTGTTCTTGATGTGGGCTGAAATTGTGGGCCTTGCAGTCATTAATGCTTGTCACATCCTTGAACCCCGTAAGTGTCCAACTTCCTGCTGTATTCTAATCATAACTTTCAGTATATCTCTTCTTGAAATTTTTTATATTAAAGAAAGAAGTTTTTGAAAGCAAATTATCCTGTTCATTTCAGAAAATTGGGTATGATAATGCTGCTGCAGTTGCCAAGAAAGCCCACAAAGAGGGATCTACTTTGAAGGTGAGTTCCTTGATTCTATATTTACTTAGGTTTACCTTGTAGACTTGAATGGAAAGCCTTTACAGTCAGCTTGGCTGAACTCTTTATGCTAAACAATAAGGTTGTGGAGAAAAAGAAAAGAAGATCAAACTGAACATTTAGGCTTTTTAATATGGTTTAGTTTTGTGGAAACTTATCAAACCTAGTGTGTTATTTGACTTTGGTTTGCCAAACAAATGCAATCTGAACGGTTAGTATTATTCTGCAGTTAAACATCTATATTTGCTGTAGTTGTGTGATTCTGACATAGAAAATAGAAAGATTTATTAGATGAAAAGAGTTAGCATTTCTTTGCTTTAATTCGTATGGTGCAAGTATAAATGGTTTACACATCAATTTTTCCAGAGCTTGAGCTATAAGGAAAATGAGCAATAAAATGATTCAAATTATCCAAAATTCAACTTTTATTCCTTTCATAGTTTCTGTTGACTGACACAGGGCGTTTTTAAACCTGAAGTAGTGAAAATGTGGTTAGTTTAGCGTGTCTTTGTTGAATTTTTAATGACAGCACGAGTTGCATTGCATCTATAATTTCCATAACTCATGGAAAAAGAGATTCACATTTGACTGACTTGGAAGACAGATCCAGAGTGTGGCGTATTTTTTGTCTAGAAGATATGCTTATTGCCAACCCTTGGGTTGGTCTAGAGGCTAATGGGCTGCAAACTTGTTACCCTGACTATGGGTTGCATATCTATGTCCCAAATGACACTTTTTGAGGACCTACCCTCTGTAGTCTCATAACAGGTGCCATGGGGGTCCTCCAAATATGGTGTGGTAAAAAGAGAGCAATGTTGCCTGCCATGAATGTGGTGTACTTGATTCGCATATGGTAAATGTATTAATTGTATTATTCTGCCTCAAAGTATACTTTTTTTTCTTTTTTTCTCAGGAAGCTGCTCTAAAACTTGGAGTCCTTACAAGTGAAGAGTTCGACAATCTTGTTGTGCCTGAGAAAATGATTGGACCATCTGACTGAAAAGAACAATAGATTCTCAAGACAATCGATACTCTTAGCTAACGGAAGATTAGCTATTATTACAATTTTTCCCCGGCATTTTTGTCTGCTCCCTATGAAGGGTGGAGGGCTTATCGGATTATTAATTTAAGAACTCTATTATTGAGTGGGATTCTATCGATTGGTCTCAAGCTCTTATTAGTGACGCAGTTGATAAGGTTCTCTTCATCTCTGCTTGTCGAGGTTTGTACTGTTGACACAAGCAGTAAACAGAGGCAATAAGGAGGCCTACAATGAGCATGTTGTATCGTAGAAATTTTTTGATGCCTGAATAAAAAGGGGGTTCTTTTTCAACCCGGGGATGGGGGATGCCCTTCTTGGATTGTGGCATCAGTACGTTTTTCATTGTCTTATCCATCTTTGACATAGAATTACATTCTGCTTGAGAGTCTTCCTAGAGATTGGCAGTTTTTACTTAGTGGGTTATTTACTTTTTAGCGGTTGTGTACATGCATAAAAAGTCTTAGCACTACAATCAGATCAAAAGCAACCTTACTATTGTAATTAAAATTTCTTCATGGAACTGTAGAATTATTCTTGTTGAGAACATTTGCCTCACTTAAACATGTGGGACCTGTCAAGTTCTAGGTCTTTAACCTCACAACCGCAGGTGGTGATTGACATAACTGTTTTACTGATTGTACATCTTTCCCATCTTTTCATGGATACAATCTGCCATGACCATATTCTGATGCCTCTGCCATGACCATATTATCGATGCCTTACCACTCGGGATTTCCTGCCATGTCAATATTACTGCTTGCCATGATCTATCAAAGTGGTTGCACGAAAATTTGAGATTAGCTAATTCTCTAATGTAAGCAAGAACCTTCTAAGTCACTCGTAGAATCCCACATGGCATGCAGTAGAAACTCCCTACCCTTTACTTTATAAGCATGATAACTTGCTTTGCTAACTATCTTTCATTAAAGTTCTGGGAAACAAGGACATGGAGTGATCATTTGGGCTGGACTGATTGAACACTAAGGGTTTGTTTGTTAAAAAGTGTTTCTATTTTCCGGAACAAAAAAAAACCCGTTTGATAACCGTACAAAATTTCTATTTGGAACAAAAAAATAACAGAAACACGTTTGATAACCGCACAAATTTCTATTTCGGAATAGAAAAAGAAAAAACACGTTTGGAGAATCGCACAAAATTTCTATTCCAATTTTTTTAAAAAAAAAAATTTAAAATAAGAAAAATGAATAAATTAGGTAATACATAAAAATTGGCAAGATCAAAATATTATTAGATTAATAATACATTTGATTAAGTGTAAGCATTGTAGTTGAATATGCTTGTAACATAGGTGGTATTGTAATATAACGTGAGCTATTATTTTATATCTATGTGTGAGGATCTTTACATATGTTTTATAACGTATTGAATTTATGTAGCGTTTTTGTTGGAATCGGTATTCACAAACCGATGTTTTGAACTATAATTCTCAATAATATATTTTCTTTTGCGAATTTTAATGTTTGGTATAGCAAATATTGCGAAAAAGCACACGTAATATTGTTGGCCAAATTAATTTATGCTCATTTCCTTGGGATTAAGTTTTTACTCTTTAAAAAAAAAAATTGTAATTCTAGTGCATTCGTGGTTAGGGATTTTAGTCTCTTCTAATGTTGACATAGATGTCGGGTTGGAGTTGGAAATTTTCAACTGTTGGAATAGTGCATGCATGACGTGGCTTTATTGGCATTATGCATTTAGTTCATAGTATACTCCTAAAACACTTAATAAAGACCTCGGTCTCTTGCATTTTGAACCGTCGATGCATTCCATTTTAATGTTAATTTTTACCTTGCTTCTTCCGAATTATGTTGCTGTCGTTATAAGGTTTTGGCTAATTTTAATAAAGAGAGGCGTTTTTTTCTCCTCTTTTTTTTTCTTTCTTGACTAGCATACAAACTTCGGATAGTGGTTTGTAGGTCTTGAAGTTTGAACTATACAATAGCTTATCATTTGCTTCTCTTCTATTTGTCCATACTTATGATACATTCAATGACATTTATGCTCATGGAGATAGAATTGGATGACCTTAATACTATGAATAGAAATGTATTCATAATAATTTACAAACACATCGCAAAAGTATTCACCAAAAAACAAAAAACACGTCACAAAAGTCAGAAATAAAAAGTCATGGAATTTCTTGCATATTGTGATCCCTTGCCATCATATTTGCAATATTTTTCCTGATCATGTTCATCTCAGCCGCCTCATCACGTGATGCATCATCTACAACCTCGTCTTCTGTAGATCCAAGTGGATAATCCGGATCTCCATAAAGGGCAAAGTTCCTGTCCATCTTGTCTTGGTCGCGAATATAATTATGAAGAGCACAACATGCAATTACAATATATGCTTGCTTTCGAATTGAAAATGGAGGCATGTGTGTCAAAATGGAGAAGCGATTTTTTAATACCCCAAATGACCTCTCGATAACATTTCTCAATGAAGAATGCTTATGGTTAAACAATTCTTTTGCTGTTGTGGGCCTTCTCGTTCTACCCCTATACTCATTCAAATGATACCATTCACCTTTAAATGGAGTTAAAAATCCTGGAAGTGATGCATAACCAGAATCTACAACATAGTATTTTCCTACAAAAATATATACATAAATTTGTTATGATATGCGATAGTTATACAATCATTAAAAAAAAAAATCACTTAATATAGAAAAAACAAATACCTTGTGGTGGTCGAGGAAATTGCAATCGAGGCGTCTCAAGTGCTGCCGAGAGAACCCGACAATCATTGGCAGATCCTTCCCACCCAGCATATACGAAAGTAAATTTCATATCAAATGAACAAGCACACATCACATTTTGAGTGGTAGTCCCTTTTCTGCCTCTAAATGGGATTTGTTTTGATATAGGGACGGATGCATCAATGTGGGTGCCATCAATAGCACCAACGCAGCCCTGTGATATTGTGAAATTATAGCGTTAGACAATATTATCAACTATATATATTTTAATAATGTAAAATTGATATTAAAATAATACCTTGAAGTAACGTGCATGGTTAGGATCGATAAGAATCTCCTCTGGAACAATATCAAAAGAAGGCGGCCTGATAATCTCTTTTGCTAATTTGAGGAACGCTTTTAATACCAGAGTGAAGAACTTACTGATTGTTTGTCCCGAACGTTGAAATCTCTCACATAAATCTCTATTTGTGTTTTTGTGACCAACCATATATAAAAAAATCCCAAGTTGTTCATCAACCTTTACATATCGAGTATCTTTCAGCCAGCCTCTTGCCTTCATTAGATCACATAGGTTAAGAAAAACATGTCTTTCTAACCTGAATGCTTCATATATCCTATCGGAATGTCCATAAACAATTTCCCTTAACCATTCGGCTCCTGATAATTTGCTGTCCCTAATAGGCTCTTTTGTATGCAAAGACATGTCTAAATTAGCAAGAGTTAACCATGCTATTATTATGTCAATATCATAGTCATCCAAATACCATTCAACTGCTGCTACCTCTTCATTAGACACACTATTTGATTCATCTTCCATAGTACCTATGTCATTACACAAATATGAGAAAATCAATATAGATATATGTAAAAATAAAAATAAAAAATAATGGAAACCAATAACGTAAGTAATAGAGTGAAAAGCCAAACCAAATATAAAAATTCAACACAATCCATCATATCCAAAGCACAATATAGATGCAAAAGTCGCAACCAAATAACAACCAAAAACATAAATAAATAATAAAAAAAAAAACAGTCTGATAAAACTCCAAGCAATCCACGACACATTTTCTAACATCCACTAAAGACGTTGGAGAAGTCCATATCTCATTTCAGCTGGGGTTTTGATAAAAGCCTCCTCCACGTGGCATTATCGCAGGCTCGCTCCACTGCTTTGCTATAGAGATCTGGGTCCAACATAGGCATGGCAAGTAGGGTATCAATCACCACAGATATGGAGAATGGGTCTGTAGGTGGTGATGTCACTTGTGAGCTGACAGAACCACTCACAGATTGATTAACCCTACTTTTGATCATCTCTTGCAAGGCTTTGCAGGTGCTAGCAACAGTAAATGATTGACTCTTCTTTCTCCTCTTAGTATTTGGAGTTCTATCCATCCGATGTTTGTCATGAACTGGAGTAGGAGTTTCGTCAGCCATAACATCTTCCTCATTAACATGCTGTGCACCAAAGTCCTCTGGTCTATTGTCTGCATCATCACCACCAATATTAAGTTCATCCGACATCACCATCTCTTCGATATGTCCTGATGCATAGTCCCCAGTAGCATATGTATCGCCAAATACGATACACAAGTCAGTATATTGAGGAAACCCATCCTTCTTGAATTTCACCCACTCAATATTATCCTGCAATTTTCACAATGATGACATATATCAGCAATACAATTAAACATATTTGATGTACATATATAGCGCTATGAAAATGGTCAAAGGTTAAATCATACCTTGATATGAGATTCCCATATGTTCGGATCATCAACAACAACTTTTTTGCTCACATTGTCCCAGCCAAATCCGGATTGTGAAAGAAGCTTCTTGAAACTAGCATACTGCTTTTTCAATTTGTTCACCTTATTCTTCAACTGTACTGCAGTATATTGAAGTTCTGCTCGTTTGTTGAATTCTACTCGTATGTTATTCCACCCTACTTTGTTGAAAGTAGAAGAGGTGCGATTTCCTTTTTTAACCTCTTCTACCAACAAACTGACGAACAAGTTCGTTAGAGGCTCAGTCCACTTTGCGATGAATGCCTCTTTTTGGGATGCCATGTAACCTTCACTAGTTGAACATCATATGAGTTCAAGACAATTAAAAAGAAAGTGCAACATGCTGCTGCCTTCTTTTCTCATCACCATCTTTTAGACTAAAGAAAGACACAAGCATCAAAATGTCTTTATAGCTCTAAACATTGGATAGCTATTCAATGCATAAACATTGGGTAGCTATTCAGTGCAATGTTTGAATTCTCAAATGTTTCATTCCATTATTGTATATCTTTTCAAAACAATTTGCTCTTACAATTTGCACCAGCAACATCATATCAAGATAACCAACTTTCTGTATTATTTGAATTCTCACCGTACAAAAGCACAATTCAAGAGAAGGACAAGCAGGGAAAGCTTAATACAACATCACAGCATAAGACAACCACTTGAATCTATGAGATATTTCTTGATCATAAAATTGCCACAAAAAGGTTGATGAAGTACATACCCAAAGCTTCACACAAGCATCAATGACAACTAGAATCAAGCATATAAAATTAATAAACTGAACATGTTGTTCTAGTAATCAAAACTTCAGCAGCATTGACAAATTACATCAGAGTTTTAGGTATGCAATTGATAGGAGAAAATAGAGAAAGAGAGAGAGACAGATCGCATAGGCCTTATTCAATCTAAATCAACCATAAAATTCAATAAATATATGTGCATAAAGCGCAACATGCTTAGCTACATCCAAGAAATGAAGCTTTCCTTCATTTTACATGCATCTCCCGAACCATTAGGTCCAAGTATCCACTCTACCTCCATTGATCAAGGGCGACACAAGCACAGGGGATGCAATGTGAGAGAAGCGAGCACAAACAGAGGCAACGCGACAGAGACGACACGATTCAACTTCAGAAAAATTGAGAATCACCACTAGAACAGGTACAATGAGAAAGAATCAAAGTAACAAACCTGATTTAGGGCAAGACGACCACGAGGCGATGCGACCAAAGCGATGCGAGCCGGAGAAACTTGACTAGAGGCGACGGGATTGCGGCGGTAGGATTGGAGAGAGGCGAAACTTCACCTTTGTTTTAACGAAAAGTGAAAAGTATAAGACTTCGTAAGTAAGCAAGATGTCGGCACTCATGTAGTAAGAAATCCTTAGCACCCAACGGGAACCTAAAAGGGCTGATATTTCCAAATAAAAACAAAGCCTTCCAAACACGGGACAAAGTGCTAGAGAACTCAAGTAATAGCTAAAACAACTCATTCCCACAAAACCCGAAAAAACTCCCCAAAGACTCGAAAAACACATAGAACATCCTAACCTGCATTTCCTCAGTGGTTTCTCTTATTAAAACGTAATTCACATAGAATCTACCTCCAACAGACACCGCTTGACGCACTACAAATGTGTCATACCGTGCTGAATCAAAACTCAAAACCCAATTCTGATTCAACCTATCACATTGCAGCATAAACTTGTTTACATTTTTCGCACGTCACATAAATAGACAGCCCAAGAAAGCCTCATTGAACAGAATGTGCCTTAAACCTTGGTGTTCCCAAGCTTCAAGTAGACAGCATGGCAATCACGTTCAAACGAAAACCAACCCAATTCAACAAACCCCAACCCGCATGGAAAGCGAAGCATCAAGAACAGCAAGAACCACAATTGAGAATGACAAACCCACAATCAAGATAAGCTAGCAGTAAAATAGACACCCAAAAAATAAATTAATCAAGAAATCAAGAGAATTAACTCGGTCCCTTTCTGCCTCAGGATACGGGACTGCTCGGGCGACAATACCGCTTGCCACTCCTCCTCTGACTTCCGGACTGACCCAAGCGCGACGACCACCACCCCGCCGCGGAAGCTCCTCCTCGAATGGCTCGGCGAGCCGAAACCACGGACCGACCCAGCGCGACGACCACCACCCCGCCGCGAAGCTCCTCCTCGAATGGCTCGGCGAGCCGAAACCACCGCACGGAGCCACAGGACCGCTTGCCACTCCTCCTCCGACTTTCGGACCGACCCAGGCGCGGCGACCACCACCCCGCCGCGGAAGCTCCTCCTCGAATGGCTCGGCGAGCCGAAACCACCGCACGGAGCCACAGGACCGCTTGCCACTCCTCCTCCGACTTTCGGACCGACCCAGGCGCGGCGACCACCACCCCGCCGCGGAAGCTCCTCCTCGAATGGCTCGGCGAGCCGAAACCACCGCACGGAGCGACAGGACCGCTTGCCACTCCTCCTCCGACTTCCGGACGGACCCAGGCGCGGGGACCACCACCCCGCCGCGGAAGCTCCTCCTCGAATGGCTCGGCGAGGCGAAACCACCGCACGGAGCGACAGGACCGCTTGCCACTCCTCCTCCGACTTCCGGACCGACCCAGGCGCGGCGACCACCACCCCACCGCGGAAGCTCCTCCTCGAACAGCCTGGCGAGCCGAAACCACCGCACGAAGCGACTGCAGAAGCGGCACGAGGCGACGGCGGAGGTGGCCTAGGGCAGAACGCGAAGTGGGTCTTCAGGGGAGAGGAGCATACAGAGCGCGGACCGAGGAGAGAGAAGGGTCTGGTTGTGGTGCTGGGGAGGATGGACGGCACCGAAGAGAGGCGGAGGAGTGTCGCGTCGCGACCAGAGACGACGGGGTTGACGGCACCGAAGAGAGGCGGAGGCGACGAGCAGGACCGGCGGTGACGAGACCGGCGGCGACGAGACCGGCGGCGACGAGATCGGAGAGAGGCGACTGGAGATGAGATCGGAGAGAGGCGAGCGCACGAAGGGAGAGGTGAAAACGGAAGATCGCGAAAGTGAAATTAGGGTTGCCCAATTTGTTCCTCTTTTTTGTTCCTGGGAATTCTTGGCCGGGAACGAGAAGTAACTTTTTTTTTTACTTCTCGTTTCGTTCCCAAACCATTCCGGGCCAACTTTTTGTTCCGGGAACAAAAAATTGACTTACCGTTATCATGCTAGTTTCTATTCCCTTTTTGTTCCGGGAAGAGAAGAATAGAAATTTCTTGGCTGGGGAAAGTTGTCATGCGGAGCCTAAGGGGTTGTTTGTTAAAAAGTGTTTCTGTTTTCCGGAACAAAAATTTATGTTCATTTGTTTCAGGAAACAAAAAAAGAACATAACATGTTTGGTAAAACTTTCGTTTCCTTTTTTGGTTCTCGGGAACAGATTTGGAATAAAAACATGAAGTAGAAAAAAGTAGCTTTTTGTTTCTAGGAACAATTTCTAGAAACAATTTTTTTTTATCTCCTATTTTTTTCTTCTTCTCTTCTTCTTCCTTTTGGCCAGCCTTGGCCATGACCAATGCCAGCAACCAGCCAGACGAGGGCCGGCGACCTCGCTGAAGCATCGCCGGCCCTTAGAGATGTTGAATCTCGCCGGTGGTTGGGCGAGCTTCGCTTCACCATATTTGGGAGAGCTCTAGGCTAGAATGAGGCCAACTTTGTGCCACCTAGGCAAGAATGAGTCTCGCCGGTGGCCTAGCGAGGCTCGCCTGGCCACCGAGGCCATCGGCGAGCTCGCTCGGCCGTCGGCGACCAGCCACAAGGAGGAAGAATGAGAGAAAAGAAAAAAAAAAAAGGGAAATATAACAAAACTATTAAAAAATTAAAAGAAATAACAAAATTATCCAATTTTACCAAACACATTTTTTTTCGGGAATAGAAATTTTGTGCGATTCTGAAGCGTGTTCTTTTACTCAAAAATTGTTTTGAAAATAGAAACAAAAATAAAACTATTTATGTTAAAAAATTATTCTTCATGAACAGAAGAGTTACCAAATGCATCATAAACAGCTCCTAACAAACTTTTAAAACGGTGGGGATAAGAATAAACAAAATTATGCAACCAATAGGGAAATAGTAAGACTAAAACGAACTTACGAAAAGTACCCTTCGATGCAATTGCTTAGTTTTAGACTAACTTGGACAAGGATACCACATCTTTCATTTGACCATATATAACACAAAAGAGTAGCTCCCCAGGCAAAATTAGTAAAGTGAGCCACGGTAACATTAAAATGTGTCGATTGTCAACTAGCTTGTTACAATTGATCTGATAAAGACAAAAGCTCGATATAAATGATAACAACTGTACTTCTAATTTAATCCGTGTAATAAAATTGACCAAGAGGACATGTTTCACTTGAGATGTCATAAGAGACTTAGCTTATATAAGATATTTGAATTGCTCATTCGCATTTTAGTGAATCTAAATAAATTCGAGCGCGAATTTAACTCATTTAGCATGAAATTGGGGAATATAGTCTACCTAGATAAAGAGAGCATCAGAAGTTTGCACCAAGCACCCATGGCAGTGGGGAGGCCACGCAATCAGTAAAAGGTGTGCACAGTCAACGTGTTGTTACATGTTGTTACGTCTTTGCTAAATAATATAGGAACACATTTCAGAAATATATACGCCGCACTCAGTACGTGCATTCCACAAAATTAGCCCAAAGTAGTCCACAAAATAGTACTTCTGTGTAGGCCCGCAGCTAGGAGCGTTGGTCTGATGTGGCAACGAGTAATTCTAAGCATCGGTCGAATGCACAGAACCAATGCAAAGAAAAGAAAATGTTAAGTCTTTCATTTTGATTAAGTCACTCTAATACGAAATGGAATAGCCAGGGCATTTCCTTCAGTTGGTTGCTGCCATTAATTAGATTGTGAAGCTACAGTTCCTTGGTCTCCTATGTTTAAAAACTAGGCGGTTAACAATCAAACGATCAAATTTAGTGCCACGTGCTGGAGTTTTATTCATTACTTAAACGAAATATCAGTTGCCAATTCAAGCCGCCAGCATGCGAACGTTGACTGGGACCTTGGGCAAGAAGACAACGTGATGAGGAAAGACAATTTAGATGGTTGGTATTTCTCAAAATGTGTTGAATCTGACTCCTCTTGCGTCTAGAACTTATATCCTTGTCGCTATCCCAGGATCCCACTTGTAGGGCCATTCTTCATTTATGATTTGCGTGGAGAAATATGTTCATACACATGAACATAGAACTATATTCAAATCCTCGACCGGTGAGATCTTGATTTGTATGTCTCGTTGTTTTCTCCGAAAGTCAATTCCATACTCGGCACGCAGTTGAGAGCACCATGATAAGAGAAAGATCTTACTCTTCTTCTCTATTTTTTCACATTTGTTATTCAAATCCCCTCCGAAGAAACCAAAAATCATCCCCATGGTACGTGCTTTGCGTACGTAAGTGATTGGTCCGTAAAGATGGCCCGTCTCATCATGATGGAACTGCTCACGCGGAGGAATCGAGAAGATTTTATGATCAGCCGACAACAAAGGAAAACCTGGTCCTACTTGTGGAAAAAGAGGTAGGCAGCCGCCCAGAATGGTGGACTGATGAGGGAGCCTCCCCACGGCACTTCTATGGATGATAAGTCAACTTGGGATTAGCCTAAAGAGTCCTCACTCTCCAAACTGGTTGAGGCCAGCTCGATGCAAAGTCCAAACAAAAACTCCTGATCCATCTCCTCAAGGCTTCGGTCCTATAAATTTCTTCACCAGGCCATTCCTCTTCATCACTCTCTCTCTCTCTCTCTCTCTCTGGTACATATTTGAGAAGATGGGTGTGGTCACTTTTGCGCAAGAGCTAGAATCGCCAGTTGCTCCGGACCGCCTCTTCGAAGCTTTGATGCTCGACTCACACGTGCTGTTCCCTAAGCTCATGCCTCAGCACATCAAGAGAATTGACCTGATTCAAGGTGATGGAGGCGTTGGCAGTGTCAAGCAAACCAACTTCTCTCAAGGTCTGCCCTCAAATTCTCCTCCCCTTTCTAATTATCTCCATCCTTCTGTCGATTCCCATATCTTCCCTTGGGATAAAAAGGGGGTTCACGGCCTTTGCTTGTTATTTAGATAGCTTGCTTCGATATGCGAAGCATCGGATCGATGAGCTGGATGCGGACAACTTACGTTGCAAGTATACTCTGATCGAAGGGGACATACTCAGCGACGACCTGAAGTCTGTGGTGTATGAGATGGAGTTTGTCGATGATGGCAATGGCGGGTCCATTTGTAGGATGTCGAGCTACTATTGTTCAGACCGAGACATCGAGTTCAGAGATGAGGATATAGAGGCTGGTAAGGAGACAGCGATGGAGTTGTACAGGGCCGTCGAGGCCTACTTATTGGCGAATCCTACTGCTTACACCTAGTTTTGCTCTCATTGAGACCTTCTCAGTCATTAGCTCTTGAATGTAAACTTGGCAGAAAGAGAATGAGCAAAAAAGCTTTAGTATTGTAAATTGCCCTCATGAGAGATTTTAGTGAATTTTACTGCTGAACCTGAAAGGTCTCTAGTTTCGAGGTGGATGGGCGAGTCTGACTCCAGATTCGTGGAACAACATTGAAACTTGGCAATAACAGATTTCAGGTGCGCCAATCTGAAAATGCCAAGCGAATTCCCCCGAATTGAATGCTTGAGAACATAAAACTAAAAACATAGTTAGCCCTTGGGATGTTCTTGTAGGAACCCTGTCAAATATCATTCGCCTGATATAAACAAATAAGATGATTAAGAACACGACAGAGAAATTTTTAAAACTCGCATTCGTATTAATACATGGGAAGCATGGGCTGCTAAGAGGTCCAGCAGTGGAACTAGCACCGGCAATGTGTCTCTTACATGGACAGCAGACTAATGAGAGAAACATGCTAAGGGTAGGCCCATCATCGGCCAATGAGCAAAGGCAACTGGTGGCATGATTGCGGACTCCTCCAGAAGCATGCTCTGGTAGGATTAAGTATGGTGCTGCCCTTGATGCTTGTATCCAGGTTGCTTATGTGATTCAAGGCAAGGATTGGTTCTGGCCACTTGTAAAGTCAAAGTGTCTGGTTGCCATTCACACTGATGAAAATGACCAGGTGATCTTTACTAGCTCTACAAACGACAGATGCGCTCTCAAAGAAGCTTGGAAGTCGGTTAGAAATAGGGAGACCATAGTTTTATAGCTTAGACTAGGTTGGTGAGACCAATTGTGCCTAAATTTGGATTTATCACTTGGTTGGCTATCTTGGCAAACTGCAAACTTATGACAGAATCAGGAGAAGGGCAACTAGTGTTAATGGGAAAAAAGTACACCCCAAGTGCCAAAACTTGGTGCGAAGAGACACATAAGTGCCAAAAATTAGGAAAGTGACACTTAAGTGCCAAAATCATAATAAAATTGATTACTTAAGTGCCACTTCGACTAAAATGCCAACGTTGCAATTTTCCGGCGAAATAAATGCAAAACGACATCATTTTGCATGCTGACATGGCTAAACAATACAAAAACGATATCGTTTTGGTGTTTTTTTTTTTTTTTTTGTTAGTCCTACTCTATTCCTACTCTACACTCACTCGCAGACTTGTCCCTGCCGCTTGCAGAGCGTAGGAGTCGCAACCCACTCTCGAAACTTACGCGTCCCTACCCCAATCCCTCCTGAGGAGGTGGGGATTTGAATCCCTCACTTCCCCCTTCCATGTTGGAAGGGTGGCCATTAGGGCGAACTCCCAGTGGTTTATCGTTTTGGTGTTAACATGGTAAAAAAATTAATATAAAAATTAGTTAAATTAATTTAAAACTAAATTTATTTAAAAATTTATATATATAAAAATATATATATATAAAGGCGGCCGAGGGCTGAGCCCTCGCCGCCACCGTTGGAAGGGCTGGCGACGGAGGGGAGGGTCAGCCTAGGGTCGCCGGCCCTCTTTTTGTTTTTAAATTTATTTAAATTAAGTTAAATTAATTTTAATTAATTTTAATTTTTAAATGATTTAAATAAATTTAGTTTTAAATTTAATTTTAATATTTTTTATATTATTTTTTTACCATGTCAGCACCAAAATGACATCGTTTTTGTATTGTCTAGTCACGTCAGCGTGCAAAACGATGTCGTTTTGCACTTATTTCGTTGGAAAATCGCCACATCGGCATTTTGGTCGGGTTTTGGCCGAAGTAGCACTTAAGTGATCAATTTTGCTCAAATTTTGGCACTTAAGTGTCACTTTCTTAACTTTTGGCACTTGAGATGTACTTCTTCCGGTGTCAATAACAACCATATAATTTATTCGTTAGTGTTAATTTCGAAAGTACATATAGAGCCATAAGCTAAATCCGCAGGGCTATATAACAGAAACATTAGAGGCTAGGATGAAGAATTTGCTTGGTTAGTGCTGGTACTAAAAGGTAAGGCTCGTGGAAAATACTACTGAAACTCACACAGAATGTATTCCCGATAGCATACTTCATGATGTTCTACACGTTAAAGGAGGATAATTCAGTGTAATGTGGAATTGATACTGAGCTACTGGAATTGATAGTGAGCTGATGTGTGCTAGATGGAGGAATCCTTTGGCTTTAATGTGTTGTCTAGTTACGTAATTCGGTGCCTGAGACTTGTCCATTTGGCTTTGTAATCTGTATAGTTGGCTTTATGTTGTTTGACAAAAGTTGTGCCTCTGTCAGGAGGTGTGAACACACACACACACACACACAGTCTCCTTCAGCTTCTTAACATCTTCGATCTTGGTAGTCTGTGAAACTTGCTGATGTAAAGCTTGAACTTGTAAGTTTAAAGACTGTATCTTCTCATTGAGATAATCTGAAGTAGATTGCAACGCAAATTGAATCTTCTGGATCTCAAATTCCATACCATATTAATGTGCTTTTATCTCCAGAAGGAGCTTGAGCAACCTTTGAAAGTCTGCATTAGTTTCTGTTTGCGTACTAGCCTCAACACGTTCAGTTCGTGGAGTGTTGAGAGATGAGGGAACATCAACTGGTCTACTTCCAAGACTTGGAGTGGATTCTCCAATGTTAGTTCTAGGAAAATGAGAAGCATAGATTTCTTTTGGGTTGGCAGGAGATTGACTTATATCATCGCTTGCAAAATGAGAAGTACTTGTTTTCTCACGAGCTCCCCCTATTTCTGTGCCTACATGTGGAGTTTGGAAAACTTCTTCTTGTTATTTATTGATTTCAGCACGAAAGTGATGTTCTTTTTCTATTCTTTCTCCTACTTGTCCACTCCTAGTTGCTTCTAAATCCTCAGATAAGGATATTGCAATTGTTGCTTCATAGGAGTCATCCTGACCTTCTTCTTCTGTAGCTTCTCTTCTTGCTTCTTCTCTTTCCTCTGTTTCTTCTCTATCTTCTCTTCCTTCTTCTCTTTGCTCTATGCCTGCTCTCTCTCATGCTTCTATCTCCTTTGGTCCAATAAAACTTTGAAGATTCTTCAAGGCAAATGCAGAAATAGTAAGATCATCTTCATCCTCTTCGTCTTGCAGGATGATAAATCTTCTTTTCTTGACAGGTTCTTTCACAATTTCCTTGCATTTTCTCTTCCTTGCAGTAGAATCTTCCTTTGGTTTGCTTGAGAACTCCTTCTTCAAGCGCTCTAAAGCCTTGTTAAGATCTTTCAACCTCATCTTCGAAGCCATTTTCAGCCCTATGACCATAGGAGCAACAGTTTGAGTGCAAAGAGGGGCGGGAAACTCGATCTGAAAATGTGTAAACAATTTTGTGACCAGCGCAGAGTAAGACAACTATCCCTTATCCTTCATAACAGTCTTATACATGTGCATTATAAGAGTATGAGGGAGTGAAAACTTCATACCATTGGAGATAGCAAACATAAGTCTAGCTTCAAATCTGGAAACATCTATTTTTGAAGCAGCCTTGGGTTTGATGCAGTTAATCACAATTTTATGCAGCAAGATATTTGAGGCTGTCAATCTGGAATAAGTAATGACTCCTTCGGGTAGTCTGTCCCTAATAAGAAATCTTGTTGTGTGACCAACCAAGACATTTATTGGTTGAAAACCACTTATTTCCACCCCAATAATGTCAACCAAAGTGTCAACATCCACTAGATAGTCTTTATCACTCACAGTGAATTTGAAACAATTGTGGTCAAGAAAAGACAGATTTGAATAGAAAAATGCATTCAACTCCAGATAAGCAACAGTTATCTTAGAGCAAAAGTTTTCAAGTTGAAGGAAAGCTAATGTTTCCCTCAAATTCACCTTGATTGAGTCTAAAAAGTCAAAGTCGACTGATCGAGGGTTCATCACCGCTCTTTTTAGCATTTAAGTGTAAACCCTTTTTGTGATCCTTAGAACGGAAAAGCTTTGTTCCATCACCAGGCATTTCAGCAGCAATACCCATCCTCGGCTGAAAATTCGAATACCTTCTCTCATCATCGTCTTTGCTTTCAGGCTAATTGAAATAGCTAAATCTAGGATCGACAGGAAAGTTAAGGAAAGTTTCATATGCTAATCCTTTCTTTGCTATTCCTAAACATTCCATCGTTCTCAGAAACAACGTTTCATTCTTGTAACCGTGTTCTCTAAGAAAATTAGTAACAAAGGACATTAGCGAACCACCATTTTTTTGGATGATCATAAAACTTGTACAGAACTTGGGGAGTCAAGGTACGGAGAGGAACAACATCTTGCTCAACTTCCTCTTCCAACGATTCACGAGGAGGATTCTGCGAAGTGTCCTTCGGGTTACGCTGTGGAGATGTTTAAGGAGAGTCTTCTTTTGTAAGATTGAAATGTGCCTGCCCTTCAGGCACATTCTGAGGCCCTTTGCTAGCGATCCGGGATGATTTCCTTTGGTAAGACATACTTACAGGCTAGGAAGATTTCTTAGACAGATTTGGGTGAAAAAGATGGAAACTTGCGGAATAAACTTTAGAGTAGAGACGAGAGTGTAGAGATGAGAGAGTAGAGAATCTATATTTTAGGGTTTGGAATGAAGTGCTCAAAAGAAAATACAAGAGGGTATATAAAGAAGATGAAAGGTCACAAAGAAAAGAGATAATCGAACCGTCATAAGGAAAAAAAGAAAACTGCTTTTCCGGAAAAAAAAAAAAAAAAAACTGCCAAAAAATTCAAAAATTCAAAAAAGATAATTTCTAAAAATAAAATAACAATTTGGTTAAACATACCTTTTTATTCCAAAAATAAAATACTTGGATTCGAGACATTCTCATACTAAAGTAGCGTTTAAAAATTCTGAGTCTGGCCAACTTCAGACTTTACTCTAGAGGATAAATAATATTCAATTTGGTGCGAATAGACTCAAATAGATTTTTCTCTAGAGGCTTCGTAGACATGTCTGTCAACTGATTCTTCAAATCAATGAACTGAATCATAATCTCCCCATTTTGGACATGATCTCTTATAAAATGGTGTCGAATCTCTATATGCTCCGCCCTTGAATGAAGAATTGGGTTCTTTGTGAGATTAATAACACTAGTGTTGTCAAATTTAATCTCAATACACGATTCTTCAATTCCAAAGTCTCTTAACTGTTGTCTTATCCACAAAATTTGAGAACAGTAGTTCCCAAGAGCCACATATTTTGCTTCTGCTGTTGATAGAGCTACAATACTCTACTTCCTTAAGAGACAAGATACCAGCATATTTCCAAGCAGTTGACAGGTTCCAGAAGTGCTCTTTCTATCCACTTTACAACTTGCTAAATCAGCGTCTGAAAATCCAATAAGAGTAAAGTCTCATTCTTCTGGATACCACAGACCCAACTTTGGAGAAGTCGCCACATATTTAATAATGCATTTTGCAGCACTTAAATGAAATTCTCTGGAATCAAACTGAAATCTAGCACATATGCAAATACTAAACAAAATGTCAAGTCTAAATGTAGTAAAGTAAAGAAGAGAATCGATCATGCTTCTATAAAACTTTTGATCTACTTTCCTCCCTTTTTCATCATTATCCAGCTTCGAGGAACTTGACATAGGTGTCTCTGTCTTTTTGCAATTCTCTAACCCAAATTTCTTGATCAAATCTTTGGCATATTTCCCTTGGTGAATGAATATACCTTTCTTCGATTGTTTGACTTGCAATCCCAAAAAGAAAGTTAATTCATCCATCATGCTCATCTTGAATTCATCCTACATAAACTTTGAAAATTTCTTGCATAGGTTTTCATTAGAAGAACCAAAGATAATATCATTTACATAAATTTGTACCAGTAAAAAATCTTTTCCTTCTCTCTTTATGAACAAAATAGTATCTACTTTCCCTTTTTCAAAACCGTTTTGAATTAGAAACTTACTCAACATTTCATACCAAGCTCAAGGTGCTTGCTTCAGTCCATACAAGGCCTTTTTTTAGTCTATTAACTAAGTCTGGTTTTCTTGGATCTTCAAATCCTGGTGGTTGTTCCATATAGACTTCTTCTTGAAAGAATCCATTAAGGAAGACACATTTGACATCCATTTGAAATAACCTGAAATTTTTATAGCAAGCAAAAGTAAGTAATAATATAATTGCTTTTAACCTCGCTACTGGTGCATAGGTCTCATCATAGTTTATTTCTTCTTCTTGAGTATATCCTTTGGCCACGAGTCTTGCTTTGTTCCTAACGACTTTTTCTTTCTCATAATTTGTTTTTGAAGACTTATTTTGTCCCGATTGTAGATTTACTTTTAGGTTTTGGAATCAGCTCCCAAACATCGTTGATGCTGAACTGTTTGAGCTCTTATTACATAGTTTTGATCCAGTTTTCATCAGACAAGGCTTATCTACACCTTTTTGTTCAATTTCAAAAATAAGTGCTAAAGCACTCGACTCCTCTTGCATTTTGGATCTGGTTCGAATTCCTTCATCAATGTTGCCAATGATGAGTTCTTTGGGATGACTTGACTTGTGCTTCCACTTGCTGCTTGGTTTGAAAGTCTGTTGATCCTCTGCTTCGGTTGAGTCTTCTCGATTTGCTTGTTGTTGTTCTCCAGAAGTCTAAACCTCTTCAGGGGAAGTAAACTTTGTAAAGTCTGGAACAGGTTCAAACTCTTCAAGTTGAGTCTGGTCTGGTAGATTCTGCATATAATCTTGAAACTTGACGTTCATAAATTCTTCCATAGATTGAGTCTTCTTGTTAAAGACCCTGTAAGCCTTGCTTAAAGTAAAATAGTCAAGGAAGATTCCTTTATTTGATTTTTCTTCAAATTTTCCAGTTCGATGATTTGTATTCTTCAAAACAAAACATTTACAACCAAAGACATGGAAGTATGAAACAATTGGCTTCTTCCCTTTGTATACTTCATAATGAGTTTTCTCTAGGATAGGCTTCAAGAACACTCTATTGATGATGTAGCAAGCTGTAGAAACTACTTATGCCCAAAATCGAGAGGATATATTGCTCTCAATTAAGAGGGTTCTAGCCATCTCTTGTAAGGATATGTTTTTCCTTTCCACAACTCTATTTTGTCCAGGAGTGTATGGAGAAGAGAAAACATGTTAAAAACCATATTCATCACAGAATTTCGCAAAATCCTGATTCTCAAACTCACCTTTATGGTCAGTTTGTATGCTTGAAATAATATAACATTTTTCATTTTGAACCTTCTTTGCAAACTTTGAGAAATATGAGAAGGCTTCAGACTGATTTGCCGGAAAAAGACCCAAGTGAAGCGAGAGTAATCATCCATGATTGCTAGGCAATATTCTTTCCATTAGTACTCTGAGTTCTAATTGGTCCAAAAAGGTGCATATGCAGAAGATGCAAAGCTCGATTGGTAGAAACTTGATTTACAGGTTTAAAAGTACTTCTAACCTGTTTTCCTATAATACATTGAGTACATAGTTCTGAATTTTTATAAGCTGGGTTGGGAAGACTACGAACAAGTTTCTTAGAAGAAATCTTAGCAATTTGCTTCATGTTGACATGACTAAGATTTCGATGCTAGAAACTTGCTTCATCTTGAATTGATATAAGGCACTGAGAACTTTCTAGGTTTACATCCAAAAGATAAATATTCCCATGCCTTTGCCCAGTGAAGGATTGGGAGAAGTCTTGACTCGTTCCATAACAAATACCTTCTTGGAAGTTGATTTTGAATACAGTGTCACAAAGCTGGCTTATGTTGAATAGATTGTAGTTCAAACCTTCCACCAAGGAAACACTATTGATAGTTAGGTTTCCAATCTTCACAATTCCACAACCTATAATTCTTCCCTTGCCGTTTCCTCCAAAAGAAAATTTTTCTCCATTCAGTCTAACAAGCTTTATAAAGCAGCTTGAGTCCCCTGTTATGTGCCTCGAACAACCACTATCCAAAATACCATTTGATTTTTCTTTTGATAGTGATATGTTATCATAAAAAGAACTCAAGTTTTCTTTGGTACCTAAATTTTCTTGAGTCCAGGAAAGTTAGCATTAAAAATGATCTTTGCCTAGTCCTTCTAAATGGTCTCCAAACTTTGGGACATTCTTTTTCAAAATGTTCTGAGCTGTTACACTTTGAACATTTAAGTGCACTTTGGCCAACGGGTTTTACAAAAACTCTTTGAAAATGATTTTTGTAAAATGCATTTGTAGGTCTTTGTTTGAGTCTCTCTTTTACTTCGAGAAAATCAATCAATTGAATGATTTCTGAAGTCATACCTAAACCAAATTTGTTAAAATAGGGTCTTTGTACTGAAAAAAATTTCTCCAACTTTTCATATCCTTTTAAAAATCTTTTTGAAATATTTAAAATGTCTTCTTTCATAATAGCATTTTCCTTAGCAAGAGACTCGGAATTTTCTTTCAAATTAACAAAACTTTTATCCAAACTTTCAAAATTTTCTTTCCAAGAAATTTCATGTTGCTTGAGTTTAAAATTCTCCATTTCTAGTTCGGAGATCCTTTTAAGAGAGGTTTTGAGACTAAGACAAAGTTCTTTTATGTACTTCGAGACTTTAACATGAATTTTTAAGTTACTTACCTTAACGTCTTGATCGGAATTTGAATCAGAGTCTTTTTTTTATTCTAAGTCTGAATCGGAATGGGCCATCAGACATATATTGGCATATTTCTCTTCACTTTCTTCGCACTCAGTGTTACTCTAGGTTTCATCTTTGAGAGCCTCTTTGTATTTCTTAGTTCTTCCTTAGATTTTAAAGTAATTGACTTCTTACCTCTTTGATCTTCTACCTCATTGATCTGCTCCACTTCATATGATTGAAGCGTGCCTACTAGTTCGTCTACGGATAGAGGCATGAACTTATGAGTTTCTCTAATTGATGTCTTCACATGATTCCACTCTTTAGAAAGTCCATGCAACAGTTTATTGACTTTCATTGGTCTTGAGATTGGTCGACCTTGATAAGCCAAGCCGTTTATAATCTCTGTGAAGCGACTAAACATATCAATAATGAATTCTTCAGGTTTCATCTTGAAGGCTTCAAACTATCTGAGTAGAATATTGATTTTCATTTCCTTTACTCGATCAGTTCCTTCATAGGTAACATGTAATCTGTCCCAAACTTCTTTTGTTGTTTCATAAGAAGAAATTCGGCTATACTCGGTAGGAGATAAGGCACATTATAAAGAGTAGATAGCTTTAGCATTAAGAGTTTGTCTCTTGGTTATTTCTGCTTGTGTTGTTTCGCCAGCATCTACAATTTCGTTTCATCTTTCTAAGGTTGATGTAACTTTGGGATTTATCCATTTTTCTACCACATCCCACTCTAGGGGATCTTTCGATCTCAGAAATACATTGATCTTGTTTTGCCACATATTGTACTATTTCCCTTCAAAGTAAGGAGGTTTGATGTTGCTTTGACCTTCAACCAATCTTGGAGCTAAAATACTAGCCATAAATTTTTAGCTTAGAAGTAAAAACACTTCAATGAAATAAGCACACAGGCCGATACCAATTGTAAGTGCTAGTATGAACACCTATAGGGGGTGAATAGGTGTGAAGATAATTTTTCACAAGGAGCAATAGAAGTATTTCGTTTTTGAAACTAAGTCTGAAGAATAACAGACTTTGAGCGAGTTCAGACTTTAGCAATTAAATAAAACTATGAACAAAATAAATGAGTTCATGGAAGAGAATAAGAACACAGAATTTATAGTGGTTCAACTTATATCATGCCTACGTCCACTCTCCACGCTAACAGCCTACTGGCTGGATTTCACTAAAAATAAAAAGAGATTTTACAGTCTTGCGATATTGACTTCACAGTGAAGAGTCTTTACTAGTCTCTCACGAAATCTCATTATGAGTTTCTCTCTTTTGTATACAACTTTGAGCTCAGTATTTGGAGTATCAAGAAAATGGAAAGTTTCAGACTTTGAAATTTCTCTTTCACATATTCTATCGAACAACTAAAGAGTCCACCTTAAATACTCATTCATGCATTCTCGACCGTTGGCACTTTCCAAATAAATTCTTTCAATTTACCCGTTGTATAGAATCAATCAAGGAGATCCCAAGCCATTTGAAGATTGTGATGAAAGCCCATCAATTATGTTCGCTCATACAATCAGGATCTTGGTTTCCATAAATAGATTCTTTCCATATTTACTTGCAATTCGAAAAGATCTGATTTATCTAAATTGATTTCAATAAAGATAATCAATCATGTAGGTGATATATTCAACTAGAATGCCATCCATAAACCATACGAACCAAACTCCTAAAGAGATAAACAAAATCTCGCATCTGGATAAGTCTTCTTTCTTCAGTAGTGTTCAGTCTGGAATTTGTCAGTATGGGTAGACTTCTGATGTTGAATAGACTTTGTTATTAAAGTCTGGCAGTCTTCAGACTTTGACATAGAAGTCTGAAATCTTCATAATATACTTTAAATAAGTTTTGTCAACTTCAAAATATCAAATGAGTTTTTTCCAACACATACCCCTTTGGGTCAGAATGCCATACATATATTGATAGACAATTTTTTGGATATGAGATGCTATACTGTAAAACAAGAAAATTTTTCTCCATTAAAAAAAAAAAAAAACCCTAGTTTTACGGTTGAGGAGTTGGGTAGGAGGAGGAAGAGATGGCAAAATTTGGATGCGAGAAGAATATCTCTTGTAATTACTACACATGTATGTATGGAATTTATATTGTTTAGGATATTATACAGAATATATGGTAATTTTTCTTAAAAGTACGTCGAACAAGTTGGGCATTATTACAATAGAATCATAAATGAATGTTATCATGAAATATTACAAATAAGCAAAGTTTACCCATTATGTGACGTCCGGAATTTTTTTTCTTATCTCCGGTAATAATATTTAGGATGATATTTTATGATGTAATTGGCCGGAGTCCAATGCATTAAATTTAAATCAATAAAGGTTGATGTGTGGGTTGATGGTGTTATGAGATGAAAATTGATTTACTACTATATTAATTGAAGATGTGGACGGATAAACTTCAAATTTCACATTTGAGATTTTCAAATTTAGCTTTATAGGATTTAAATTTTCCTAGCATGCAGATAATAATTTTTGTGGGTTCATCATTATCAATGATTCGAATGGACATTGGTTTCCCTATCTATGTACTTATTTAATAAACATTTCGGTAAGTTGACTATATATGTGTGTGTGTATTTAGAAGCCCATGGTTGAGCCATTAGGCATTCTCTAAATTGAACACGTCTCTCCTCATTTTCTACCAATCATATTAACCCACATGTTCCTAGAGACATTGAACCTAGCTTAGTATTGATATCATTTAGTACATCATTATCCATTCATTTTTACTTTGCCAAGAAGTAGCTCTCCCTCTCTCTCATTTTTCCACCAATCATCTTTAACCACATTCTTTTTATGACATTGAGTCTAGATTAGCTTTGAGGTTGTACCTTATATCGACAATTTTATCTTTTGTCATTTAATGCCCTCATGACTCATCCTTGTTACTTGGCCAAGAAGGAGTCCTCCCAAGATATCTTCTTGTAGTGAATCTTATTAAACCATTTGCACTCTAGCAACTTATTAAGGGCCACTCGAAGCATATTGGAACACACAAAATCTCGTATTTGTAGGTCTAATGATTTTAAAATAATGATATTTGTTCCTCCTTCTTAATAACTCTTGAGTATTATCTTGGTCGAATAAGTGGGTCTTCAAGTTTCAAAATGAGAATCCCCCTCCACTAACTTCCAACTACCATACTAACTTTATTCTTTGATCTTTTGTTTTCGAATCCCATGAGTAAAAGCAAAGGTCCCATACTTGTGTTTCTATCTTAAATCTTTCACATGTGAATAGGGTGAGTTAATGAGCCATACTACTTTTTACTCTTGGGTTTCATTAAAAAAATAAATAAAAGAATTGTTGATTTTCGATTTTATTTGTTTTGTTTTAGGGTGATTAAAGCTTTAAGTTATTGAGTCATTTTCAAGGTCAATGAAATCCTAAGAACTAAATTAGAATGATCTACTTAGTACTCTTGACTTGGTTGTTTGATAATTGACAATTGTAATTTGAACTTGATATTGGGTTCGAGAAAGTTATAATGATTTTATGTTGAATCATTGTGTTCATATGATTTGAATAGATGAGTTTCTACATACCGAGGTTGTTATTAATTGACTTCCATGAGATTCGGTAGTATAAAAAATGAAGATGGGGCGATTAGACCAAAAAGTGATATTATTGTAATTTGGCTAAGTAACTAATTTACTCATTAATTGTTGTTGATTATTTGGGTTTTCAATGTGCACATTGAGTTGTGGATTGCTTACTTTATTGATTATTTGGACTATTGATGTTCATGTCGCCGATTTTCTAAGAACTTTATGATTACTTGCATAAGAAATGAAAAGACATAAGTTACTCTTTTTGTATGTGATGCATGAAAAATAAATAGTGATTGTATTTTGGCAATGATTCACATAAAATAATGTCATGTACGGCATGTTGTCTTTTTAAGCAACTATGCAAAGAATAATAAATAAATGTTGTTATATGATTATATATGGAAATCATTATATTGTGTTCCATCACCCATATATTGGTGGGGGATGATGCCCCCGAATTAGGGTGCCACGTAGAGTCGAAATGCCTTAAAGTTGAGATGCCTCGTAGAGTTGGAATGCCCTAGGAGTGTTCAGGATGCCTTAGAGTGGAGATGTCCTGTGTATCGGGAATGCCCTAGGGCTAAGATGCCCTGGGAGTCGAAATGAGATAAAATCAAATGAAATAATTGATATGATGCATGACCATGTGCATACATGACTATGAATGTACTAATCAGTGATAATCATGCATCACAATGTATTATGTCATTTACTTGCATTCAAGTGAATAATCTCATGTGATATTATACATGATTTCCATCGATATAACATACTAGATAAATTAGTATATCCATTTTTTCAATTAATTCTCACAATTGATTTGGATGTAGATGGATGTTGAGCTTTACATGTACTAGGTTGAGTAGTGAGATGATCTCCTACCTTGGACTTAGGGATTTCATTTATTAGGCATCAGCTCACTCCTTTATTTTTTAGACATGTAAACCCCCACTACTTTTTGGAGCTCTTATGCATTTTAACTATGTTTATGAAGACGTGTTTGTACCCGAATCAGTTGTAATATATACTAATTGTACCTCCATTGTATAGGTTGACGTAGGACTTTTTGAATGAATTCCCCATTAGTTTGTCATGCAATACCTGAATATCAACAATGAGATAATTGGATTGTTTAGGGGTTTTGACTGCGACAGCCACATGTCAATGACTTTTGTATAGGTAGGATTTTTGGTGCAGGAGTATTGTGTTGAAGTTATGTGACCCTATCTTATAACATCCAGGTCATTGCTCAATGGAACCTAGCGACCTTGAATACCAAGCCATCATCATTGCCACCATTGTCATCTCACCAAACCACTATGCCTCATCGTGTCTCCACCGCACCACCCCATAACCGTGTCTCCACTGCCCACAACAACTCGACCCACTGCCTTGTCCACCGCCTCACTAGTCACTTCTTCATGTGATGCCACAAGTAGGATTAACGTGGCCTTAAAGATTGACTATGTCTATGAGCTGTCAAAGAAGTAAATGAGGTTTACCCATCAAAACCCATGTTTATCTCTACTTGTCATCTCCCTGGGTTGCCACAAGTTGAAGACCTTTGACCAAGGCAATTTCAAAGCTGGTGGAGAAAAGATTGAAACTCAGCCACTAGTAGTGATAAGGTGGCAGTTTAAGATTAACTTAAATTCATGTAGCCACGCCACTTAGTTAAAAATTTCAACTCTACTTAGTCGTAATGGTTGACTCATCTCAGCCAAGGTGGTGGAAGTAAGGGAAGCCGAAGTGTAAAAAAGAGACCGTTCCCTCCTTTTCCCTCACCTCACGACCCTCTTTATTGCACTAGTATCTTCACTAAATTTTCATCCTCATCGAACCCTCACAGCTTTGTTCCCTTCCTTGTCGCTCGACGCCATGACCCGCCACCCGTTCAACCTTTGTCAACGACCTCCTTAGCTCAAGCAACCCACACACCATCCCGTGGCCTTATCGGCTAGTCGTTAAATGGTGCATTTGGGAAAACTTTTGGGAAAAGTCCTCGAGAAAATGTAAATGCCTTTGAGCTAAATGAGTTTTTAGAAATGCAAATTGTGTTTAGTAAATCGTATATGTGAAAGTCCATTGTGAAGTATTTTGAGCAAATTAGCGTTTGGACAAGTTAACTTTGCAAAAGACTTTTGTTGTTAAAAAAAAGGAAAAAAATGAGAATTGGCTGGTATTGCCGGCGAGGGGCAAGTGGTCCGACTAGGGGCAAGCATCCGGCAAGGGTTGCTGTGCGGAGGACGCGATGGTGAGGGTCGCCACAACCAGATCAAGCGGCCCTAGCGACCTGTGCACAGGTCGCCTAGGGCCGCTCGATCTGGTTGCGGCAACCCCGATCATGACCAGATTGTCGTGACCAGATTGCATGATCCCGATCGCTCGATTTGGGTCATCAGAGGTCGCACAACCCAAATTTGGGTCGTGGCGACCTCCGACGACCCAGATCTGCGTGCGATTTTGGTTGTCGAAGGTCGCCGCGACCCAGATCTGGGCCGCGCGACCTCCGGCGACCCAGATCTACCGGGGAACGCAGCGTCGCCGGGGTTGCAGTGGCCGTAGTGACGCGACTTGCAAGGGGTCGCCGAGGTCACACAACTGGCTACCAATGGTCGCCGTGACACACCGGCCTCATGTCGACCTCTGTCCAACTCGTTGCTGGCCCCTCGTAGCTCCACGCAACTTCGCCGACCAATCTCAACGAAGAAGAAGGTGAATAGTCACACGAGGACAAAACCGAAAAAATGAAATGTTAGTGAGGACATTTGTGGAAGAAACGTTTTTGCCTTACTCTCATTTTAGCCTTCTGAGAAGGCCGAATGCCCAAGGCAGCCCCCAACCCGCCTTGGGCTTTTAGCCTTGGGAAGGCTTGCCTTTGGCAAAGGCAAGTAAAAAAAATTTGCCAAACACTAAATATTTTGCCCAAAGGCCTTTAGGGGCTAAAGATCCTTGGCAAAGTGGTTGCCAAACACAGCCAAATTATGCCAAGCATTCCGAAAGCTCAAGGCAAGTGGATTACTACCCATTTATGCTACGTAGGTTAATTTCCGTGCGTCAAAATTAATTTCCTCGAGTTTTAGTCGCCTCGATCAAATTCGTGCTTGATTATGTTCATCAACGACTTCAAGATATTTGTGTTGCAAGTAAATTGCCTTCCTTTTTATGCTATGTAGGTTGATTGCTGCATGTTGAGGTCGAATTTCTCAAATTGTAGTCATCTCAAATAATTTTGTGCCTAGTCGTGCTAGTCATGATTTGAAAAACATATAGCTGAAATTATGGTTCATTAAGTTTACTGATGCATTGTTGAAATGCTGGATGCTAATATTTGCACTAATTTGAGCTTAAATGGCACGAGTCGTAGACGAATCCAAGGTTATTGTTCTTTTTGGGTCGATTTACTATAAATAGTGATTTTGCCAATTTTATGCTGGTTTTGGTGATATGAATTTGATGAGACTTTCTTCACTAAGTTGCTCATTATACCTTGTTTTATGACATACTTTAATTTCAAAATTTTTGGAATTCATACGTTCAAAATATATTTGGAAAACCATACGAGTTCAAATATGTTTTTACAGACAATTTTCAGACCTTTACTCTGTTTCTATTTTTTACAGATTTTTGACAAAAGATTAGGACTAGTTCCTTCATAAAATTTTAGATCACATCTTAAATTATAACGTGAAATTTTTCCATGATTTTTGGAACTCAATTAGGCGTCCGAAGTGCTCGTTTTTGTATCTATTTTATTATGGAAATCTACCCTATTTTGACCTGATTTATGTAAAATTATTGAGACTGTACAAGTTGAACCAGGTCTTGAGTTCTTCATGAAAAACATTCCCCTGAGTCTATCTATATCGTATTAAAGTTTCATAATTTTTGGAACTTATTTGGTAATCTCTAGTGATTTCTACATATGAGCGAATTGCCCCTTTTATTGTTGATTTTGGATTTTGAATAAACTCCTTTTTATAACCCGTCTTTTGATTTGGTACTATTGACTAACTGTTTTGTGTCACTTCTCTAGCTTATCAAGAATAGTTGATGGTGGACACTGAACTATTCTTGTACATTAACTCAGTGGATGACATTTTTAAATTGAATTATTGAATTACTACACCATGGTAGGAGTATATAATTTTACAAATGTTGTCAATCTTTTAGGATGACGATGCCTCAGGTGGTGATAGGGATGCCTAGAGAGGTAACTTGATTCATTTGGAAGCCTAAGGGGTGTAACACGGTTCCCCCCAGATGTCCTCACAATGCCTAGATGGGTATGAGATGCGCCGTGTGTAACAACATTCCCATGAAGATAATGGCAGTCAATTCACAATAAAGATAATCAACTGCATCCCCAGGTTTGATTTAAGCTTTACTGAGTTATTTTTTTTTAAAGAGAATGTTTTCCATTTGCTATCCTGATTTTGAGAAAGGTTCTCACATGAGTTGATATCATAATAATATTCTGTCTTTTATAGTTAAACTTTCTCATATATACTGTTATTGACTTATATGGTATAGACAAGTTAATAGTTTGCTTGCTGAGCTTTGTGCTCACTTGTGGTTGATTATTATTTCTCATATTAGCAACATTTTGGGAAGACCAAACCAAGATTTTAGACGTACTATAGGTGAGAGACAAACATAGTACATACGTAGTATCCAAGTCAGGATGATGCAACTACTAGAGCTTTTGGGTGTAGTGTAGAATAGTGGTATCTTTTGCTTGTCCCTTAGTGTACCCCGAACCTGTCGTCTGAAATATATATTTGTAGAAATGAAATTCTGCGTATATTCCTTTGAATTTTATATGTCATAGGTGTTCTTTAATTGTACACGCTTCTACATGCTTAAAAAAAGAAGTAAAAGGACTTTAGTAAATGCGTTAACTGTGACATATCCAGGGCAACACATAACTCTTCTCAGGAATTTTGTATTTTGTGTTTTGCTTGGATGTTGTATCATAATAATAGTGTTAAAAAGAAAAAAAAAAAGAAGAAGATGCATATGTATTTTGTTAAACTCGCGTGATCGTTTGATATAGGATATTGTGAACACTTTAATGTGCTTCCGCGTGCTCATAATGAATATTTGAATAAAAAACCATATGTGTCGCGTGATGTTGTGGAACATCACACATGATCTTAGAACTATTTAAAAGACACAAATTCCAAAGAAAACCTTACTTAATTATTGAATCTCATTACTAGTTTTGTACTATATAATGGGAAATCACACAAAAATATTATTTTTATAAAGTCAAACTATGTTAAAATCGATCATATATATATGACTCTCCACATTCACATTATTGGCCGGCTAACCCTTCTCAGGAATTAAGTATTTTGTGTTTTGCTAGGACATTTTATTATAATATTATTATAAATATAAAAAATATGCATATATATTTTATTAAGCTTGTGTGATTGTTTGATATAGGATAGTGTGAATATTTTAATGTGCTCCCACATGCTCATAATAAATATTTGAGTAAAAAAATAAAAGGTATCATGCTTGACGTTCTAAAACATTACATATTATTACATCACTCGTTATCCTAGATTATAATGACACGAATTCTATAGATTCATCTTACTTAACTATTGTATCCCGTTACTAGTTTTGGAAACCACAAAAATATTCTATTTATAAAGTCAAAATATATTAAAATAAATCATATATACAAATGACTCTCCACATTCTAATCATTCGCCGGCTAACCCTTCTCAGGAGTTAAGCATGTTGTGTTTTGCTTGGACATTATATTATAATATTATTATAAATATAAAGAAGACGCATATGTATTTTATTAAGCTTGTGTGATTGTTTTACATATTAAGAATGTTTTAATGTGCCGCCGCATGTTCATAATAAATATTTGAGTGAAAAAATAAAAGGTATCGCCTTGCCATTCTTGAACATTACATATTATTAAATCACTAATTATCCTAGAATTATTTAAATGACACGAATTCTATTGATTCACCTTACTTAATTATTGCATCCCATTACTAGTTTTGGAAAACACGCAAATATTATAATTATAAAGTCAAACTATATTAAAATCAATCATATATATATAAATGACTCTGGACAGCATGTCACATCACTAGCCGGCTAAATAAAATCAATATATTTTTGCTGAGCATAATACGGGATGAGTTTTACGCGTGCATAATTTGGTTTCCTGCAAAAGATGGAGTGCTTTTCTCTATGTATGGAAGACGAAAGTCTTATTGAAAGTCCCATACGTAAGTCCCGTACAAAAGTACGAGTATTCTACTAACATGATTCATTCCACGTAAGAATTATCACTAACTTTTGCTGTACTACAAACAAATGATAGAATGTATGTTCTAGTTTGGAAAATTAGACAAAAATATCACTATTAAAAATAAAAAAAAAAAGAAGTAATTTTCCTTGGAAATCTAAAATACACCTAAACATTTTTCTCTCTCTGCTGCCGTCCCTTCCCTTCCCCCGTGCTCTCCTCTGGTTCGCCTCTCTTCTTCTTCCTCACGCCTCCTTCCCCATCGTTTTCACGTCTTCCGAGAAAAAGCATTGACTTCCTCTGCCCCACCTCAGCGCTCTCCTCTGATTTGCCTCTCTTCTTCTTCTCCCCACATCTCCATCCCCATCGTTTTCACATCTTCCGGGAAAAAGCTCTGACTTCCTCGGGCCCACCTCAAGTTCGACCATTCTGTCTCTGTCTCTGTCTCTCTCCCTTCCCCGTCATCGTGATGAAGAAGCCTTTGAGGGCTCAGATTTGTCCCAGGAAACTGGCCACCTGAACTTCTCTATAAATTCACATGAATGAACACTTGAACCGTGAATGAACACTTAAACCCTCTCTCTCTCTCTCTCTCTCTCTCTCTCTCTCTCTCTCTCTCGCTCGCTCGTTGCCGTCATATGGTTTTCTCAAGCGTATCGGGCGCCAACGGTGCTTGGGGTCCGACTGGTTTCCGGGAGGAAAGAGACACTTTTGGACCCATCCTCGTTCCCGCGGACAAGTTCGTCCCTTACCCTTTTGTCTTTGCTAGTTCTTATCACCTCTCGACCATACTGTGAAAGTGTCTTTCGGCCATTGTCCGAAGCGCGGGGCATTCGTCTGGCTGCTTTAAACGTTTCGAAGTTGATGGTTTGTTTTTCGTGTGTAGATTGTGGGGAGCGCAGACGCAGAGGTCGCTGCAGAACTTCGACATCGGAGGCGAGCGGGAGCGGATGCCCGAGCCGATTATTCGAGCTTTCGGCGTCCTGAAAAAGTGTGCTGCCAAGGTCTTGTTCTTCGACCGATCCCTTTTTGGCTTTCCTGGTAAATTCGTTTCGGGATTACTTTGTATGGCTGAGTTATGCCTGACGGTCTATCATTTGGTACCTAATATTTTCTCATGCAAATGGACTTGTCATTTTTAGGCCCTTTCTTGTTTTGTTTTCCGACGCTAGTGAACCCAATAGTTACACTTTAGCTTACCGTTTTTTGCTCTACCCCTTCGTAGGTTTCATTTGTTTCATGAAAAATGATTTTTCAAAAACATGTTCTTCGAATTTTCCTGCATTCGGTTCACAATAAAGGAATTACTTGGAAAAATATTTTCCATGAAAGGAAAAAAAGTATTCTAAAATATAGAAAAATATTTTCCACTTTTGATAAATGAAAAATATTTTTCTTGCTTACTTTTTCTTATCTCACGCTCCTACGAGCCCCCACTTCTTTCTTTTTAAATTTTCTTTATTATTAAAAAATTCGAATTATTTTTTTTATTTTTCATTTCATTATTTTTTTTTTCTTTATTTTTCTCCTCTTCTTCTTCAACCGATCGCCGACTGGCAACTGGCCATAGATGAACCTTGGGCTCACCCACCTCTAGCGAGCTTAGGCTCGCCACTCACCAAATTAGCGAGCAAAAGTGTCAAGCTTAAGGCTCGAGGCCAATGGCTCTTGCTCGCCAAGCGATAAGCCTAAGCTCGCTAGAGGTGGGCAAGCCCCATGCTCATTGGCGTGCTTGAGGCTTGCTTGTGACCGTCGCTGTGGCCAACAACCGGCTAAAGAAGAAGAGAAAATTAAAGAAAAGAAAAAATAATTTAATAATCAATTTTAAAAAAAATAATTGAAAATGATTTTTTAAAATTAAAAATAATGAAAAACCGACATTTTAATGATGACGACGATGGCGGCGGCGGCGGCGACAACGACGACAACGACGGCGATGATAAATTATTTTAAAAGAGTGTACGGAGGAAAAGATGTCCCTTATCAAGCAATATAAAATATTTTTCACTTTATTTTCATATTTCATCCAAACATTGGAAAATAATTATATTTTTCTGAAAAATACCTTCCTAGAAAATATTTTCCAAAAACATCATATTTTTTGACACAAAGGCCATAATCACAAAAAAGGAAATGGCATTCTCATATCTAATAATTAATGTCTTGAACTTTGAAGCTGTATTATCTGGAAAAATCAGTTGAAACTTTCATGAAGCAGGATGCGTTATTCACATTCCATAGGTCTATTTAATTGTCATCAGCATCTTATGTCATATTTACTTCAAAAACACGTTGTAGAAGGTAATTGATTGTGTCAATGCTATAATTCTCAGGTTAACATGGAATACGGTCTCGATCCTTCCATAGGAGAAGCCATAATGCAAGCAGCTCAAGAAGTAGCTGAGGGAAAACTAACTGATCATTTTCCCCTTGTCATATGGCAGACTGGCAGTGGCACTCAAAGTAACATGAATGCCAATGAGGTGAGTGCAATTATATGTATACAACAAGGCTTCTAAGGCCTTGTGCTTTTCACTACAATATGCTAACGCCTATGCGGATTGCCACTGAAACATTGTTGCCATGTTTCTCGTTTGGGTTGCTCATATTTTTGTCTGGCATCCTTCATGCTACTGGGAAGTCCTATTTTGTACGAGAGAATCATGGTCTCGCGACAATCCTTATGAACTTCGAAGTGAGGGATTTGGAGTTTCCTTTTTTCTGGAAGGGGAATAAGGGCGGTTTGATTTGTTATTTCATGTGAATGTCGAAGCAGGATGATGGTAATCGCTAGATGATTTCTTTTCCTAATGATTTATGTTTTTCAATTCATGGGCTATTGTAGGTGATTGCAAACAGAGCAGCTGAAATCCTCGGCCGTAAGCGTGGAGAAAAGTCTGTTCACCCAAATGATCATGTGAACCGATCTCAATCTTCTAACGACACTTTCCCAACTGTAAGCCTTGTTTTCTTCATCACCTGAAATACCTCTGTCACTTGATGCAAAGTGTCATCCTTGACCGTTTTCTCCCACTTCTTTTAAGCCTATAAGGGATCGGATCCGGCGCATGTAGATGTGAACTCTATATCGTCTATAAGAGAATAAAGAACTAGAAAGTTTGTTCTTAAACAAATGCGTTATGGTATTTCTCATATTGTAGGTGATGCATATTGCGGCTGCAATGGAAATAAATTCAAGACTATTGCCAAGTCTGAGGAACTTGCATTCTTCTCTTCACTCGAAGGTTTGATAATTGTTAAGACCTAAAACAATTCTTTATTCTATATCAAAGGTTGGATAATTGTTGAAGCGATCCCTTAGCAATGCTTTGTGTTTACATCATTTGGTATTTTGGCTTCGAAGGATATGGAAATACTCTAGGTTAATGCAGCTTTCTTTCTATGAGCACCGGACGCTTCACCATTCGAGATTATTTTGGCCCTTTTGTACATGACACCTTCAATCGTCAAGTAAACTTTAGTGTTCTTCTTTTTAAACTATATACCTTTATTTTGCCTCTTTTAGATTGTCGATGCCAATTCTTTTAAAGAATTTCCAAGTTATGCTCATGCATAAGACTGTGCGGAGGAAAGATCCCTATGTACTATCTCACATTGTGAAAAATCCTAGTTTTTTGTGGATGTTTTTTGCTTCCCATATTATTAGCCTAAGCAACATGTGATATACACATGGGACAAGCTTCATAAGTACAGTGTTTGGGCTCATATGATATGTAGTGCTTATTTGTGTGCAATAACACCGAGCTTTCTTTAGGTCATGTTGTTTCTTCCTTCAATGGAGTTTCTAATTAATGTGACTATGCTGAAAGATTCTGCACACACTCACCCACTGCACTTTTGTTTGTTCACCATGCACATTTGTGCATGTACGTTGGCTATTTGTGTGTTTCTCTAATAGTTCTTGTGCCCGTTTTCTCCAGAGACTTCATTATCTTAAAGATGATGCTAGTGCATGATTTTGTAACATGTAATGCTTACCTCTATTACAATCAATTAGATCATTTTCCTTCTTTTGCCTTAACAGTCCATCGAATTTAAGGATATTGTCAAGATTGGACGAACTCACACTCAGGATGCAACTCCTTTGACAGTGGGGCAAGAGTTTAGTGGCTATTTTACCCAAGTAAGCTTTCCTTTCTGCTGTAGTCTAGTGGTAGCACAAAAAAATTAAGTCTGCACTTCAGGAAGCACCAATATTAAGTTCCAAATCCTGCATGCTTAGTTGTAGTCTGTTATGTATGTACTTGGATGCCCGCTTGATTATTAGCCAGTGGCTCTGAGAGCCTCTATATCTATTGGCAACCAAAAAATGGAAAATTTAATTGTTCATATTTCTGGTTGTACAAATGCATGATAGTTTATGTGACAACTTAGAGCATGCAATTCATCCAGAATGTTCCTATTGCAGGTTAAGTATGGAATTGACCGTGTCAACTGCACTCTACCTCGTATGTACCAGGTTCGTAGGAGATACATATGTTCTTGCTCTCAATGTTCCTTATTTTCAGAGTTCTGACAGTTGAGGTTTGAGCAGCTTGCACAAGGTGGTACTGCTGTAGGTACCGGTCTGAATACAAAGAAAGGGTAGGTTTATCCTAACATAATTTCTTCAATCTCACCTCAATGCGTGCCACCCATGATGTAATGGTCATGGCTCTGCTTTACATTTCTGGTTCTCATCAAATCTTACCTGTTAGCATTCGGGTGATTCAATTATAACTTTAGCAACTTGGGCTGACTGCCTGAAATGAGGAAGCATGATATGGCCAATCGTAGATAGGTTGTTTGAGGCTGTTTTCTCTCTAGATATGTTTCAGTTTACTTTAGTGATTCTTAGACAATAGTGACAGTTGCGGGCTTTTCTTCGACGCATCACCAATTGAAGATACTCTTGTGCAGGTTTGATGTAAAGCTAGCTGCAGCAGTAGCTAAGGAAACTAGTTTACCTTTTGTCACTGCAGAAAACAAGTTTGAAGCCCTGGTAATGCTTTTGTTATCCATGCCTTGTTCCTTACACTTTTTTCTCTCTTGTTCTCTCTTCCGTGTTGTAGGGAGATAACTAAGTGACCATGTGTAATCTTTTTCAATCATATAAGAAAAAGGAATTTATATCCTCCTCTATGTGCTGACCAGGCTGCACATGATGCTTTTGTGGAGACAAGTGGTGCCCTTAACACTGTAGCTACTTCTCTCATGAAGATTGCTAATGACATTCGTTTTTTGGGAAGGTCAGTTCACCACCAGAGCAAGAGTTATTATCTTCTATCATTGTCATTCCTTTTCTGTTTTATTTTGTTCACATTTTTTGTGCTTAACACAGTGGTCCCCGTTGTGGCCTTGGCGAACTTATTCTTCCGGAAAATGAGCCTGGCAGCAGTATTATGCCGGTAATGACTATATCGTAACTACTATTGCAAGAAATAATTGAAGCAACCAGTAGCTTGTGTCTTAGAACCTTAAGTTGACAAAGCTACTCCACATCACTTCACTGAACCTATTCTATTGCAGGGGAAAGTCAACCCTACCCAATGTGAGGCTCTTACCATGGTCTGCGCACGGGTAAGAATTTTACCTTCAATTTCAATCTCTCTCAAGCCAATTTGAGAGTAGTTAATATGCTAGAATCAACTTTTAATATCTCTTAAGTTACGGAGTCGAGGAGTGTCCTCTGGTCACTCCATTTAGTCGATGAGCATCTCTAAATTGAAAAATAATCAGAACATACTATCTTTTGCAGGTTATGGGAAATAATGTAGCCATTACAGTGGGCGGATCAAATGGCCATTTTGAGCTGAATGTTTTCAAGCCAATGATTGCTAGTGGTCTCTTACAAGTGCGCTCCTCGTCTTGCATTTTGTCATTGTTTAAAGTGTATATCCTTGATTTATGAGCCAAATAATGGAGCAGCAATGCTGCTCTTTGTTACTTGGTCGCTATAGTTAGAAGTGGTAGCGGGCCTTGAAATTTTTCAAAGTATGTGAAGCATTTGGTTTGATCATGTTTGGAAGTTCTGGAAATTATTGTTACGTGAGGATAAATAAGCAAAAAAATGTTTCGGTGTACAAACGAATATAAACTAGTATTCAATGATTACACTTAATGAAAACAAGACAGATCATTTTCTTAACAACATAGCCCAAGAACCTTTTACATGCATCTTTAGCTTCAATAAGTTTGCTATTTATTCATTCTCAACCTTTCGTTGACGTTGTGGTCTATGGTTAATATTTGCTACATCACCCCATTGACTCATCTTGCGTTTCTGCTCTTCCTTTTACCTATAGTCGCTAAGACTATTGGGGGATGCCTGTTCTTCCTTTGACAAGAATTGCGTCCAAGGAATTCAAGCTAATAGAGAAAGAATTTCAAAGTTACTGCATGAGGTCAGCGGGCTACTCTTTATAGTATATGAATATAATTTCTAACTCATTGGAATCTAAAGCTGATTATTTGTCCTTTGTGGGCCTTGCAGTCGTTAATGCTCGTCACATCCTTGAACCCCGTAAGTGTCCAACCTCCTGCCGTATTTTAATCATAACTTTCTGTATATCTATTCTCCTCTTTATTTATTTTTTCATAGTAAAGAAAGCAGTTTATTGAAAGCAAACGATTCTGGTCTTTCCAGAAAATTGGGTATGATAATGCTGCTGCGGTTGCCAAGAAAGCCCACAAGGAGGGATCTACTTTGAAGGTGAGTTCCTTGATTATATATTTACTTAGGTTTAGTACATTGTAGACTTGAATGGAAAGCCTTTACAGTCAGCTTGGCTGTAACTCTTTATGCTAAACAATAAGGTTGTAGAGAAAAAGAAAAGAAGATCAAACTGAACATTTAGGCTTTTCAATATGGTTTAGGTTTGTGGAAACTTATCAAACCTAGTGTGTTATTTGACTTTGATTTGCCGACCCAACCCAATATAAACGGTTAGTATTATTCCACACTTAAACATCTATATTTGGTGTAGCTGTATTGTTACATCGTGATTATGTTATTTTATATAATCATTGACGTAGAAAATAGAAAGATTTATTAGATGAAAATAATTGGCTTTTCTTTGCTTTAATTCATGCGGGGCAAGTACAAATTGTTTACACATCAATTTTTCAGAGCTTGAGCTATATGGTTGAGCCAATAATTGGTATCCTGCTTTAATTCATAATTCATGGGGGAGCCTCCAAATATTGTTTCGTAAAAAGAGTGCAATGTTGCCTGCCATGAATATGGTTGGTAAATGTATTAGTTGTTTGATCCTATCTTAAACAATACTTTCATTTTTTTTTTTTTTCCTTTTTTCTCAGGAAGCTGCTCTGAAACTTAAGCTTCTCACAAGTGAAGAGTTCGACAATCTTGTTGTGCCTGAAAAAATGATTGGACCATCTAGTTGAAAAGAACTGCAGATTCTCAAGAAGGTCGATATTATTGGCTAACGGAAGATTAGCTATTATTACAATATTTTTCCAGCATTTTTGTTGCCCCCATGACAGATGAAGGGTTCATGGGGTTATAAAATAAAGAACATTATTATACGGCATTCTATCAATTGGTCTCAAGCTCTTGCTAGTGACACTAGCAGTTGATAAGGTTCTCTTCATCTCTGCTTCTCTTGAGGTTTGTATTATTAACTAACAGAGGTAATAAGGAGGCCTACAATGAGCATGTTGTATCCTAGCCTGAATAAAAAGAGTTCTTTTTCAACCTGGGGATGATGATGCCCTCTTTGAATTGTGGCATTAGTACGTTTTTTAAAATCTTGCTTATATTTGACATAAAATTACATTCTGCTTGATAGTCATTCCGAGAGATTGACAGCTCTTACTTACACAGTGGGTTATTCCTTTTTTAGCGGTCGTATAAATGCATAAAAATTCTGAGCACTTACATGCAAATCAAAAGCAACCTAAGTCTTGTAATTAAAGTTTCTGCACAGAATTGTATAAGTATTCTTGTTGGGCGCATTTGCTTCACTTAAACATGCAGGACCTGAAGTTTTAATCTCACAATCCCAAGTAGTAATTGCTCTAACTGTTTTACCGATTGTATGTCTTTCCCATCTTTTCATTGATACAATCTGCCATGACAATATCACCGATGCCTATCGACACTGGATTTCCTGCCATAACAATATTACTGCTTACCATGAACCATCAAACTGGTGGCATGAAATTTTGAGGTTAGCTAATTCTCTAATGTGCAAGATCAAGCAAGAACCTTCTAGCTCGAACTCGCAGAATCCCGCATGGCAAGCAATAAAAACTCCCTGCCCTTTACTCCATAAGCATAATCCACTTGCTCTGCTAACTGTCTTACATTAAAGTTCTGGGAAACAAGGACAGCGAGTGATCATTTGAGCTGGAACCATCAGGCAATTAGCGGCTCCAAACAAACTTCTGAAATGGTAGGATAGGAATAAATTGAATTACGCACATGAAAGAGCTACATGATAGCTCCCCAGGCAAGTTAGCAAAGTGAGCCACGCTAACATCTGATAAAGGAAAAAGCTTGTTACAATTGATTAGAAGTTTACTTTTAATTTAATGTGTAATAAAATTCACCAATAGAACATGCTTCACTTGAGATATCATAAGACACATTCAACTCATTCAGCTCAAAATTGGACAACATAGTTTTTTACCTAGATAAAGATATTACCGACGAATCATATAAATATATATATATATATGCACATACATAAAACAAGTATATCGGACTAAGGTTCACGCAAGTTGAGGATACCGGTACGGACCTCACAGAACCAGCATTTAGTTGCACAAGGCACCCATGGCAGCGAGAAGAACATGCAATCAGTAAGAGGTTGCACATAGCCACCTCATGCAACAATACGACAAGAGAAGAACGAAACACAAGCCACTGAATTAAGAAACAAATTCCAACATTGATCCTGGATTTTTCATAATCCTCTTTCTTCTGCTATGTAAAGTAACAACTTTGTAGAAAAGAGTCCAGTCAACAAAATTGATCTAACAAGATCACTCAAACCAGCATTGATCCACTAACTTTCACCTACTACATTTCTGCTCATCATGGATCTCACTTCTTTGCCTTCTTGGGAGCTCTGCATGCCAAAGAGAAAAGGTTCCCTTATCAATTTTGAAGGAGAAGACCTGATCACACAAGAATGCACAGAAAAACTGCACTTACTCAGCAACAGGTGCGGCAGCAGGTGGTGCTGGTTTTTCACCAGGTCCCTGAACATATTTAAGGAAAAACCATCAAATTACCGTGGCATGCTACATATTACTGTAAAAAATGGCAAATAACAGAGAAGCACTCATCCAAAGAGTAACTGAATAAACTAAATAGTCATTTCACCATAGGACACGACTTTTTCACATCAAAACACCAAAAGACTTAGCTCCGAAACCCACCTGGGCCAATCTTTCCTCCCTCCTTGCAAATTTTCTCTCCCTGCTTGCCTTATTCTTAGCCCTCTTAGCCTCAAACTGGTCGGATAGGGTTTTCTCTCTTGCTTTCTCAGCCTTGGACTTATGAATGCTTTCCATCAGCACACGCTTGTTTTTGAACACATTACCCTTCACCCTCATGTACATATCGTGGTACATGTGCTTGTCAATTTTCTTAGATTCTCTGTACTTGCGGAGTAAGCGCCTCAATACACGCATCCTCCTCATCCAGAGGATTTTGGTTGGCAGCCTAGCCTCCCTTGTACCCTTGCGCTTACCTGCAAGACAACATTACTATGTCAAAACGGAAGTAGAGAGAGACTTATGTTTTATGCATAATGATCGATGACATCAGTCATATGGTCACATTCTAGTTGAAGGCTGAAGTAAAAATTACCATATCCAGAGTGACGGCCCTTTCTCTTGGCCACCTTCATTCGGCGAGCACGAGACCGAGAGTGGATCTTCGTTGGCTTTCTGATGATAAACCCATCCTTGACCAGCTTCCTGATATTTTGCCCTACGCACACAATCTCTCATAATATCAATTAAAACGAACCTACTAAAAGCAACAGATTCCATTATAGAAATGATAATACCACGATACAGGTGCTCACAACTAAGAGACTCAACACACCCTTAAGACAAAAGCAACTGCTACAAGCCATGAAATAGCAAAATTACCGCATAAGAAAATGAACTTGCTCCAGATTTCACAACAAGAAGCAACAAAACATGAAATTTGCTTAAATCACGAAAACGCGGCCTTTCCCCATCCCTAATGGACGTTAAAATTGACCATCACATAGAAGCATTTCGCCATCATGTAGCAACCGAAACAGTCCCCAGAAGGGTAAGATCAAGCTCTACGAACAAGAGCTATGCTACTCTGGACAAAATCGTCTCGCCATTTCCATCCCCATGACAACCCCACAGGCCAAAATGCGATTCATTTCAACAGCACATCTCACCAAATTTAACCATCGTCCGTAAACAACGCCATCCGAAAGGAAACCGAAAGACATCATCGCATTAAACTCCTAAGTCTTTCTTCTCGCCAGACAACGAGCTCGAAAGCTCAGCTCAACTATGAAACGGTAAACCACCCATTAATCCCCATTAATCCTTAGCAAGCTGCCGAATTCCCCTCGCGAAGCAATCCTAAAAGGTCCGAACAGCGACGAATTACCACAACACGACCGCCTCATGATGCCTAACAAAGTTTCAGCCTCCTTATCCAACAAGTTCTTTTTTTTATTAGCCTTAGCTAATATGAGCAGTGAATAAAGATCGAAATCGATAAAAACAAAAAACAAAAAAACCGGCGGAAACCATCAAGAACGAGCAAGGAGAAAGGCGAGGAGGAGGCGTTACGGGAGTTGGCCATGGAGATCTCGTTGCCTTCATTGGGGTCCAGCCACACCTTCCCTCTGCCGCACTTCAGCACGCTGGCCGCGAGGCGCTTCTGGAGCTTCAGCGACACCATCTCTCCTCCTCCTCCGACGATCTCTCTCCTCCTCCTCTCCGAGCGGCCGCCAGTCGAAGATGGAGGTAACAGCGGCTAGGGTTTTATACTTCGTCGTCCCCGAAATGGCGTTCTGCCCTAGGGTTTCTCCTGCCGGGTTGGGTCTGGATCAGATTTTTCATTGGGCTTGACCTTATGGGCAATACACGATGGGCTATTGATTTCGTTCCCTGCCCGAGCCGGATTAGTTTCCTAAGCGGGCTTGAATGGGGAAATAGGTTTTCGCGTTGGGAAATAACTTACATGGACGCTAGCGTCCTACGTGCTATCGTCATGTTAACATTGACAATTTCTATAAATTTTTAATGAATTTTTTTTTTATCTTTTTCTTTACTTTTTCCTTCTTCTTTCGCTAGTCGTCAAGTCTCGGCTATAGGCCATAGGCAAGGGCTAACCTCGCCAGCCTCAGGCAAGGTTGAGCCTAGCACAACCCACTCTGTGGACTATTGCTAGCTATTGCCAAGGCCTGATAACTAGCAAAGGAAAAGGAAAGAGAAAGAAAATAATAAAATAAAAATATTTAAAAATTCAATTTAAAAAAAAAAAAAAAATTGGCCACAATGGACTCAAGCATTGGATATCATGGACTTAGGCTCAACCTTGATATTACCGACCCTAGCATCCTAGGCATGGGCATTGGTGTCTAAGCCCAACCTCGATGGACTCAAGCTAGGGCACTAGAGTCTTGGACCTAGTCTTGATGGACCCAAGGGCACCAAGGACCTAGCCATGTTGCCATAAGCCTAAGAACAAGTATTGGGTTCTTGTTTCTAAGTGCAAAGGTTCAAGCATCAATACTCAATCATATTTTGATAATTAGGAAAATATTTTTAATTGACTCATTTTCCTAAGCAAATCAAAAGCTAGAAAATAAAAATGTTTTCTTGAAAATAAGTGATTTGAAGAATATTTTCTTGACAATGATTATTGATATTGTTTATAAAAATAGATAAAAAAAATAATATTTTCATTGCTCACCAAAATATTTAAATATAAATTACTATCAATAATGAAAATGTTTTTCATCACGTAATTATCTCTAGTGATATAAGTGATTATATTTAGGAAATATTGTCCAAATTATTCATTTTTTAATAAACAAACAAAGCCTAAATAAGCATACTTTTTCCTCCCTCGTATTTTGTTTCCCACCACTAACATTGGTTCTTCCATCTTCTTTCCTTCGTTAAAAATGGGCATCTGGCCGGGCAACGGGCGACGAGGCAAGTAAAAGCAAAGTAAGATATTATGGACCAAAGGGATGTTTTAACCGGTCAATAATAAACACAGAAGGTGAATAAAAGATATGGGAGAGAAAATTAGGACGAATGAATGATTGATATCGTCTCATGACATAGAAGGTTATTTCGGTCTGTTGATAATAAAAGGTGTGTGCCAATTCACAGATTGGGTGGAAACAGGCCTACCTAAAACTAAAAGCAAGTACTAAAGCAACAAAAGAAAAAGTAGACAGCTTCTAATGATGCATTGGTCAGCCACCCAAGATCCAGGTGTTCAGTTTCAAGCAAAGTTAAATCGGATTGTATTTGTTCCAATATTTTAACGGAAAATAGTTGCTCATTGACTTTCTAGTTAAATTCTAAAGTATTATCAAATGATGTTCGGGTTAAAAAATCATCATCTATCTTTAATACAATTAAGGGAATTTTTATAGAATTTTTACTTTTCACTTTTAATATCTAAATTCATCTCACAATTATCTTAAGGAAAATTTCAAATAAAGGCATAAAATGCTTTCATTTTTTTTTTTAAAATAAAGATTTGAAATGAATTTTATTTCAAATGAGAGATTAAAATGGTTATTTGGTTTCAAAGATGGCTTGACTCCGTAGTTGGTCAATGGCATTGTTGTCCTTTGCCTTTTTTGAATCTTTTCTTTCTTTTCTTTTCTTTTCTTTTTTCTTTTTTTTAGTTGTCTTCTTCATCGGTGGCCGATCTCAAGTGATGGTCGGCCACTGGAGTGGGCTGGGCAAGGGTTGCCCTCACTCAATCTAGCAAGGGCCACCCTCGCAATCCATAAGCAAGGGACGCCTCACTCGTAGCCATCAAGGGCTTAGGCGAGGCGGCGAGCAAGGTGACAAGGTGACTTTTGCCTAGATATGGCGAGGACCATGACCCTCGCTAGTAGCTACGGAGGGTCTCTTGGCCCTTGTTAGCACTTGCTAGAAAAATGAAAGAAAAGATAAAAAAAAATAAAGATAAAAATGATTTAAATTTAAAATTATATTTTGACAAAAAAATGCCCATTGATTGGTGACCAGCGAGATCAACCTTCATTTGAAGCTGTAATGTCAACTACATGCTTCATATTCTTATTTAAAACAAGATCTATTTTAAGCTTTTATTTTTAAAAAAATGAAAACATTTGAACCCTTATCTAAAATTTTCTCATTAATTTGTGATAAAAAAAATTGAATTAATAATCGTAACTGTCTCCTCAATCTTTTTCTCATGTCCATGCGAGATCATGAAAATCATCCATTTTGAAATACTTATATTTCTATAACTATATTGGTTTAAATATTATTATGAACATCCTTTCATTTTTTGTCCTAACTTCATATAATAAATTCCCTCGACCACAAATGGAAAAATATCTATATATTTAATCTAATGTAATGAATTCCACGCAAGCGGCACGTGAGTGAAAGTGTACGACACGAGAAATCCTCATTCCCAATCTCGCCACCGACAGCGTACGAGCATGCAGTACAAACCCCAAAAGGGGGCCGTTGAACTCAAGCACCAGCCCCGCGCGAGCCGGAACCTGCCCAACGAAACCAGCGTGCGCCGCCCACCGGAACATAAACCGCGGCCCGCCGCGTCAAGTCGCTTACCAGTAACCGCCTCCGCCTCGACCGCCCCGAAAACCAGCGGCCGCATCCCGTTTTCTCCATCGGCGTGGAATTCGATGTCACCTAACCCTTTTTCGGGTTCGGACCCAAAAATTTGTCGCCCCGATTTGACCCTTTTGCCCCTCTCCCCATATTCTCTGGCCTTTTTCCGCGTTTTCTTTTTTTTTTTAACTGCTCATCTCTGCTGGATCACCAAAATGGTTATGGCATGGCTCGTGTCGTGACCACGAAATCACTTCGAGAAAATTAAGATTAGCTTTGCACGACAGATGCTGAACGAGACTAATCACAATTTTATTACAAGGTAAGAGGTTGTACTTTGTTCACAAAAAGAAAAAGGAGTTCCGATCAGCAGCCACGACCATCAAATCCCCCCTACCCGATCGACACAGGCTCTAAATATAAATAAAGAAAATAAAGAAAATGCGAAAATAAAAGGGTAAAATAGGAATAAAAATTCTAAGAGGCGCCCCCAAAAACGACGCGATCAGAGAGCGGCCGGAGCCACGGCGGTTACGCCGGAGGCGTTGTCGTCGTCGAAGGCCCAGAGCTCGCCCACGACGCTATCCTGGGCGGGATTCGGCGGCGCGGCGGCGGACTGGCCGTCCAGGTAGGGAATCTGGTAGAACTTCATGTAGTTCTCGAACGCCAGGAGCTCCTCCGACAGCTTCTGCACCTCGCTCTCCTCTTCCTCCTCTTTCTTCTTCCCCACCTCCCCCTCCGCCTTCACCTTCGCTTCGGCGACGCCGTAGTTGGCGCCCAGCAGCGCGGCCGTCGACGAGGCGTGCGTGTCCTCCGAGCCCGACCCGGATATCTCTTCGCTGGATATGGCCAGGGGGTCGGCGTGGATCGGGGCGTAGCCGTTCGCGGGGAAATGCCCCGTCTGGTTCAGGTCGTAAGCGAAGGCCAAGTCCAGAGTTTTGGCGGGTGCCCCGTTGTTGTTCCAGTTGGCTTGATACTGGGGAGGGTAGTTGGGGACCTGGGGGTGGTGCTGGGTCTGGTGAGCCCGCGGGATGGTGGAGAAGGCGTCGTCCTCGTTGGGGAAATTCACCTTGGCCTTCTTGCCGCGGATCTTACGGGCCTCCCGGTCGTAAGCCCGCGCGGCCTCCTCGGCGGTGTTGAACGTCCCGAGCCAGACCCGGACGCCCTTCCTCGGGTCGCGGATCTCCGCCGCCCACTTGCCCCACGGGCGCTGCCGGATCCCACGGTACAGGTTCTTCCGCGGCTTCTTCGGGGCCTTCTCTTCCCGCGCGCCACCTGTTCGACGAAATTCCCCAGTCAAAAACCCCACTCGAATTTTCGCCAATAACCGACCCCAAGAAAACGAAGGAACAGAGCAGTACCTGAGGCGGGGCAGGGGTGTTGTTTCGGGGGGAGCGGGTCGTCGAGGGCGTTCGAGGGCTTCAGGAACAGGGAGTCGGGCCAGAGGTCGGAGGAGGAGACGCGGCGTCGGTTCCGGGGGATGAAGTCAGCGATGATAGCACCGCCACACATTGTCGGAGCCTCAACTTTCGCGGGAGAATGTAAAGCTGCAAATACAGACGAACACAGAACAGAGTTGTCGGAGAATGTTTGCTTGTTGTTTAGGGAAGGGGAGCGATGGAAGGAGAAAGAGAGGAAGGAGAGGAAGGAGAAGATGGTGATGTGGAGAAAGGGTTTTGAAGGGAGGGTTTAAGGAATGAGGTGGAGAATGGAGTGGGCGGTATGGGGGGGTTTTTGTAGGAGGGGAAAGGGAACGGAATTGGAACTTTCCTGGCGTTCCACCCTTTCTTTTTTCCATTTTAAGATTGGAATAGTACTGTTACGACCCAATAGAAATTTGGATTTGTACTGTCTCTTCGTATTTCGTGGCTGGCAAGTAACGCCTACTTTCTTTCCCTCCATCGAGTATTACATCTTTTTCTTTTTCTTTTTATAGAAAAAAATTTGCAGCTTTCCACGTAATAATAAATGAATCGCTTATACCACCGGCGTGGTAGTTCTATTGGTAAACTCCTGCCTTTAAAGGAAACGTCAGGTGTTCGAAGCCCTGTAACTTGCGTTGCAAGGAGACTGGCAAATCATTAAGTGTATTACGCGTGGCACCGATGGTAGGTCCTAAGCTTGCGTCAACTCGGGGTTTACGTTAATGTGGTGATTAGTCAAAAGCGATTTTCTAACACAAATAAATAAATAAATAAATAAATAAAACACTCATGTGCCCAATATATATATTTTTATTTCATTCATTCATATTTGTTAATGATATAATACATTGCTTTTAGAAAAAAAAAATCAAATCATTCATTTTTTATCAATCAAACATGTTATTAATTTCCTATTAGATTACAAATTTAAGTTGTGTGAAGAGTCAATTTTTTACACGTTTTATTTACTATCTTATGTGAAAAGACCTTTTGACTTCATTGAAAGTAAGTAATTGAACATTACTCACAGACATTTCGTATTGTGTATTTGATACTCTCACAATAATAAGTTATTGATTTAGATAGCAAGAGAGTCACTTCTTTTCTGGTGGTATTGGTTCGGACTTTATTGGAGACGCGTCTCAAGAGTGGAATCATGAATGCCTCCAAGTTTATGTGGAGGAGTGCATCCTTAACATTGCCCATGGAGATAAACTAGTCGTCATGCGCAGAAGCTGGTCCTGATAAACAGATCTATTAAAACAAAAAATTAACACTAGGTCCATCATAATAATAATAATAATAATAATAATAATAAGATTTAAGTTTCACAACTAATGAAATTCCTGTGGAACCATGTCGATTGACTAATGAGGATGCCAACCTAGGAACACTTAGGAATATGCTAGTCTTTTACTAAATCATGATGTCATGCATGACATAAGTAACTTTCAAATTCAGACACGATAAATTAACTTTTGACTTCTAAAATGGACTAAGGTAACGATTCTCCAGGTAAATATATGAATATTACAAGGACAACTTCAAGTAATCATCAATCACATTATGCAGCTCAAAACTTCGAAATTTGAAAATTTGCATTTATGACTAACTTGTTTCTTCTCACGTTAATGTGGCATAATGCATTGAAGATACGCATATCTCATAAATTAGCATAAATTCTGACTATTTTTCAGAATATCTCACAAAAAAATAATTATTTAAAAATTCCAACTTAAATGTCCGGTTTGTTAAATGGGAAGATATTGCATGCTTATATTATTTTTAGGAAAATATTTCTTCATATCATTAATTTTTTGCTGAACAAACACGTTATTAATATCCTATTAGATTAAAAATTTAAGTCGTGTGGAGAGTCAATTTTTTACCAACTTTATTTGCTATCTCATGTGAAAAAACCTTTTGACTTCAATGGGAGTAAATGGTTGAACTTTACTTATGACATTTTGTACCGTGTATTTGATACTCTCACAATATTAAGGTATTCATTTTCATACTGATTCAAATTGCGTTGCCGTGTCGAATAAGGATAGCTATACTGATTCGGTATACTCGAAAAACACCCTTGGTACAATATTGACGATCTAACAAGGATGGAACTTCAGTGAATTTCCATTTACGATATCATCTTTTATGGAATCGATCCCCCTTTAACTGTACAAAAATATGTGGAGCTCAGCATGTCTAGAAGCACAGGAGAACGTTCTTTTGCTGATATTATTACCAGTATTCGATACTGGGTTATTCATAGTATTACTATACCTTCCCTATTCATTGCGGGTTGGTTATTCGTTAGCACGATTTAGATAGCAAGATAGGTCACTTCTTTTCTTGTGGTATTGGGTTTAGACTTTATTGGAAATGCGTCTCAAGAGTGGAATCATGAATGCCTCTAAGTCTATGTGGAGGAGTGCATCCTTAACATTGCCCACGCAGATAAACTACTAGACATGCGCGGAAGCTGGTCATGATAACCTGATCAATTAAAACAAAAAATTAACACTAGGTCCATAAAAATTAAATCATGAGAAAATTCATTTTTCATTTTCACTTTTTTAGTTCCACCTAGTAACATTTCTTTTTGTCCGAAAGTACTTGCCGATCTCACGCAAAATATACTCGAAGATGAAATCCATGGTGAAATGGCGTTCCATGGAATGAAGAATAACATGCTTAACAACTCCAGTTTTTAACCCTAATGCTCCAATTTGGGCACGTTCCTTGTCCATGCCAAGGAGGACTAACAGAGGCCGACTACTTTGCCCTTACTAACGGATTGAAAATTGAGCTTGTGAAGTATCCATGCAAGCCCGGATTTTGCATGGCACGAAGCCGGCGATGGAATTTCGGGTCAAATGACGATAAAGATGACAACGACGACGATAATAATAATAATAAAATATTTAAGTTTCACGATTGATGAAATTCTCGTGGGACCATGTTGAATGACTAATGAGGATGCCAACCTAGGAACAATTAGGAATATGCTGGTCTTTTACTAAATCACGATGTCATGCGTGACATAAGTGACTTCCAAATTCAAACACAATAAATTAACTTTTGACTTCTAAAATAGACTAAAATAACAATTCTCCAGGTAAAAATATGAATATTACAGGGACAGCTTCAAGTAATCATCAATCACATTATGCATCTCAAAATTTCGAAATTTAAAAATATGCATTTATGACTAACTTGTTTCTTCACACGTTGATGTGGCATAACGCATTGAAGATACACATATCTCATAAATTAGCATAAATTCTGACTAGTTTTCGGAATATCTCACAAAAAAATAATTATTTAAAAATTCCAACTAAAATGTCCGGGTTGTCAAATTATATCGTCTGTCGTAAGTGCGCATGTAACCAAAGTCCGCAGGTAACCAAAGTCTCACGTTTAGACACATTTTCACGGAGAGAGAGAAAGAATATGGTCAATTAAGATTCTAGTGTAGAATGATTAATCATGAGGGATGTGAAGAAATTAGCTCTAATGTCACATTCTAAAGTTCAACCTACGGTGGGCTTTCAACGAGCTTGTACCAAGACTTGTTAAATGTCACAATCAGATAGTTCTACTTATGAATTTGTGCAACTAATCATATTAATTTATGGTCATTTCATTCGTTCGTTTCCTTTAACTAATCAAACCTTCGCTCTCTATCAATAAATTACTTTCCTCGATGGTAAAACCCAATCATCAATTTCACACTCCTTTCTCGGCACATAAATCATCCGTCGGACATCAAACCCCAAGAAATTGCAATGTTTGGTTAATCAAGGAGTGATAGTTTCTATTGTGAAGTCAATAATTTGAGAGGAGAGATTTTCACACTAGCCATCCCTGTACGTGGGCCATGTGATCATTTTTGTCCTTTTGTTCAATGGAAGGTCTAAAATTCAAGAACCCAGTTGGCTAAAAACGAGTTTCACGAACTAGGCTAAATAAAATTGAAAAAGAAAAAAAAATTAGGGGCCATTACTATTGCATTCGTCCTCAAAATTCCATCCGGTTGAGGAATGCGTTTTCGATTTCTCTTCTTTCCTTCGCTAGGCTACATCTAAAACTTAAAGTAATTACTGGAAAAGCGGAATCTAATCGTTACTCGTTTATCCAAATGGGGGGCAAAATGGTAATTTCGAGGCGCCGCCAAATTGAGCAAAGTGACGTGTCGCACTCAAAGTCAAAGGCAGAAAAGGCGGCGCGCTGTCGACCGCGCTTGCGGAGCTGTCAATGATGGCGGTGGACACCGAAAAGCCGGGCCTTGTGGTAGCGGTGGGGGCATCATTGAAATTTCCCTAATGCGACTTGACCGATGATGTCCAAACTTCCGAGATCATTAGGGGACGAGAAACGCCTAAAATTGAAACGGTCAAATGTCTGATGGATCGCGTGGCCCAGTCGCATTCCGGTAATTGACCCCGGAATTTTCTGCTTGCGGTCTCTCTCTCCAGCCCTCTTTTGCTCGCTCGAGTGCGAATTTCGCGTGTGTGGCTCCGCGTCTTGCATGAGAGGAAAGACTTATTCGCCTCAATCGTGCACAAGCTCTCGTCAAAAGTATAACATCATTAAAAGTAGAGATAATGACCTAAATAATTCACAAATTTCGATTCAATACGTAATATAATTCTTGAACTTTTAATTTATTTAAGATGATCTCTAATTTTTTTTTTGTAAATGTTTAAATTAATAGCTAAATTAAAGTTTAAGAAGACTATGAACATTTTCATATAGTTTATATATTACTTTAAACATGTATCACGATATTGCATATCGAATCAAAGTTTATGGATCATATTATATATTGAATCAAAGTTTGAAAACCATTTGAGTCATTTTCCCTCGAATATATGATTCTTGGCTTAGATACATTTACTTTCATTTTGTATAATACACGTGGGCTCTATTTTTCCTCGCCGTCTTTCTTTTTATTAATCCGGCGTATGCCTGTCACGCATAAAGAATCGAAGAATTGAAAACAAGGAAAGGTCAATTTTGCTTTACGATGGTAGTATCTCTGAAACCGTTAAAATCGAACAGAGTTTTCAAGAGCACATGGGATCTTAAACTGGTGGCCATGTCCATGTCCCAGTATCTGTCCCATGCCAACTTGGCCTTTCTTTTTTCGGGTCTAACCATTCCAACTTGGTTAACTTTGCCAAATTGGGCATTAACAAATTAGGGCAAGAACATGAAGAATATAAAGATCTAAAAGGGGTTGTTGATTTGACCACGGTCTTTATGTCCTCATCGTCCGATCTCACTTTGGTTATGCCTCCAATTTAGAGCGCTGTCACACTGATGACGTCTCTCTCTCACCGAATCCTTAAAAAACATTGCACGTGCTGATCTTTTGCTTTCTTTTTTCATTGTTTTTCCGTCTACGAGGATAGTTTTTGCTCCACTTGGCGTCTCGCGTGATTTGCCCCACTTGTTATTGCTTTCAATTGACGTGATTGTAACAATCAACCAAAATGATGTCGTTTTGATCAATATGCATGCTCCACCCTACACATTAATAATTGAATATACTAATGGATCGACAGAGGTAACATGGACTCATTCATGAGAATCAAGTTCACGCAAACTGTCTTTATTCATTCTTGATTTTAGAGTTTTAAGTGTTAACCATCAAATCGAGAGCAGATTAGTCCATTTGTGGGAATTCCTTTGGCACGGCAGTGTATGCTATAATACTCAAAAGAAGAGAAAAAAAGAGACCGAAATGATAAGTAAAAAACATTGCACGAGCTGATCTTTTGCTTTCTTTTTTCACTGTCTTTCGTCTACGAGGATACTTTTTGCTCCACTTGGGCTCCGATGAGAACATTTCTTGGCTGGGAACAATTTCTTTTCAGAAATAGTTCTTTTCTATTTCTATTCTGGGAACAATTTCTCACGTAAAAAAACCCGTTTGGTAACTTTACTCTAGAAATAGAAAAAGAATAGGGGCCGACGTCGATCGGCCGGCGAGCGGCCGGCAGCGATGCGGCAAAGGATTGGTCGGCCTCCCAGCGGCGGCGACCAGCGGCGACGTCGACAACGGCCCACGATCGGCGGCGACGGGCGGCATCCGGACGATCGATGTGGCGGGCGACCGGTCGGTCGGCCTCCGCGACCGGCCGGGTGACGGTCGGTCAGTCCTCCGCGACCGGCGCGGCGTCGGCGGGCGGGTCGGTCAGCGGTCGGGCGGTCGGGCGGTCGGCGGCGGCGGTCGGCGATCGCCGGCGGCGACGGGCGTGGTGGCGGTCACCGGTCAATGGAGAGAAGAATAAAAGAAAAAAAATTCACTTATTTCTTAAACTTGTTCAGGAACAAGAAGCAACTTTTTTACTTCTCATTTCTATTCCAAAACCATTCCCGGGCTAACTTTTTGTTCCCGGGAACAAAAAACTAAGTTGCCGTTATCAAACAGGTTTCTATTCTTTTTTTGTTCTCGGGAAGAGAAGAATAGAAATTCTTGGCGTCTCGCGTGATTTGCCCCACTTGTTATTGCTTTCAATTGACGTGATTGTAACAATCAACCAAAATGATGTCGTTTTGATCAATATACATGCTCCACCCTACACATTGATAATTTCAATATATACTAATGGATCGACAGAGGTAACATGGACCCATACATGGGAACCAAGTTCACGCAAACGGTCTTTATTCACTCTTGATTTTAGAGTTTTAAGTGCACACTCCTTCGTTAACCATCAAATCGAGAGCAGATTAGTCCATTTGTGGGAATTCCTTTGACACGGCAGTAATACTCAAAAGATGAGAAAAAAAGAGAGGAAATGACAAGTAAATCTATCAATATATTGGAGGCTAAAAGATGTATAGTATCTATTAGAAAAATTATTCAAAAAGTCCTTCATTTATTGAATTTTTGCTCATTCAATTCTAAACTTTTAATTTTTCCAATTAAGTTCTAAACTTTTTGTGTTTTGTCAATATAGTCCATCAAGTCAATTTTAATTGGAAATTGCCATAGCCAAAAAGCCTGAGCCACCTCAAGTAGGCTCCTAGACTTTAATCAATAAACTGTGCTATTAATAGCTCTATATTATTTATATGTATCTATGTTTTGGCACAATTCGTTTGTCAGGTCCGTGGATCAATCGGTTGCGAGTGCAGGGGCTGCTGTGGAGGAAGTCATTCGCCGCGGAGTGAGCTCCTCTTCTCTTTTCAATCCACACCATTCTTATAAATGAGATAATTTTAACAGGTTTCATTTATATCATTAACTGATTAAGGTTGCTAATCCAAACAAAATTGCTATTTGAGGACACTGGTATGGAGCATTTATGACTGCAGACCACTTGCACACGCCCCTCACTTATTCTGTTGTGGAGCAGCTTGATCTGAAGCTTACAACAGGACACTCACACCTTTTGGCTCTTAGATAGGACAATGGTTGGATTCTTGAGAGTATTTCTAGTTTGACTTGACCTTGTGTCTTCTGAAGTTGCTTCTTCTTACTTATGTATGAGTGCTGACTATGGGCATTGTGCCTATCCCTCTTTGTTTGTATAGAATGAGGACAGAACTTTATGGGAGGCTACTAATACATATGTGGAGATGAGTCCCTTCATGTAATAATTCAGGAACACTAGTTATACAGGTATATTTATATATATGTTTTTGAATCTAATTTTAGTCTCTATGCATGGACTTCTGTGGTGGATTGGGAACTGATGAGTAATCCATGCAAAACGGTTTCCTTCAAATAGCATAGGATCCATTTCACCACACTTCAGTGGTCTTTTGTTAGTTCTTTCAAGAACTAGCAGACTTTGTTTACCACATAAGAGATATCTAGTCGAGCTAGCATGGCATGCTAAAGAGCTCTTATGACATCTTCAAGTGGCTTACCTTGATTGATTAAATTGGTATTAGTAACCATGGGCATGTGAATTGGTTTAGCATTGTCCTTTTTGGTTCAATGGAGGAGATTTGTAACATATTTCTCTTGTGACACCAGGAATCCTGATAGATGTTTTGAGCACCTCAATTCCTAGGAAGATAATTAAGTTCGCCTAATTCCCTTATAAAGAACTCATTGTTTAAGCAATTAATGGTGCCTGGAATAAATGCCAAATTGGTCCTTATAGTAATAATGGAGGTTCCGCCTACCGCCGCCTCCCCCGTCGCCGGAAGGGCCGGCGACGGGGGAGGGTCGGCCGGGGTCGCCGGCCCTCGGCCGACCCTCCCCACTTTGTCGACGGCCCTTCGCGGCGAGGGTCGCGGCTTGCGCCCGATCTAGGGCGAGGGTCATAGCCCTCGCCCAAATCCGGTGAGGGCTCGCGGGCCCTCGCCGCCTCCCCGCTGCCGCCGAGAAGGGCCGGCGACGGAGTGGGGAGGGTCAGCCGGGAGGGCCCATGAGCCCTCGCCTAGATCTGGGGCGAGGGTCGCGGCCCTCGCTGCGATCTAGCAAGGGTTCGCAGCCCTCGCCGTCGGTCGGCTGGGGGCCAGCGACCCCGGCCAACCCTGCCCCCTCCGTTGCCGGCCCTTCCCGGCGACGGCGGGGAGGCGGCGGTGGCGAGGGCTCAGCCCTCGGCCGCCCGTTCAAACCCCCTTTCTTTTTTTAAAATTTTTTTAAAATTTTCTTAAAATTTTTAAAATTTTTAAAATCATTTGGCCGGAAGTGAATAATGTCATCAACATAGATGAGCATGTAAATGAAGAAATCAGGCCAATGTAGTATAAAGAGGGAAGGATTGGTTTTTGATTCGATCAATCCTAGTGATTTTAAAAAGATGTTCAACTGTTGAAACCAAGCCCATGGTGCTTGTTTCAATTTGTAGGAGGATTTTTATAGCTTGCATATATGGTTTGAGCTTTCTTTATTAATGAAGCCCCAAGGTTGGGCCATGTAGACTTTTTTAGTCAAGTTACCATTTGAAAATGTGTTGCTAACATCCCATTGCCGAGTTCCCAATTCTTTATTAGAACCAATGAAATAACTACATGGACATTGGTTGCTATAATAATGAAACATTTCCGTATAGTTGATGCCCTCTTACCGATTGTAGCCCCTTGCTACCAAGCATGATTTGTACCAATCTATCGAACCATCTCGATGTGTCTTGACTTGATAAACCCATTTGAAGCCCACAACATTTGCTTTAGGATTCAATGGAACCAAAACCTATGTTTCATTATGCAACAAAGCATTAAATTCTTGAAGCATCGTGTTTCTCCATTTTTCATGTTTATAAACGTCAATGAAGCACTATGGCTTTTCTTTAGAGCTTATAGTAGTCAAGTTCACATTTAGTGATGGATATTTAGTATTGGGTTTGGGTTTTGATATAGCCACATTGAATGGATTCTTGATTTTTGATAAATGGTTGTGGAGGTATCATAATAGCCTACTATGGGAAGGCGTCTAAAGGCATGTTTGGCAACTTGTTAAATAGTAACAAATTCTACTCTTTTGTTCTCGAAAATAGATTTGAAAAAAAAAAATCTGTTTGATAAATTTTGTATTCCCAAAAACCAATTTGTTCTTAGGAATAGATTTGAAACAGAATCAATGAGTAAAAAAATGTTTTCTTTGTTTCAAGGAATAATTTCAAAATCAAGTAAGCCTAAATTTATTTTCTCTTTTTTCTTCTTCTTTTGTTATTCCTTCTCTCTTCTTCCACCGCTGCCACCATCGGCCATTGTCACTACTACCATCCACCACCACCGATCATTGACAATCGGTTGGATGAGGTCTAGCGAGCATGTTGAAGGCTCGCCCAACCACCAACAAGCCTTACTCAGGCCTCCCTTGACCACCGATGAGCCTCGCCTAGTCGAGCAAGTCTTGACCTCGCCAGATCTAGCTAGGCTAAGCTCACCCAAACGCTAGTAGGGCTTGGTCTCATCAAGCCATCATGAGGTCGACCTCGCTGGTGATTGGGCAAGCTCGGCCTCACCAGATCTAGGCGAACTCGGCCTTACCAGATTGGGCGAGACTTCTCGCCTAACCAAGGCTCGGCCGACAAGGCACGACCTTGTCGAGGGCCGACAACGCTTTGACAAGATTGCTTGCCCTCATCTTGCCTGGTCTTGATCATCCGAGGCTGGCGATCGACCAAAGTTTGAAGAAGAAGAAAGAAAAGAAAAGAAAAGAAAAAGTAATGAAATTATTAAAAAATTAAAAGAAAATGGTTTGGATTAGAAATTTTGAAAATGGTACCAAAAGTAATTCTATTATGGAAATAGATATTTTATACCAAGGGGTGCATGACAATCATTCTATTCCAAAAATAGTTTCTAGAACAAATAGTTTCAAATGCTTAAAAATTGTTCCCAAAAACAGACAGGTTTGGAACAGAAAAACTATTTTTGGAAAAAAATCATTTATGATACAAAAAAAATTATTTCTAAGAACATAATGGTTATCAAACGCATCCTTAAAAAGCCTCATTAGAATATGTGACAGTATTAGATGATAAATCAATGTATTAGACGTGAAAGCAATATTAGTATTTGATTATGTTGGTGACGATTTTTCAAAGGTGAGTGAGGAGGTGCCAGAAGGTGGGGTAGAAGATACGATACTACTATTAACACTATGGTTTGCATGGAGGACATAATAGCCATGGAGATCGTCAACTCAAGATATGATATTGAGGATATTTCAAAAGGCTATGAACCAAGCGTGGCGAATGAAAAAATATTTTCAATTAAATGAACATGTCTTGAAATGTACATGCTTCTAGTTTTGTAATCTAACCAACATGCAATAGATAATATCTCAAGAACACACATTGAGTAAAAGGGAATAAAAACTTATGCAAATTGTATGTCATTAATAAAGGGAAAACAATACAACCAAATATTTTCAACCAAATAAAAAGTGTTTGAAAATGTAAGATATTGTTTAAGAGTGGTGTGAGTAATATGTTAATAAGGTTGATTGTGGTTTCAAAATTGTAAAGTCAATACTAAAATGGAAGAGATACATGGCCAATAATGTAAGGCCCGTATCAACAATATAACAAAATTTTCACTTAGCTGCTCCATTTTTTTTTTAAATGCTATGTTTTGCTACTATTAATGTAGATGCTTTTCTATACTTTGAACATTTTTTTGACCTAGTCACTAATTTTCCCATTATGTGAAATTCCATATTAAAGTACGTATACTAAATATGCTCTCAATTTTGAGACTGGCTCAACTTTCATAAAAATGACCAACCTTTGATTATAATTGACAAGTGATAGACTTAGTCAATAAAAAATATTGGAACATGATCAAAAGTTATCGATTCTTTGTGTAGAAATATCTTACTTAAGGTATTTTTCTTCTTGTTTTTGGCTTGACTCAAGACATTTTTCAATTGATAGAGGGTGCCATCATCTCGCAAACTTATATTGCAGATGACTCCTCCCTCTATTTGCATTTACATCCTCGCAATAACATTTTATGGCCAATCATATCCAATGACTATAATAGCCCATCATTCTAGAGTCCTAAACAATACACATTAAGTGCATGAAGAGGAAAGTCTCATCAAAGTCCCAACCTTTTCTCTTCTCTTTCCCTAACAATCTCTAACGATTTCTCTCTCCATAAGTGCTCTATAATGGAATAACATTCTCTAGCAATCGATATACCCGAGATCCCCCAATACAAAACTAATAGTTTAGAAGACACTTAACAATTCCAAAAATAGCTTACGAGGTACTTTGAAATCTCACAATTAAGAGCCACTTACATGAAGGGCAGTACTTCGAATGCTAAACATCAATAAGAACAGCAAAACTGAAACTTGAAGCCTTCAAAATATTTAATACTTACCAAAGATGAAACTAGCTTCTTGTATGCACCACACTGGAAGATATAATGTTGGCCAATAACAATATAGAGATAGAGGAATAGCAGAAACTTTTTGAATTTGTCTCACCTTCCTTTTTGAAAGCTCAATTTTCTTGTTCTTGAAATTGTCAAAACTAGATACTCTTGGAATATATTGACAAGAATTCCTCAGTGGTAGGGCATAAATCAATAAATACAATTTTTGGAGGTACCTTTCCTCATCATTGTGCCAGTATTATGTATTTATTATTTTGATGTTGAGCATCAATAAACCTATAACATTTGTCCAATTTTTTTTTTATTCAATTGCATTATGTAAGTGAACTGAATGTTGCATTCATGATTAGGAGAATTGAACAAATATTTCCGTAATTACAAAACTAGAGAGGACCCAAGTTATATTTAAATAGGTGTCTAGGGTTTATGATAATACATGACTTTCTAGAATGCATTGACTAGCTATCTTAAATTAGAGGGACCGATGAAAATACCAAGAAATGCATTATGAATGCATGACAAGTTCACAATTAAATTTTAAAAAAAATATTTTAATAAAGTATTTTTCTATTTTTAAAATATGCTCACATAGCTTCATGAATGGAATTGCAGTATCCTTAGGGAATATAGCTTTGGATGGGCAGTGTTGATTGTGTAACTAGACTCATAAATGAAAAATATGATGGTCTATGTGCCAATAGTATAATAAGAACTTTCATCTATGTAAGAAAACCTAAATTTTTCAGAAATGTTATATTTTTAGATATCCTATACGTCAATTATTGACTAGAATAATGTGTCAATTGACGGGATCTCTTTCATCTGAATTTGTTTGTCTATCACATACTCTTATGCGTTATAGGGATTTAAATCACTCGACAGCCTATGGCATTAATGCTATATTCCTCTATAGCCCTCGAATTTTCGAGAATGTTTGCATCACCTTCTCCAACGATAAGCTCTTATGGACTATGGCAGTAAACTTTGTAAAGATAGTATTCATCCTTGTTGTTACCTTCCCCCCTGACGAGATTAGATAACCGTGGTTGCCGCCAAGCAACATTGGCAAGATGATTGCCTCACACATCACCCTTGGCAGGTGCATTGTACTAAGGTGATTGCTTTTTCACATATATGAATCTATTTTGATAGTTTAGGTGTTTATTCACATAAGCATCATTATCAGCCACATAGCTAACTATATCTTTTCCAAGCTCCTATTAAGCGAGAGTGTCGTGCTACCCTTGGGAGGAATTTGCTTGGCCTTGCTTGTCGTTGTGGTCCTCATCATGTCGAAATCCCTTTGGAGGCTCATCATGCAGGGACACTTGGCCGATGCAAGGCTCATCTTTACTAGGATCACTAACTTGTATCAGGAGGCTGCACTTTCGTATGCGAACATCAAGAAGGCTATCAACATCCTTATTGCAATGGCGATGTGGTCAACCTCCAAAACATTGCGAAGGGCATGTGGTAGGCACTATTAGGATCCAAATCTCCCTTGGTACATGCATTCTACTAAAGTGATTGCTTATATATATATGAATCTATTTTGGTGATTTAGGTGTTCATTAACATGGGCATCATTATTGGCCACATGGCCAACAATATTTTTTCCAAGTTCTTATTTAGTGGGTGTCATGTCACACTATTTGAGGAAGCAATCTCCTTGGCTCTGCTCGTTGTTATGGTCTTTGCCATGTCGAAATCCCCTATGTAGCTCAACATGATCGGATGTTTGGCCGATGCAAGGCTTATCTTTGCTAAGATCTCCAACTCTAAACAGAAGGCCGCGCTTCGGTATGCCGACATCAAGAAGGTTGTCAACATCCCTAGAGATTGCAACAGCGATGTTGTCAATGTGCAGAAAACCGCCAAGGGCGTGTGGCGGCATCTTCTTCACCCGGCCTTATTTGTCTAGTAATACTCTTATGTGCTATTGGGATCTAAATATCATGACATGCATGTAGCATTGATACTATCCTCTTCTATAGTCCTCGATTTTTTGAGAATGTTGGCACTCTTTCTTCGATGATAAGCTCTTACGAACCACGGTAGTTGACTTTGTAAAGACACTAATCATCCTCGTTGCCACCTTCCTCCTTGATGAGGTAGAGGTAGGATGACGGTAGTTGCTGCTAAGCAGTATTGGCAGGATGATTGTCTTACTCTTCTCCCTTGATATGTACATTCTACTAAGGTGATTGTTTTTTTTTTTTTTTTTTTTTTTTTTTTAAATATGAATCTATTTTGGTGGTTTAGGTGTTCATTAACACGAGCATCATTATCGGCTACATGGCCAACTATATCTATACCAAGCTCCTATTTAACAGGTGGAGTGTCATGCTATTTGTGGGAACAATCTCCTTAGCCTTGCTAGTTGTTGTGATCCTTATCATGTCGAAATCCTCCTCAGTATCTCATCATGTAAGGATGCTTAGTCGATGCAAGGCTCATCCTTGCTAGGATCTCCAACTTTAAATGCGAGGGCACGCTTCGTTATTCCGACATCAACAAGCCCGTCGACATCCTTGAAGATTGCAACGGTGATGTTGTCAATATGCAAAACACCATGAAGGCCGTGTGGCAGAATCTCCTTTACCCGACTTTATCTGTCTGCCACAAACTCTTCTTTGCTATTGGGATTCAAATCTCTCGATATACTTGTGGCATTGATGCTATTGTCACGGGCCGAGAGTTTCCTTGGCCTCGGAATGGGTGCCTGGCGAGCGGAATTCACCAGGCCAGCCTTCTTTCTATAGCCATTCCACAAACGATACGGTGAATGCTTCTTCGTACGAGATCCTACCACGCCCAGCTTCGCTCGGGCATCTAGTCCATCGAGTCATACAACAGTTCTCTTTAGGCACAACAATTGGTTTCGGCTTGCCATGGCCTCGTTAGGAGAGCAGCATCAGCTCCCGACCAGTTTGTGCACGGGAGGCCTACCTCATCTTCAGAGCTCCTAAATAATATAATCCTTTTATCCTAGAACTCCTAGCACCAATCGTCGCGACGCCACTTCCACGGACCAGTTGTGTTCTACCCTTCTGCCTCACACTCTTTACCAGATAACCCCAAGTACCACTCACAAGTGTCACGAGTACGGGAGAATTCACGAACCATGACATTCTCCCCCACTCAATTCGCAACGCCCTCGTTGCGATCTGTTTTGTCGCTTCCTTGCGTAAATTAACCATTGATGTGCCACTTTTGGGAATTCACATCAAACGGTCATGCTCACCCAACAAAACGGTTTTGCTCCATTGGTGGCCTCTTTTGATCTCAGCTGCTTAGCTCTTCTCGGTCACCTACGCTTTCTGGCAAGTGTGGCATTTTTCGCCAACCGCATCTTTTGGCAGCACCATTTCAGCCTAACCAGCATCTTGACCCCAGCAAACCAATGGATGTTCTTTTCTTGTTGAAAATGCGGCAGTAGACCTCTTCTTCATATTCACCGATCGATCCAAGAACTTTATCCCTATTCAGTGAGGATTCAGTTCTTCTCTAACTTCGTTTTCTGCTCGATGAGAGACCGACTCGTCCTAGTATCCATCCATTAGAACTTATCAGTTTGACTCACACATGAGCAAGGAGTCCGATTCTCTGACTCGCTCACTTACTAGAGTGATTCCTGCTTAGATATCACTTGTCATGGGCCAAGAGTTTCCTTGGCCTCGGAACGACCCGCGGGCACCTAGCGAGCGGAATTCGCCAGGTTAGCCTTCTTTCTATAGCTGTTCCACGAACGATACGGTGAATGCTTCTTCATACGAGATCCTACCACGCATAGCTTCTCTTGCGCGTCTAGTCCATCGAGTCATACAGTAGTTATCTTTAGGCACAACAATTGGTTTCGGCCTGCCATGGCCTCGTCAGGAGAGCGACATCAGCTCCCGACCAGTTTGTGCACGAGAGGCCTATCCCGTCTTCAGCTCCTAAGTGATATAATCATTTTATCTTAAAACTCCTAGCACCAACCGTCTGGACGCCACTCCCATGGACCAGTTGTGTTCTACCTTTCTGCCTCACACTCTTCACCAGATAACCCCAAGCACCACTCACAAATGTCACGAGTACGGGAGAATTCACGGACCGTGACACTATCCTCCTTGAAAGCCCTCAAATTTTCGAGAATATTAGCATAATCATTTTTTACATGAAGCTCTTATGGATCATGACAGTCAATTTTGTAAAGACGTTATCCATCCTCATTGTTAGCTTCCTCCTTGACAAGGTCGAATGAAGGTGGTTGCTACTGAGCAGCATTGGTGAGATGATTGTCTTACTCATCTCTCTTTATATGTGCATTCTACTACGGTGATGGTTTTTTTTTTTTTTTTTTTTTAATATGAATTTATTTTGGTGATTTTGGTATTCACTAACATGGGCATCGTTATTGGTCACTTGGCCAACTATACCTTTTCCAAGCTCTTATTTAGCGGGTGGCGTGTCCTGTTATTCATGGGAGCAATCTCCTTAACATGGTTCGATGTCGCAATCCTTGCCATGCTGGACTCCCCCGGTGGCTCATAATATAGGGACACTTGTCCAGTACATGGCTCATCCTAGTTAAGACCTCCAACTCTAAGCAAGAGACTGTGTTTCGACATGCTGACATCAAGAAGGTTGTCGATGTCCCCAAAAATTGTAACAGCAATGTTGTCAGTATGTAGAATATCACAAAAGATATGTGGTGGGATTTCTTTTATCCAACCTTGTCTATCTGTCATATACTCTTCTTTGCTATTTGGATCCAAATTTCTCTACAAGCTTGTGGCATTGATGTTTTCCTTCTTTATAGCCCTCGAATTTTCGAGAAAGTCACGTATAACTTGTTTCGACAATAATCCCTTACGAACCATGGTAGTTGACTTTATAAAGTCATATATAATATATCATAAAGCCTAGAAACTTAATGAGACATAATTAGGGTTGTCTCCAATAATATAATCCTAGAAATAATTGCTTCATTCTCCTAATCATGAATGCAACATTCAATTTACTCACATAACACAATTTGAATGAAAAAAGATCAGGCAAACATAACAAGTTTATTGATGGTCAACATCAAAATGATAAATACACAATACCAACATATTTACAAGGAAAGATACCTCTTGAATATCTCCTTGGAGATGACATCCAGAGTCTTTGTGACCTAAACTGACATGATGTGATGCTATTGAACTAGAGTCTCTGTAAGGTGATTTAACATAATGTGATGCCATCGATCTTGAGGTCTAATCTTGCGATGATTAGATTTATGAATACATATGCTTGTTCAAAAAAGTATTTGTATATATATATATTAGCATATTGCTTGCATATTTTTTTGGTATTAAAAATAAATTCTGTGGGGAAGAAAGTGAGACAACAAAGGTATATATTACGATGTATTTATTTAGGCATGGCTTCGAGGAGGAGTGAAGTTCTCAATTGATTTCAGTTAGACGTTGTTGTTGACCCTTGAATCTCTCGATCTATCTATTGATACCTAAGACAATCGATACCTTATTTTAGTCAATTACTTGAATACATAATATATAAGAATATAATGTTTATGAAAATTTAGGTATTCTTGCATAATTGATAACTCTTATCATAATATCGACATATAGGCTATAATATCTTCCATTTATTAGTCTAGTTATACAATCAAAACTATCCATTTGAAGCTACATTCCTTAAGGCTATCAACATTCGATTCACGACGCTTCGTGAACAATTCTCAAAAGTAAATTTTTTTTCTTAAAGTAATATTTCTTTAATTTTAATTGTGAACTTGTCATGAATTAATAATACATATCTTGAAATCTTCATTAATCTCTTTAATTTCAAACAACAAGTCAATGCATTCGAAAAAATCATGTATAATCTAACATAGACAATAAGCACTTAATCAAACATAATTTGGGTCGTCACCAGTTATACAATTTCAAAAATAATTATTCCATTCTTTGAATCATGAATGCAATATTCAATTCACTCACATAGTACATTTTAAATAAAATTGGGCCAACGTCACATGCTTATTGATAGACAACATCAAAATGATAAATACCCAATACTGGTATATTAACGAGGACAAAAACCTCTTGAATATCTCTTAGAAGATGACACTTGGAGTCTCCATGAGGCAAACTAACACAATTCGATGCCATCAACTAACACCATGTGATGCCATTGAACTTGAGTTTTAATCTTGTGATTGTTATATTACATATTCAAAAAATGTATTTGTATACATTACACACACACACACACATATATATTACTACTTGCGTAGATTTGTTTGGCATTAATAATAAATTTTGCATGGAAGAACATGAGATGACAAATGCATATGGTGTATTTATTTAATCATGGCTTTGCAAGAGAATTAGAGTCCTCAATGGACTCCGGTTGGATGTTGTTAATGTTGGAATCACTGGATGTGTCTATTGAAACCTAAGTCAATTAACACCTTAATTTGGTCAATTATTAGTGTATGTAAAATGTAAAAATATAACATTTATGAAACTTTAGGTATTATTGATTAGTTGAACTTATCGTATTGTCGACACATAAGCTATTATATTTTTCATTTATGAGTCTAGTTATATAATCAACGTTGCCCACCCGAAGGTTATATTCCTCAATGGTACTACCATTCCATTCACCAAACTACATGAACATATCTTAAAAGTAAAAACATGTTTTCCTAAAACAATATATATTTTTTCTTAATTTTAATCGTTAACTCGTCATGCACTCATAATGCATATCTTGATATTTTCATCAGTCCCTTTAATTTCAAACGATGAGTCAATACAAAAACCTTCTTGAATATCTCCTAGGAAATGACGTTGAAGTCTCCGTGAGGTGAATTGACAAAATGCAAAGTCATTAAACTCGAGTCTCCATTAGGCTAATTGACACAATGTGATGTAATTGAACTTGAGCTTTAATCTTGTAGTTGTTAGATTTATGACTATATATGCCTGTTCAAAAAATGTATTTGTATTTATTATACATATATATTAACATACTGCCCCCATAGATTTATTTAGTATTAAAGATAAATTTTGCGAGAAAAAAATTATTTAAACTTTCACCTTCTTCCCTATAGAATTAATTTTTGATGCTAAACAAATTTGTCCGGATAGTAAGCTAATTTATATGTGTAATGTATATAATTTAACAACCGCAGGGTTAAAGCTCAAGTTCGACAACACATTGTGTTAATTTGCCTCATGAAGACTCCAGTTTGATGGCATCACATTATGTCAATTCGCCTCTCAGAAAATCACAGCGACATCTCTTAGTAAATATTTTCTTTTTTTTAGCAAGCTCTTAGTAAATATTTAAAAGGTATATTTTCTCGTCATTGTGTCGGTATTTTGTATTTATCATTTTGATATTGACCATTAATAAGCTTGTGACATTTGCTAGACTTTTTATATTCAAATTACATTATGCGAGTGAATTGAATGTTGTACTCATGATTAGGAGAATGGAATAGTTATTTTTGGGATTATATAATTGGATACGGCCTAAATTATGTTTCATTAAGTGTTTAGAGTTTATGATAGACTATATATAACTTTTCTGAATACATTAACTCACTATCTAAAACTAGAGGGACCGATGAAGATACAAAGATATGCATTATGAATGCATGACGAGTCATAATTAAAATTAAATATATATATAGTCTTAGGATGATTTTTTTTTTTTAAACTTTTGAGATATGTTTATGTAGCTCTGTAGATGAAGGAATATACATTTGGATGGACAGTGTTGATTATATAACTAGACTCATAAATGGAAAATATGACAGCCGATGTGTCGATAGTATGATAAGAATCAACTATGCAGGAATACCTAAATTTTCATAAACGTTATTTTTTTAGATATTATATACGTCAATAATTGACTAAAATAAAGTGTCAATTAACATAGGTACCAATAGACACATTTAGTTATTCCAAGGTTAACAAAAACATCCAACCAAAGTCCATTAAGAACTTCAATACTTGTGCAAAGCCGTGCCCAAATAAATACATCGTAATATGCACATTTGAAGTCTCATGTTCTTCCTTACAAAATTTATTTTTAATAATAAAAAATATGTGCGAGCAGTAACCTAATATATGTATTATATATACAAATACAGTTTTTAAATATGCATATGTATTCAAAAATCTAGCAACCGCGGGATTAAAACTCAAGTCCAATGACATCACATTGTGTCGTTCGTCTCATGAAGAGACTCAAGTTCGATGGCATCACATCAAGTGAGTTCACCTCACGAAGACTTCGGGTGTCATCTACTAGGAGATAATCAACACGTATTATTCCTCGTCAATGTGATAGTATTGTGAATTTATCATTTTCATAAATTCTGTGACTTTTGCTCGATTTTTTATTATTCAAAATTCATTATGTGAGTGAATTGAATGTTGCATTCATGATTAAGATAATGAAACAATAATTTTTAGGAGGAGACACAAATTAAATTTAATTAAATGTTTGGGGCTTATGATATACATGACTTTTTCGAAAAGATTAATGAAGATACCAAATTAAAAGAATTATTGTTTTAGAAAAATATTTTTATATTTTTGAGATATGTTCATGTAATGAAATGGCCGTAGCCTTGAGGAATATATCTTTGGATGGGCAGTGTTGATTGTATAACTAGATTCATAAATGGAAGATATGACAACTTATGTGCCGATCATACGATAAGAATTATCAACTATGCAAGAATACCTAATTTTTCAGAAACATCATATTTTCAGATATTATATATGCCAATAATTGACTAAAATAAGGTGTCAATTGACTTAGGTATCAATAGATACATTCAGTAATTCTAGGGTTAATAACAACGTCCAACCCAAGTCAATTGAGGACTCCAATCATTCTGCAAAGCCATGCTCAAATAAGTACACCATATTCACCAAACATCACTTTCTTTCACCAAACACATTTTCATTTCAGCATTATGTTTTATTTTTCTTTTTTATTTTATTTTTTTAATTGATTTTTTATTTTTTTCTTTCTTTCCTTATCTTCTTCTTCTACAACTTATGAATACATTTGCACACAGACACTCTTAACTTGCAAGCACGTGAGTGGATGCACGCAAACGCCACTTTAAAGTTCAAAAAACTGGGAGAAGTACACTAATGGTGCCATAAGTTGTATACGGCGCTCACTTTGATGCAAAAAGTTTCCATCGGATCACTTTAGTGCCAAAAATTTTGAAAAACGATCACTTTGGTGCCATCGGCGATTTGGTTGGCCGGAAATCCGACGTGGCAGTTTTTTATTAATTTTTGACGCCGATGTGGATCACCGGAAAATACAATCAGCATACAAAGAACAAAACGATGCCGTTTACCGTTTTTCCCCAAATAAGAAACCTAAAATCCCCAATTTCGATTAGAACTGAAAGTTGAAAATCCTAAATCTCCAATTCGATCATTTCAAGTACATACTTAGATTTTCTCCCAAAGTTATCAGCTCGCTCTTGCAAATGGAAGACAAAAGCTTCAGCAGCGGCTCACATTCCTATAAGAAAAGCGAATTAGATGGTGAATATTACTGTTATTGTGGGTTACCGAGTCCGAGAAGAACATCTTGAACTCGATTGAATCCCGGGAGAAGATTCCATGGGTGCGGCAGATATAGAGAAGGCTCGAAGTGCCAATATTTCAAATGGATTGATAGAAAATTCTCTGATCGAGCGACAAATGTGATATTGGAGTTACTTGAAGGCCGAAATCAACCTCCACCTATGTTAATGGACGAGTTGGAGGATGTCGACTCAATGCAAACTCAAATGAAGGGTTTAACATCTCTAGTGGACCATTTGAAGAGGGAGGTTTCAAGACTGAAAATCGAAAGAAACTTTTATCGAGCGTTGATTATGTTCTTATTCTCTTAGGTAGTTTATTCAAATGTAATGTGAGTAATGAGAAGAAGTTTGTATGTCTACCATAGTCGAAGATGTGAAATATGCACTTTTATTGGATTATTTATAAGTAAAATGTGTTTTTTGGTTTACTGCAATTTTTGTATGGAGCAGAATGCTTTGTTGTTGTAATCTATGGATAGAAATGCAAGGTTGGACTTGGAATGCATTAGTTGTAAGCACTTAAAAGTTTTGTTGTTTAGTTGTGTATTATCAATGTTTGTTTTGGTTAGTTTTTGCTTCAAATATAATGGTTTGCTGCATTTTTTATTTGGTAATAGTTTGCTGCATTGAAAGCGTTTAGTAATGGTTTGCTGCATTTTTTTTATTTGGTAATGGTTTGCTGTATTTTTTATTTGGTAATGCTTTGCTGCATTGAAAGCTTTTAGTAACGGTTTACTGTATTTTTCTATTTGGTATTGGTTTGCTGCATTGAAAGTTTTTGGTAATGGTTTGGTGCATTTTTTTTATTTGATAATGGTTTGCTGCATTAAAAGCTTTTGGTAATGATTTGTTGCATTTTTTTATATGATGATGGTTTGCTGCATTTTTTATTTAGTAATAATTTGCTGGTTTGCTGGTTTGCTAGTTTGCTGCAACAACAAACCATGGCCGAAATTAAAGGATTGTGGCAAATTCACGATTGACCATTTCAGTGCCATAAGTTGTAAATAGTAATCACTTGAGTGCCAAGTTTTTATAAAAGTGGTCATTTAAGTGCCAATCGCGATTACAAAGTGATCACTTATATTGCACAAGTTTTTTAAAAAAGAACATGTTAGTGCCAAACGTCACATTCCAAATGCACCTTGTTCCTGCACCATGTTCTTGTATCAGTTGAGTTGCTAGTGCATCTTCTTACACCAGCCTAGGTGCAACAAGATGTACCAGCACCCAAAGTGTTCTTGTAGCAACACATATAATCAGAACCCCACAAATTCGTTATAATCCACAACTTTAACCAACAATGCCGATGGCAACAGTGTAGCAACAGCAACATTGCAGTAACAGCAAAAATAAAATATACAGCAGCATAACTGAATTGCTAGCATTCTAGCCGAAACCAACACAAGGGAAAATGAATAGTCATTCTAGTACTTGCCATTAACATTGATTGATTGTTTACAAAAGAAAAGAAAAGCATGTCTAACTTCATTCCCCAATCATCGAAAGTTCAACACTTTCTTAAAAAAAAAAAAAAAACAATGGCATTGTAGGCAATAACTACCATCAATCTAGCACACTCTTAAAAAAAGAAAACATGAAAAAGACCATGTCTAGCATCACATAAAAAAAACCATGTCCAACATTATATCCAGCATCCTCCCATCAGTCAATATTGACAACACATTGATCTCATTTTACTCTTGGAGCTTTGAATTGATTCATAATCCGAGCACTCTTTCGAATTGGATGTGCAGGTTCTTTAGCTCAGCTTTCTGTCACCTCATTTTCCTTTTCCTTGTTTTTGACGGCGGCTCATCACTACTGCTCCCAATCGTTGGTTGAGATGGAACTGGTGCTGGGTTTTTTTTGGATGGCTGTTTCACAGCTGTACCCGATGTCTTCTTCTTCTTTGGAGCACTCTTCTTTGGCTGCGCCATTGATTCTTGAGTTGGCCCACCTTGAGAGAGAAGTACCTCCGAAGTTCTCCCAGACTACAAGAACATAGTGATATTGTCAACTAAATGAATTGAAATATAACAAATTAAATGCATAAGGCCTATAAATCTTACATTCAAAATAGTCATTCCAAAGACGTTCATCCGTGTAAATCCCATAACCATATTGCCTTAATCTTTTTCCAAGAGCCCCTCTTGTTCGCTGTGGTGCATCATTTTCAGCAACAATAATCCTTGTAGCAACCTCTGCAACTTGTGCAGTTGCTCGTCTTCTCACTTGAGAAACACATAACAAATGTAAATTTTAGCCCATAAAAGACCAAACACAGCAATGTACAACTTACATGATATTTTTTTCTTGTTTGCTCAACAGTGGACTCAGTTGTTGTTGTTGCTGTCCTGCCCATTCCAGTCCTTATCTCTGCACTTGAGCCTACAACATGGCATTTTTCTGGCCCTTTAGTAGGCCTTACAACAATTTACTATATTAGGATTATGACCAACAACATTATCGAATAAGAACTGTAAAGTTACTAAGACAAAGAGAATACTTACCTTACAACATGGCTTTCTGTTTGCCCTTCAGTAGGCATTACAGCAGGGCCTTTTGTCCTCCCTTCAATAGGCCCAACAAGAAACTCTTCAGTAGGTCCTGTCCCTAGCACTGAATCAGCCATTACATCTTGCTGTTGATGCTGCTTTTTCAGCTCACAACCTTTCTTATTGTGCCATTCCTTGCGGCAATAGGAGCATTTCATCTTTGATCCAGTCCTACTCATCCTTTGGCTTGATGCCTCTTCCTGCTGCATTCCTCGTCTCTTTTTTGGCCTTTCTATTTGCTTCTTCAGCGGTAAAGGTAGAGGGCTTTCATAATTTGTTGGCTCCCAAGATTTGCTACTTCTGATAGGCTGCATCATGAATTGGTATGAATCAAGGTATCAGCTTTTTTTGTACTAATCATGTAGGTAATCATCTGGGTTTTCTTGCTTCATCTTAATAGCACAAATGGCATGAGCACAGGGAATTCCATTCAGTTGCCAGGCTCGGCACGAACACTTTCTTCTATCCAGGTTGACAACATACTTATCTTGATTTTGAATAATCTCATATCCATTATTTCCATTCTAAACTGGATGACAAAACCTACTAGCAGCAATATTTGCATCAAATCTCTTCACAATCCTAGGGCCACAGTCTCTACTCCATTTTGTAGCCTCATCTCTTTGCCTATGTAGTCTAGTCATAACCATAACTCGAATATCATCAAGCATGCTGATGATTGGTTTGCACATGGCCTCTAAAATTCTACCATTGAAAGCTTCACTAAGGTTGTTATCAATGATATCACATTTGAACTCTTCACTGAAGAAGGCCTGACACCAGTGTTTAGCTTCTGTCTGGAAGAGTGCATCAAAAACTTCATTTGTCAGCTGCAACAATCCTTGTTTGGCTAATCTGAAATCAGCCATATTCGTACTCTTTGTTATCTGCCAAAACTGCTTCTGCAGCCTATCTCCTTTGAAGTTCCTTGACCAGTTTGCATATATGTGCCTCGCGCACATTCTATGCTCAGCATGTGGCATCAATTCAGCCAATGTAGGAATAAGTCTCTACAAAAATTCAAACCAATAAATACAAGTAAAAAAGAATATGCAAGTGACTAATCTTAAAATGGAGTGAATTAATTGACAATGAAATTACCTTCTGTTGGTCGCTCATGAATGTCCATCCTCCTCCATCGGTTATCTCAAGGTCAACCATTAAATTTTTTAGGAACTAGGACCAAATATCCTTGTTCTCTATCTTTACCACCGCCCAAGCTATAGGGAACATTTGATTATTGGCATCTCTCCCCACAGCAGCCAATAACTCCCCCTTGCATAAACCCTTTAGAAAGCATTCATCTAATCCTATAACTCTTCTACAACCAGCCAAGAAACCTCGTTTGCATGCATCAAAACAGACATAAAATCTATCAAATCTAGGCCCAAGATCATGGAGTGGCCTCTCTACAACCTCTACATATACCCTACTAGATGGGTTTTGAAACATACATTCATCAGCATCATCCTATACCTGCGCATATTCTTTCTTATATCCACCCATCAATATCTTCATCACCCTCACCTTCGCTCTCTTACATTGATTTCTCGACACATTAACCCCCACTTGCTCCTTCACTAACTGTTGAAATTGAGGACTCTTGATCTCAGGCATTACTTTGATAGTATTGAAAAAATGATTTGATAACCACACACTTGTTTTACCATAATTGGACAAGTATGCTCCTCCTGAAAAGACATAATCTGGAATGACCCATTCTTACTAAGAGCGGCATAGAGTTTCCACGAACAATTAGGTTGTGAGCACTTAGCTCTCACAAACTCATTCGTATTTCTAATGAATTTAACGCTCATCTGTTCACCAATTGAGTTCTTCACAACAGCTTCCTTGAACTGTTTGGCATCATCAAATCTCATGCCCACCGACCAAACAGGTTTATCAACAGTCGGATCATAGCAAGGGTACTTACTTTTTCTTCGAGGAGCAGGTTCTTCATCATCATTGTTAAGCTCATTTTCCGAACCAGCAACTTCATTGCCATAGCTTTCTTCATCTTTACTTCTATTACCCTCAGTTAGATCTCCATCCCTATTTACTGGCTTGGGCCTTTTTGCTGAAGCTGCAAGTTTTTTTCTCAGAAATTCCCTTTATTTTCGTCTTGACTGTGCGAGTTCATCATCATCTTCGTCACTTGGGAAATTTACTAAAGCCAAACATTCATCTTCCGATTCACTAGATAAAACAATTTCCCATTCTAATCCAATGAAGTCTTCATCGCCCACATCTTCACCCAAATCTTCATCCAAGATTTCAGGACATCTCCCTCTTTGTCCATATCTATCAATATGACTTATCTCCTTATCATTTTGCCCTCCATCTAACATAAACTCATCCCCAACCTGATTACTCGCTTGAACAGGATCCCTCACTTCTCCTCCTTCAGTGGTAGTCTGCTCATCCCCATCCTCATCCTCGTCCTCATCCTCATCATCACTATAATACTCAACATATACCTTAGCTTTTTCACCGTGAAGATAATGGTAAATGATATCCTTAATACCATTATCGTCATTAAAAAATCTCAACCCATCATTCAATTCTTTCTCAGGAACACAGTAATGTAGTTTTTGCACTTTGCATCGTAAAAAATATACCAAATCCCTCATAAAATCAATATATGATGGCTTCCAAATATTGACATAAATAGTACATTCATTTCCACCACTATATTCCCAATCTTCAGTGCCAATAACAAACTCTCCACCATAGCAAACAATGACGCCTACCTGATTTGCATCCATGTCGATGCTGCACCCAATGAAAAAAAAGAAAAAGAGTCATTGTCGTTTTGTTGGAAACACATGACAGAATCGACAACTTCACATGCAGGTTCTTGTCGTTTTGTTGTCAAGGAACAAATGGGACTAAAATCTCCCCAATTCGATGCATTTACAGAAACAAAAGAAACCGAATTAAATAAACAAAGTGAGGTCCCCACCACCCATTTTTCAATTTAATCACATTCACATTCGGTCCCCCACAAAAGCAGTCCAATTAATTAAACAAACAAATTCGGTCCCACCACTGTTTCCATCCGAGTCAAGCCCCTCCGCACCCTGTTTTTCTATTCGGTCCCCACAACAGAAAGCGAACGAACGATGGAAGAATCAATTTTTCTATTCCGTCCTCATAAAAGTGACATCCCCACCACTTTTCCAACTACTTTCCCCCTGAGCCGAGCCCTCAATTTGCCCTCCATGCCATAACTTGGCCGTTGGAACCCTAAATTTTTCGCAAAATTGATCCACGTAGAGAACATGACAAACCTGAACGATCGTGAATGACGGCGCAACTATAGCGATGGCCGAGCGACGGCGGGCGAGCGAACGGCAATGGGTGAACGACGGTGGGTGAGCAAGCTACGGCCAGCATCGAGGAGAACCGTAGACGAACCCTATTTTACTCCCTCTGCAACAACATCGTTTTTTGCTATGGAGCAAGGCGGTGTCGTTTCTTATGTAAATCCATGATGGATGGCAAGAAACGATGTCGTTTCTTACGAAGAAAGGAAAACAGCGTCATTTTATGCTATCCATTGTGGACAATCTTATGCCACATCGATTTTTTTTTTAAATATAAATGCCACGTAATTATTTTGGCTGAAATTTCTCGCCGGTGGCACCAACGTGATCGTTTTTCCTCCAATTTGGCACTAAAATGATCCGACGGAAACTTTTGGCACCAAAATGAGCGCCGTACACAACTTATGGCACCATTAGTGTACTTCTCCCCAAAAAACTAAACACACAACATGTCAATAATGGGTGCAACAAAGTATATATTGATTATAATTTTAACATCATATATTAGATCACATTGCTAGCACGAATGCTCCCATGCCTCAAGAAATATCGTGGCTAGTTTAACACTTGTGAGACTTGGACCCAAGTAAGTCCTAAAACTACTCCATATGAACTTTGGGATGTTAAACAACCGGAATATTGGAAGAAAATATTTCATTCAGGAACTGAGGGGCCCTTCAAGTGGGGAGGGTAAACTCCACCGCACCTCGTAAGAGGTGTTTGAAGCACTGGTAGGCCTGTATAGTAGCCGTCCATCCCAGTGAAAGTAGAGAGATGGGTGTAATACCCACCACAAAGTCGATTTGTGCTTTGCACAGTGTCGCACACTACTAGTATGGGCGGTCTAAAAACACCTAGCAAGCACATTCCTTAACTGGAACTTAAAAAAGGATCTAAACACGCTTAAAAGTACCCAAAAGCTACTGAAATGTGACCCTCTATATACAAACAAGTAAAATAGTCTTCATATTAAGCCAAATTCGTCGGAATTCATGTTCAATGAAGGTCGTCCAATAAAGCCAAGCAACTGTCCAACAGGCAAATGTAAAACAAATTGTGCATTGCCAGTGATTTTTAAGCATGCTTTGAACCCTAGAAAAGAGATCTGATAGTACCCATAATCATGAGCATGTAAGAGAATAATCAAACTAACCATGTACAAGAATAATAAAACTAAACCCAATTCATTCAAATTCACATCCGATTGATAACGACTAGCATATGTCTAGTCAGAGTCAGAGTTCAATGCGCTTAAGGCATTAGAGTGAATAATTCAACAAGAAACCATGGCAAATTCAGTGTAATCCGCACGTGACTATGTGTATACAAGCATGATCAACGTATTACCAAATCAAGATCAAATCACCGTCACAAATGCAGGAAATGAAGAGCTTCAAGAAATCAATTTCCTTGTCTCGTAGCTTCAAGCTACTGTTATTCATCTTCACAAATGCAAACAACAATAACTAGCACAAAAACCTTTAAACCTCAAAAACCAGGAAGCATTTGAAAAGAGGCAAATGAGAGGCAAATGAGAATTTCACCCCACCTAGATCGCTCCAAATCATGCAGAGCCTCTATCTCCACAATGAAGCAGACATCCAAGTGCTTGCATTGTTGGGTTCGACAGCTAAAATATGAAACGACCGAGTGGGTGTCTATGACGTTGCAATTTACCTCAAGCGAAGGAATTATGAGACAGAAGGGAAGCATTGCCTCATTTTCATTTCCACATTACAATCAACCAGAGCCTATAATTTATTCCAGTAAAATCCATACCACTTTCTGGTGACCGTCCTACATCATCAAACGAAAGAGAGAAAAATTTTGGCTTGGACTTCGTCTTACTAAAAAAAATTGTCAAGGAAGCTTTCGAAATGAAACTCCCTGAGCAGAAATTGAAACACCTCACACAGCCAGAAGTCAGAAAATAAAAATAAACAAAACTCAGGCCTAGGCAAACCACCACAAGATGGAAACCCAGAACTAAGCTAATCAAAGCAATCAAATAGCACAACCACCGAAAGAATACAGTTTAATGCATCACAAAAAATGTCAATCAGAATATACCATATTACTTTATGTCTTGAAAGATTGAAGCAGTAATCATTCTCTCTTCAGGCGGTAGAGGAGACAAGGATTTTACCCACCCCGCTGCCAATTCCATAGGACATGATGTATGTGCATATGCAAGTGTCTATCCATTCAATTACCCAGAATAGCCACTCCATGCAACCGAATATATGTAATCAACGTATCAGTCATTACGTAAGTCGTCGCTCATAAGAGGCCAACAACTTTTACCATACCAATTACACTATCCTTGACGAGGAAAAAATAGGAACACATACATTCGAACAAAATTCAATATCAAGTGATTCCTCGATAATAATTTCCAGTCCCTTAATCGATAATGTCGTTTTCCAGGATAACATCTACTTTAAATAATGTGGACAAGCAACGATCACCCATGCATTGAAAACTCGATTAAAAGATTTTTTTTTTTTTACCACAACATTGTGCCTGCAACATTCCACGTTAACAAGAAAGCTCAATGCAAAAAAAAGAAAAAAAAACTTTTGAATTTTACAGATCAGGTAGCAATCAAGTCGCGGTGAGCAAACAATCTCTGACCCATTAACACGAAACGGCGCATCACCGATCCACAAGAATTACCAGATCAAAACAAAGGATTGAAACCCTAACCTCAAGTAGAAGCTTGCTTTCCTCCTTCGCAAGCGGAGGCCTCGTTGAAATTCAGGGCTACTTGGCGATGACGCCACCGACCACGAAGACCAAGTTCTCGCCGCTCGACTCCCAGTGATCTACCACCACCTAAAGAAGGTCCTGACCCGAATCCCCTCTAGCTTGGCAATGCAGCAAGGATGAATCGACAAGGCCGGGACTTTACCGTTACTTCGTCGTCAGAAGGGATCGCGGCAAGGCTGATCATCGTTGGTGCTGTGGCGGGGACGACGGGGAAGCAGCGGTGGGCAGCAGCCAGGTCACAGAACAGCAAAGGGCGGCGCCAATGAAGGGGCCGGACGTAGGAGGGTCGGCCGAGACTCCTCCCAAAGCTTTCTCTTCATTCGCTATGCTCCCCTTGATGACCACGTTTTCTCGCATCACAGAAGCGGAAGTTTTTCTCATCGTCAATCTTGTCTATCTTTCCTTAAAGAAAACTGAATATATGTATCTTGAAGAAGTTTTTCTCACCGTCACTTTTGCATGGTCAGCCCTAATATATGAAGCGATGAGAATCGTAAAATAATCCACCCCACTTTTCTTTTCCTTGTCTATGACCATGGAAATTGACTTTGTTCCCCAGTCAATCGTCCATCGCGAAAATCGTGTCGATTGTGTTTTATGTGACCCAAAAATCTCGTGATACAATTAACAATCTTCCCATATTTTTATGAAAAATTTCAGCTATTTTTTTTTTTTTTTTTAGAGTGTAGGGTTCGGCTGATTTGGTTATCATCATGGGCTTAGTCCAATTAATTTAATTATGGGGTTAATACCTTAAAAAACCACAAATTGATTTATATGTGACAAATTTACCCCAAACTAATTTGTTCAACCACCACAAATCCCAAACTTGTATATTTGAGATATATATACCTTCTGTTAAATTTGATTAATAACATAAAAAACCACAAAATAATACAACGTGACAAACATATAGTAAAATCCCAAACTAGTATACTAATAAATTGTTACATGGCATCCAACTTAGTAATTTGACAATAAAATTTAACGAAAACTAACTGAGAGTAAATTGGTCACGAGTATACCAGTTTAGGGTTTTTTGTGGTTAAAAATTGGTTTTGTGTAAATTTGTCACATGTATATCAGTTTGAGGTTTTTCAGAATATTAACCCTTAATTAATCTCAAAACTATTCGCTCAAGTCCATATACCGCTAGTCTAATGATAATGCAATAGGCTCCTAATAAGTATGTGCAATTTTAACTAATATTTTTTCTTGGGGCCAGGTCTATCCCTAATTTTTATATGTAATTATAAGTAACTAATTTAGTTGTCAAAATTTAGGTGTCCATAATAGAGATTTATCAATTATTGCCTCATGATAAATGAGGCCCAGAAAAAGAAGTATATGGGTTTCCTGATGGTGCAAAGATCAACATTGTCACCTCATTAAACCATGGTAAACATTTGTCCTTCAGCATTCGATTTGATGAGGGAGCACAATAGCAGTAGCAAGCTTCAGCTTTGGGTTGCTGATGTGGAAACAGGGAAAGCCAGACCTTTGTTTGAGTCACCTGAGATATGCCTAAATGCTGTTTTTGACAAAATTATTTCGATAAATAACTCCCCGCTCCCCGTAGTAGTTTGCACAATGCCCTTGGGCCGTGGATGATCGCCGAGAAAACCCTTGGTTCCTGGTGGTCCAAAAATCCAGTCTAATGAGCAGAAGAGTGTCATTCAGGTTAGAACATTTCAAGATGACGGAGATTTATTTGATTACTACGACTCGTCTCAATTTCTTTTTCTTTTCTTTTTAATACCCAGGAATTGCCATACAGCCAGCAGCCGACGACATAAACTTGGAAGGGCACTAGCATGAGGACCCACCACCTACGACACCCCACTTAAGTTGCATATCGTGATGAGTTGGGGATTCGAACCCCGGCCTTACGTGTGGCCAACGTTCGATTCCACCAACTCAGCCCCATGGGTGGGTCTCGTCTCAATTTCTTTTGGTTAACTTTGGATGGAAAAGCGAAGGAAATTGGCCCACCAGCTGTACATACGTCAGTCGACCCCTCTTCAGATGAAAACTACCTTTTAATAACCTCAATTCATAGGATATGCTCTTTCAGTGTACCTTGTGGAAGATTTCCCAGAAAGTGGATGTATGGACTGCTGACTGACAATTTGTCAGAGAACTTTTTGATTTGGCCTTGGCAGAGAACATCCCAATTGCATTCAATATGCGCAAAGGGATGCGCTCAATCCAATGGAGAGCTGATAAACTTTCTACCTTATACCCATAATTGTGTGAAAATCTTTAGTGTTTTGTTTTTGTTCCTTTTCTGTGTAATTTCTTTTTTTTTTGTCAGTTTGATGATAAAAATTCAGACCTTATTTTGGTGGTGAGTATTGATGTATTTTTTGGAAGAAATGTAAGGACATAAAAAATTGCATTAGTCATTTACTGTTAGCTCTTGCATGGGAAGGTGAAAATTAGTGATAAAACTGTCGAGTTCCGGCATGCTGTTTACAATAACACATGCGTTTTTTGCAGCTAGACGCCTGCTTCTCATGCGTACGCTTCTGATGATTCGTTATTCTGCAAAGAAGGGTAAATAATGGAGATCCAAGTAAATATCAAATATAGTGATATATAAGGATAGTTCTTGGTCAATGCTTTTCTTGGCCGGGAACTTCCACATTCTTTCACTTATGAAGCATTGGTTATAGATTTACTCAGATAAAAAATGTCAATTTGATTAGCAACACTTCTATGTAATTAACTAAATATTCCTGCTTCTGAATGTTCTATCATTTGGTTTATCATTATGATAGATGGTGTGACTTTAGACAGAATAAATTGATGTATCATTACTAGTTTTTGTGTATGTAGCTGCTTTTTAATCGATTCAAGGCATCTAGGGTGGAGACACAAGACGGGGGAATGCGAAAGTTGAAGTTTATCCACGAGATATAATTTACAATTAAAGGTGAGCAACCAGAAATCCTACACAAAGTGGATCTCCGATATGGGTATGAATTGTTTTTCCCCGAGATTGAAGTACCCGAAAGCAGTAATTTCTTCCTGTCGGTTCTGGAGATTTGGATGCCTCTCTTTTTTTCGTTTTACATGTATTTTATATAGTCAGTGCGAAGTGATTAAGTAATGAATCATGGCTACATGATTTGCCAACCGCTACAAGAGACTCAAATGGTTACTTGTGCCTTGTGTTGCAGACATTGTAATATGGAGTCTAAAGTCCTTCGTTCTGTTCAGAGGAGTTTCATGGCGTGATGATTCATTGGCTCTGGTTTATTAGTCTTGGTACAAGACACGGAGGACCAGAACCTGGGTTATCTCTCCTGGATCCAAGGACACAAAGCTTCTCGTATCGTCTCTCAGAGCCGCTCCTTACGAAATTCTTGATGTGTAATTTTACTTCAGGGAATCTAGAGCGCACACATATATTGGCCAGCCAAATCTTGGTTTCACATGCGACATTAGCCAAGGGCATCGAAGTAAAGTATATCCGCCAGTTCGAGAAGTGTCGTAAATAACTTTTGGCTGGGCCGCGCGACATTCGTGAGGCTGGAAAGTTTACAAAATGAAGCCTTTTTTTTTCCCTCAAGTCCAAGATCCGATTGCTTTGCGGAATCAAATAAGCCTACGAGCATCCCATGAAAATCCTTTTCGAACCGACGAGGAAAAATATGCACGTGAAGATCCCGTGGGGATCAGGGGCACGTATTCACATGATTCTCGGAAGGGAGTACTCGTTCAAAAGCGAACGCAACGTAACGAAAGGGGGTGCATGCAAGATGTCTGGCTTATCTTTAATTTAAGCACGAGGAAAAGAATCATCCCTGCAATCCCAAAGCAACAGATGTGTCCAAAGTAAACACAAACGTCCGCTTCAACCTCCGAGAGATGCTGCACTGCTTTAACTACCCATCATCTTCCAACTCTCTCTTCAACAAACTAGCAACAAGAACAGAAATATGAATTGAACAGAACAACCTGGGGATGCCAGATTTCCTAGGAACCTGTAGTAACACAATACTCACGCACACGTGCGATGATGGAGTTGCATAAGGGTAGAGAAACTGGGGATCGGAAGAGGACAGCGCGCCTGAGAGTCGGCGGTGATGGCGTTAGGATTGAAGGGGTTCTTGTGTGGGGAGGGACTCTGGCGATCGCGAGCTTGATGGCCCTGTTCACGGTCAGAGCCAAGAAGAGGGTCTCGAGTCGGTGCCCCTGTGGACCCAAGAAGCGTATGGTCGAGGCTGCTGAAGAAGGGGGAGGAGGAGAAGGTGAGGAAAATGGAGGCCTTCGCATCGTTCTTCAGGATCAGAGTTCTCCCACGAGTCCTCTTACACCGCGTAACTCCTCATGGTGAGACTTGGAATTACGGATTTTGCCTTAAGTGATTGGAATATCGAGTTTCCCGTGATTATGACATATTTGGTGGTTGATCTGCAGTTGCATAGGCGGAAGTGATGGCGGATCGTCGAAGACGGAGTTAGCTCACTTGGACTACTCTGATTCTGTGTCGGGTCAGAGCTCGACATCGGTTAGATACCATTCCGATCATTTAGAAACTTTCTGAACAAACAATCTTTTGGGAAAAACAGAAAAAGTTTTTATTTTAGGATTCATATCTGCATCTGTTCTTATTAAAGCAATGGTCAAGGAGAATTCAATGGAGTAACAAGTGCACAGATTCTGATAGTTTAATTACAATGGTGCAAAGTAGACGCACTTTGTGCAGTAATTTGTTTCTTTTTTCGAGCATTTTAAGTCACAAATTCACGAACATAATAATCAATGTAAAATCATCGGATCAATTTAATTCAGGAGGAAAAGCCTGCTATCGAAAGGGATGAGGAGGAAGTGCCTCATCAAGAGACTGTCTTTTCTGATGGTGCAAAAACAGAGACCGTCGCGTCCTTCAGTGATTATTCCATGGTCGAAGATGGCTCGCCACCACCAGCTACGCAAGATCCCGCTCTAGCCACCGATGACTGGAATGAAAACACACAAAATCATCTGGAGAAGCAAATTATTCACGCATCGAGTGAGGTTGATGCCTTTGATCATGCAGCTCAAGAAGAGCTGATGGCAGGAGAGGATGAATCGGCGGATTCTGGGGAAGAAGAAGAACAAGATGGTGGTGGTGATGAACAAGCAGAAGAAGACGAGGGAAGCTCGGAAGAATCAGGGGACTCGTGTCTTGAATCTAACAACGAGGCAATATGGCCCTTGGAAATGATCGAAAGGGCAGCGAAGACTATTATTGAGGATCAGGTAGACACGACAAAGATCAACAAGCAAGAGACCGATTCCATCATCCACGAAGAAGGGGAGGAAGTTAATGTCGGAGATGATAGTGAAAACCCCGGAGACTTAACAGCTCTACCCAAACATGGATTGGAGGAGCCTTTCGCAGGGATTCATCAAACAACACGCTTCCTGAGGCCGCTGTCAATCTGGATTTGGTGTGTCCTGCTGCTGTTGATTATGCTGTCACTCCTAGTTCACAGTAGCAGCATCAGGAGTTTTGCAATGAACAGAGGTGATCTCTGTGTCAAATAAAGTTCTCACAGTCGCTGATCAGTCGAGAGGAATTGAGACTTTTAATTCAAGCATTCCGATCTTTTGCTCTGTTTTATTGAATCTCCAATAACTGTGGTAGAACTCAGTCCTGCTGAATACTGAACTCGATGCGGGACAATAATGTCAACATTGGACAAATATTACACAATGGGAGGTTAAACATGCGTGCACTTCTTCCGTTTACCTGGAGAAGAAACACCTGTAGTCTCATCGCGACAGTACGCAACTCAGAACAGTTTTCACACATCGTTATTCTCACAGCAATCCATTGTTTCAATTACCTCGGAGGCGTCCTCACAGATGCAGCAGCACCTGTAAGCATCCGATAAAGTTTCTCTCTTGTTTTCTTTTCCTTAGTATTTTGGTGGGACATAGTCATCGTTTGCTGTCGAACATGGTATCTATCTAGGATTATGCATTGTATTTGATTTTCCTTCTATCGTCTCTGCAATTACAAACTTAGACTACTCCCATGGCTTCGAAAGCTAAGGCCACCACTCAGAATTTGCCTATCCCCATCTTCGCTAGCTATTATTGGATGCCTCATGAGGCATGACGAAGTCAAGTGGCCGCAGTATTCATTACACTGATGCACAAGCAAACTAGAGTTCTAATTATCCATGACATCAGCACATTATGTTTCGTCTGCTAACTACAATCAGTAGATTGTGTAACAGAATGAGAAACACCTGAGAACTCCAGCAGTACTAGGATGGGTTGCCTCTGTTGAATTTCTAACGTAAATAGGTAAAGACCAATGGGTGAAGAGAGAAACGTACGCAAAAAGGAAGATATTTATAAGAGAGCAAAGCCAGTACACATCGGCAAAAGAGTAAAACATCAAATTGTTGAATGAAAAAAATTGATCTATATACCATAAAATTGTGTAACCTCTGTATAGATGTCTCTCTCTCCCAAGTACCTTTACAGGTGTATACCTCCTTAACCCTATAGCTCTTCTTATATACATTGCCCTGAAACCAGACTATTTTCTGCATGCTACCGCCACCTTATTGAGATCAACCTGTGCAACAAATGAGAAACTAGCTAAATACAGAATTCCAAGAGACTCCAGAATTTCTGTTTTTTGAGGACAAAACTTTACACCCAAAGCTCCAATAGCCGGGTGAACTAGTTAACTTGACACATCTATTCATCCGTTAGCATTCAAGAAAATGATTGGCATTGACTGAACTTGGCCAACTGCATCCTGTAGACCATCCCAATACCCCGAGGATTAGATCTATGCTCGAGCAAGCATTGACCTGAGGAACAAGTAGTCAAGTCAAGGATGTGACACATTCACCGCATAAAAGAGGTCAACTATAGAGAAAAAAGAGGAATGATGCAATATCATACCAGACTCTCGATATTTGCTTCGACATGAAACATCATAACAGCCATACCCCTACCTCTATCGATCTCAGCCTGCATAAACAGGGAGGTTACAAATTGCAAATGACATTGTTAACTAGAAAATGACCAAAATTCAAAATCTTACCACACAAGAACATATGGTAATGCCCACAGCTGATAGTGCTGTTGTAACCTCGGCCATCATCCCTGTTAATTTTATCCATTAAGATTAGACATTGTTCCTCATACAAGGTTTACCACTAAGGCCCTCTATCCACCACCCAAATAAGCACATAAATGACATAATGGAAAAGTCAGAAGTATTGCATTTGTTTTGTACAGAATAACTGCTTCCACATTAACCAGTTCCCTATCATAAGCAGCTTCCTTGGTCCATGATTTCCAAGTCACTCTCAACCAATTGTCTATTTTTATCTGAATCCTCTTCATACACGCATACATAAAAGATTATCAAATAACTGTCACGAATGTTGTTTCTTCTTCTCCCTTCTTTTGGCTAAGTCTTAATTATTGAGTGTTATTATAGCCTTTAATACAAACCAAACCAAACCAAACAGCAATCACTAAGGAATGGCTGAAAAGTAGTACTGGAGGTAATGGTTACACCAGAGAAAGAAAACTACCTCTGCGATCTATGCATACCACGCAAAACCACTGGATGGAGTGCCCTTCTAGATTGTGCCAAGAGGCAATCTTGCTAGCCTGCCAACTTTCTAAGCCAGGCAAGACTTCCTTGTATAAAGGTATGTTGGCTTGTATCATCTTGGCAACACCATTTCCTTGAAATAATGACTCACCTTTACCCATCAAACTGACATGCTGAACATGCTTGTGATGCTTTCCGTTCACTTTGGGGACCCCATCACCACCACTTTGAAGGTGGACAACATCTTCATTACAGCCTGAAGAAGGCATTCCCATCACACTCATGAGAATCCTGTCCCATATTGGCTTGTTCTCCTTGGGATGCTTGGGAACACCCCCTTCTTCAGATTCAGCAATGAAATCATTTAGAGTGTCTGCTGTTATTTCAGCAGCAGAAAGCGCTGCTTGCTCCCTTAAGAACTAAACAAAAACTTATTTTAGATCACATGACAATGGTAATTAACATATCCACACAGGCTTGATCCAAATAGCAGCCATGCCTACATAAATGTATATGCATATGTCTTACCTTCATAATCTTGTGTCTGGCACTACGTGTCTTCGCATGCTGCAACCACTGCTTGTGCCTCTGGAAAGCAGATTTGCTAGAGAGAGCCTAGCAAAGCAAGAAAATGATGTTTTATTGAACAGGCTTATTGAACAGGCTTTTGACACTCAAATACTCCAAAAAGACAAACTAGCCCATTATGACAAGGAACTAAGAACATGTGCCCCATTTATGTAATCAGGTGCAGTTTCAACATACCAAGGAAGTGCCCATGGAACTTGAAACTAAAAGTAGTTAGCATAAAGCTGAAAGGAATGATTATGAAGAATGGCGTACTGGGCAACCTCAACCAGTATAATAAAAGCTCTTTAATGGATAACTTTCAAAATTTTCCCAGTTCAACAGATGACAAATTCAAGGTTTTGAGAGCTGAGTTTGCTAACAGTTATCTCTTCATGCAGAGCAGACATCTCAAGGCCCTCAAAATAAAACTATAAAAAATTCAGTTTCTCCATACAGAATTAAGAGTACTTACATTATAAGTAATTATCTCTACGACTTCGGCATTTGCAAGTACACGCGAAGGAGAAACAAGATTTCCGTTCACCTGCCAAGGGCACACATTTATTTAATGGACTCATTGATTAATATCAATAGCCAAAATTCAAGAACATCCTACAGCACCAGCATATGATGACTTTACCTTTGCAGCAACCATCTTGTTGCCTATTTCGGTATGGATCATATACGCATAGTCAATAACAGTTGCACCTTTAGGCAGATTTTTAATCTGTGGAGCAATAACAATAAATTCAAGTCCCGAAGCAAGGCAATTTCAACATAGTAATCAATCAGACTTCTCACCTCTCCTCTAGGTGTAAACACAAAAACACGACTCCCTAGCAGATCTCTGGTGACAGTGTCAACAAATTCTCTAGAGCTCATGTTGCCTACAAATTCTTCTTGCCATTCTCTTATAGCATTAAGCCAACCAATCTGAAAAGAAAAAGAAACACTTCATTGGCACACTCATAGCATCACCATGTGGAAGCTTCAAGAGTCTGCCTGAAAGATACCCCAAAGAACAACAGCAAAATATCCAAATAAGGAAGGAAACCGGAAACACCATGTCATACCCTCAGTGCGATGTTTGCATTGTTGAGACAGACAGCCTTTCCTCTTGATCCTCTACCATTAGGCATCACATGTCCGACTAGGCCAGTAACACACCCTCTTCCACTGTAATGAGCAGCAATCCCCCTTTCTGCTATGAGATCCATCTCTTCAGTTCGAATCTGGAAATAGAATATTTACTCAGCCTGTAATGTATGGACTTACAGCAAACTAATAGCCAAATAAATGAATCAACAAATTCACTAGACTATCTGCCAGGGACTACAAAATGGTAAATAAGGAAAAGCAAACACGGACTTGTTTATGGACCAAAAAGTTAAAACACAAACTTGTTTGAAAAATATTTAAAAAGGGAAACCAGAAAATAAAGCCAACATGAACAAGGCATATGGTGAACCATATAGTACCTGAACTTCTACTCGGAACATGCTTTCATACAAAAATGGAATGACGGTAGTATGGAGGCTTTGATAGCCGTTAGGTTTTGGAGTCGCAATATAGTCTTTCATCTGTGACAAATAATAATAAAAAATAAAAAATACATAATGACTAACAACATTATGATATTTAACGAAGGAAAAGATACACACAGCTCGAGGGATGGGGGTCCAGATTCCATGGACCAAACCAAGAACATGATAGCAGATCTGCAAAGGCACCGCCATGAGAATGAGGTATTTGCACCAATAAAAAATAGGAGTAATCAAATCCTCCATTTAACAACATGGAAGGAGGAGAGTTGCCTGATGTGGACTACATAGAGGCCCGACCCCAATGCATTGTTTCGGTTTTATGATGATGCGGAGCTGTTTATAAACAGAAGAACAAACATATAGGAAAAGCAGAATCAGAAGCAACTTATAATAGCTAATTGAGTTTTATATCAAACATATGATATCACAAACCTGTGCTATTTGATTGATCTCGTTGATTGAACCTTTAGATTTCAGCACAGACTTATATATACTGCATACAAACAACAAAAATTTTAGAAGACTCCACCCAAGAATTATCCATACTTATCGATGAAAGTCTGAAAGTGTGTATATGAGGATTCTTCTACTGTTCTTCGACACAAAAGTGTAGACAAGCACATGAAAAGGGATACAAAATTATAAATGCTTGTCATAAGACTTTGAGTGCACAAAAAGCAAAAATGCTTAGATTCCTTATGATGGCATTTGTGCTGTCTTGGGCAATCTCACTATAGTGTCATGACGGCACTTAAGGCGCCCAAGCATGCTTCAGCCAACATAAAAATGCGGTGTTACAAGGTGGGCTCACAGGCTAGCTCATATGGGGTGTTAACAAGGGCATTGCAGCACACAGCTCCAGTGCAGACCCTCATGTAGCATAGTAGCCCAACCCATTTGCCATCAATTACACTACCCATCATAGCCCTTTGAAATCGGATACTCTTGCTCAGACTAAATTGAGGTTCCCTCACTATGATATTTTAATACTTTATGAACTATATTGCCAACTTGGCAACCAAATGACCAATCTCCCTAATCAAGTATATGATAGGCAATAAGACTAACAACGCTAAACTTTTCTTGAACTATGTACTGTGACCCGACCTTAAAAATGATATTAGGATCAGAATTGAAAGCAATCTCTCAGACAACAGTGAAACTCCACTCCATAGCCCACAACTAACAGACCCACTTGAACACAATACTGCGTAATGCATGCTAAATTACGCAAAAACTCCACCCACAATATATGATGCAGCATATTTTATAATATACTGATCAGAAAGCACTGCCAAAATAAGCAAAGATAAACCTTCTGACAAGTACATCACTTGACTAGAGTCTTAATACCTTGCAAGACATTGACTTAAAAAAAAATCAGCAACAAAACAAAACAAGGCATGTAAAACAGAATAAGAATTGGGGCTTCACCTGTAGGGCTCCTTACATGCAGAGCGAACTTCAGTTTTCACTGTCATCAGATCTAGAAACTGATCATCCTCTATCTTCTTCATCAAAATTTTGTTTGCCTGAAAATTGATAGAGGGAATGATGTGATATTTCTATAGAACTCAGATAACAGCTAAACTAGTATTCAGTAGTCAACTCCCAACTGCTGGTCATTGTGGGCAGCTTAATGAAAAGCAAAATAATAATCTATCTATATATTGTCAAGTAAAGATCTTATTACCTCTATGATCTCCTTCTCATGTTCCTTGTACAGGTCTGCAATCCTTCGTTTGACCTTAGCATAATCTTCAGCATTTGTGTACATAAATGACAGATTTTCTAGCTCAGACTGCAACAGTAATCAACAAATATCAGAATTCTAAATAACATGACCAAAAAGAAAAATAAAATCTTAAAGACCTGAAACTCTCCATATAAGTTAAAGGACAGCAATGAAATTCCAAACAGCGCTTGCTTTTAGGACATTATTACTTGGTAGCTATGCAATCTACTCAAAACCTACAAATAATACATATAATGACAAGGTCTTGAAGAAAAGTTACTCCATCCTGAACTATTGAAAAGGTTTCCCAGAGATCCATGTATATCTATACAGCAAAAATAACAAGGATCTGAATTTATAATTTGTATACTTCTGCTCGCAACTCCCAAATTTAAAGACAAAGATGATGTAAACACTATGACAGACACCATGCATATGACACTCATCTAATTCAGTAACACACAGTAAAGTTGATTTGTGGATCCAACCACAATAAGAGAAGGTGAGAAGCTGAAACTGCAGGTGATACCGCAGTAATCAACATTGAAACTAAGCAAGTGTAAAGGGAAAACTAGTAAGATGCTCATAAGATTGTATCAATAACGAAGATCTGTAAAGCATGAAAAGGGAACGTGTTTTGAAACTGGAATCCAACATTTCTGAAAAGTATGCAATCTATCAGGAGCACCATAATTAAAGATGAGCCATAAAAATAAACCCGAAGCACAAATGAAGCCTCATTTACCTTGATTTGATACATGCCAAGCAGCTTTGCCAAAGGAGCGAAAACCTGCAAAGTTTCCAAGGCAATGCTGGACTGCAAGTACAACAATAATGTGAGAAATGTCATGACTAAGCAGTCAATATTATGCAAGTCTTACTGAAACAAAACCTACCTGCTTACGAGGAGGCATGTGTGATAGTGTCCGCATGTTGTGTAGTCTGTCGGCTAACTTGACAATAATGACTCGGACCTGCAAAAGCGATAGCTTATTTGCCATGTAGCTTAATTAAAGATAGTAGTTGGCTAGGACTATGATAAAAGATCACCTCCGCTGTCATAGCCAAGAACATCTGCCGCAGGTCATCAGCCTTAACATCTTGGGCTTCGCTGTTTTCATTCTTACATTTCAGCTTTCCCAATTTTGACACCTAAGATGACAAGCACAACCATTGGAGATAGATGGATGCCAAGCAACTAATGAGTTGTTTTAAGGGAAAGAAAAAAGGAAATTTCCTTAATAAAAAAAAATGGATGCAATTAATTACTATAATCAAATGTATGGGGCACCTTTGTCTCGCCTTCAACAATGTGGCGCACGGTAGCACCAAATTCATCTTCTATACTTTCAAAGGTAACAACGTTCGTATCCTCCACAGTGTCATGGAGCAAACCAGCCGCAATAGACTCCCAGTCTAACTCCTGAAACATTTAAATTATGAGTATATTGAAAGAATAGGGTACCATCGCTACCATGGCAATCTATAGAAGCTTGTCCACAACTCACAAGTTCTCCGAGAATCCGTGCCACTTCAACAGGATGAATGATAAATGGTTCTCCACTGCGTCTTTTCTGGCCATCATGAGCCTTAAAAGCCAGCTGTGCCCAACAGAAAACACCCAATGTCTTCAACCACTATTTCAATATAAATATATATGACAAGCAAACCAAAATTCCAGCAGAGAAAAAGGTTTACCTTAAGAGCATTGTGGACCAATTCCATCTCTTTTGGTGAAAGATACGAAATAGTTGGCTTTAAATACTGAGGCAATGCATAAAACAAATTATAGAAACACATAACTTAAACTCTACTTTCCAGCAGCAGAAATGCTTCCAGATTAAACTATATAGTTCCTAGTTCCTACCTCCCACAAACTTTCAGGAGAAGCATCATTGAAGGTATCTGAGCAGCCTGATGAAGAACAATAAGAACGCCATTTTGTAAATGCAACATAAGATGGTCTAGAAAGTCTTCCAAAGATTGAAAGATCGGGAATATCGGAGGAGTAACAATCCCCTGTGTAGAGGGCTTCATATTTCTGGAGAAAGGACAAACACAAAGTAGCACCGTAAGTTTTTGTGCCTGCATCTGGTTAACTTAGGAAACAAGCAACTACGACATAAATGCTCAAAGTTCAATAATATCATGATAAGACATATCCCAGCAAAAGTGTGACAAAGCAATTACAGGTGCCTTATGCAGCGTGGGAAAGGGAATGTAAAAGAGGGAAAAAATTAAAAATTATTCAGAAAAAGCTCCCTATAAGATTTCTCTTTTTGATATGCAATTAAGGGAAGGGAAGAAGCCTAAAAGGTAAAAATTGAAGTGAAGACCTTTTGCATCTGGGAAAGAATGGATTACCACTACGGATTTAATTCTTTATTCCACTACGGATTTAATTCTTTATTCCAGAATCCAGAAGTAACTCCATTTGTTCGTATTAAGTTTTCATTTCCTTGCACATATCTAGTTTCGCCATATGTATGGCTTGTATTGATATTTCTAAGTTTTCTTTTTGTCACAACCAAGGGGAAACCACTATCCATTTGGTACTTAGGTCAAGTAAACCCACCAATGGTAGGTAATTGACCCAAAGGTAAGACCAGGGATGGGCCGGGAGGACCCAAACCCTTCACCTCAAAGATGAAGAGATGATTCTCAAGACAGCAAACCACAATTCCATGCCAATGTTCTTGGTTGACAATAAAACTATGGGTTAGCTCTAGATGTCAGAGTATTAGCTAACCCTGAAATCTATTTTCTTTCACTTTCCTAAACAAATCTACCACTAGCCCTTGAATTTTTATCTTATGATATTGCAAGAATAAATTTGATCAGGAATATATATTGTCCTTAATACACAATGTTTCTACATTGAACAGACCAAAGTGGCATGCTACATGATAATGAGATCATGAAACTTGCCTTTTTCTCTATGATGATGTTGCAATGTTAGTGTGAATTCATGGAAATGTTTTTTTCTTCAGGGTTTCCGCGTTATGCAATGAATTTCAATACTCATAAGCTCATAACTGCCCATTATGCAAGCTGAAATAGTTATTACCTTCCAGAAACACTAAAAAAAAGCCTTAAAATACGGGAAAAACTTTTTTGTACTTTTTCCGACAAGGTCTTACTAGACACTTCATGTCCCCCATATGGTCATGCAAACTTGTTAAGGAGTTAAACATGACCTCAAGCATTAAAGGCTTGGATAACACAAAAAATCATCTGGAAAGGAATGTGAATCAAATAAATGAGCATGAAAATCATCATATGCGTGATTGCAATCATATGCCCATTCAGGCCAAGCTGTCATATCGCGCACTTCAGAAACCTCTAGGCTGAAATCCTTCTTTTAGAGGAAAGAAATTCACACAATAATTATTTAAGTGGAACTTTAAAGTGATGATCACAGGAACTCTAACTAGGTTCATCAAAAAAATGACAACAGAGAAACAGAAAACCGAAACAAACAAATTAACGGCCTGGAACATTATCCAAAGCGGATTATGAATGCAACAACACCCTTCAGGCTAGAAAAAGACAAAACCTATAGCATCATAAGCACAAACACTTACTGATATTCCCCGATTCCGCCTCCCAATCTGTACAAAGAGGACGACAAACATTGCGGAGGATGCGCCGTGCTCGCGAGGAAGCCTGACAGGACCCGTGGCGCCTTCCAAGCGCACGAGAGTGCGCTGCAGTCGTATCTCCCACTCCCATCTCCTTTCGCCAGCTTACATACATTCACACACTCCACTGACACTGCAAAATCCCCACAAAAAAAGAAAAAAAAAAACTTTCATTCAAACGCCAACAGCAAAGACGTAATTCGTCAACAAATGAGTCCCAAAATCAAGCCAGCAAAACAGAATAATTCTCTTAGCAATGCCGCACGCATTGCTCACGCCCAGTTTAGCATCAAAGAACCGAATTTTAACGCGTTTGCCGATCAAAACAATCCGAAATCGCGATTCCTCAGCTCTCAAGAACCAACAGAACCACTCCAAAAGCACCGAACCCTCCGTATATCTAAACATTCAAGGTAAACACAGACCGGAAATGGCGGTGCGAAATGGAAATCGCGACGCGTACCGGACATTGACGAAGCGGAAGCCATAATCTACGAAGCAGCATCTGAGCGGGCGGGCCTCGGGAGAGAATCGAACATGAGGAAGGGCGGAATCGACAGCGCCAAACCCTCCCCCACCCAAAAAAAAAAAAAAAAAAAACAGAGAAAGATACAACCGAAACTATCGAAGGGGGAGACAGCTCGAGATATCCGAAGCAGCAGCGGCGGCGGCCGGCGAGATGGCCGATCGACGAGAATCGAGGGGTACGAAAGTTCGGATTTTTGGGAGCGAACAGGGAGCTCGAATTTTGGAGGAGGAGGAGGAGGAGAGTGAAAGAGATAATAAGCAGAGAGGGAGAAGGAGGAGGGGGGGGGGGGGGATTGGGTTTAGCCAGCGCCACACAAATGCCAGATAAAAGATATTTGCATTTTCCCTTTTTGCTGGCTTTATGCATGATATATATATATGTGTGTGTGTATGTACAACTATACACACACGGGAAAATGCCATAATATTCAAATTTTTCGGCTCGACTAATTTTTCAATGAATACAACTTAAATTATTATCCCGACACATGCATTAGGGATGTTAGTAGCGGGGATCGAATGAGGACGAGCCCTAAAATTAGCCTAAATGAATGAACGGTTTTTATTGCTCGTGATGTGCTACGTGTGTATATATTTTCCCATTTTGTCTGGTCAAAAAAAATGGCCGTTTAAGTGTTCAAAAAGATTCTATAATGAATGACGTACATTATTGTGTCACATGCATTAGGAAAAATAAGTAGTGGGGACAAGGATAATCATGAAAGTAGGTTGAGCGAGGTATTATCAATCAAATATGAAATTTGTTGCGTATGTTTTAAACAGTGAATTAAAATTGGGAAAATATGTGATTATGTAATTTTTGTAAATTTTTCTTTTTCTCTTTTTGGTGTACAGAAAAGTTGTTTTTTCATGTGGGATGTGATGTTTGAGGTCAACAGGCATTTTCTACCGGGATGGCCCGAGCCTGACCAAACGTGCCATGTCTGGACTAGCTGGATTTATTACCATAGTTGATTGGTTCGTGGTTTTTTTGGTAACAAATCCCATAATTTCGATTTTTCTTTCCATTTGTCTCATTTTCCTTTCCTAATATTAGATTATGAATTCCACTTGCTATTTTTCGTGAATTGACCTTATCTAAATGAGTCTAGGCGTTGCAGAACGATTACGTTAGGGCGATTCCGACTTAAATGATTATTTCCGATTCGTTAGGCGATTCGAGTAAAAAACGCGTTTGTAACAAATAAAATTTCGATTCCGGAATAGAAAAAGAATAGAAACACGTTTAGTAACTATATAAAATTTCTATTCCAATTCTTTTTTAATTACCTTTTTAGATTAAAATAAATTTGATATTGAATTTTCATAAACTATTCACGATTAATTATATTTTTATACTAAGTAATAAAAATATTAACTAATCAATTTTTATTATATAGTAAATAATAAACCATAGTATAAACTATACTAATATCCCTACAATATGTAATAAATAAAAATACTAAATTATAACATAAAATTAAATATGCATTCTATATACAATAAATATATATTTCATACTAGGAAGAAATAAAAATAAAATATAGAAATAATTTTTTTTATTGAATTCGGCACTTTTGATTCTCTTTTTTGATTCTCGGACGGAGAATCATATTGACTGATTATTTTTCTAAATGAGTAAATTTCTAAATTTCCATTTATTTCATGAAGAAACGGGGCCTAAGTTTCCATTTGTTTGAAGAATGACTAATTCAAAAAATATTTTCCTCAAAATGATTATTTATATTTTTCCGAATCAATAAAAAAAATTTTTATTTATATTATTTTTTCGAAATTACTATTTGGCCTTCTAAATTCTATAAAATTAGTTAATCCTTGATTATCAGCCAAAAAATGGAGGCAAATTGCTTAGCCAGCAAAATCGAGGCAAATTGAGAAACTCACCTACCATCTCGCTTTTTGTTTATTATATCGAATAAAATGAAAGGACCTAAGTGTAGGTGCACTAATCTTCTTGAAATGATCTCTGTCGTCCTCTTTTTCCACCATGAATGCACCAATGAGTTCGGTAGCTTTCGTCGTGTATTGATTGTATTTTTTTTCCATTTTTTTTTTCAACATCAAAGACTTTCTCTTTCATGTGCCTGGGGGAATTTTATATGACATTAACTATGGAACTTTTCAACATCTTGATTGGCACGTTATACCACGTCAATCATGTTGTCGGCCTGCAAATGTTGTCTTGACAAATGAGAAACGAAGAGGTCTAGATCCAATTATTTTGCTAATCGTCGGAATTAGAATTTTGCATCCGTTATGGTCTTATGGAATATTCAATTTAAGTCATAATTATTGCTTTCAAAAATCTTAAACTACGTTTGATAGAAAGTATAAAAGTACTATGTTAGATTTCCGTTCTATCGTGTATTTGGTTGTTGTTTAAGACACAATAAAATCGAATATAATAGGGATATAACTCAAGTAAATTAATCTTATATAAGGAGCAAATAAAGGTGAACAAGATATATACCATACTCGCTCTCTTCTCTGTCCCCTCTTCCCATTCATGGCCGCCACCACCACCACCCATAGCCTTCGCCGCCGCCCACCGTCTCCCATCGAGCTTAATCTCGTTGCCATCAACAAGGCTCGTTATGGTGACAAGCTTGACTCGATCTCAGCCTCGGAGGGTCTCCATGCTCAGATCTAGAGCTCCTCCATGGCCAAGCTTGACTTGACCTCGACCATAGAGGACTCTGTGGCCAAAATTTGGAGCACTGGTCGTCGTCCCCTTCCATAGCCAGACATGATGCAAAATCTATCATCCCCCCATGTCACATGCACCTTTGTTGCACAATCCGCCGCACCATCGTTTGATGGGCTTCAACCTCGACATTGGTTGTGAGGGTAGAGGCAGCGACTGGACTGGTGATTGTTGAAAATTGTGGGCAGGCAATGAAGATGGAGGAGGGTTAGGAATCATGGGCTAGCCCCCCTTGAGGTTTACGTCTAAATAGCGGTTTATGGCGAGACCCGATAGTACCACCAAATACTAGAGGGTCGTGTAATCCCTGAATGATGATCTCTAGCAATTCCTCGGTCACAAAAAAAAAAAAAAAAAAAAAAAAAGTCCACAAGGGTTTAAAGACCTAAACAATCAACATTCAATGTGGCAGAAGAAAAAGGAGGAGGAGATGAAGAGCAAGATGGGATTTGCTAATGTTGAGAATCGTTATGTCAAGAGATTACCAGTGGCAAGAGCTATTACATCGAAATTCAATCAATTTAAACAATCGACATTTAATCCACCTTAAATATTTATATATTTTTTGAATGTTGTATAAGATATTAGAAATCATATCGTTATCCAATCATACCTTATCCTGTCTAATAAAATAGTTCATATGGTTAAACATAGCTTTAGGGTATGCTAGGCTACTACATGAGACGGCGCTTTCTACTAAACAACTTATTATTAAACATAATGATTAAGAAAATGACCAAGTAAGTTATGGTCAAGATTTGTGCCAAAATAATCCTCGACATACCAAGATCAATCCAAGTCTATTTACCTTTAATAACATGCAAGGCACCTGATCCATCATCACGCACCAAAATTTACCCTCAACGTTTTAGTCGGTTATACCATGTCAGTCATTTCTTTGCACTAAAACCGAAGAATAACGGGCTTTCACTGTAGATGCCTTGTACGTGGGCGACATTAGCGTGCATGAAAATGAACTCTAGAAAATGAGCGATAGTCCTGGAAACAATTTACGATGGAAAAAAATCAAATAAAGGCCAAGCCCTTGTTCGCGATTCACATATAAAGTATAGACATCGGAAATTACGTAATAGGACATTAATATACAGATGGATCACTCTTAGGCGTCCGACATCAATAGGCTTAATCATCATCTGCACGTAATCGGCACTATAGAGTATTAACATCGGAGCGATGTATAACGTAAGTGCCTATATCTTAGGAAGTTCAAACCTAAAAATTGTTGCTCAATCATATCTTTAATTGCACTTTGGTCGGGATTCCTAGATGCTGGTGAGAGTACCCACGTCAAGATCTTTTGTGCCTTTGTCGTCCGCCAATGAAAAGCTTCACGTGAATGGTGCCAATTGGAATAGTCAACTCTTTTCCTAGATCTCCCAACGTGCCCAGCAATTTTTCTACAAAAAAGAAAGACTAGAAGAGGTATTTTAATTAAGTTTAGGAGAAAGTTAGGTTAGGTGGAATTATGAGGGAATAATGCTCTTTTGTTCTTTTGTTCTTGAAGATTTCCAAGTGGAATGGAATCTACTCGTGGGAGGATGCCTTTGCTTTCGATTTCGGCCGCCTCGGTAAGAATATACCTTTGCCAAGGGATAGCATCTACCACTTTTTCTTTAATTTTTTTTTTTTTTTTTTTTTTTTTTTGGGTAAGTAGCATCTAGGATTTTCGTTTGCCTTGAACCTCAAATTATATTTTTGTGGAGCAAAAAACCCAATATCTTTAATAAACTATTTAGCAAATCCATGCAAGAAATTTGATGAGAAGAGGTCAACTCTAAAATTCTGATTTTGGGTAATTATTCTAGAGAAATAGATAAAATAAATGTATTTTTCGTGATGGATCACTTAATTATGTTATTTAGTTAATTCTTATTGACTTTATTTTTAATATTCCATTTCAAGTTAAGCTTTCTTTTATCTAATATTTTTGAGCGATTAGGAAGACTCTGAAAGAATAAACTTCTAGTTAATTTTAGTAACATGTGCATTAAAGTATGTGTATATATATATAAGAGATAGATGATACATTTTTTGTAGATTTCTCTTATTGGTGAACATATGATGGATTGCGATCCTCTATATTTAGAGGGTAAATTCTTTTTGACTTAATTTTTAACTCTTAGATACTTGACACATTAACACATTTATTTTCAATGACAGAGAATGAGATCTATCCTCCTCTTATTTTTTTCCTTTTCTTTTCTATTTTTGTTCTTCACTCTTTTTGCCTTGCTTCTTCCCCAGTCCAAAACTCAAAGTACAACTCAGGCCATCTCCCCGTCTTTGCCACTGAACACAAGAGCCGCCGATGCTCACCGCTGATCTCTCTCTCTCAAGTTGCGATGAAAAGAGTTGACCTTGGATTGGAGCTAAGAAGGTGTAGTGACGTCAAATCTAAGGTCATCTTGAATGGAGAGTGGGTCTCAGGCAACATGTGTCACCCGATAAATAGAGTGAAATTTTCACATAACGGAATCACACTCCTACCCAATATTTTCTCTTTATGGTTCAGGCAAGGATATGCCATACCCACAACAACCAATTTGGTCTCTTGTTAAGTCAAAATTTAACATTAATTTTATATTTTTTTTTTTTGATCTAGCATGCAATGGATGAAACTATGGAGTTCAACAATGGTGATTATCTAATCTGAGTTAAATAGTGGAAAAGTATTAGTTTGTGATATGGTAAAAAAGAAGTGCAACTTAATTAGGAAGAGTTTTTTTTTTTTTTTTTTTGACCTAGTAATTAGGAAGAGTTGAACATCTTCCCTTCTTAAAATGCATCTTTAGTTGATTTTTTTTTTTTTTTTTTTTTTTTTTTTTTTTTTTTTTTTAGAATCAAGCACAACCACGTTTTCTTTTATTTAAGTATATGCATGGACTAAATAGCAACTCAATATTTTATAAACAAACTTTTTGAGATTCTACTAGAATTAAAATGAACACGACAACAAGAAAATTAGAAAAATCACAAGATCATGGATTTGACCTAAGATGCATCAAACTTTCTTAAAATTGAATGTCCTTCCTATAGTAAACTATGGCCTTTAACTTGTGCTACAAAATTATTGAAGTTCCAATAGAATCAAATCGAACACTGAATGTATCAAGTTCTGCTAATTTAGATACTATAATACTTATCCATAATACATGTATGAAGCCTTTTAGTAAGAGAAACTATTGTTAATTCATCCAAAGTGAGAGTGGGAGCTCTTAGTGGAATACTTGTACTTTTATATATAACATAGGTACGTCCATGATTTCGGAAAAACTTCAGTCTCTCGCACGATTACTTAATTTATGGAGAAATACTCATTCTCTTGGAGGGAACCGAATTATACACGTGTAAAAAACTTGTCATACTCCAGTTTAAATACTTCAACTTTAAACTTCTTTATGTCCTTCTCTTTAATTAATTAACTATTAACCAGTTATGAATCATCTATGGGTCCAAATAATGTTCATTTGATTTCACATATACATAATCCAATACAATATTCATGTGTTTTCTTATTGGATAATAGGAGCAAGTTATGAAATTCCGCATCAATGCATAAATTCCGGGATGGAGTCGAGAGAAGATGTCTGCAAAAGAGAAGAAGAAATGCGTATGCCAAATAGCATTTACTGTCGACATCTGTAGCTACTTCATCTATATCGCGCTCACTCAAAGCACACATGGATTCATGTGGCGGTAAGCTCCGGTTATCTCTCTCTATCTCTCTCGCTCTCTCTCTCTCTCTCTCTCTCTCTCCCTCCTTATTTTATCCTTGCTCTCTGCAGCGGTGTCCTCTTAGTTATAATCTAAAAGAGGCAATGCAATGGCTTATCCATTGCTAATCTCAGCACAAGCGCAGAGGCACAAACTACAGACAAGCTGGAGGGTTCTGCGTGCCGATGAAGGTAGGCTTCGTGTTCTCGCACAACGACGTCATGTTCTTGCTCCCCGACGCATCCCCGGCGAAGGACAAGTCGATGTCGGACAGTTCAACCTGTTCGCATGGGTTTGACGAGCTGCACTGCAGCAAGACCGCCACTTCCGAGACCGTGGTCCCTCTGATGTTCTTGAAGTGCACGTTGCTCAACTTCACACTCGATGGCTGATCCAAAATATGAAACGCACGCGTCAGTGAGGTAACGGAGAGAACGGGGAGCGCAGGAGTCATTGATGAGAGAGGTAGATTACCTTCGTGACCTTGCGGGAGCCGTAATTCTGGTCGATGATGATCGGGTTCTTCACGTAATTCAGGACGATGTCTTCAAAGATAATTTCCGAAGCGAGAAGCTGCCTGTCTCCTGGGAAGGCCTTGATTCGGACGCCGTTTGTGGTGTTCGTCAATGTGGCGTTCCTCACATGCACGCCGATCACGTCCCTTTCGTCAGGATACTTGCCGAGGCTGCCGATACTGGCGGCAAAACCATGTCATGTTAGATTCAACAATTTAGAGATTTATGAAGTAGAGATGTACTTCGAGGATTTTATTAATAAACCTCCACTTATGTAACCAGCATTTTAAAGAAGCCCTAGTTTGATTACCCATCTTGTCGTAGTATTTTTCTGTAAGTAAAAATCCCATTTGGACATGAGGCCCCATGATTAATGTATTGATATCGTTTCCGCTTAAACCACCTTTAAATCTTTGATATTTTGGGCCGCCATGAGTACCCTGAAATTGAGTTTGCCGTTCAATTACCTGATCCCATGACCTGGGCCGCAGGTAATTTCAGTGACAGAGACATTCGTGGCGCCTTGGATAATTCCAAGGCAATCATCACCGGTCGCGATGACGCTACTCGAGATGTTGATGCGATCAGAACTGCTCAAATGGATTCCGTCGGTATTTGGGCTATCATCTGGAGCTGATATGTTGAGGTTGACGCCGGTGAAGTTCTGTGAGAACGTTAGGGAAAAATGGAAGCCCTTGCTGTTCAGTGAAGTCACCCCATCTACGACGGTGTTGTTCACTTTGTTAAACTTGAGCGACTGCACGTAAGAGAAGCGCAAAACCGTCGGTGATTCGGGTTAGCAAATATAAGACACAAGTTATCATTAAAATCCTGCTCACAATACTGTCTTGTCCTCATTATGCTTCTCTTCTTTTTCCCGAAAATGGTCGTAAGACATTTGACTTACCACGGGGAGATGTTGGCAATCTTTGTTGCGCTTGCAATCGTTGTATGGCCATGCGGTCTGGCCTTGCCCATCGAAAATTCCTCCTTTGAGGACCAAGCCATCGATCAGCTCGAACGAGAACCACCCATCCTCAGAATATTCGCTGACATCAGTGCTTGCTATTATGGTGCCGTTAACTTCGACAGTGATCGGCTTTGAACCCTCACACGGCCCCTGAAACACCACCGGTCCGGACAGGAATGTCCCCGTTGGGATCACCAGTTTGGCAGGTCCGCTATTGTGGCAAGTTGCGTTCCATGCCTCCATGAATGCCTGCATGAGATTGAGTGCAAATATGTCGAGTTCCATTAGTTACAGTCTGTCAATGGGAATCGGATGATACTGGAAAAGTTTTAGAAACACCTTCTGAGAATCAAGTAAATTTCGGCTATCCATCATATGATGCATGGAAGGCATTGTCTCGACTATCATTCGACATCAACACGCTCATGTGAAATTCTCTATTGTAGAATAGACGGGCCAGCATAGGTCATTTCCGATAGAAACCACCGGGTTATTTACGCTAAAATTATCAAGCCTAACACCAGACTATTGAAACAGTCTTTCATTCGTGCAAGATCCATAATTCAGGCGAAAACTACACTTTCTTGACCTATAGAAAACACGAAGAATAAACCCTATTTTATGTTCCCACGAGATGTTTCAATCAGCTCACCATTGAGTTGTCGGTCTTTCCATCAGCCTTTGCGCCGTATTGAGTGACATCGAAAGCTGCAGCACCAGTTTCGACTAGGCCACGGCGGGCAGCCCTGATCTCACCGTAAAGGGGGCCTCGAGACTCACCTCCAGTCACCAAGCAAGCAAGCAAAGCCAGCCCTAGTGCCACGGCTCTCCCCGCGGTGATTCCTCCTGAGGTGCCCATTATGACCTTGATGAGGGCGTGGTACTCCAGTTTTCTTCTCAACTCTCCCAGGAATAACTGAAGATGCACAAGCCTGAGGCTTCTTGAGGTAAATTGAGGCGAGGCTTCATGTTTTTATAACCTCGCTTGGTTTCGGGTCTTTCTTTATCTTGTTACGGCTTGTCCTATGTATGGCAAAATGAGGGCGAACGACTTTTCAGGGGAGGACGTGCGCATAAATCCTGGAACTTCTTTCCCACCCTATTTAGCAGTGCAGAGAGACGAATGGCTTAGTTAATTCATACCCGCCATTTTCCAAATAGGAAAAAACTTGAACTAAAAACTTAATTAAGGCACAAAACCAGTTCCTCCGTTGATCTTGTTTTGCTCTCGCTCAACGTCGTTGTCTACATTTCCTGAGCTTAATTTGATTCACTCTTCATCAACTGAATTGGAGTTCGGTTCCATTTTGGTTTCAGAACTCCTCCAACAGTTTTTCTTGATTAGTCTCATTTTAAGTGGCCTAATATGCTGAAAAACCCTCAACCTAAATCTACCAATGAACATTTTTTTTTTTTTGTCTCATAATAAATCCTCAACTTTTTCTCATGTCACAATTCTATCCTAATTCTTTTTAACTCACAAAAAATGGGAAAATTACCAAAAAAGTCCTAAACCTATTGCAATTGTGTCAATTTAGTCCTAAACTTTTTTTTTTGGCCAATTTAGTCCTAAACCTTTTATAATTGTGTCAATTCAGTCCATCCGGCCAAAATTGGCCGGCCGGCTCTGACATGGACGCGGCGGGGACAAAGTGAACATTGACATAGCAATTTTAATTTTTTTTAAATTTTTTTTTTCGAATTTTTTATTTTTTGAATATTTTTTGAATATATATATATATATTTTTTTTTTCACACCTTCTCTTTCCTCTGGCCGGCCGGCACCGCCGCCAATGAGGTCAACCTCGCCGGCTATTGGCGAGGCTCGCCCCCACCAGCCGGAGGGAGGGCCGGCGAGGTCAACCTCGCCGACCGCTAGCGAGGGCGAGGCCCCGCCAGATCTGGTGAGGTCAGCCTTGCCGGCCGCTAGCGAGGGTGAGGCCTCGCCAGATCCGGCGAGCTCGGCCCTCGCCAAGGCTAGGGCAGAGGCGGGGAGGCGGTCGACCGGGCAGGGAGAGGGAATCGGGGGGAGGCGAAGCTGAGCTGAGGAGACGATCGGATGCCCGATCTAATGGCCGGTCCGAGGGACGTCAAAGCTCGCTACATCGCTCGGTTGCAAGCGGATGCCGCCATTGACGCCAAGGTTCGGCTGACGGAATCTAAGAGCTTCACGGTGGTCGGAATCAAGCCGAGCCGTTCATTCCGGTGGGGCAAATCAGGGGGAATTCGGTAGAGGGACTTGTCTTCTTTGTTGCGGTGCGCGAGGGCGTCCAATCGTCTCCTCAGCTCGACTCCGCCTCCCCCCGATTCCCTCTCCCCGCCCGGTCGACCGCCTCCCGCTCCACCGCTTCTTCTCTTCTAGGTCTCTCCCTCCCTCCCTGTCTCCGCCCCAACCTTGGCGAGGGTCAAGCTCGCCAGCGGCCAGCGAGGTTGACCTCACCAGATCTAGCGAGGCCTCGCCCTCGCCAGTGGCCGGCAAGGTTGACCTCGCCCGCCCTCGCCTCCGGCCGGCAGGGGCGAGCCTCCCAGTGGCCGGCGGCCCTCGCCTCCAGCCAGGCGCCAACCGGCCGTAGGAAAGAGAAGGTGTGAAAAAAAAAAGAATTAAAGATATTTTAAAAAATTAGAAAAAAATTTAAAAAATTAAAAAATTGCCATGTCGGCGTCGGTCGGTCCGTCCCCGTTTGGCGTCACACACGCCGACCGGCCAATTTTGGCCGGATGGACTGAATTGGCACAATTATAAAATGTTTAGGACTAAATTGGCAAAAAAAAAAAAAAAAATTAGGATTGAATTGGCACAATTACAATAGGTTTAGGACTTTTTTGGTATTTCTCCCCACAAAAAACCACTAAACCCGTTTAGTAGTTTACTTGAGTCCCATATTTTCTCCCATTAATAGTCCGTCCAACATCGCCCTTACATGTGGCATTTCCATGTCATTGCTCTAGTTTTTTCCTAAATTTTAGATAGAAGAGACTATCTAGTTTTTTCCTAAATTTTAGATAGAAGAGACTATCTTTTGGGGATGAATTTCCACATCAGCCTAAATGACGCCTTCTTGGATTTGAAATTTGATTCAAAACTAGAGCAATTAGGGTTGGCCTTCTTCAATTGCTCCTATTTTGAAGAGAGTCTTACTTCAATCTCACTAAGAGATCATTGATTTTGCTCTCAATATTCAATCCCTTGCGCTCAAGAGTCTTTCATCTGTCGTAGTTGGACAGCTCACCTCAAGATGCTCAATTAGCTTGCACTTGAGAGTTTTCTATTTCTCAATTATCAAGAAAATTTTGAATTAAGAGTTACTAAGGGCAAATATGAGAATCAAGTAAAAATTGACGATTTTTTATAAGACAAAAAAAATGTTTAGGTATATTGGGATCAAACCTAAAGTTTGGGAATTTTTATGGAAGTTTAGGGTATAATTGGGATTGAACCTAAATTTGAAATTTTTTTTATGGGATAAAAAAAATTAGGTTTGAATTGAGATTTGATCTAAAATTGGGTTTTTTTTTTTTAAAGGATATTAGGTCCATTGTAAGCTTGAAACTTCACCAAATTGTTACAATTACACAGAATGTTCACGAAGCTTTGCTTTTTTGACCAATTATGTCATGATTTTTCATCTTCCCATCGAATCTGAAGGATCCATTCTGATGCGTCACTAATACGTTTTTCATCTTCCCATCTCGTGGAACTCTCCATTGACATTTGAAGAGGCATCATGCCAGCAACTTCAACAGCTGTGGTGGAGAACAAGCGCAAGATAACGATTTTGAAAATAAAAATAAAAATTCAGGAGCGAACAAATTAGATTAGAAAGTCACCCCGAAAGTGTCTTTAAGTGATCAAGGCTAGACTTTCGTTCCTCAACCACTTGGCCAATTACATCTGAGAATATATCGCATCGTGAGCACTCTTTGCCTAAGAGAGATATCGAACATTACATAGCATAACCTTATTGAGATATATTACTTCACTTAATAACTATACAATTACAGCAGAGCTTCTTAAGACATCCAAACTGCCCTTAAGTGAGAGGTACTGATGCTAATCCCAGGTCTGCAGCAACTCTTAGGACTAGCTATATAGAGTTATATTTATTGTCCCTAATGGATATACACGATATGTATAGTTCATACATAGTCAAACCTAGTTAACGGAACTTAGGAAAGCGCGGCGGTGGTGGGGAGATCTTCTTGCTGCGAAAATCCACCGTTAGCGTGCCACCGAACGCTTTAGCCGCCTCGATGGAATTCATGGGCTTCTGGGAGGGGCTTGAGGAGTCAGGGATTGCCTAACCATCTTCTTGGCCAAGCCCTCTTCCAACATGGTGAAGGCTTCCTCTGCAATTTTGACGAGTTCGCGCGAATGAGCCATGATAAGTGCGCTGTCACCTAGTGTAAACTAGCGACTTGGTGAGTGATCTATCTATGAGGCTGTGTTCTTTGTGCTGCTTCTGTGTGGCGAAGAACGAAACATCCCCCTGGCCCCTTTTTATGGCTCCGACTTCTCTGGAAAGAAGGCAATAATTCAAAAGGGCAAGGTGAGGGTGATCAAGAATCCGAAGAGATAAGAGATACGCATTGATTTTACCTTTCGGTGGAAAGCGAGGCTTATTAGAACAAATTCGTCGATATCTATCTAGTCTTCTTTATGCGTTCAAGGGTACAAGACATATTTCTTCTGATCTCAAGGGGTTACGTGCATGAGTGACCAAAAATCCGGGCAACGTGACCACATGATCTTGTCCGTGGAGGGAATATAGGGACAAGATTCGCATTCACTGTATGCGCAGTCTAGACCTAGCAATTGGGCGGGTTTGCACGAGTCCAGGTTCGGGTCCTGTGACATAAATCGAGGCATTGAAGCCATACCCAGTCCTTTTGAAATCAGGTCGACCTTTTTTACCCTGTTTAAACCTCTTCGGAAAGTGAGTCATTTTTATTTAATTTGCAAATGTTTCATGTAAAAATAACTTCCCCGAATCAACTAGGAAATTAGTTATTGGTAGCAAATTTTATGGTAGCTTCTGAATAACTGCAGAATTAATTTGCTAAACATGTAACAATAACAAACAACTAGAAATTTAATAACTTTCACAATCCACATAATTTAAAAAGAACAATTTTTTTAGCAAAACAGAGTTAAACTATATTTCGATAAGCAGTGTCTTTGAGGGCCAATATTGTACCAAGTATCTAGTAAATTAGTTTACTAATAGACAATTTTAAGTAGTTTTTTTTTTTTTTTAACCGAGAGAAAAAAAAACCTACAACTCGCGTCTAGTAAATTAGTTTACTAAGAGACAATCTTAAGTACTTCTTAAGCAAGAAGATCCATTTTGAGCACCCAACACAAATCCGTTCCAAGACTCAGCAAGCAAATTTTAGTGGATGAGTTTTAGCACATCTAGCATTAATTAAATTATTTTTGAGCCTATATCGCGCATTATGACAAGAAAACTGAACATTGTATATTTTTTACTATTTCAAATTTTTAACTACGATTCAAGCATAATAGGGAAAATATTCTTTGCATTGTTCATGTCGGGTTGACTTGACCTAATTCGAAATTTTCTTGGTCCAGGTCGAGTGAACTCGGTTTTTTTATGGCTCGAAAAAAGAAATCATACCTCTAGGTAGATTATCGGATTTGGGCTCATTTTTTCCAGATTTAATATTCATTGGGCAACGAGGACAATGAAGCAAGTGAAAATGGTAAGTGAAGAAGAATAGAGAATGAGCGGGCATCTCAGTTCAGAGCTAGCAATGAGCAATCCAACTACATAAGATCTGCTACATGAAGTCGTTACTCAATTAAAAAGGAATCTCATTTTTGAAATGGGAATATATTTGAGAATCCCTCGTCATGGAACTAAATGTGATAAAAAGAAATGAAATGACACGTTTCACGTTTTAATTTTTGCCTAATTACCATTGAGCTGGCAATTTTCATCTACAAAAAATGCATGACATGGTACCTAATTGAGTAAAATGACCACATTGAGTTTACTTCAAAAGGTCGAGATATTTAATTAAAAAAATTATGCGCTAAATGGTACTTAATGAAGGTTTGCCTTTTTTGACCGAACTATGTCATGATTGCTGTTGCATTGCACGTCAAGAACCTTTCAATTCGGGAGGAAAGTAACATAAAAAGCTCATTTAAAATCTGGAAGACTTTATATTGGCGTTGGCCAATTTACGTGATATCCATAGTCAAGAAATCTTTTCTGCTTTGACCTGCCTTTCTTGTTGATTTAATTAACATTAAACGCGAGTTAATTTTGTTTATCGCTTTCCCTGGCTTGGCAATTGCTACCTGCTAAATGAGATATTTCAGGGTAGAAAGAAGCGTCAATGAAGTGTTTCTTCCCCTTTTATGTTGTCCTTTTCACTTCTCCTTTAGTCCCAGAAGAAATTCTAGGAACCAATGGAGCAAGTTCTTTCTCTATGAACAATCACAACCCATCAATATCAATGTTTATATAAGTTTCGTTAACTTTTTTTTATTCGGAATTGATGGTTGCGATATTTCCTGCAACGTGTAGGGCTTATTCAATCGAGGAGCATCACTGACCCTTGTGTTGGCTCATATTTATGTGCCCAGATTTTGCAACTAATTATTTTGAGTTCTCTCAAAGTATGTATATATCAAGTGAACTTACTAAAACAGAAAACTATTTATTCTCTACGTCCCGCTACAATCTTGTTGTGCAAGATGCAAGCACAGCGGTTGCCATTATATTATAAAATAGCGGTCGCATGTCAGCTACAAGTTTCACTATAGAAGAATTGACAATTGGTTTGCAAGGCTAATAAAACTCAAGGCGATATTGAGATTTTGATAGAAATAATTGTGATCAATAAAAATAATTGAGTAATACGAAGAGCATGTTCTTGGTATTTACATTCTTACCCTTTAGTCTTTTTTAGATGAGTCGTCTTCGAAAGTCCAATATGTTTGATGTGACCGTCATGAGAATATATTCAATGATATGCTATCATCCCATCATCAGTTGATGTGGTAAGTATGTTTTTGTTCTCACCAATTCATAAACCGACGTGTGTTTATAGTGCCAAATCAACTCATAAATAGCAAGTTTTCTAATTTTTTTTTTGTTCCATATTAGTTGCTGACGTGACACTAGAGACAAGTGTCAGTTTATGAGACGATGTGAGCAAAAAAATACTTGCCACATCAGCTAATGATGTGATAATAGCAGATTAATGAATTTTTTTTCTTCTCGTGACGGTTATACTAAACAAATTGGACTTCAAAAGATAACTCATAAAAAAAAAAAAAATAGTGTAAAAGTTAAGAATGTAAATACCCTCATAACTTTTGACAAAAAAAGAAACCCCTAAAAACTTGATGTATTACTCATTTGTTTTTATCAATCACAATTATTTCTATGAAATCTCATTGTCGCCTGAATTTTATTTAACCTTTCAAGCCAGATGTCAATTCTCCTACTATAGTGGAACTTGGGGCTGACATGTGACCATCATTTAAAAAAAAATAAAAAATGGTCATCGTTATGCTAGTGTCATTCATAACAACATTGTAGCAGAATGTACAGAATATATAGTTTTCTTGTTAAGTATGGTCACTTGATATATGCATACTTTGAGAGAACTCAATATAATTAGTTGCAAAATCAGGGCACATAAAAGGGGAAGAAACTCTTCATAGACCCTTCTTTCCACCCCTGAATTATCTCATTAGCATGTAGCAAATGCCAAAGCCGGGATAGACAAAAAAAAATTTTAAAAAAAAATCAACTCATGTTGACGTTAATTAAGTCAACAAGAATTGAAAGACATAAATAGTTTTCTGCTAATACCGCACTGTAGATGATTGCATGTATCAGATAAATCGGTCAACCTAATATAAATGAACTTAGCATGTTCCTTTCCTTCCAAATTGAAAGGCTCTTGATATGCAATGCAACGGTAATCATGATATAGTTCGGTCAAAAAAGGCAGAGCTTCACGAGCATTTAGGGTGTAATTGCTACAATCGGTCAAGTTTCAAGCTTAGAATGCGACTAATTAAAGAGATCCAAAACCAAAACGGATTAAATCCCCAAAGGAGCACGCAAGTACGTCTCTCATTCCGTTGGGTCCGTCCCGAAACAAAGTCATGTGATTGCGCATGTTGGACTGGTGAGTGCAGTCACACTAGGATCAATGTAGTAGTATTGTCCAAATACTGATGTGCCTAATTTGCGAGATCAAAACACTTGCATATATATCTTTTCTTATACTATCAATTTTCCGCAAGAAAATTTTAATAATTCAGTGGAGCCACTATAAATACATGTACAATTGCTTGGTGTCCGATTTGGCATAAAATTTTTCAATTAAGTATTTTGACACTTCGAAATAAACTCAATGTGGTCGTTGATTAAATAAAGTACCATCTCATGTACTTTTTGTGGATGAAAATTGCCAGCACAATGGTAATTAGGCAAAAATTATGACGTGAAACACCTTGTCCTTTCTTTTTCTTTTTTAATATTCCCAACTATATTCCCACTTCAATTATGAGATTCCTGTTTAATTGAGTAACGACTTCATGTACCAAATCTCACGTGATTGGATTGCAAAAAGCTAGCTTTAAACTGAGATGCCCGCACATTCTTTATTCTTCCTCTCCTACCTTTTTTCACTTTTTCAGCTGTTCTTATTGCAAGGTGAATATTAAATCTGGAAAAAATGAGCCTAAACATGATGATCTATCTTAGGGGTTTGCAAAATAGACCGTCTAAATCAGAAACCGTTTGGACCGGACTAGCTAGTGTGGTCCAATCCTTGAGAGTGTCGGTCCAATTCCCAATTTCTAAAATTGAAGCTGGTGTCCCAGCGGTCCAATCAAGTTCCCTCATGGAACCAAGAATTGGACTAACTACAAATACTTTTTTTCATTATTTCTTCAAAAAATTAGCAAAAAGTGAACTAAATACTAGCTCATTTAATGGTACTATAAGTTACGGCACAATGACTCTTCACTCATCATCACTTCAGTTAATAACTTGAAATTTGTCACTCTCTTTTGTTATGCATGGCCACCCTTCAATAGGGGGCAAAAAAAAAAAAAAGTGGCCGGTTCCATTAGATTAGACTGGAACCGATAGTCTGATCTGATTCCCAGTTTTAGGACCGAACAGTCCGATCCTCCGTTCCCAAAATTGGAAACCGGTTCTCTTGATCGGGTTCCCAATTCCACTTTGAAACCAGACTAGATCGGAAACTTATTACCTCTAATCCATCCAATGTTGCTCTGAAGATTAGGTATGATTTTTTTTTTCAACCCACAAAAAAAACCGAGTCCACCCAACCAGAAGCAGAAACTTTCGAATCAGGTCGAGTTGACCTAACTTGACCAAAAACTCAGAATTGCATACAATATTCAGTCTTGTTAATCATAATTGCATTCTGACAAAAAAAATTATAATTGCATGATAACCGAAACAAAATATGTAATTTTTATAATTTAATATGTTAGATGAATGACTCAAAACTAATTTAAATAATGCTAGATATGTTAAAACTCATCTAATTTACTTGCTTGCTAAGTGATGTAGCGGATTTTGTTGGGTTCTTAAAATGGACCTACTTGCTTAAAGAACTACTTCAGACGGTTTCTATGTAAACTAATTTATTAGATAAGTTGTGGTACTTTTAGAACTGGTCAAATAATATAAAACTTGGTACAATATTACCTTTCAATAATACTACTTATCGAAATATGCTTTTAAATTGTCTTGCTTAAAGTTTTTATATTTTCTAAATATATAGAATTGTCAAATAAAAAAAAATTCTAGTTATTTGTTGTTATTACATGTCTAGCAAATTAGTTATGTCGTTATTTAGAAGCTATCAAAATTTTGGGATAGGTTGTTTAAAAGCTATCATAAGTAAATTTTCTAAGTTATTTATTTGGTGAAATTATTTATTATAGGAAATATTTACACTCTAAATATATGGCTCATTTTTTGAAGAAAAATGATAAGGTAAAAGAAGGATCAATCCACTTTTTAAAAAAAATGACGAGTCGCTCTCTACCACCCATGGTAGTTTCTTCTCTTTCACCTAAACCCTAACCCTCTGTTCCATCCATCTCATCCCATCTGATTTTCCCATCTCCATTTCATCACTGTTCTTCTCCGATTCCTGATTTCCCTTGTTTCTAGCCATGTATTTTCTCACCCACTCTTCCCTCCGAATGCTTCTCCCTCCATCGCTTGGCCCCGCATCTTCCTCATCAGTATTTCCCCTTCATCGGCCCTGCATGCATCACTTTTGAGTTCAGTTTACTGGATTTGTACCTCCTGAAGCTCCCCACAGTTCCACAATTGGCCGATAAGTATGACCACTATCCTTTGGTTCATGTAATTGCCTCGACTTACCGTAAGTTTCGCTTGATTTGCCATCGCCCCCACCCATGGAACCTCCTAGCCAGCCTCCAGATTCTCCCGAAGATGCCCAACTGGCTGCATTGTGTACTCGTCTTGGACGCCTATGGGAAAAACAGAGCATTGAAGTCTGTGATGAAGCGCCATCAGTTGACAAATTAGTTGAATGTAAACTCATCCTTGTAGGTAAGGTTCTCACCCAAAATTCAATCAATCTTCCAGCTTTCCAAAGTACTATGCGGCGAGCTTGGCGAGTAGATACTGTTGACATTACACAACTTGAAGCAGGCATATATGTTATGAAGTTTCGAACTGAACCGGAAAAACAGAGAATTCTAGATAATGGGCCATGGCATTTCGGAAATCACCTTGTCATTCTCAAACCTCGGATTCCTAACACCCCATTGCATTGCTACGACTTCTCTACTTGTGCCTTTTGGGTCCAAGTCTTTGGTCTCCCGTTAGAACGTTGCACAGAGGAACTCATTCGCAAAGCTATCCGTCATGTTGGTAGGGTTCAAGCAGTTAAAATTGATAGTAAGGACGGTAAATCTCTTCGTGCTGTCCGCGCAAGGGTTGATCTTAGTCTTCTCGAACCTATTCAACCAGGCCAACTTCTGCGAGTTGCAGGAACAACTTTCTGGTTAGATTTTCGGTATGAACGCCTCTCACACTACTGTTATTCGTGTGGTAGACTCGGACATTACGCCATGGGTTGCCCTGAAATCCCCTATGATGGGGCAAACTTTGAAGAAAGGGATAGTATGTATTTTGGCCAATGGCTCAGGGCAGAGGTTCGGGAGCACAGTCCTTTTTGGCATACTTTTTATGACTCGCCTCAATCCCGTTCTGAAATAGAGGACATTGTTTAGGAGACCCCTTTAGTGCCTACGACTGAGCTTCCACCTAAACAACCACCTGCGAACAAAGGTAAAGAGATTGTTCAATTTTTAGAAGATAACCCATCCTTTACTGCGGCAGAACCTATAAATTGGCGTCCATTACCTGCTCATCACTTTGATGGCCAAGCTCCGACACCTTTGATTCCCGTTTCCAATCGTCATATCATGGCATCTGAAAGCTCAGACACTCCCCAAAGACAAAGAAAGTCAGAAGCAGTAAGTTGAGTACCAAGTTAGGCCCAATAAAAAAGGCCAAACGCTCCAATCTGTTGAAAGAGGGACTTGATGAATCATACCTCATGGAGACTCCAATCCTTCAAGCTAAAAGCACTCACAATTGGGCTATGGTGGCTGGCCCTAATAAGCCAAATGACAAATCTCGGATGGATGCTTTAAAGAATCAAATTCAGCACTTGTGGCAACAAGAAGAACAATACTGGGCAATGCGTTCTCGAGTCAAATGGCTAAAGTGGGGTGACACAAACACTAAATTTTTTCACGCTACAACTATACAGAGAAGACAGCGCAACCGAATCAGTATGTTATTAACTGCAGACCAACAATGGGTTAGAGATAGGCAAACATTACAGGAAATGACGCAGCACTTTTTTCAGAATTTATATTCATCCGTGGGTCACCGAGATTATGGCCTAATACTAGCTCAATGCCCAGTAGTGGTGACTGATCCTATGAATGCCTGTCTTACTGCTGCAGTAACTCCCGAGGAAGTTCGCCAATCAACCTTTCAATTAGGAGCCACAAAAGCACCTGGCCCAGACGGTTTAAATGGTCAGTTCTATCAAGCGCACTGGGATATTCTACAGGAGGACATTGTTAGATTTGTTCAAGACTTTTTCCTTTCAGGTGTGCTCAACCCTGCCCTTAATAAGACTTTTCTCACTTTGGTTCCGAAAATCTCTCACCCTGAACAGCTGGACCAATATAGACCAATCAGCTTATGCAACTTTTCCTACAAAATCATTTCGAAGATTTTAGCTAATCGTTTAAAGCCTTTACTTCCGACCCTCATCTCAACAGAGCAGAGTGCCTTTATCAGTGGACGCCAAATCCAGGATAATATCCTATTGGTCCAGGAAGTTCTACATCAAATTCGCATACGGAAACACAAGCGTAAATTTCAGGGTGTACTCAAAATTGACATGAAAAAAGCCTATGATCGTGTCGAGTGGGACTTTCTACGAGATTATCTATTGAAGATAGGTTTCCATGCAACCTGGGTTCACCTGGTTATGCAGTGTGTTGCTACTGCTTCTATGAGTGTCAAGCTAAATGGTGAACCCCTCCCTCCGTTTCCAATGAAGAGAGGCCTCAGGCAGGGCGACCCATTATCCCCATATTTGTTCATTTTAGTGGCGAATGTCCTCTCAACTCTAATACACCAAGCAGTGGACATGGGTAACATTTCTGGCGTTAAACTCAATAACAGGTGCCCTACCCTCTCGCACTTATTTTTTGCTGATGATGCCATCTTTTTTATCGAAGGGAAATTGCTAGAATGTTAGAATCTAGCAAATATATTACATCAATACTGCTGGGCATCGGGACAAGAGATTAATTGTAATAAATCTGGTGTTTTCTTTAGTCGTGCTTGTCCTACTGACCTACAGGAGTCTCTTGCTAGCGAACTTCGAGTTCCCGTAATGAAAAAGACTGGCAAATACCTCGGCATCCCATCAGACTGGGGGAAATCAAAAAAAGAATTGTTTTCCTGGATTTTGGCAAAAGTTAACTCTAAACTTGATGGCTGGAAGGAAAAGTTATTTTCAAAGGGTGGTAAGGAAATCTTGATTAAAGCAGTAGTGCAAGCTATTCCACAGTACGCAATGTCGATTTTTAAAATACCTATATCACTGTGTAAGTCTATTGAACAAAGGGTGGCTAGCTTTTGGTGGCAATCTCAAGGCAACAAGTCAGGTATTCATTGGCGGAATTGGGAATCTCTCAAAGTTCGAAAAGACTCGGGTGGTCTTGGTTTCAGGGATCTTATCACTTTTAACAAAGCATTGTTGGCTAAACAAGCTTGGCGTCTATTTCAACAACCTTCCTCTCTACGGAGTAGGATCTTTAAAGGGTTGTATTTCCCCTTCAAAGACTTCGGACATGCGGATAGAGGTGCTCGGCTGTGACAACCCTGGATCTCATATACATTGATTTCTCTCAACTCGTTTATACTTCAAGAATTGTAAGAAAAATGAATTTAAGATAAACTGAGTCATAAGAAAACTGAGCTACTTGGCTCTATTATCATAAACTTGGTTTCTTTACACGTGGGGAAGACGCGATAGAGAGGGGAATTTTTACAAAAAAACACTATAAATCATGAACACTAACTATCCCACCTCTCATTGGTTATATACATGTTGTTAAACAACCAAAAACAAAAAGTCCTCCCACACGTCCAGCACCTCTCTGCACCTCCTACTTCGCAGCACTACCACCCTGCCCCGAGCCATCATTATACAGCATCAAGGGTCCCACCAGCCGTCCATCCACCCGAGCGTAAAGGGCAACGGAGACCATATATGCCGGCCCCGTAAGCGCCCCCGTATCTATTGTCAAACAAGAGATGCATTTGACAAATACCACTCCCGGGAAATGGCGGTCCTGGAAGTCCTCTTGCCGCCAAACAAAGTTGACAGGGAAGCCATAAAGGATGGTCGTCGTGGCAGCAGGCGGGGTAGGCGGCGCAGTAGACATCTTCTACTCTGAAGAAACAACATAATAACAAGTGTGAGTTTTTAAATTTAAAAACTCAGCAAGTGGGCGGTTAGTCCTAATTTGGTTTGGCAAAAAAAAAAAAAAAAACAGAACAAATAAGTAAATAAAATCATCAAGTTATTGAATCCCATCACCCAGGGGGAGACGACACTCCACCCTGAACCCCCCTCGCACCCAACTTGGCATCACGAGGTCCCCTGAGAAGCTGTTCAACCCTTCTCAAACCTATGGAGAGAACACTATTACTTCTTCTCATCCCTCTCCAGGCATCCCGACACCCGGGATCTCACATTGGCTCATTAGCCAATCATACATTCATAGTTCCACCTTGTTGCAGCACCAACAATCTTAGCCAATTAAGAATCCAATACAAAAGACAACAACTAACACATATACTCGGATCAAGCAATTTATGAACAAAAAGGAGCAGTTTTGTTCGCAGACATAAAAAGTACATCAATCCTTATCAAAATATTACAAGATTTTGACACGTTATTGATAAGACCTAGAGGAACAAATATCAAGAAGAACACTAAGTCAGATTCCATAGGATTTGAGGGTAGAACTTCAATTTTCTTCCTACCCAACATTTTGTAAAATTCCAGATTTCACATTTTTGTAGGAAACTTTTTTTGAGGGTCATAATTTGTTCGTTTTCTCTGAATTTTGGATATGTTATTCATGAAGATGTGTTCTAAAACTTTCATCAAGGGTTCAAAATCAAATTGTGGTCAGATAATTACAGAAAGTTTAAAACGTTGACTGAGGTCACACTGATTTTCACAAAAACAGTTCACTAGTTCACAAAACTCCTCCTGTCATTATACTCTCTGTCCATACACACAATACACCTTACCACAGCATCTAGGAGTAGTCATAGTACATTTTCAACTAAATTTGATGGAACTAAACCAGCCCTTTTCCGCGCCCAAAAGAAAAATGAAATAATTTAACACTTAGCGATTTCCCTTTCGATACTACTACCCCTCAATTAACCCCATCCTCAATATTCATGATCAAAACTTAGCCCAAGGGAGCCACTCACGACGCTTGGGGTTTGTGGGTTACCAACTTGATTAGAACCCAACACCATAACCCACCGGCAATGGCTAAACTCAAAAACCAGAATCCATTTTAACCAACTCTGATGAATAACAGCGCTACATCACTTAATTTTGAGTCCAACAACCCAAAACTCCTCAACGATAACAAATTAACAGCCCCAGAAATATCATAACTCTCTGGATACAGCGACCCGCCGCTCGAGGAAGGTTGAACCTAGAAAACGGAGTTGAAGAAATCGTGTAACAAACCAATAATAGAGAACGCACGCACAGATGGCTCCCTCTGGTTTACCCATTGGACAGCAACCAGCTTCCCCCATCTACCGATCTCAACCATGGATAGGGCTTTACTAGCCATCCCCTGCACCCCCAATCGCAGCTACCCAAACCTTAAACCCACATGCAACACCAAGCGAGCCAAATCAGGGACACGAGACTACAAGAACAGCCCACTTGCCTGGATCCAAGGGAAAAGGAGGCATCGGACGGCTAAGCTTCACAGCCGGCGTCGAAGCTTTGATTAGAACTGAGCAGCAACGATCTACTACTGGATGACGGCGTCGGTTGTGAGGGGCTAAGATGGGTTGGGCTTGGTGGAGACGAACAGAGGCGAGAGGAAAAGAAGGTGATGTGTATTGGTAGAGAAAACACGGATGGGGTGGGTTCGTTTGAGAGAGAGAGAGAGAGACAGGATGCGTGTAATCCCCCCCCCCTTTCTTCGACAACATCTGGACGGGACGTGGGTAGAGCAAAACAAACGTTTCAAATTTTTTTTTTTTTTTTAATTTTTTTTTTTGACTAACACGTGGGGGAGAAGTGGTGGGGTTTCGTATACTCTTGCTTTACGGAGAAAAGTCTTTTGATAAAATATTCCTTCTTGAGTTTTGATTTATTTTTCTAGGTTATTACTATTTTATTTTATTATTTACATATATACATATACGTATACGTATATATATATATATATATATATATATATATATATATATATATATAAAGTCTTTAATACACTTAATCTAATGAAATTTTTGGGCGTCACAAATTCTTCCCCTCTTAGGAAATTTCGTCCTCGAAATTATATACTAACTAAACAAATGTGGGTATCGTTGACGGATTTCTTCTTCTCTTTCCCATGTCACTTCTTCAAGACCATGATGTCACTATTGTCACGCCCCGAACCCCGAGCACGCGCACATCCCGCTACGGTCGATCATATATGCGACATCCCAGGATACGTCGCCGACTCATTCATTTTATTACGCATGCGGAAGCGAAACAAATCCCCTGACAACATTTTTCTTGGGATAGAAAAACAGGCAATCAATCGCAATACCAAATACTCATTTACAAACACATAGGTTTAAATACAACTCTGGACTGTCTACAAAATAAACCAGCTCGACAAAATGGGAACTATCCTAAACCAACTAGCATGACACGTTCACTGATACTTCAGTCTCCACCTTTCCAGATTTAGGGCTTCGGGTCCTCCACGACCGCCATCTAGGGACCTGAAATTTTAATCCCACAACCGGGATGAGACAATGTCTCAGCAAGTTCAACCCCTAAACCCCTATTAGAAAGAATATACGCCCCGGGTGGCCTAGCCACATCACACAGAAGACTTACCTCGCATTAGCCTTCATCTGCAGGTTAACACAATTTATATAATTCAACCACGTACAATTATGATAACCAAACAACCATGGCACAATCACATCATCAGAACAATTCAACCACTTGGATTGTCTCAGCGATCAATCGACTTGGCCGATTACATGTCATTCTAGCAAATCAATCATTGCTCTCAATCACGGCCCTATAGGAAGGTTTAACAACCAGTGGCAATCACGGCCCCACTCGGCACGACCTTTAATTAGCTGGTCCATCTCGGCCTCATTGGGCACGACCTCTCATAGGTGGTCAATCACGGCCTCACTGGGCACGACCTCTAATAGGTGGTCAATCACAGCCCCCATTAGGCATGATCTCTCTTAGGTGGTTCATCACGGCCCTACTAGGCACGACCTCTCAGGGGTGGTCCATCACGGCCTCATTGGGCACGACCTCCAATAGGTGGTTAATCACGGCCTCACTGGGCACGACCTCTAATAGGTGGTTAATCACGGCCAATCTCCCATCAATTTCAACACTTAGATTTTATAAAGAATCCCTATCTGTCGCAATCACACTCAATTTGCCACAATCAATCATCAAATTAAAATTTTAAATACACAAAAGCAGCGATCGCACTAAATTTGAGAGAATAAGGTCACGTTCGAATTTAATAAATAATTAAATTTATTCCGAAAATTAATTAAATAATAATATTCATATTTTTCGCAATCCACACTCAATTTATAATATCCAATCATCAATTTCAAAATCCGAATACACAGTAACGATCAAAGACGAAATTCTGAGCAACCGGGGTCAAAAATAATTTTTCTTTTTTTTAAATAATAATATTTTAATAATTTCGAAATATAATATAATATTATAAATTCCAGAATTCGAAATCATTAAATAATTCAAAAATAAAACCATATTACGTCACATCAAGGCTTTATATTAAAATAAACATACTTAACTTTAAACTAAACACACTTTAACTTAATTAAACAGCATAATCTAATCATCAACCAAATAAACTAATCTAACCACCTAAACTTACTTAACTTAGGCTAAGCACACTTAGGGCATCATTAACCGTCTAATCGAGATTTAGTGAGTTAAACTCACCGGATTAGCGAGCCGAGCGGACCAAAACGACGGGGACGACGCTAGGATTGACTTTTCTCAAAGCGGGCCGAGCATCCGGGCTCAGGAAGGCGGCCAAAACGGGCCAAAAAGGGGCTGCAATACCCATTTTCTGTCTTCTCGGTTCGCTGCTGGAAGGGGCGGAGATGGGGCGGTTCCGACGGCGGTTCCGACGCGGAAATGGCGGAGAGAGACGGCGGGTAGCTTAGGCAGCGACCGGTGGTGGCTCACGGCGGCGACGGCAACGGAGGGCGACGACGGCGTGGGCTAGCGCGAGCTAGGCGAAGCAGGTGTGGGGGCTTCGTGCGGACGCACGACAACGGCAATGACCGCGGCGGCTCCGGCGGCGACGAGTGAAGCTGCCGGTGGTCGGACGGGCGGACGAAGCGGGGCGTCGAGCTGCTGGTGGCGTCCGAGGAAGAAGAAGAAAATGTCTATGGAGGAATTGCACGGGAGAGAGGAAGAAGAGAGGGAGGAGAGAGAAGAAGGGGGGGCCTTTTCTTTTTTCTTTTCCCTTTTCTTTTTCTCTTTTTCCCTCATCCAAATCAAGGTGGCCCACCATGACCTAGGATGATCTCACAATCCACTCACCCAATCCTCCACAACATCTTCCAATGGGCCCATTTTATTTTTCCGCCGGAGTATGAAATTTTGTACAATCAATTCTCCAATTCCACTTGATTCCCTTCCAATTGAATCAAATTGAAGTCCATAAAATTAATCCAATGTCACCACACTTCAATTAACATCTTCACTTGTCCATAGAACCAACTTAAGTCCTAATAGCAATACCAAAGGCGGACCTATTAATTCCTCGGGTCAAATTAACCATTTTTCTGATTTAATTGCTGAAAAACTCGGCTTGCATGAAAAATCTTCCAAAGATTAGTCAATATTCCTAAAATGATTTATGACACACCCAGACTTCCAATTTCTGAAATTCGATCTCAATTCTACAGTTAATTTCACTTTGGCACGATACTAGCGCGGCCCAACCTACCGGGTAGCCTTTAGAAATTTTCATGCATTTAACCTGTGGTTGATCATCTCAAGCCACAATGTACATCTTTGAAATATTGGCGACTTTCGGTTGTCGGCATAATCTCAAGGTTTCAAATACAAACACAGGATACCCAATCGATAGAAAAGTCGGTCTAGTGTCAATCGACACGAATTGTGCGATCTAGTGGAATCACCCACACCTGATCACATGTCTTAGTTGAGTCGACATATTTCCGATCTCTAATCGATTTTTAATTGTGCCGTAATGACCCTTGCAGATTAGCTCGGTCGAAAGATCGCTTCCTGGCCAAATTCTCGAGTCGAATGCATTAGAAACTCTTAACGGCTTCACCCGATAGATTAGTTTTCACATGAGTGGCCGACTCAAGGAAAAGAACTATATGTGTGCCAACGAAATGCCTGTCTCAATTTATTGAAAATAGAACTGGAAAATCGGGATGTCACAACTATAACACCTTAACTAATGGAATCACTTTTGTCCTCAACACTTGCTCTCTTCGTCTCAAAATTTGCACAGGTTCTTCTGTATAATTCACGTTTTGATCCACCTCAATGGTATCATAGTCCAATACGTGAATAGGATCGGGATGATATTTTCTTAGCATGGAAACATGAAACACGTCATGTATGCCTGCTAACTTTGGGGGTAATGCTAATCTATAGGCTACTTCTCCAATCCTATCAAGTATTTCAAATGGTCCAATAAAACGGGGACTCAACTTACCATTTTTACCAAATCTCGACACGCCTTTAACCGGTGAGACTTTGAGAAAAACTTTATCTCCCACAATAAATTCCAAAGGTCTTCTGCGTTTGTCTGCATAACTTTTCTGTCGACTTTGGGCAGTCCTTAGTCGCTCCTTAATAGTTTTCACAGCATGTACTGTAACTTGGACTAATTCTGGCCCAGTTAATCTTCGCTCGCCTACGTCATTCCAGCATATTGGAGTTCTACAGGTTCTCCCATATAGTGCCTCAAATGGGGCAACTCCAATACTTTGCTGAAAACTATTATTATACGCAAATTCCGCAAATGGTAATTTTTCATCCCAATTTCCTTTAAAATCCAACACACAGGCTCTTAGCATGTCTTCCAAAATTTGGATTACCCTTTCAGATTGTCCGTCAGTCTGAGGATGAAAGGCTGTACTAAACTGAAGCTTAGTCCCTAAAGCAACTTGTAAGCTCTGCCAAAGTTTCGAGGTAAATCTTGGGTCCCGATCAGAAGTGATAGTCACGGGAACACCGTGTAGACGGACAATTTGTCTCACATATATTTCAGCGTACTTATCAATTGAATAATCTGTTCGAACTGCTATAAAGTGAGCAGATTTGGTCAGACAATCCACTACTACCCATATCGAATCATATCCACTAGAGGTCCTTGGGAGTCCTTGCACAAAGTCTATAGTAACATGCTCCCATTTCCATTCTGGAATATCTAGGAGTTTCAATAGTCCAGCAGGCTTTTGATGTTCAGCTTTCAATTGTTGACAAGTCAGGCATTGAGAAACAAATCTAGTGATGTCATTTTTCATACCATTCCACCAGTAGTGTTGCCTCAAATTTCGGTACATTTTCGTACCTCCGGGGTGGATGCTATAAGCACTCTTATGTGCCTCTGACAATATCTCCCTCCTAAGTTCCTTATCTTTTGGCACACAAAGACGTCCTCGATATCTGACAATTCCGTCCTCAGATAACTGAAATCCCTCATTACTTCCACTTTGCACTTCATCCCGAATTTTTAACAGTCTTGGGTCCGACTGTTGTAGGATTTGTATTCTTTGGATCACTCGCGGTTCAATTCTCAAAGTTGCCAATACACCTGAAAGGTGATCTACCTCTAATCTAAATTCAGAGTTGGCAATAGTCTCTAAAAGATTCCATTCTTTCACCCTTAAATGTGTCATAGTCACAGCTGACTTACGACTAAGGGCATCTGCCACTTTATTAGCTTTCCCTGGACAGTACACTATCTCGCAATCATAATCCTTAAATAACTCCATCCATCTTCTTTGCCTCATATTTAACTCCTTTTGCGAAAATAAATATTTCAATCTTTTATGGTCGGTGTAAATTTCAAATTTCTCCCCATATAAATAATGTCTCCAGATTTTTAATGCGAGAATAATCGCATCCAACTCTAAATCATAGGTAGGATAGTTCTTTTCATAAGGTTTCAGTTGTCTCGATACATAAGCTATGACATTTCCATGTTGCATCAAGACACAACCGAGTCCTTGGTGGGAAGCATCACTATACACCGTGAATCCACCATATCCCGAAGGTAGAGTTGGTGCCGACGTCAATCTTCTTTTAAGTTCCTGAAAACTTTGTTCACACTTATCATTCCATTCAAATTTCACACTCTTCTTAGTTAAGTGGGTCAAGGGACTTGCAAGTTGTGCGAATCCTTCGATGAACCTTCGATAATACCCTGCAAGCCCTAAGAAACTCCGAATCTTCGTCGGTGTAGTGGGTCTTGGCCATTCAACTACGTTCTCAATTTTTCGGGTCCACTTTGTTAATCCTTTTCCGACACCACATGACCCAAAAATGCTACTTGGTTTAACCAGAATTCACATTTACTAAATTTGGCATATAATTTGTGTTCTATAAGGGTCTGTAGCACAATTCGTAGGTGTTCCTTGTGCTCTTTTGACCCTTTTGAATATACCAAAATGTCATCTATAAAAACAATCACAAATTGATCCAGATAAGATATAAATATCATGTTCATCAGATCCATGAAAACAGCAGGTGCATTGGTCAGACCAAAGGGCATAACTAGAAATTCATAATGCCCATACCGAGTTCTAAAAGTTGTTTTGGGGTCGTCTTCCTCTCTAACTCTTAATTGATGGTATCCAGACCTCAAATCAATTATTGAAAAGACCAAACTACCAGCTAGTTGATCAAATAGATCATCGATCCTTGGTAGGGGGTATTTATTCTTAACTGTAACTTGGTTCAATTTCCTATAATCAATGCAAAGACGCATTGATCCATCCTTCTTTTTCACAAATAGGACTGGTGCCCCCCATGGAGATACACTCGGTTTTATAAATCCCTTATCCAATAATTCTTGCAGCTGGATTTTTAGCTCCTTCAATTTTGTCAAAAACATCCGATATGGAGCTTTTGATACAGGTTCCGTCCCTAGAAGTATTTCAATAGCAAACTCAACCTCTCTGTCTAGGGGTAATCTAGGGAATTCTTCTAGAAAGACATCAGGAAATTCACGTACTACACTAATTTCCTCTAGCTTCGCCTCTTCCTTTTCTTGATTCTTAACCATTGCTAAATATCCTTGACATCCCCCATCTAAGAGTCTATGTGCTTCCATTGCCAAAATAAAAGTCATAGAGATCAGTTTGTTTCCCAGGAACTCATAATGAGGTTCATCAGAGGGGTTAAACTGAATCATTTTTCTATAACAATCTACAATGGCTTGCTGCTTACTAAGCCAGTCCATGCCTATAATGGTGTCATAGTCATACATACCTATTTCTACCAAATCGATAGAATATGTCATTCCCCCTATTGAGATTTCGCAATTTTCATAAACTAATGTAAACAATACTTCATCCCTTAATGGTGTGGAAATACAAAGAGGTGTTACAAGAGGTGTCACTTCTAGATTATGTAATCGCCTATATCTTTCAGCAATGAAGGAATGGGTCGCGCCCAGATCAAATAATGCATAAGCCTTTTGATCATTCAAGGAAATCGTACCTGTGATAACGGTCTCAGAAGCTTCCGCTTCCTCCTGAGTCATTGCATATACTTTTCCTTTTGCTGGCGGTCTTTGCGTCTTTCCTGGTGGAAGTGTTCCCCTCAGACGTGGCAGCACATGATGCAACAAATTATCGTTGGCTTGTTGTCTCCCTTGGGGACATTCTCTTTTGAAATGTCTCTCCTGTCCACACTTATAACATCTCAAGGAATCGAGGCAAGGCCCTGGTCCATGTCGCCGGTTACATCGTGGACATAAGTTGTTCTGAAATATAGCCCGATTCACGTATTGTCCCTTACTTATCCCTCCAGAACTTCCATAAGCGGGCCTCTTCTTGGAACTCCAAGGTGTATCCCGAGATAGAAAAGGTCGCTTGCCGCTACGCACATCCTTTGTGGCTCCTTGCAGCCCCGATCTGACCTTTTCCTTATCCTCCATCTCTTCTCTAATAAGTTCTTGCTCGACCCATTGGGCTCGAGCATACCCTTCATTATAGTCCCTTATACCTACAGGCACTAACTGCTTCCTAATATTAGTCCTTAGACCATTCCGAAACCTCTTTGCTTTATCATCAGGATCCTCAATCAACTTAGGAGCATACCTAGAAAGTTCTGAAAATTTTGCCTCGTATTGATCCACAGTTAGTTTCTCTTGACTCAGTTGAACAAACTCAGTAATCTTTCGATCCTTCGTACACTCAGAAAAATATTTCTTGTAAAAAGCTTTCACAAACCCATCTCATACCATTTACGTACCTGTTGGAAATATGATATCCTTCGATGCTCTCCACTAATACATGGCGTTCCCTTCCAACTGATATTCAGCGAGTGTTATCTTATCTTGGTCATTGCAACCAAGCAATTTGAAATCAATCCACTACTCCGCTTCCTCAGGACGTCCCATTCCCGAGAATTTTAGTGGTTTTAATTTTAGGAACTGCTCTACCAGTCCCTGGGTGCGATGCTCCGCCAAAAGTGGCTGTTGGGGTGGCGGCAGAGGTGGTTGTTGCAAGGGAATTTGGGCCTGTCTCTCCACCAAATTCCCCAAAGAAACCAAAGCTTGCAACACATCCTCCATCATCGGCCATGTCCCTAATGCAGCTGCCCCTGACTCAGTCGCTTCTCTCCTCGGTGGAGATGAGCTCCTCGATCGCACCATCTTTCTCCTAAACTTTCTGCACATTACCCACATTAGGGGTTAGAGATTTATGCTATTAGTTAAAAGTAACGTAATATTCTCACGTTACTCAAACCACATAGTCATAAGACTAACTGCTCAAAGCAATAGTTGTCTCAATTTACATGGACAATCATGTCTAAACACTCAGGTACACTAGCATTCATCTAAAATCCTAAACCTTATCACTCCAACTAAATCCAAGCTCTAATACCACTCAATGTGACAACCCTGGATCTCATATACATTGATTTCTCTCAACTTGTTTATACTTCAAGAATTGTAAGAAAAATGAATTTAAGATAAACTGAGTCATAAGAAAACTGAGCTACTTGGCTCTATTATCATAAACTTGGTTTCTTTACACGTGGGGAAGACGAGATTGAGAGGAGAATTTCTACAAAAAAACACTATAAACCACGAACACTAACTATCTCGCCTCTCATTAGTTATATACATGTTGTTAAACAACCAAAAACAAAAAGTCCTCCCACACATCCAGCACCTCTCTGCACCGCTTACTCCACAGGACTACCACCCTGCCCCGGGCCATCATCATACAGCGTCAAGGGTCCCACCAGCCGTCCATCCACCCGAGTGTAAAGGGCAACGGAGACCATATATGCCGGCCCCGTAAGCGCCCCCGTATCTATTGTCAAACAAGAGGTGCATTTGACAAATACCACTCCCGGGAAATGGCGGTCTTAGAAGTCCTCTTGCCGCCAAACAAAGTCGGCGGGGGAGCCATAAAGGATTGTCGTCATGGCAGCAGGCGAGGTAGGCGGCGCAGTAGACATCTTCTACTCTGAAGAAACAACATAATAACAAGTGTGAGTTTTTAAAATAAAAACTCAGCAAGTGGGCAGTTAGTCCTAACTTGGATTGGAAAAAAAAAAAACAAATAAGTAAATAAAATCATCAAGTTATTGAATCCCATCACCCAGGGGGAGACGACACTCCACCCTGAACCCCCCTCGCACCCAACCTGGCATCACGAGGTCCCCTGAGAAGTTGTTCAACCCTTTCCAAACCTCTGGAGAGAACACTATTACTTCTTCTCATCCCTCTCAAGGCATCCCGACACCCGGGATCTCACATTGGCTCATTAGCCAATCATACATTCATAGTTCCACCTTGTTGCAGCACCAACAATCTCAGCCAATTAAGAATCCAATACAAAAGACAACAACTAACACATATACTCGGATCAAGCAATTTATGAACAAAAAAGAGCAGTTTTGTTCGCAGACATAAAAAGTACATCAATCCTTATCAAAATATTACAAAATTTTGGCACGTTATTAATAAGACCTAGAGGAACAAATCTCAAGAAGAACACTAAGTCAAATTCCATAGGCACTGAGGGTAGAACTTCAATTTTCTTCCTACCCAACATTCTGTAAAATTCCAGATTTCACATTTTTGTAGGAAACTTATTTCGAGGGTCATACTTTGTTCGTTTTCTCTGAATTTTGGATATGTTATTCATGAAGATGTGCTTTAAAACTTTCATCGAGGGTTCGAAATCAAATTGTGGTCAGATAATGACAGAAAATTTAAAACGTCGACTGACGTCACACTGATTTTCACAAAAACAGTTCACTAGTTCACAAAACTCCTCCTGTCATTATACTCTCTGTCCATACACACAATACACCTTACCACAGCATCTAGGAGTAGTCATAGTATGTTTTCAACTAAATTTGATGGAACTAAACCAGCCCTTTTTCTGTGCCCAAAAGAAAAATGAAATAATTTAACAATTAGCGATTTCCCTTTCGATACTACTACCCCTCAATTACCCCCATCCTCAATATTCATGATCAAAACTTAGCCCAAGGGAGCCACTCACGACGCTTGGGGTTCGTGGGTTACCGACTTGATTAGAACCCAACACCATAACCCACCGGCAATGGCTAAACTCAAAAACCAGAATCCATTTTAACCAACTCTGATGAAGAACAGCGCTACATCACTTAATTTTGAGTCCAACAACCCAAAACTCCTCAACGATAACAAATTAACAGCCCCAGAAATATCATAACTCTCTGGATACAGCGACCCGCCGCTCGAGGAAGGTCGAACCTAGAAAATGGAGTTGAAGAAATCGTGTAACAAACCAATAATAGAGAATGCACGTACAGATGGCTCCCTCTAGTTTACCCATTGGACAGCAACCAGCTTCCCCCATCTACCGATCTCAACCATAGATAGGGCTTTACTAGCCATCCCCTGCACCCCCAATCGCAGCTACCCAAACCCTAAACCCACATGCAACACCAAGCGAGCCAAATCAGGGACACGAGACTATAAGAACAGCCCACTTGCCTGGATCCAAGGGAAAAGGAGGCGTCGGATGGCTAAGCTTCACAGCCGGCGTCGAAGCTTTGATCAAAACTGAGCAGCAACAATCTGCTACTGGATGATGGCGCCGGTCGTGAGGGGCTGAGATGGGTTGGGCTCGATGGAGACGAACAGAGGCGAGAGGAAAAGAAGGTGATGTGTATCGGTAGAGAAAACACGGATGGGGTGGGTTCGTTTGAGAGAGAGAGAGAGAGAGAGAGAGAGAAACAGGATGCGTGTAATCCCCCCCCCCCTTTCTTCAACAACATCTGGACTCGACGTGGGTAGAGCAAAACAAACGTTTCAATTTTTTTTTTTTTTAATTTTAATTTTTTTTTTTTTTTTTAACTAACACATGGGGGAGAAGTGGTGGGGTTTCGTATACTCTTGCTTTACGGAGAAAAGTCTTTTGACAAAATATTCCTTCTTGAGTTTTGATTTATTTTTCTAGGTTATTACTATTTTATTTTATTATATATATATATATATATATATATATATATATATATATATATATATATGTATATGTATATATAAAGTCTTTAATACTCTTAATCTACTAATGAAATTTTTGGGCGTCACATCGGCCCTCTTGGGGATGGCAAAGTCTTTTGCTAGGCCGAGATTCTATAGCACCTAATCTACAATGGTCAGTAGGCAATGGGCAGAACATTAACATCAGGGAGGATAGATGGCTGTCCACGGGCATTATTGGGGGCCCAGCACCTAGGAATGAACCTACTATGGTAGCGGACTTCATCTGTCCAGAACATCAGACATGGAATATTCCTCTGCTTTCTCGTAGTTTTGATGAGCATATAATTGCTGAAATTCTCAAAATTCAGCTCAGACCGCACTATACAGAAATTGATTTGGACAGGACGATTAAATAGAGTGTACACTGTTAAAAATGGATATAACCAAATCATATTAGCAGAAAATAGAGTCCTTCATCATCGGCCTTCCTCATCCTTTCAACCCCCTAAACGCCTTTGGACTACTATCTGGTAGGTACCAGCTACTCCCAAATTGCGTATCTTTTTATGGTCACTATGCCAAAATGCTCTAGCCAATGCTAGAAATCTCTACTATTGTCATATTATAGAAGATCCTATTTGTAAGCTCTGTAGAGACTGTTGCCCGGCCCCTGAAACTACTGAACATCTGTTCCTACATTGCCCATGGACAACGAAAGTATGGAACTACCATGTATTGTTTAGCACGCTCAGCAACACAGATTTGATGCCTGGCTACTGCATATATTCGAACAGGAAATGGACTTACAAGTTTCTGCGCAAATTACATATGTTTTGTGGCACATCTGGAAGGCCATGAACGATTTTGTCTTCCGCCGAAACCCCGAACCCATATCACATTGTAGTTGCTGCTCTGGCCCATGCCCGCTCTTATTATCGCTACCATTTGGCCTTGCTGCAACAAAATCAACAGAAGCCAGTTTCTCTGCACAACCAGCAAGAAATCCCAAACCAGATCAACAGATCACTCACCAGTGGGTTCAGTGACGCTTCTTCTCAACCCAATTCTAGATTGGCAAGAAAGCCTGTTCTTCACCGTCCCCCTTTGGATCTGAGATGGTGCCCTCCGAATCCTGGGGTGGTTAAAATCAATATTGACGCCTCATTCCCTACGGTCATGGATGACGGTGCTGTCTCTTGTATTTGACGCGACTCCTCAGGGAATCTGATCGATGGCAGAGTTCAATGAACCCCCTCTGTTTCACCCCTGCAAGCCGAAACCCATGCTCTCATCTTTGCCCTACGATACCTCATCACTACAGGAAGGAATCGCCAAGACCTCCTTCTTGAATCCGACTGTCTCGCTGTGGTTGAAGCAATTCGTGAACCAGATCACACACCATGGGAGCACAGGGCTCTTTTCGCTGAAGCTACGGCTCTACTCCATCTCTTCCCAACCCTACGCATCAACCACTGCAGAAGAGAAACCATCGCTGTTGCTGACTGGGCCGCAAAAAACCATGCCCAAAATTTTCTTCCATCTAACTGGGTCGACTCCCCCCCTCTTGCTTTGTTTGATCTGTTAAGTACTGATGCGTTCAACTGCTGTAATTTTACTGTCTCGTGAATGAAGGTTCCTTTTTACCGACCCAAAAAAAAAAAAATTCCACTTTAAAAAAAAAAAAAAGGATCTAATATGGCTTGATGATTCAATTTATGACATGGGCTCAGTGTTAGACACGAACCTGGACTCGTCCAAGCCCGCCCAATTGCTACGTCTAGACTGCGCATTCAGTGGAAGATTGTGAATCTCGCCCCTTTGTTCCCTCCACAAACAAGATCATGTGGTCACATTACCCATGTCTTTCGTCACTCATGCACGTAACCCTTGAGATCAAAAGAAATGTCTTGCACCTTCAAAGCATAAAGAAGACCGGATAGATGTCTACGAATTTGTTCTACGAAACATGGCTTGCCACCGAAAGGGAAAACCAATGCATCTCTTTTATCTCTTCAGGTTCTTCGTCGCCCTTACCTTTTCCCTTCTGAATTATTGCCTTCTTTTTTTTTTCCGGAGAAGTTGGGAGGCATAAAAAGGGCCACGGGGGATTTCATTCTTCACCACTTAGAAGCAGCACAAAGAACACAGCCTCATAGATAGATCTCTCACTAAGTCGCTAGTTTAGCACGAGGTGACAGAGCACTTATCATGGCTCGTTCACGGGAACTTGCCAAAATTGCAGAGGAAGCCTTCGCCATGTTAGAAGAGGGCGGTCAGACAACCCCCGATTCCTCAAGCTCCTCCCCAGAAGCCCATGGATTGCTTCGAGGCAGCTAGAGCGTATGGCGGCATGCTAAAAGTGGATTTTCGCCGCAAGAAGTTCCCGCCGCCGCCACCACCTCAGCTGCGCTTTCCTAAGCTAGCTAGGTTTGACTAAGTATGAACTACATATCATGTATGTCCATTAGGGACAATATATATATAACTCTATATAGCTAGTCCTGAGAGTTGCTGTACACCTGGGATTAGCACCAGTACCTTTCACTTAAGGGTTATCACAGTTTGGATGTCTTAAGAAGCTCCACTGTAATTGTATAGTAATTAAGTGTACTATTATATCTCAATAAAATTACGCTATGTAATGTTCAATGTCTCTCGTAGGCAAAAGGTGCTCATGCCGTGATGTACTGTCATATCTAATTTGCCAAATGATTTAACAATGAGCGTCTAGCCTTGATCATAGAAGACACTTTTTGGGTAATTGTTTAATTTGATCACATGAAATGTCAAGTGCTCGTTCCTTTTTTTTAAAGCAAAATTTTTGTTTTGCACACTCTCTCCACCTCAGTTTTTGGAGTTGCTGGCACGATGCATGACTAATTAGTATATGAAAAATATGTTAAGGATATACCGAAATAAATTCAAATCATATTCTACTGTTTAGATAGATTAAATATGGATGCATTTAATGCATATAATAAACTATTTCTCAAGGAAGGGTCACAAGACCAACACAAGTTAAAAACTCGGTGATCAAACTTGCGATCCAGCATCTTCTCTTCGTTCTGATAAGCTCTTTTTTTAAGGCCTAATATTTATTCACTTACTTGAATGGGTAACAAGTAATTGCAGTATGTTCTCCAAGAATATTGCGGGACGGTACTTTTAGACCCATGATAGTTATTAAAAGAGTGAGGTTAAGTTAACCGCACCGTTATTCCTTGCAAATAATGGTGCCTTTTTTACCACACATTTCCATTGAGATGCAATTGGCAACCGGAACCTACAGAATAAAGAGACAATGAGCAAATATGGAATCAATGATTGCTTTTGTTCCTCTCTAGAAAAAATTATAGTTTGATCCGTATCTCCTCGGCACCTTGACTAACCATCATTTGGAACTTCCATTTATTTGCAAAAGTGCTGTCTAATATCTTTTTGACGAGGATATAATTGATTTTCGGGTGTTGAATTACTGAGCGATAAATCATTCCTGTAATAATTTGCTTTTGAGTTGATATTTATTTATTCAACATATAAAACAAATATAAATTAAGTTTTAGGCTTCCGCATTTTAGAGTAGGATGTTTTTGGGATTCCTATTTAAAAACCCAACTCGAATATGGGATAGGCTCAATTTTCGTTTAGGATTATTTCAAGTTCGAAATAAGGTCGACCTCCCAAATCCACTTCGTTGCGATATTTGACTAAGATAAATTAGTAGAAGATTGTACGCATTTAATGCTAAATTGAATTGAATAGCTTAGTTTAACTCAACAACTTAGCATCCATATAAGTCTATTCGTACGAGACGAGTTCAAGGAAACGTAGTAAATGAAGAATTATTCTGAAGGGCGAGAGAAATGTTTTTAACTGTCAATTTCAAAAATTATAAAGTAAGATCAAATGGATTTCATAAATTGCAATTGATGTAATTAAATGATGATCTCGCATAGTATGCCGCGAAATGCTCTATTGATGATATAAAATGAGAAACGTTATTGACAATGCACATGATTGTATTTACATTTCACAAAGTGTTAATTTTGATAAATTTAACTATAATAATATGGTATTAATATGTAGGTGTATTGGCCGTGATCATTAGGGATTTTTGTTTAATTAAGCGTAACCTAAGACTAAATAACCATCTGGAAGCCATAGTGTTTTAAAAGGCCACAACTTCCTTGGGAACAGAAGAGCATGTTATCAGGTTCTTAGGCAAAAGTTGTGCAGTCAATAACGAATCATCACTCTACAAAATGTGACGGGACCGTCTTGCTCGATATATGTATAAAAGATTATTGTCAAGGAAAATATGCATATAAACAATACTATCTTCACTGAATACAATTATACTTAACACATAATATAGTGGATAATTTTTTTTTTTTGGGTAAAGTAATATAGTGGATAATATTGTTATCTAAATAATTGAATAGATGCAGATCTAATCATTTTTATGCTGATTATACTTGTGGGTAACACATGATGGAGAACGTGTTAATGAAATCAGTTTTCTAGCAGGTTTGTGATGAATATGATTGTATTGTTTTATCTGAGGATACGCTTGTTGAATGTGAAGAATTTTGTGACCGGATGAGCTAGTCATCACTCTTCTGGAAGATAACGGACCGTCAACCACTCATTTTCTGGAATAAAATTAAGCCAAAAAAAAAAAAACAAAAAAATAGAGCTTATCAGAATGAACTGAAGATGCTGGATTCGCTAGCTCGATCACAGAGTTTGTAACTTACTTTTGTTCGTCTTTTTATCTTCCTTGAAAAATAATTTATTATATGCAACGCATTCATATTTAATCCATCTGAACCTTCGAATCTGATATCCATTTCATTTTGATACACGATTAACCTATTTTTATAAACTAATTAGTCTCATATCATGCCAGCAACTCCAAAAACTGAGGTGGAGAGAGAGCACAAGATAAAATTTTGAAAAATAGAAGAAGGAATGAAAATCATCCGTAAAGTGTCTTGAGCGAACGATAAAGGCTAGACGCTAGTTGTTACACCGTTTGGCAAATTAAATCTGAGAGTATGTCGCATCATGAGCACCTTTTGCCTAGGAGAGACGTTAATCTAACATAATTAAAATTTAGTACTGCACTTAATTACTGTAGTATTACTGTGGAGCTTCTTAAGACATCCAGAGTGCGATAACCCTTAAGTGAAGGGCATCGACGCTAATCCCAGGTCTGCAGCAACTCTTAGGACTAGCTATATAGAGTTATACATATTGTACACAATACATATACATGATAAGTACTTCATACTTAGCCGAACCTATCTAATGGGAGAGGAGAGCGCCGCGGTGGCGGCGGCGGTGGTGAGAAGTTCTTGCCATGAAAATCAACTATTAGCAAGCCGCCATACGCTTTAGCCGCCTCAAAGCAATCCATGGGCTTCTGGGGAGGGGCTTGAGGAATCAGGGGTTGCCTAGCCTTCTTCTTGGCCACGCCCTCTTCTAACATGGCGAAGGCTTCCTGTTCAATTTGGGCAAGTTTGTGTGCATGAGCCATGATAAGTGCTCTGATACCTCGTGCTAAACTGGCGACTTAGCGAGTGATCTATCTATGAGGCTGTGTTCTTTGTGCTGCTTCTATGCAGTGAAGAACGGAACCCGCCCGTGGCCCTTTTTATACGTCCAACTTCCCTGGAAAGAAGGCAATAATTCAGATGGGAAAAGGCGAGGGCGATGAAGAACCTGAAGAGATAAGAGAATTATGGGTTGGTTTTACCTTTGGTGGCAAGCCACGTTTGGCAGAACAAATTCTTTGATATCCATCTGGTCTTCTTTATGCCTTCTAAGGGAAAAGGCATATCTCTTCTGATCTCAAGGGGCTTGAGTGACCAATGACGTGGGTAATGTGACCACATGATCTTGTTTGTGGAGAGAATATAAGGGCAAGATTCAGAATCATCCACTGTATGCTCGGTCCAGACCTAGCAATTGGGTGGGTTTGGACGAGTCCAGGCTGGAGTCTAACGCAGGCCAATATCATAAATCGAACCACCGAAGTCATATTAGATCCTTTTTTAAATTGGGCTGACCTTTTCTTTTTAGCTTGTTCTTTTTCTTCAAAAAATCAGCCATACATTTGGGATGTAAATATTTAGTGTAATAAATAACTTCACCAAATCAATAACTAGAAAATTTAATTGTGATAGCATCCAAACAACCGATCACAAATTTATGATAGCTTCTAAATAACTGCCCAAATTAGGTTGCTGGGCATGTAATGATAACAAATAACTAGAAATTCAGTAACTTTTGCAATCCATATAATTAGATAAAATATTAATTTTAAACAAGACAGTCTAAGACCATAGTTCTATGAGGAGTGTCATTGAAAGGTAATATTGTACCGAGTTTTATATTATTTGACCAATTCTAGAAATACTATGACTTATCCAGTAAATTAGTTTACTTAGAGACCGTGTGAAGTAGATCTTTAAACAAGTAGGTATGTTATGAGCACCCTACAAAAATTTGCTGGAAAAATTATAAAAAAATCCTACACATATTGCAACTTTTCCAATTCAGTTCTAAACATATTGTTTAGCCATTCGGTTATAAACCTTTCAATTCAGTCCATCGAACCGACGTTTGCGTCAATAATATTTTAATAAAATTTTATTTTTTCAATTTTTTTATTAATTTTTCTTTTTTACTTCACTTTCTCCTCCTTCCCCTATCTGTCGTCGTTGGCAACTGGCTAGAGGTAGGGCCAGCAAGGACCTCATCGGCCTCAAGAAAGCATGGCTGTGGTTGGGCAACCTCACTTAGGCCACCCACTAGGCTGGCAAGGGTTGAGCCTTGCCAAAGGCTCAAGGTCGAAGGGCATGACCTTGCGAGGTCGAAGGCTGCAACCTCTAGTATAGGTGAGCCTTATTGGTCATGGGTAGGTCATGGCCTCACCATCATTTGGCAAGGCTCGCCATTGGACGACAAGGTTGACCTCGCCGATGCTCGCCTCTAGCCAATCACCACCGGCAAGAGGAAGGAGGAGGAAGTGAAGGACAAAAAGAGATAGAAAAAGAAAAGTAGAGAAAAAAATTAATAAAAAAATTTGAAAAAAAAATATTATTAAAATATTGTCCACATTAGTGTTAGCTAGATAGCTAGCACGGCTAGCCAAAGTTAGCTGGATAGACTGAATTAACACAATTGTAAAAGGTTTAAGACTGAACAACTAAAATGAAGATGCTAGACTCACTAGCTTGATCACGAAGTTCGTAACTTATTTTGATCATCTTGCCACCTTCTTTGAGAAATAATTTATTATATGCACAAGATACATCCATATTTAATCCATTTGAAGTTTCGATTCTAATAGATCCATTTCGGTACACAATTAACATAGTTTTCATGAACTAATTAGTCGGGTATCATGCCAGCAACTCCAAAAAACGAGGTGAGATAGAGCACGGGACAAAAATTTTGAAAAATAGAAGAAGAAGGAACGAGCATGTGACATTTCACATGATCAAATTAAAAAATTCACCCAGAAAGTGTCTTGAGCGATCAAGGCTAGACGCTCGTTGTTATGCCATTTGGCAAATTAAATCTGAGAGTATGTCGCATCATGAGCACCTTTTGCCTAAGAGAGACATTAAGCATTATATAGTCCAACATAATTAAGATGTATTACTGCACTTAATTACTATACAATTACAGTGGAGCTTTTTAAGACATCCAAAGTGCGATAACCCTTAAGAGAAGGGTACCGACGCTAATCCCAGGTCTGCAGCAACTCTTAGGATTAGCTATATAGAGTTATACATGTTGTCCGCAATACATATACAAAATACGTATTTCTTACTTAGTTGAACCTAGCTAATGGGAGAGGAGAGCGCCGTGGCGGTGGTGGCGTTGCCGCCAAGAATTTCCTGCCGCGAAAATCCACCATTAGCATGCCACCGTACCTCAAAGCAATCCATGGGCTTCTGGGGAGGTGCTTGAGGAATCAGGGGTTGCCTAACCTTCTTCTTGGCGATGCCCTCTTCTAACATGGCGAAGGCTTCCTCTGCAATTTTGGCAAGTTCGCGTGAATGAGCCATGATAAGTGCTTGCTGCTCTGATACCTCGTGCTATCTATGAGGCTGTGTTCTTTGTGCTGCTTCTGTGTGGTGAAGAACGAAACCCCCCTGGCCCTTTTTATACCTCCAACTTCTCTGGAAATAAGGCAATAATTCAAAAAGGAAAAGGCGAGGGTGATGAAGAACCTGAAGAGATAAGAGATTTATGCATTGGTTTTACCTTTCGGTGGCAAGCCACGTTCCGCAGAACAAATTCGTTGATATCTATCTGGTCTTCTTTATGCGTTGAAGGGAACAAGACATAGTCCTCCTGATCTCATGGGGTGACGTGCACGAGTGACGAAAGACACGGGTAACGTGACCATATGATCTTGTTTGTGGAAGGAATATAGGGGCAAGACTCACAATTACCCGACCTAGCCCGTGTCATAAATCGAATTATCCAAACCATAATAGATCATTTTTTTAATTGGGTTGACCTTTTCTTTTTACCTTATTCTTTTTCTTCGAAAAATGAGCCATTTATTTAGGGTTTAAATTGTTAGGGAAATCCCTTATGATGTTTTGAAAATGACAAAATAAATCAAATGCTACTAACATGTTTGATGGTTGAGTAATAGACCATGCAGATGATAGAACATGTAAAGGATTTTATCAAAGTCAGAAGACGGCCAGAAGACTGAACGTAACATATGTCCAGAGTATATTTTGAAGATTTCCAGACTTCTGTGTCAAAGTCTGAAGACTGCCAGACTCAAGACTCAAAGTCGAAGATTGTCGACTCAAAACTCAAAGTCGAAGACCGCTAGACTTTAGTGTCAAAGTCTCCGTTTCTACATCGAAGTCCGTCAACTCGACTAATTCCAGATCGAACGTGAATAATGAACCGAAGATAGACTCTATCTTTGAAGCTGAACTGGGTACAGACCTTAAAGCTAAATCTATTCAGAAGCAGATATGTTCAGACCCAGATTGTAAAGTCTACAGACTCATATTGTAAAGTCTACAGACTCAGACTTTACATCCAGATTCGATGAATCGTAACTCAAGCACAATCATATAACGGCTAGTGATCTGGTTTGGATTCCACATCAAGATTGATTTGATTGATTCAATCTAATTGATTGACGATTGGATCTTGAAGACAAGAACTTTCTATACGAAGAAGCTTTACTTATGGAAACCAAGATTTCGTTTGTATGGGCGATCGGAATCAATTTCGGATTTTACCTTTGTCACTCAACGGCTACCAAATCTTCTAGATACAGAGTTGTCCAATGGGTATATTGCAAGACGATTCTCCGGGATACTGTCCAACGGGTAGTTTGGAAGTGGAGGAGTATTTAAGGAGATCATGGACCGATGAGCAAGTAAGAGATGGAGCGTAGAATTTATAATTCCAAAGTCTGAGCGACTTTCGATCATATACTTGTCTCTTGAAAGCTTAAACGTTTGTAATCGTGAGAGAAATACCAAAAGAGTGACTTAGTGAGATAGTGTGATCTACTACTAAGTGTTTGCACTCAAAGTTGTAATCTCTTGTTGATTGCATAGTGGAATCCAGCCAATTGGCTGTCAGTGCAGGAGAGTAGACGTAGGCTTGGATTAAGCCGAACCACTATAAATCTTGTGTTCTTATTCTCTTCCCTAACTCATTTATTTTGTTCATACTAGCACTCTCATAAATATTTCACGTAATAAATAAATTTATCAAATTAATAACTGGACAATTTACTTATGATAGCTTCTAAACAACCGATCGTAAATTAATGATTTAACAATGAGTGTCTAGCCTTGATCATAGAAGACACTTTCTGGGTGAATGTTTAATTTGATCACATGAAATGTCAGGTGCTCGTTCCTTTTCTTTAGCAAATTTTTTGTTTTGCCTGCTTTCTCCACCTCAGTTTATGAAAAATATGTTAAGGAGATACCGAAATAAATTCATCATATTCGACTGTTCAAATGGATTAAATACGAATGCATTCAATGCATCTAATAAATTATTTCTCAAGGAAGGTCACAAGACCACCACAAGTTAAAAACTCCATGATCAAACTTGCGATCCAGCATCTTCTCTTCATTCTCTTTTTTTAATGCCTAATTTTATTCACTTACTTGAATGGATACCAAGTAATTGCTGTATGTTCTCCAAGAATATTGCGGGCCGGTACTTTTAGACACATGATACTTATTAAAAGAGTGCTGTTAAGCTAACCGCACCGTTATTCCTTGCAAATAATGGTGCCTTTTTTTACCACACATTTCCATTGAGATGCAATTGGCAACCGGAACCTACAGAATAAAGAGACAATGAGCAAATATGGAATCATCGATTGCTTTTGTTCCTCTCTAGAAAAAATTATAGTTTGATCCGTATCTCCTCGGCACCTTGACTAACCATCATTTGGAACTTCCATTTATTTGCAAAAGTGCTGTCTAATATCTTTTTGACGAGGATATAATTGGTTTTCGGGTGTTGAATTACTGAGCAATAAATCATTCCTGTAATAATTTGTTTTTGAGTTGATATTTATTTATTCAACATATACATCAATTATAAATTAAGTTTCAGGCTTCCGCATTTTAGAGTAGGATGCCTTTGGGATTCCTATTTGAATACCCAACTCGAATCTAGGATAGGCTCAATTTTCGTTTAGGATTATTTCAAGTTTGAAATAAGGTCGACCTCCCAAATCCACTTCGTTGCGATATTTGACTAAGATAAATTAGTAGAAGATTGTACGCATTTTATGCTAACTTAAATTGAATAACTTAGTTTAATTCAACAACTTAACATCCATATAAGTCTATTCGTATGAGACAAGTTCAAGGAAATGTAGTATTCGCATATGAAGAATTATTCTGAAGGGCGAGAGAAATGTTTTTAACTGTCAATTTCAAAAATTATAAAGTAAGATCAAATGGATTTCATAAATTGCAATTGATGTAATTAAATGATGATCTCGCATAGTATGCCGCGAAATGCTCTATTGATGATATAAAATGAGAAACGTTATTGACAATGCACATGATTGTATTTACATTTCACAAAGTGTTAATTTAGATAAATTTTAACTATAATAATATAGTATTCATATGTAGGTGTATTGGCCATGATCATTAAGGATTTTTGTTTAATTAAGCGTAAGCTAAGACTAAGGGGGTGCATGACAACCCAAAATTTCTGTTCTAGAAATAGTTTTTCTATTCCAGACCTATTTCTAGAAAAGAAATCCGTTTGATAAACATATTGAATAGAAATCTATTTCTGAAATAGATTTCTATTCCAGAAATAGGTTTGGAAGAGAAATCAGAAGATAAAATTTTCTACTCTTGATTTGTGGAAGAAAATCATAAATAATTTCTCTCACTAAACCATAATTTCGGTAAGTCCTCCCTCATCTCCTCTACCTCTCTGCCTTCTCCTCCTCCTCCGCCTCTCCTAATTTTATTAAAAATAAAAATAAATAAAAATAAATATATTCATGTTATTCATTTAAAAATAAAAATAAATTTATTAAAATAAATAAATTATTTTTATTTATCATTTTATTTTTAGTTTATTAAAAATAAATTTATTTAATTTATTGCCAAATATTTTTTTATTCATTTTAAAATAAATTTATTAAAAAAAATAAAATAGAATAAATAAAATAAATTTATTTTTAAGGATATTTTAATTTTAAAATAAAATGATATTTTTATTTTATTTTTTATGATTTATTTTATTTTATTTTATTTTATTCATTAGTTTTTTTGTTACTAAATCATTTTTATTTTTATTTTTTATATTAAAGGTTGTCGGTCGTCGCCGCCGTCGTCCGAAAGGAAGAAATTTTGTGTCGTTATCAAACGAATTTCTATTTTTAGAGTAGAAATTTTGTGTTGTTTCAAACGGTTATTTTTGCTTATAAATTCTTCTAGAAATAGAAATAGAGAAATCTATTTTTGTTTTAAACTATTTACGGAACAGAATGATTGTCATGCGCGCCCTAAATAACCATCCGGAAGTTATAGGGGCTGCATGTTTTTATTCTTTTTTTCTATTTCCGAACACTTTTTTTGTTTTTTTGTTCCGGGAACAAAAAGGAAGAGCAATGCGTTTGTTTGCGTTTTTGTTCCAAAATTATTTTTTTGTTTAAACACATCCGGGGAACAAAAACAAAAAAAAAAAAAATTGTTTCTTGTTCCGAAACACTTTTAAAGAAACAAAAAAAAAAATTATTTCTTCTCTCTTCTCTTTTCTTCTTCTTTTCTTCTTCTTTTCTTCTTCTTTTTTCTTGGGCCGGTCGCCAGCCTCGGCCATGGCCGGCGATCGGCCGTCAAGGGCTGGCAACGCCGTCGAGGGTCGGCGACCTTGCCGGAGCGTCGCCGGCCCCCGGCGAGGCCGAGCTCGCCCAGCCAAGGCAAGGCCGAGCCTCGCCCAACCATGGCAAGCCTCGCCGTGGCCGGGCGAGGCCGCCGGCCGAAAGAAGAAAAAATAAAAAAGAAAGGATAAAAGGAAAAATAAAATAAAAATATTAAAAAATTAAAAGAATAAAAAAGAATAAAATTTACCAAACGTGTTTCTATTCATTTTTTATTCCCAAAACAAATTTACCAAACGCATCTTTCTAATCAAAAATTGTTCCTCGAAATAGAAACATTTTTTTCTATTTCGTTCCCTAGAACAATTTTTGAATGTAAACATTACCAAACACGTCCATAGTGTTTTAAAAGGCCACAACTTCCTTGGGACCAAAAGAGCAAGTTATCATATTCTTAGGCAATAGTTGCACGGTCAATAACAAACCATCACTCTACAAAACGTGATGGGACCATCTTGCTCGATATATGTATAAAAGATTATTGTTAAGAAACATATGCATACATAGTACCATCTTCATTGAATTCAATTATACTTAACACATAATATAGTAGATAATGTTGTTATCTAAATAATTGAATAGATGCAGATCTAATAATCTGCTATGCTGATTATACTTATAGGTAACACACAATGGAGAACGTGTTAATGAAATCAGTTTTCTAGCAGGTTTGTGTTGAATATGATTGTATTGTTTTATTTGAGGATACGCTTGTTGAATGTGAAGAATGTTGTGACAGGATGAGCTAGTCATCATTCTTCTGGAAGATAACGGACCGTCAACCAATCTTTCTGGAAGAAAATTAAGCAAAAAAAAATTTAAAAAATAGAGCTTATCAGAATGAAGAGAAGATGCTGGATTCGCCAGCTAGATCACAGAGTTTGTAACTTACTTTTGTTCGTCTTTTTACCTTCCTTGAAAATTATTTTGTTATATGTCATATTTAATCCATCCGAGCCGTTGAATCTGATAAATCCATTTCATTTTGATACACAATTAACATTTTTTTTTATAAACTAATTAGTCACATATCATGCCAGCAACTCCAAAAGCTGAGGTGGAGAGAGAGTGCAAGACAAAATTTTGAAAAATAGAAGGAGGAATGAAAATGTCACATGATCAACTCACCCGTCGGCAGCGCAGTTGGTTGAGATATCTCATTCCAGTACATGGAAGTCGAGGATTCAAAACCCTGCATTGCTAGAGATTAAAACGGGGGGGCCCGGCGGTGGGTTGTTAGGCCAGTTTCCCCCGATGTATAGTCGTTATAGGTCCTCCACTGCGGAGGCTTATGAGACCCCAAATCGGCATAAGCCGACAAGGGCATGCTCCAGCGGATCCTCGGTCACCAAAAAAAAAAAAAAAATGTCACATGATCAAATTAAAAAATCATTTATAAATTGTCTTGAGCGAGGCTAGATGCTCATTGTTAAACTATTTGGCAAATTAAATCTGAGAGTATGTCGCATCATGAGCACCTTTTACCTAAGAGAGACGCTAAACATTATATAGTCTAACATAATTAAAATTTATTACTGCACTTAATCACTGTTGAATTACAATGGAGCTTCTTAGGACATCCAAAGTGCCATAACCCCTTGAGTGAAGGGTATCGACACTAATCCCAGGTTTGCAGCAATAGGACTAGCTATAGATAGTTATACATATTGTCCCCAAAACATATACATGATACGTACTTCATACTTAGTTGAACCTATCTAATGGGAGAGGAGAGCGCCGCGGCAGTGGCGGCGGCGAGAAGTTCTTGCCATGAAAATCAACCACATTAGCAAGCCGCCATACGCTTTAGCCGCCTCAAAGCCATCCATGGGCATGTGGAGAGGGGCTTGAGGAATCAGGGGTTGCCTAGCCCATCTTCTTGGCCACGCCCTCTTCTAACATGGCGAAGGCCCCCTGTTCAATTTGGGCAAGTTTGCGTGCATGAGCCATGATAAGTGCTCTGATACCTCGTGCTAAACTGGCGACATAGCGAGTGATCTATCTATGAGGCTGTGTTCTTCGTGCTGCTTCTATGCAGTGAAGAACGGAACCCGCCCGTGGCCCTTTTTATACGTCCAACTTCTCTGGAAAGAAGGCAATAATTCAGAAGGGAAAAGGCGAGGGTGATGAAGAACCTGAAGAGATAAGAGAATTATGGATTGGTTTTACCTTTGGTGGCAAGCCACGTTTGGCAGAACAAATTCTTTGATATCTATCTGGTCTTCTTTATGCCTTTTAAGGGAAAAGAAATATCTCTTCTGATCTCAAAGGGGCATGAGTGACCAATGACGTGGGTAATGTGACCACATGATCTTGTTTGTGGAGAGAATATAAGGGCAAGATTCAGAATCATCCACTGAATGCACGGTCCAGACCTAGCAATTGGGCGGGTTTGGACGAGTCCAGGCTGGGGTCTAACTCTGGCCAGTATCATAAATCGAACCACCGAAGCCATACTAGATCCTTTTTTAAATCGGGCTGACCTTTTCCTTTTAGCTTGTTCTTTTTCTTCAAAAAATCAGCCATACATTTGGGATGTAAATATTTCGTGTAATAAATAACTTCACCAAATCAATAACTAGAAAATTTACTTGTGATAGCGTCCAAACAACCGATCACAGATTTATGATAGCTTCTAAATAACTGCATAAATAGGTCGCCAGGCATGTAATGATAACAAATAACTAGAAATTCACTAACTTTTGCAATCCATATAATTAGATAAAATAAAAATTTTAAACAAGACAGTCTAAGACCATAGTTCTATAAGGAGTGTCATTGAAAGGTAATATTGTACCGAGTTTTATATTATTTGACCAATTCTAGAAATACTACGACTTATCCAGTAAATTAGTTTACTTAGAGACCGTGTGAAGTAGATCTTTAAACAAGTAGGTATGTTATGAGCACCCACAAAAATTTGCCGGAAAAATTATCAAAAAAATCCTACATATACTGCAACTTTTCCAATTCAGTCATAAACATATTTTTTAGCCATTCGGTTATAAACCTTTCAATTCAGTCCATCGAACCAACGTTTACGTCGATAATATTTTAATAATATTTTATTTTTTCAAAAAAAATTATTAATTTTTTCTTTTTTCCTTCACTTTCTCCTCCTTCCCCCTGTTGGTCATTGTTGGCGACTAGCGAGGGACCTCGCCAGCCTCAAGAAAGCATGGCCGTGGTTAGGCAACCTCACTTAGGCCACCCACTAGGCTGGCGAGGGTTGAGCCTTGCCAAAGGCTCGAGGTCAAAGGGCGTGACCTAGCAAGGTCAAAGGCTGCGACCTCTAGTATGGGTGAGCCTTATCGATCATGGGTAGGTTGCGGCCTCACCATCATTAGGCAAGGCTCGCCATTGGACGACAAGGTTGACCTCGCCGATGCTCGCCTCTGGCCAATCACCACCAGCCAGAGGAAGGAGGAGGAAGTGAAGGATAAAAAGAGATAGAAAAAGAAAAGTAGAGAAAAAAGAACAAAATTAATATAAAAAAAAAATCGAAAAAAAAAATAAAATATTATTAAAATATTGTCCACATTAGTGTTAGCCAAATAGCTGGCACGGCTAGCCAAAGTTAGCTGAATAGACTGAATTAACACAATTGCAAAAGGTTTAAAACTAAACGGCTAAAATGAAGATGCTAGACTAGCCAGCTTGATCACAAAGTTCGTAACTTATTTTGATCATCTTGTCACCTTCTTTGAGAAATAATTAATATATGCACAAGATACATCCATATTTAATCAATTTGAAGTTTCGATTCTAATAGATCCATTTCGGTTCACGATTAACATAGTTTTCATGAACTAATAATTAGTCGGGTATCATGCCAGCAACTCCAAAAACCGAGGTGAGATAGAGCACGGGACAAAAATTTTGAAAAATAGAAGAAGAAGGAACGAGCATGTGACATTTCACATGATCAAATTAAAAAATTCACCCAGAAAGTGTCTTGAGCGATCAAGGCTAGACGCTCGTTGTTATGCCATTTGGCAAATTAAATCTGAGAGTATGTCGCATCATGAGCACCTTTTGCCTAAGAGAGACATTAAGCATTATATAGTCCAACATAATTAAGATGTATTACTGCACTTAATTACTATACAATTACAGTGGAGCTTTTAAAGACATCCAAAGTGCCATAACCCTTAAGAGAAGGGTATCGACGCTAATCCCAGGTCTGCAGCAACTCTTAGGATTAGCTATATAGAGTTAAACATATTGTCCACAATACATATACAAAATACGTATTTCATACTTAGTTGAACCTAGCTAATGGGAGAGGAGAGCGCCGTGGCGGTGGTGGCGTTGCCGCCAAGAAGTTCCTGCCGCGAAAATCCACCATTAGCATGCCACCGTACGCTCTAGCCGCCTCAAAGCAATCCATGGGCTTCTGGGGAGGTGCTTGAGGAATCAGGGGTTGCCTAACCTTCTTCTTGGCGATGCCCTCTTCTAACATGGCGAAGGCTTCCTCTGCAATTTTGGCAAGTTCGCGTGAATGAGCCATGATAAGTGCTTGCTGCTCTGATACCTCGTGCTATCTATGAGGCTGTGTTCTTTGTGCTGCTTCTGTGTGGTGAAGAACGAAACCCCCCTGGCCCTTTTTATACCTCCAACTTCTCTGGAAATAAGGCAATAATTCAAAAAGGAAAAGGCGAGGGTGATGAAGAACCTGAAGAGATAAGAGATTCATGCATTGGTTTTACCTTTCGGTGGCAAGCCACGTTTCGCAGAACAAATTCGTTGATATCTATCCGGTCTTCTTTATGTGTTGAAGGGAACAAGACATAGTCCTTCTGATCTCAAGGGGTTACGTGCACGAGTGACGAAAGACATGCGTAACGTGACCATATGATCTTGTTTGTGGAGGGAATATAGGAGCAAGACTCACAGTCTAGACCTAGCAATTTGGGGGGGGGGAAGGAACAGTGGCCCGTGTCATAAATCGAATCATCCAAATCATAATAGATCCTTTTTTTTTTAAATTGGGTTGACCTTCTCTTTTTACCTTGTTCTTTTTCTTCCAAAAATGAGCCATTTATTTAGGGTTTAAATATTTCACGTGATAAATAAATTTACCAAATCAGTAACTAGACAATTTGCTTATGATAGCTTCTAAACAACCGATTGCAAATTAATGATAGCTTCTAAATAATTGCAGAACTAATTTGCTGGATGCGTAATATAACGAGTAACTATAAATTTACTAACTTTTACAATCCACGCAATCAGAAAAGATAAAAAATTTAAACAAGACAGTCTAAAACCATATATCAATAAGAAGTGTCATTGAAAGGTAATATTGTACCAAGTTTTATATCATTTGCCCAGTTCTAAAATACTATGACTTATCTAGTCAATTAGTTTATTTAAATACCATATCAAGTAGTTCTCTACGCAAGTAGGTCAATTTTGAGCACCGAACAAAAATCCGTCAAATCACTTAGATAGCAAATTTAATGAAAGAAATTATTGGAGCTTGCTCCAGTGACCACCCTTTCAATATGGAATGGAGAGGTAGGGGGTTCGAATCCCTACTTTCTCGGGAGGTTAGAATGGAAATGATTTAATTTCAAGTGTGGGTTTTGACTCTCACCTCGCAATGAGCATGGCAAAATCTAAGAGTAAGAGTAGAAATAAGAATAAGAGTAGAGTAGGATCGACAAAAAAAAAAAATTAATAGAAGAGTTTTAGCATATCTATTATTACTTTAAATTTTGTTTCCGGTCATTCATCTAATATAGTGAATTGTATAAATCACTTCTCTTCTTTTTTTTTTTTGGGTTATCATGCAATTATGATAAACAAGACTGAAAATTGTATAATTTTGACTGTTCCAAATTTCCAACTCCAATTCAAGGATAATGGGAAAAAATATCGTTCAAGTTTTGGTCATGTCAGGTTGGCTCGACCTAATTCGAAAGTTTCTTCTCCTGGTAGAGTGGACTCGGTTGTTTTTGCGGATTGGAAAGAAAAAATCCATACCTATTCTTCCGAGCGAGATTAGACAGGTTATCGGTTTTGGGCTCATTTTTGCCGGATTTAATGGACACCATGCAACAAGAACAATGGAAAAGGTGAAAAAGGTAAGCGGAGAAGAATAAAGAAAGTACAGGCATCTCAATTCAGAGCTAGCTTTAAGCTATCCAATCGCATATTATTTGGTATGCGAAATGGTAGCTCAATTAGAAAGGAATCTCATTTCAGGAACGTGATTACTTGAAATGGAAATTTATTTGAGCTTCCCTTCTCATGAAACCAAAAGAGACCTAAAGTGAATGACAACACTCCTCCTTTTATTTGCTGATTTGAAAGAGAAAAGAATGATGTGGCGTTTCACGTCATAATTTTTGCCGGATCACCGTTCAGCTGGCAAATTTCATCTATAACAAATAAATGACATGGTACCCGATTTAATTAAATAACCACATTAGGTTTATTTAAAAAAATTAAACATTTGGTCAACATCGAGCAAATGTACATGTACTTTTGTTATTATCACCCCAATTGAAGGAAGACTCGATCAAAATAAGTTTCTACGAGGTATTTAGAAATTAGAGGCATGGTGGCTGCGTTGTATTGAAATTTTCTCACAGAGAATGGAAGATTTTGGAAGCATGTACGCACTTTAGTATCTGGATAATCGCTAATACAATGATCCGAATCCATACATATTAATGAGGCATATAACCAAAGTGTATTGGAATGCACTTTCGGCGTTAGTGTGTATGACTGCACTCACCTGCCCAACACGTGCAATCACATGACTTTGTTTAGGGATGGATCCATGGAACCGGAGATATACGTGCATGGTCTGATTAGAGTGTGCTCGGTAGCATGGCCATCCTTGGATCAGGTGGATCCACGCGAGTCACCAAATCCAAGGGTGCTCACATGCACCCGAACCAACCGAGATTTTTTCTACGGGCTGGACCCAAAGGCCCAAAGTGGCCCAGTGAATTTCTATCTGGAGCCGACCAATAAACAATTCTATCTGGGGATCTAGTTCTCTTTTAGAAAGCTCAAGGATAGCTGGAGGAATAAGGGATAATGCGCGCACATATTCTCTTGCTCCGCCTTCTCTTGATTGGCTCCACGAAGCGCACTTTGTCTTTTTGGCTTGGGAAATATCTCATGTGGATAAGGTAGATCATGCGGGATAGGGATGATGTCGCAATCGAAGCTTAATGTTCCGGTCTTTTAAGACTTTCTTAACCAAACCAATATCTGACCTTATATTCCGCATAATCATATCCAAAATGGATCGGGCAGCTACAGTTTTCAACATGAAATCTTTACCTCCTCGCCTCGATCATTCCACGTCCAATGCTGGACAAAGAAATTATCTATCATTGAAGAATAGTTGAGCTTGTGGGAGACATTTTCTGCAAAATCGAAGTTCAAATCGACTCAAAATTACCCCTCCTTAGAGAACTTTTTGAGTAAGTTAGATCGATTGAATTGCCACTGATTTGTTTTGCTACGGCCAGTTATGTTTGGACAGCTAATGCTAACAGTTCGGTGGTACCAGAAAGTTGTCTTTCATTGGATGCCTATAGTTGGAGCCTCTTTCCTTTTTGAGTTTCAAAAGGATGTTCTCCTTGGATCCACTTTTCCCATGAAATTGTAAAAAACTTTAGATGAATGACTCGTTTGATCGACAAACGCATTGTTTTATGAAAGATTCCAAATAGTTTGGTTTTTACCTTTTTAAAGTAATTTGCGATTCTTCATTTTGATATATTTTTTATAATTTCAGAATTTGAGTATGTTGTCTTCAAGAAAAATAGCACATAATTTTTTGCTAATTCAAGTCGTGAGCCAAAAAAAGAGATCTCTTTTAAATAATAGGGTGCGTGCCATACTACCGTCTTGGCAAAACTAATATGATTTAGTTAACGGATGCTCTTGCTTCGAGTGTGAAATATGATTGGATAGTTTCTCATTCTCACAAGTTCACAAGGTTTGAACTCCGAAAGAATTGTTGATGAGATAATTAAATCGGTGTCCCTTCTTTGGATCTTGCACATCACGAGAGCTCCGCGCATTGGGCAGCCCCCACCTATTATTTGAATCAAGGATGATTTTGAAATACTCAATAAGTGAGACAAAATTCAACTATTTATTTATGAGATTGCATATAGATTTAGATCAAGGAATTATGGGATACGCATGATTGGTGGATATTATGGATGGTGGATATGGATTATGCGTAGATCATAGAGATAGATATCAAAGGTACATCATAGGCTGCAGATAGGATAAGATTTATTAGGTGCATTCATGTCCATGGACGCATCACCGAGCCTTTCACGAGCCACATGGAAAACTGCCAAGGTTAGATGGATTAGATGTTCACATGGGGGACCTTTCATCTTTTCATGCATTCAAAAGTCAAATGATGATGGAAGGGTTCCCAATTTTGTAGTAATAAAGTGATGCACTTATTGGGGGGTTTTGTTATTTTACTCTGATCTTGGGAAAGCGAGATTGGAGTAAGTCTTTGGATCTCCCATGGTAAGTAATTCACATTTTAAATTCTAAAGGAACTCTCATCCGCTTGCTTTAACTAGCAATGAACATATCGACACATCTCCCAAGCTCTTCATATGATTTCTGTTTTTAAACCGGATATTAATTAATTAGTTATGTGTACATCATAAAAGGTGTACATATAGAATAAATTGTATATTTGGCACCCATAATTTACCCCCACTGATCTCATAAATTATGACCAACCCAAAAAAAATCTCATAAATTATTCATTTTCCAAAGATGCAAACAAAAACTCCAATCTATTTTGATGGAATGACTTAAAAGAGAGAGAGAGAGAGAGAGTTGAAGAGTTTTCAGTTGTATCGAGCAAAACTAGTGGGAAGAGGATATTAATGGACTCGGTGAGGGAGATCATGGTAGACTTTATTATGGGTAAAATGACTCATAATCTACACGAACCAAAGAGGTTGGAAGACTGATTTGGCACACCTGAGTAAGGCATCCATGTACCAAACTTGACCCGGCTGGATGTGGTTCTAGGCAGGCCTCTCTAGCCAGAAAAAAGATAGTTTATATTTTCTTTTATATGGTAGGCGGGCTAGACGCCAAGTCAAGGCTTATCACAATCCTACAAAGGGACCCGCTCGGTGATCATCCAGGCGTTGCCGGCTTAGGTCCCAAAAGTTTGTCAATGACTGTTAAAAATAATGGGAAGTTACAATGCACTTAACTTTAATGAGAAATCCTCGAGTGGTTCTTGTTCCTCTCTAATCTAAAATCATTAATCCATAAACCCTTTTGGTCTTTGGCCAATCTTCACCTATTCCTTCACATTTCCTCTGCCAAGCATAAGGGATAAGGGTGACATTAAACAAATTCACGATGCTTCCAAATCATGAAAACCAGACAAAGTCCTAGACTCCTCGTCATTGGACCAGCGGCGGCACACAGAAGGCTCCCATCATGGAACGACAGGCGGGAAAGGGCTTGGAAGAAAGTGAGACCTGATCATGCAAAGAATCGGATAATATAAATTTGGAAAGTAAGTAAGAACTTATTCGGAAACAAATTAAAATAATCGAAAGGTAAGTAGGATGATTGCCAGAGGAATAAATCAGACAACGATGTAAAGGATGGCATCGGTTTTCAATCAAGTGAGAGAAGCAAGTCAGCGTCAAATTGCTTATGAACCTCCCGTTTGTCTTGTCAATTGTCACGGTTCGATTCATGTGTGTTTGGCGTTTCAAATAATTGCTTATGAACCTCCTGTTTGTCTTAGGGGTGAGCATCGGTCCAGGGTCAATTCAGGACGGGTTGGTCTTTGGCCCTAAAATTTCGGGACGGATTTTTTTAAGCCTTTTTGATTCGAGGAGTTAGGTTAGTCCATCTAATCCAAACCAATTTTTTGAACATATATATATATATATATATATATATATATATATATATATATATCCAATATATATATATATTATTTATAATTTTTTTTTTATATAGAGAAAATCTTAAAATAAGTGATGTCAACAACATTAAAACAACTCTTTAGTAATGAGTTCAAGTAGTTTTACATTATTCTTTAATAATTTCGATTTTTAATGTCTTTTATGACGTCAATAGTCATAATTTACAAAAAAAGAAAATGTTTTTATGAGGAGTTCTCACAGTGTCCAAAAATGTATAAACAACTCCTTATGGCATCCTCCTATAGTATTTGTTCTCTTCTATTTTATTTGTCTTCTTAGTTTTCAATTTGCCAAAATTGAAAGAAACAACTTTTCCGCTCGCCACTCGATACTCGCCTCACTTGCTTTGGGTCACTCATGTCGCTCGCCGCTCGATGCTCGCTTGGCTTGTTGCTTCCCGCTTGACATTCGATGCTCATTTTGTTTGACGCTCACCCCACTTGACCCTCACTGCTTGCCTTTCTTAGCTGACATCACTCATCATCAAACCCATTGGGTCGATACAGTCCTCAATTACACTTTCAATGAGTACAAAAAATGAAATAAAAAATTATTGATTAGTCTTGGATTGATCTTAAAACCGAACCGAACCCATTAGGCCGTTTAGTCCTCAATCATTTTTTTAGTGAGTACAAAAAATGAAACAAAAAATTATCGGTTGGTTCCAAGTTGACCTTGGAACTAGACTGAACCCATTGGGTCAGTCCTATCCTCAATCCCAAAAATTGAGGATCAGCATTGTGCGGATTGGTCCTAGGGTTAGAGGGTGGACCGGCCCAACCCGGACCATGTTAAATCCTAGTTTGTTTTGTCGATTGTCACAGTTCACTTTATGTGTGTTTAGCGTTTCAAATAACTTGTATACGATCTTAAGTATGGTCAGCATATATGGCCATTGATGTGGGCACCTCAAGTTTGCATTTACGTCTTTCATTCATGAATTTAGGATTTTAAGTTTTTTTGAATCTTTAATTAAGTTAGTTTAGGATTTTCATTTTGTATAGGGTATTTTATTTTGTTGTTTCCATTACATTGAGCTTTTAAATTTGTGAAAGCATCTCATCTTTGATTAAAAGATGTATCATTTCTTATGGTTAAGTTATACACACAATAATAGGTGCTTTACTTTCATTTAATTCATCTGCCTCTTGTATAGATACAAAAGACCAAGAGATTTCTCTTTGTGCGTTTCATTCATGTGCTCTGCATTTCTAAGTTGAGTTTCATGTTTTTCGTTTTCACTGTGTCAATTGGTATAATAGAATGGTAGATAATGGGGATGCAATGTTCGAAAACAACGGCAATAGCAAAAACCATCTTGCCAACAAAGATTAGAGGTATAGGCTTTATGAAGGGTTGTTATTTGTTTAAAAGCATCTCAACATAATGCGGAGCAAAAAATCGATGGGAATGTCCCGGACTAAGGACCGATTGCAAATTGACTTGTTGTCTTAAACCTAGGAAAAACTTGAGTATGGACAAAAAAGTGGCGCAAGGGAAAAATCAAGGTTAGGGCCAACCGTTTGATGATCCTATTCAAGTTACCCTAAATAATTGGTGTTCAATTTATTTAAAAACGTTGGATTCAAGTAAAGAGGATTTCACAACACTTAGGGGGCTGTAACTAGTATGATGATTGCCACAAAATGTGTGGATTACCGAAGGCAAGTTTTCTAAATCCCATAAATGATATTTGTTTAAAGACTATAACTCATCTATTATTACTTGTTGCTAAAGAAGATTAATGCTAGCTTTTCAATATGTGTGAGGTTTAGAAAGGGAAGCAACGCTAGAGCAACAAATGAAGACGAAGAGAAGGTTGGCTTATCGTAGTGGAACAATATACGGAAGAGGAGGGAATGTTTGCGGGTGGAGAATTTGTATATGAGACAAACATGTCAGAAGCCATGGTTGTATTGCTAGAAGGACTTGCATCAAAATCAAAAGAGAACAAGCTCGGAGAGGATGACTCATAAATAGATAGATGTATAAGATCTTCTAGGAATGAATTCACAAAAAGGGATAATTAGAAAGGATGAAGAGATGTGTTCCTAAAAGATAAATAATTAGATACAAAAGGACGACTAGAGATAGGATTCCATCGCCTATGCCCTCTGTGCTTAATTTCATACCCATGGAAGGGACATAAATAGGCATGAGGTTCCAACTCCGTGCATTTATGTCTAGGAAGATTGTAACTAGGGACATTACCATACAAGCATTCATAAGGAAAAATGTTACCAATGATGGTGTTTGATTGATAGTGTATGCTAAGTAAGTCTCTTCAAAAAAAAAAAAAAAAAATCTTGTTCTAGACAAGATGTGGAGATTAAAAGAGTACTTTGTAACATCTAAAATATGCTTATGTTTACATTCTGTTTGCCCATTTTGTTGGGAAGTGCTTTGACAAAAACGATGAATGATAGTATTGTTTCAAGAAATAATTCCAAGAAATTCATTATCTCTATATTTTGTGGCATTATTGGTAAAAGAACAAAAAATTGTTGTTTTGAGAAAATGTATTTTTATCATGGCAACAAAACCACAGTAAATAAAAGTATGTTCTAATCGATTTTTTGTATGATAAAGCCTAGTATAACAAGAATGGTCACCCATAAAAATTACATAATAGCTTAAAAATTGTTACCTTTGATAAATGATGGAGTGTGGTTGATAGTGTATGACAGGCAAGCCTCTCAAAATAAGACTATTCTAGACAAGAGGTAGAGACTAAAAAGGTGCTTGTAACATATAAAATATGCCTAAGTTTACATTCCGCTCGGACTTTTTTGTTGGGAAGTGCTTGGACAAAAGCAATGAATGATAGTACAATTTTGGAAGAGAATTCTAAGAAATTTTATGTCTCTATATTTCGTGGAATTATCAATTAAAAAATTGATATTTGAGAAAATTGTGTTTTTATTATGATAGCAAAATTGTGGTAAATACAAGTAGGTTTAGATAAATTTTTCGTATGATAAAGCCTAGTATTATGAGGATGATTATTCACAAATATTACATAATAGCAACAACCTCTCATAGAAGATGGTCCCCAAATAATAGAGTGAATTAATTTAAAAAGAGCATGAGAGATAAATTCCCTAAGAGCGAATGGCGAGCCATGATGTCTTCCCAACTAACAAGGCAAGATATGAAAATATTTATTATCAACATAACCTAAATAAGTACTTGAAATCAAAGATCTTAATCTAAGGGAAGAATCATAATCTAATTGAGAATGCTAGTTTTAAATGATACTGTTGCAGCACACCCAGTTAGAGAGTCGAGAATATTTAAGGAAACAAGCTCAAAGAGGTGAATTCTACTACCCATCCCAATGGTTTGTCCTGTGGATCCTGCACATGATAATCATAAAAAGAGAAATGAACTTCACAAATTTGGCCTATCGAAATCCAATTAATGAGAGTTTGAGAATCAAAAAATGTGTTAGACAAGGATAATGTGGTTGTTGAGATATGTCTTGTATGGCTAACTTACATTTATAAATTACCCGTTGTTTGATCGGTAGGTTCACGCAAAGTGAAGGATTTTGACTAAAACGGATTGCAATGTGAAGTCATGTGATTGTAGCAAGTGGAATAAAAAAACTTAGAATTAGAATTACGTAATGCAATAGATATAATAGAAGTATAAGGGATAGAGTAGCCAAAAAGTATTGGACTCCTAAAAAAAGGAATGAAGATCATTCAGGATGAATAAAGTAACAAATGATCCAAAGGAAAAAGTCTCTATGGTACCAATTATGGCTGATAGACATGCATGTGAACTTAGCTTTAAGGTTGTCTGTTCCACTCAATAGGATGCTTAGGTCGTAATCAATAATAATTGATAATAATTGGATGTTGTATGACCACATCAGTGACAATGCTTACAATTATCCATTACATGCACTCTACTAGCTTGCACACAACAATTTGTATAAGATTTATGAAGAAACTAATACTTGAATAGCATATATGGAACAAATAAAGCCAAAAATAGACTTAGGATATCAAAACACAATAGGAACTAGTTAAAAATCTCCAAGAACTAGTTGAAAAATGTCCCAAAATTGGTTGGATTGGTTTGATTGAACCAGTCAACAATCAATCAATGCTGGTCAACAAATGAGTTTAATGTGGACTAATGTTGTGGCGGGTTAGTGTTTCCGACCAAAATTGATCGGAATATGAAATCGTCAAAAGACTTATTACTAAATTTCTATCATACAATAGATTTAAGATTTTTTGAATAATTTTTAGTGATTTTTTAGAACTAATGATTGATCTAACTTGGAAATAGATCTATCCTATGATATCCCTAATAATGACCACCAAAAAGAGATCGATACCATTAAGGTTTCTACTAATAAGGTTGTTGTGGAGTTTCAAGAACAAAAATCAAAGTTTTTCAATTTCCTTTTCGAGAATTGGAGGATTTCAAGCTTAAGTAAGAATTTTAAGGTGAGAATGTTTTCTACGATGATGCAATGATATTTCTGGAAAAAAGCTCCTCTCATGTTGACCCGAAGGTAAACACAAATTGAGGAGAGAATTGAATAGAATAGAATAACATTAGATCTAAAATTTATTATTTAAAGAATCAATTGATAGATTGATCTTGAAGTTTGTTTCAAACATTTACTTTTAACACTATTAAAATAAGAAAATTTGTTGGATTTTGAGGATTGTGGTTTCAAATTCCTAACATAGTTGCTTCATAAATTTATCTAAAAGCTTAAAACTCAAGATTGAATTTTTTCCAACAAAGAGAGTATAATGTTGACACCTCAAATTTGCATTTATGGCTTTTGTTCAATAGATATATTTTAATATTTAGAATTTGATGTTTTCTTCCTTGATTGACTTAATTTAGGATTTGGTAAAAAAATATCAAAATTTATTGTTTCCATTGTCTTAAGTTCTTGAATTTATTATGGTATCTCATCTTTAATTGGAAGATATCACAGAATTTAAGGTTGAGCATGGTCCAACTTAGATTGATGTAGCAACTAATCCATAAACCAATCCTTATAGTATTGGTCCTTAATTTTTGAGAGCGGAGACTAATCTTGTTGAGTCTAGGACTAAGGACTGGACCCACCCTGTGAGTCCATTTGATTATAATGTTAATCTAGGACCAATCAATTCTTCTTCTTTTTTTCATTTTTTGTATTAATATGGACAAACATACTCTTTAAAATTATATATCCATCAACAATACATTAGTAAGCAATCAAACAATGAACAATGGTACAAATCAAATATAAATCTAAGATGAGGCAATAATAGAAATCTTCACTTGCAAACCATAACAAAAACATAGAAAATGAACACATAAAATAAAATAAATAATAAAAAGTAGAGGATTGAGAAAGGAAGGGGAAGAGAACGATCACTCAATTCAAATAAGTAGAAAGAAAATGAAGAGATTACCCTCGAAGAGATGGAAATGCATGATTTCCACGATAGTAAGAGATTGTGAGAGAGTAAGATTGAGAGAGGAAAAGATGAAGGCAAATTAGGGGCACTTATAGTCATATACTAAGGTTTTAGACTAAAAAAATAGATAATTAGGGTTAGACCAACCCTAAAGTCTCAAGATTAGAGACCAACCGGACACAAGATAGATTCCAATAGTCCCATATTAGGGATGGCCCAATCCCCCTAAAACCAAACTAGGATCGATTGGGTTGGGCCAGTCTAGGGTCAACCTAAATTTATGCTTGACCCGACTGGAATTTAGTTGGTTTTTTTTTTTTTTGGGAGGGGGTATTGCTATGAGTTTTTTTTTTTTTTTATATTCTCATTATTTCTTCTGTTTTTTTTTTCTTATTCTATTGAGTATTAAGTCAAGGGTTAGCATTTTTCGCGTAAATACGTAATTTAATTTTGTCTCCTTTGAGTAACATAGAAAATCTAGAGAAATATCTTTATGTGAGTAGCGTGTGCTCGATTTGGGCATGCCTTTTTCAAATTGCAACTCGTTTTTTTTTTGTTTCCATTGCATCCACCAATTGTTGTCATTAACTTTGTTACCCACACAATCTCAATCCTTTCTTTAGGAACTTTAATCAATCTTTTCCCATGATCGATTTATGCATTTGCTTTTATCGAGTTGTGTCACCTCGAAAAATAATTGATCCCTTGATTCCTCTCTCTCGCTCATGCACAACAGCCCTTTTTCCTTACCCTTGTTTGGGTATTGGCCTTGTTCAATAAAGGTGATCGATTACCAATCTGGTCTAATCAAACCGCTCACTTTTTTCCCATTATTTGTTGCATTATGTTATGAAAAAAAAAAAAAAACTGGTCACTTTTATTTTTTGAAGAAATTAAAAAAGTATATATAGTCAACCCGGTCTTATTTTTCCTTGGAATTGGAAACTAAACAATTGGGAATTGGATTGCTCGAACACTAGTTCCACTTTTAGGAGTCGGGAACTAAACCGACACTACTGGGAACTATACTAAACTTGACATTTCGGTCCAATTCAAGTATTTTCCAATTCGGATAATCTGTCTTGCACACCCCTATTGTTCAAGCTTGAAATTTTGGGCCAAGTCCACTAATTGGGTAAAAAAGAACTCAAATGGGGCCTCAAAAGTTCAAACACAATTCCTCCCTCTTATTTTCACAGAAAAAAAATTACCTATTATACATATGCTAATTCACTCATAAACCTTTCAATTGAACCAATTCAATTTTAAATTTTTTGATGATTTGTGAATGTAGTACTCTCTTCCAGCTAGTTTTGGTCACAAATCATTGACAGGATGCTAGCTCTTCTCTATGACATGGCAATGCTAATATGAACATTTTTTACAAATTTTCATTTTTTAAATTTTTATGAATTTTTTTCTTTTTTCTTTTTTTCTTATTTTCCTTCACCTATCCGTGGCCTTTAGCAATAGTTGAGGGCTAGGACACCCTTGCCAGCCCAAATTTACCTTGGGCATCACGATGCTCACTAGATATTATGAATGAGCAGTTCCAAGATTGGTCAAAGTCCTAGTTGGAATCAATTCCCTAGTTTTTTGAATTTGGAATCCATCTTGTATAACTTAGAATGTGAAACTTATCATGTTAATTGGTTCTAGGGTCAATTCTAGGGTTTACCCAAGAGTCGGCCAATTTTATTTTATTTTTTTCATTTTATGTTAAGTGGAATGAAAGAGCGCTATAACAAAATCCATATTTGTGAATAGTAACAATCCATAAGAGATAAACAATTTACATAAAATATATACTAAAAAGTTCAAAACACATGGTTCGTTTGCTCCCAGTTCTCACTTCTCAATCTAATTCTTCAATTTCCGATTTGATGCTTACCTAGGAACAAGAATCAAACTGCACAATATACCCGTTCCACTTTTTTTGGAACCAGTAATTGTGAGAACTTGAAACTGAACTGGTTCTTATGATCGGTTCGATTCAATTTCTGATTCTACCTTAAACTCATACTCACTCCCACTAGATATGAGTGAGGACTCTCGCGTCCTCCTTAGCCATGAAAAGGGCCAGCAACACCCTCGCTTAGTAGGGTTGGCCGAGAGTCCTCCCGACCCTCAATAAAAATAAAGAAAATACAAAATGGAAAAAAGAAAAAAATCTAGTGAAATTATTTTATAAAAAAAAACTTGTTCGTGTCGATATTGGTCATGTCACATAGAATGTGTAACTTCCCAGAATGCCACATCAACACATCTCCTTTATAATTATATCCTCTTTTAACTATTAGCATGTTTAAGCATAATCAAACATTAAAACTTCCCTTACAATGAAAATTGCACGAGTATAGTTACTGAACTTATGCTTCTTTATTTATATTAAATATTTGTTTTACAACTTTACTCCATTTTTCAAGCAAAATACAAAATACACGAGTCATGGGAAGGTCTAGGTTTCCTATCTTCCACATTACTTCCTTGCTTAAAAGCCAACCTATACAAAAAAACAAGATCAACACATCCCCATGAGAGATCGTACGAGTTTAATGATATACATATGCATCTTCTTTATGATAACATAAGTAGCTTCTAATTTGTTACAACATTAAGCAAATCATGACATAATACATAGTCTTGGGAAGAAGGTCGGGTCAATTAGCACTATTATTCCCATACTAATCCAAAAGCAAGCCCATACATTAGCCAACCCGCCATCCAATTTAAGGGTTGATGGCCTCCGACATCACCTATTCCGCTCAATCTTCATATCCAAAGAGATCACCTTACAAATTTGGAAAAAAAAAAAAAAGAGAAAAGAGGAAGCTAATAAACAACAGGAATTCAGTAAATGAAAATTTTAAATTTAAGGTAAAAGATCATCTTATCACTCAACTTGATGCTACTAAACAACATGAATTCAAGGCAATATAAAATAATCTTGACATGATAAATGCATAAGCAAATGCCTTATCCTTAACATCATGACATGTCAATGGAAATATTAATAAAATGCACAGTTCCTTAACAAATTACGCCTCAAAATCCAATTCGATTCTAGCCATACCAATTTAAGTGAATTAATGTGGACTCCATCATTGATCACGGAGATCTCATCCTGAAGTTCATTCGATCATTGGTCGCAGGACGTTTCGATTTATTTTCTGCCCGTCACCTCAGGCTTTTTCTAAGGCATACGAAGAGGAAACCGGAAGCGCCAACCGCCAAGTGTCCCCCTGTTTTCTCGTTCTCTCTCTGTCTCTCTCCATCTCTTTCCACTTCCCTGGTTTGCTCTGTTCCCAATCAATCACGCCACCCTGTTTTCTCGTTCTGTCTCTCTCCCGCAGCCCCACTTGCAGGGCGTGCATAGCACCGAGACGGTGTCCCCATCGTTTGTCCCCATTCGCTACGTGCTCCCAAAGCAGACGCCGCCACTGGCAGAGCTCCACGAGTCCAATCCCGCTACTACTTATTCCCTCCCCCTCTCTCGTCGCTTGGCGCTTTACCCGGTTCGCGCTCTCCCACGCACTCTGCTTCAGACCCCGGATACGCACGTGTACATATACCTGTCTCCCGTCGTCAGCAGGGGTCGAGGATTCTTGGGTTTCTGCTCTGTTCGTCGATCGGCTTGAGGGAAGGTTCGAAGGTGACTGAAACTCGGCGTGTTCTGTCATGGCGACTCCGAAACTGGGTCGAATTCCGAGCATCAGGGACCGGGTCGAGGACACTCTCGCCGGTCACAGGAACGAGCTCGTCTCTCTTCTCTCCAGGTTTTTCGTCCTCCTTCTCCCTTTTTAATTTCTTTTCTTTGATGGGTTTCCTCTCGCTTGAAGCTTTTTTCATCGTGAACTCGGTTCTGTTCGGTTACGGTGAAATTACGACGCCAGAGGGGAGGAAACTAGTTGGAAGTAGAAACCTTTTTTGTGAACTTTTGAGGTTGATCCGAGTTTTTCTCGTTCTTGTGTTCCCCTGTTTCCTTGGATCAAGACAGAGCGAGAGCGCCGATGCTGTCCTTTTGGAAAAATCAGAGCTTCGTTTCTCGGGAGAGTGGCTTTCTCGGCTTGTTTTGAGAACGATGGTCTAATTTTTTGACGTATTTTGTTCGCGAAGGTATGTGGCTCAGGGGAAGGGGATTCTGCAGCCGCATCATTTGCTGGACGAGCTCGAGAACATCATCAGCGAGGACGAAGGGAAGAGCTCTCTCAGCGATGGCCCCTTCAGTGAGGTCTTGAAATCAGCACAGGTTTGTCTATTGGCTCCAGTTTATGCCGGTGAAGATTATAATTGTTTCGCCAGCCAGGAAATGACCGAAAAAAGTGTTCACGTTAAGCATTATATTTGAATTTCTCTGCTATTGAACGTGCAATTTACTAATTTTGTGTGTATTTCTGTTTTCAAAATTTGATTTTTTTTTCTGATTCTTGAGTAAGAATAATCGGAAGCTGATTGTTGGCTTCCTAAGAGTAAGAGATCTGTCTGATTGTTGATTGAGAGGGATTGTTCTTCACCACGGTTGTTTGATAAGTGTTGAGAGCCTGTATAGCAAGGGCCTTGTAACTTCACCATCAATGATCCAGTATGATTTGAAAACCACGTTAAGAATTGTGACTGCAGAGTCGAACTAGATGTGAACCATCAGAAATGGAAAAAGCATTTTGATTTACGTCTCGGGGAACCTTTTGTCAATGACAACTAAAGAAATTACATTATTACCAAAGACAATGAATTTCTTTCTTACTTGGTTCTCATTACAGAAGATGGATTAGAACTTTCATGATGACACTGAACACCACAAACTTTTTGAACTTTCATCTTTTGCATGTCCCTGGTGCCTGCTTCTCTCTTTTAGGTGGTGTATGAACTTTGAAGTATGCCAAAACCGTTTCAAGTGTGTTTTGCTTATCTCAAGTTTTGGCTACGAGAGCTTATTCTGATGAATATGTCAAGACTGAGTATTGACACGCTTCCTTCTGGTCAGTAGTGGATGAACCAACCAAAGACCACACCTAGAAATTAGTTGTTTTCATACCTCTTGAGGCCTGAAATCTTTGTTGTTTTGCCTTTTGTGACACGTTTTTATTCGAATGATTACTTTTCTTTTGTTTTCTCCATTACATTCTTAATGTATAATATATGTGATACTGATGGTAGGAAGCCATAGTTTTGCCTCCTTTCGTGGCTATAGCAGTTCGTCCAAGGCCTGGTGTCTGGGAATATGTCCGTGTTAATGTCCATGAACTGAGTGTAGAGCAACTGACTGTTTCAGAGTATCTGGGATTCAAGGAAGAACTTGTGGATGGCAAGTAAGCATCTCAAATATTCTTTGTAAACATAGACACGTGCAACTGGGCTCTTAGTTGATTGGATGGTGAATCTAGTATCTTTAAACTTGTTTCTTCCTCATATTTGATAGGTCTGAAGATAGTTTTGTTCTTGAGCTTGATTTTGAGCCATTCAATGCATCTTTTCCCCGCCCAAATCGGTCTTCATCCATTGGAAATGGTGTTCAATTTCTCAATCGTCATCTTTCGTCCATTATGTTCCGCAACAAAGACTGTTTGGAGCCATTACTTAATTTTCTTCGAGCACACAAGTATAAAGGCCATGTAAGTCCACAAGAGAGAAATTTGTTGGAATGAAATTATCTGCTGTTTTGATAATATTACTATTCAGTATTAAGTCATACTGCTGCTATTGAGTCAGATTGGAGATTTACAATCGCAGTCATTGTCCATTCCTTCACTTCGCCCAATTGGAGTCTCAATTCTTTGTCTTGCTATATGTTTTTGGCAGTGATCCTCTTTAACTATGCTTTTTATGCAGACACTGATGCTGAATGATAGAATACCGAGCATATCGAGGCTTCAGTCTGCTTTGGCTAAAGCAGAAGAATATCTTTCGAAGCTGCCAACTGATACACCATACTCTGAATTTGAATATATGTACACTCCTTGACTTGATTCTCTTATGAATATAAACCTAGTCGGCAGAAATACTTCTAAATTCTAATGATACGTATCTTGCCTTCTCCACTCTAAATTTACGCAGGTTTCAAGGTTTGGGATTTGAGAGAGGGTGGGGTGATACTGCAGTGAGGGTACTAGAAATGATTCATCTCCTATTGGATATACTCCAGGCTCCTGATCCCTCTACTCTGGAAACATTTCTTGGGAGAGTACCTATGGTGTTTAACGTTGTCATTTTGTCTCCACATGGATACTTTGGGCAAGCAAATGTGTTGGGTTTACCTGACACCGGTGGGCAGGTGATTGTTTGTTCATCTTGGTAAATAGAGCTTGTAGATTATTTCAGTCACGAGTGTAAGAGTGCTTAGCTATCTTGTAAATTCCTCTGCATTTGCTCATACATATATATGACTAAAGACAAAATATTATTTTCTATAATTGTTCTAAGGAGCATCTTTCTTTAAATCTAGTTTGTCCTGAATGTAGGTTGTTTACATACTGGATCAAGTTCGTGCCTTGGAGAATGAAATGTTACTGAGGATACAGAAGCAGGGGCTGGATATAGCTCCCAAAATCCTTATTGTAAGTTCCTTTGGATGTATCTTATAAATTGAGTGGTTCGTCCTTTGCTCTTTACATATGTTTTTCTGTGTGTACCAGGTTACTAGGCTAATACCTGATTCAAAGGGAACCACGTGTAATCAGCGGCTTGAAAGAGTTAGTGGAACAGAACATAGTTATATTTTACGAGTTCCTTTCAGATCTGATCAAGGAATTCTGCGTAAATGGATCTCTCGGTTTGATGTGTGGCCTTATCTGGAGACGTTTGCCATGGTAAATTTTGCTGGATTACTTGAACACTTCTTCATGTTCATACTAATGTTTCAAAGATATATTTTAATACTGCAGATATTCTGATTTACACTTATTATTACCCTTAATTGTTCTTGAAACGTGAGTATTGATGCTTTCTTTCTCAACCACTAGCAGTCAGCTTTCTCCCAGTTTCTCCCTTCCGTTACCTGGCTGTACATTTTGACGATCTTTCAATTGCAAGACTTTGGATCTCTATTCATACAGCTGATTGTTGGCTGACTGGTAGTTCATTCAAATAACAGACTTTATTAAACTTTAATTTCCATTGCAGAGCCGCCAAGTAAATCCTGCATTATTGGATTTCTTTAATTATTGCGGAACTGTGTACTACATGGATATTATTCCACCAATTGTATTCCATGCCTATTTGGTTGACCATTCGAATATGTAGTCACTGACCCACTGTTATGGTCGTCACTGGTGCTGCTTCTTGTCCTTATATAATTTTTTCAATCCTTCAATTTTTAGACGGTCATACTCTTAGTCATTAATGTGATAGAATGAAATGCTATTTGTTCAGCAAATGGGTGTGCCTGGGCCTGGGTGGCACCATATCTGATTATCTGAATCTGAGATAGTGAATTGGTTGGATTAGAAATGGATGTTTTCTGGACGGCCCCTGTTAATGTTTGTTTGATTTTGAACAGGATGCAGCACATGAAATTACAGCCGAGTTACAAGGCTTTCCTGATTTTATAATTGGGAACTATAGTGATGGTAATCTTGTTGCTTCATTATTGGCTTATAAAATGGGAGTCACACAGGTTAGCAATTTTTCCATTTCCTTCTTTATTGTAGCAACTTCTGCCATTATGCTAGTCTCATTGAACTATAATCGTTACCACATTTCATGCATGCAGTGCACCATAGCACATGCTTTGGAGAAGACAAAATATCCGGACTCTGACATATATTGGAAAAAGTTTGATGAGAAGTACCACTTTTCATGTCAATTTACTGCTGACTTACTAGCCATGAATAATGCGGACTTTATCATCACCAGCACTTACCAAGAGATTGCAGGAACGTAAGTTTTCCTTTTCTTGAATACAATAATTGTTCGTTGTAGATTGGTTACATTACTTACATCATAAGATTGCCAGGATTGGTAGGCCAGTCAAGTTGCTCAAAAGCTGGTCTGAATACCACTTGAATGCCTGAGATTACAACACTTGTAAAGTCTATGTGAAATCAGGAAACGATGATTTGTCAGAAAAAATGCCTTTTGCACCCTGAAAAATTCCATTTCAATGTTTTGCTTAAAAACCTCCTGCAGTAGGAAATCTATCATGACATATGTGCTCAGAAAGCTTTATTTCCATATTATTTAATATATATGAGATTTCAATGCCTGTAGAGTCATGTGTAATCAGAAAGAAAACGACAACCTGTCCGAAAAAGTTTCTTTTGCACCTTAAAAAATTCCCTTTCGATATTTTGCCTAAGAATCTCCTTCAGTAGGAAATCTATCATGACACATGATTTAGTATATACGAGATTACGAAACCAGTAAAGTCATGTGAAATCAAGGAACGAAGATTTGTGCATGTAGTAGTATGCCGCTCACCACATAGTTATTTGACATTTGATAAATATGAATAGGTTGCTTCTGAATGTGATCAATTTGTGTTGCCACTAATGTGCATGCTGGTTAAAGCTGAAAAAGATACTTGTGATCCTATAGATACTTGTGCAAAAGTAGGATTGAAGTTGAAAATTGATATGATTGGAGTTGAAAATGTTAATCCCACAGATACTTGTCATCTCTAGATTAAGCAACCTTTAAATTCTCAAAATCGTTCATTATCAACTGAAAGTGCTTCACAAGTTGATCTTCTTAAAAGGAAGAAAAATTATTGACCAAATTATATTAAATTATTTAATCAAGGAAAAAAGCAAGAACAATTGGTCAAGGAGAAAACAATTTTCCTTATGGTTTCTTCCCTGTAAGCCAGTTCCTTATCTTAATGGATAGGTGAGGTAGATCTGTCCTTTTCCAGTCATCGAGACCCTCGTTTATTGTCTAATCTCAGTGCCTTTGGATTTTTTGTAGTAGAAAGTTTTCCTGAGCAACAGGAATAGGATTAGAGATTATCAACGTTGGACATGCAAATTCCTGATTGAGGGATCTTAGTTTCATTTGTATATCAGGCAGCAGGATGAATTTTGTTAGAAGCTTCTATTTTAATTGGAGATTGAATATATTTAGTTAGAGGTGCAATTTGTTGACCAAATTGCATCCAGATTTAGCTGAGCATATGAAGCTTTTGATTCTTTCTTGGAGGAATGGAACCCCATAAATATATTTCCCAAGTGGTAGCCAGTGAGAATATTGTAATTCCTTATACCATTACCGGTATCGTATAAAGCTCTCATTCTATGGTAGTGAAAAAATGGATTCTCCACAATTATGTTTTATATTGTTTATAAGTCCTTCAATATGTGGACATCAAGTATCTGCAAAATTTTTGTCAGCTCTCAACAATTGTTACAATAAATGCATGATTTAAGCTGTTGACAATACTGTCATGGGTCAGGCTGCATGGAAATGTCTTTGGCGGTGAAATGATTCAAGTATACAACAGAGAAATGTGTACTTTTATTGGAGATCATGAGCAAAGTTCCACCTGAAAAGTGGTTTTGACTTGTAGAATGTGCAGTGGTTTTAATTCTCGGTTATATGTTGGATTATGTTTTTCTTAGGCGGTTATAGCGATTGTGCAAAACTTTATGTAGATCTGTATCCTGGGAACCATTGTGCACTTGGGAATTGGAATTGTTTAGTTGCGTTTGGATGCTAATTATGGATTTCCTATACTTTTGTTGTCTCACTTTCTCCATTGTTTCTAACTACTTCGCTCTTCCCTCAGGAAAAATACTGTTGGGCAGTATGAGAGCCACACTGCTTTCACTCTTCCAGGGCTGTACAGAGTTGTTCATGGGATTGATGTTTTTGATCCAAAGTTCAACATTGTCTCTCCTGGGGCAGATATGTGCATCTATTTCCCCTACTCTGAAAAGCAGAAGAGACTCACAGCTTTGCATGGATCAATAGAAAAGCTGCTATATGATCCTGAACAAAATGATGAGCACATGTGAGTCTTATTTATGTTCTTAATTTGTCTTTTTAACCTGAAGCCTCTTGCCCTCATTCAGTCAAAGATAATTGCAGTCGCATTAGAAATGCTATAACTCAACGTCATGCGTGATTGTTAATTTCAGAAACTATTTACTTTTTGGTCATAGCAAGCTATGTTATTCTAGGAGAACATCTGTATTCTCAAAATAAATATGAGTAACCAGGGTATAAAAGCCCAGTTCCATGCCTCGAAGTTAAGAGTCGAAATATCATTTGTAATCTGGATGTTAGGTTATGCACTTTTTCTTGTTAATATTAGGAGGACAGATATTGCTCTAACTAGATAAATGCAAACTCACTTTTTATGGTAATAGAATAATGGTCGACAGAAATTTGTTTTTCTATTGCCTTTCTTGACAAGAGAAATATAATAGGTTGCTAATTACATCACTTGATTGAATTGCCGCAGAGGATCATTGTCTGATCGGTCCAAGCCCATGATCTTTTCCATGGCAAGGCTGGACAAAGTGAAGAATATGACAGGGCTGGTTGAATGCTATGCTAAGAATTCAAAATTGAGGGAACTAGCAAATCTTGTAGTGGTGGCTGGTTACATTGATGTGAAGAAGTCAAAGGACAGAGAAGAGATAGCAGAAATCGAAAAGATGCATGAACTGATGAAGGAATACAATTTGGATGGTCAATTTCGTTGGATGGCGGCCCAAACAAATCGGGCACGTAATGGAGAGCTTTACCGCTATATAGCAGACACAAAAGGTGTTTTTGTTCAGGTGGATTCAGAACTTGCACTATGAACATTTAGTCTCATGGATTATAGTGCCTTTTCGCTTCTAACTCTTTTTCCTGTTTGTAGCCGGCTTTTTATGAAGCTTTTGGACTTACGGTTGTTGAGGCTATGACGTGCGGCCTTCCAACGTTTGCCACTTGTCATGGTGGTCCAGCAGAGATAATTGAACACGGTGTATCAGGATTTCATATTGATCCATATCATCCTGACCAGGCTGCTGCCCTACTGGCAGATTTCTTTGAGCAATGTAAAATGGACCCCAATCACTGGACTAAAATCTCTGCTGCTGGACTTCAGAGGATCTATGAAAGGTTAGGAGAGTAGTAGCTTCTGCTATAACGGTTTGTTTATCCAAATCTCGAATCATTCTGGGATTTGTCAGATTTTTGTGGACACATTCTTGCTGAAGTGATTGTTTTGGACATGCTTTCTCTGATGCTTGATTACATGGACTTTTTACACTATAGGTACACCTGGAAGATTTATTCAGAGAGGCTGATGACACTGGCAGGGGTTTATGGTTTCTGGAAGTATGTTTCAAAGCTTGAGAGGCGTGAGACCCGGCGATATCTTGAGATGTTTTACATTCTTAAATTCCGGGAATTGGTAAGTTGCTGGAAGACAATTCTCATCATGCTGGGTATTTTTGTCACCATTTCAATTTAGCTTCATCCTCATACTTCAATCTTTCAATGTAAACGAGGGTCCTGAGCTGATCTGCATATAACTTGGATAACAACACTTTATACTGGTAAATTAATGCTGAAATACAATGATGCAGATAGATGATATAATGCTTGGCCGAGAAAAAGGGGAAAAAATATAGTTTGCACCTGGGTGTAGGTTTGGGAAACTGAGATAGCATATCTATCATATATTGAAAAGTTTCATCCCACCTTGCTTTGTTAAAATGGATCAATCTTACTTCCACTAACAATTTGACAATGGATTGTTTTCATATCTATTAGTTTAACATCACAGTCAGAAAGATCATCTCTTGAGTATTTTGTCTGCAGCCTTTTGCCGTTTAGCTTTGTTCTTTGCATGATTCACCAGTTTTGCTGGATAATTTTGTTCGGATGTCAGGCTTTGATCTGACAAAATTTCTACATGAGGGCTTTATTTATTCCCTACAAGTGCAATTACTGTCGTCAATGTGAAGATTTGATAGAATTAGTCCCAATATGACATATCAACTATATTTTGTACTAGATATGCTAAGGTGGAAAAATGGAAACAACACTGATGGTAAAAGGTTTTTGTTTTCATTAGGCAAATTGTTATTCCCTCTCTGTGTAAGCTGAACATGATCAAATTTTCATCAAGACTAAGACATTTCTATCTCAATTGCCATGTCGATCAATTTCTTAATACCTGAATGCAAGCATGTAGGTTAATCTAGCTACTTTTCTTCTCTAATCGAGGAAGAAAGCTTGCGAAGAAAGGGTAAGTTTCAACCGTGTCCTAATGCTTTATGCTTGCTTTGTTTCAGGTGAAAACTGTTCCCGTGGCAGCCGACGAGCCCCATTAATCTGGTGGCATCACCGAACTCAAGAGGGTTGTCACCATGTAAATATTTCCGTCTTTCACTCCAATGCAGAAGCATGAGCATGCCGTATTGAATAATTGAGGGCCAGAGTTCATTTGCGCTCTTGATATGATGATTTCCATTAAATAATTCTGCAGCGAGGTTGTCACTATGGTCACGAGCGAAGAATGGTTGATGGTGCGGTTGTCGTAGTCTCGTGGCAGTAATGTATATGCATCATGAGTTCCAAACCTAAGATGCTGAATTGCCGGTATCTTAACGAGGTTAAATATAAATTGACCTCTGGATTATTGAACTCTATTAAGATCATATATGAAGTAACCTCTAATGCAAAGCTCCATTACCCCAGCGTGTGTCCACATGACTAGATTTCGCATGCTGTGCTCTTATTTTGCGTATGCTTAGTTTCGAAAAGTGCATCCCCAAAACTTAAAGCAAAACGTAATTGAGTCCTAAATTCGGTCATATCCTTGCGAGTCCTTTTCATGAACGATTCCCAGATTTGCTTATCACTTGGGCGGTCTATCGGAGTAGCATTTTGCAGAGTAAGTTTTAGGATTTAGAGTATGCTTTTTAGCAAAGGCTTGAGATTTAACTGAACTAAATTGAGGTTTAGGAGGATTATTCGCACTTTCTGATGAAGTGTTTAAGATTTCCCCATCGGTTAACGCGTGTGGAGCGAGTCGTGAGTCCGAGTCAGTGGGGGAATGTCTGTGGGCTAACTCGACCTAATCTATTCTGCTGGGCCATGTGCCTCATCTCGAACGAGGGACTCCCTCTCCTCTCCTTTTAAGTAGCCCCTGACGCTTTACTGTTGCAAGCCTGCAGAAACCCCAGCTTTTTCACTGCTCAAAACGGCATACAAGACTGGTCATAGGCTGGTCACGTGTTGGGTCTCTCTGTCTCTCTCTCTCTTCAGCGGTCAATTACTCGTTAGACTCGAACAGCAAGTGACATGTAACATAATTTATGTTTTCCCAGGTGCGATAATAGTATATTCACTCCCGATGTTATCCCCTGTCCCCTTAAGTTTTATCACCTACCTCGGATGCTCCAAGCCTGAGTTTCTCTCCTCGTCCTTTCGTTTTGCTTGTTCCTTCAACGTGGGAAAGATTTTACCGCCATGTGATTTCACTCCCAAGTTCAACTGCCAGAGTGACACGGGTTAGCATTCGATCAACGGATTCTAGTAGTTTCTCGAGTCTATATCTAGTCAAAAATTAAATTCCGAGTGTGTGAGCAAGCAATCCACACATTTTATTAAGAAAGTATTTCCCTATTTCACGTGTTCAATTTTTGCGTATCTTCACCGGTCCTTCACTCGAAACAAATTGAGTGGCGCATTTCTTCACATTGAGTTAGTGCATTTGGTAATTTGCTTCGTAGTTGATTCCAACAAGACTCAAACTCATAATTACAAGAGAATATACAAACTTTCTAGCTATCTAAACTGGAAATGAGCAAGGTCCAAGTTGAATTGGTCCAACACCTATGTTGGTCCTCAATTTTTGGACCAGGACCAATATTGTTGAGTCTGAGATTAAGGATTGGAGCAACCAGTTTTAAGGTCAACTTGATACTAACCAATTGATTTTTATTTCATTTTTTATATTTCCTTGAAAGGATAGAATTACAAATCTTTTAACAATATGACATTGAACAACTAAATTATGAACATTGGTGCATATCAAATATAAATTTAAGATAAGATAACGACATAAATTCAAAAGGCAGGCCAAGAGAGGTGAGTGATTTTCACTACCGAAGCTGCGCTCATAAGGCGAGTGAGGGGAGGCTAGAGGCAAGCAGCAAGTGAGGTTGAGGCAAGTGAAGAGGAAATCCATTTTTTCCCTTTTTTTGGTCGAATCTAGGCTAGGTTTCCATTTTATGATTTACATCGTAAAACCACATAAAAAAGAACAAAATTAGAGGTGAAAGGGTTTATAGTAAATAAAATTATATTACACATATATATAATATTATACAAAATTGGTGCCGATTAGATCAACCCTAGAGTCTTACGATTGAGAATTCATCCACACAGTTCAAAGTTCAGGAATCTTAGGACTAGGACTAAGTACTGGCCTAGTTCCCTTGAAAACAGATCAAAGACTAGCTAGGTTAGATTGGTCCCTAGTTTGAACGATACGTTGCTGGTCACGTGTTTGCCTTCGTTGGTCACAGGTTTGACAAGGCGATCACAACATAAATCAAAATACAGGGTCTCTTCCTCGTTAGGAGGCGATCTGATCTTGTGATGGTAGAGAAATCCAGTTCGTTGGCTTGGCAAGAAACCCTACCGCTAGGCGCCTCATTTTCAATTAGTGCCACTTGTCAGATATCTTATTGGATCGTTTCCCATTTGTCTGGGAAATGCATAACGTTAGAGAGAGAGAGAGAGAGAGCCAAGGTGTGCCATGTGTTGAGAGACTAGAGGACATGATTGCAAGTTCCAAAAACCACTAAGTTCCAAAAACCACAAAAGAGTAACAAACCCTCCTAAAAAAACAGAGCCAGTTACATCATTTCATTAACCCAAGACGGTGGCGACCCTTTTTTCCTTTCAATAGGGAACGCCGTTCCTGGCACGAAACCTGGACTCAACACAACACGACGCAGCATCATCTTCCTCATGTTGAAAGATCTAAATCCACCTATATCTACACCTTAAACCACTGGCGTGTTTCAAAAGGCGCGAGGGTCGAGTCGACCCTTTTCTAATTTTTGGCCGTGTCTCTTCAAACCCCGTCGCACCTTTTCAGGACCACACTACTAATCTCGACTTCCAAACTAAAATACAACAAGAAGGGAAAAAAAAGAGTGAAGATCAATGCTCCGGGCCTCCAAAGCCTAGAGCTGCCCAAAAGAGTGGGCTAGATAAGCCAGCGTGCCGACCAGGGGTGCGTTCATGTAAGTAGATGGCTCGGACTGCTCATAATCGGACCGTTGATCTGGGAACCGGTCGTGCTGGTCCGGCCCGCCCACTATGGCCCCCACATGGATGTTCGGGTTGGGGGACTCCGAGTTCATGAAGTCGAAGCCCGCTGAGCACTGGATCTTCGCCGGGTGGGAGGCGACCGAAGGGAGGGACGAACCCCTGTGGTGGATCCTCTGCGGGTACCGTGGCCCGTACCCCACCATGTAGGACATTCTCAAGGGGTTGTCCCCAAGTAGATAGTCCACCTATAAATTTAACACAGGGATAAATATTAAGTCACACTAATTGACGATTGTCTAAATCCAATTATTAAGACTGCAAGATCCGGTTTGAAAACTACAAGAGAAATGTGAGGTCATTTATTTATCTATTTTCTCAGTTTGCTTCCATTTTAATGTGCGAAAAATGGGTTATGTAGAAAAGAAGGTTTTCCTCTTCTTCTTTTACCTGTTTCTTGGCTATGTTGCGGAGTCTGCTCGGAGTGAAGGTGGTGCCGCCGCAGTTGACGAACACGCGCGCCCTGGTTAAGTACTTGGCGTATGTCGCGAGCAAGAAGGCTGTGGAGGTCACATACTGCATGTTGTCATCACTCATCTTGAACAGAAGACCGCCTAACATGTGTCCGCCGCAAGTATCCAAAATCATCATGACATAGCCATTACAGATAAAAATGACAAGTTATGATTTTGATAGATAAGAGCGAGAGAGTTTTTACCTGGGGTGTATTGAGCGGAAGAAGCCCCCGGTATGACGGAGCAGATGAAATTATCTGCGTGGCCCTTGTAGTCATGGAGGGTCTGCACATTCTGCACTAAGAACGCCTGAAAAATTCACACCAAAAACGAGGAATTTGTCAAGGAACCGAAAACCACATAATCGCCTCACGGAACGCCGAGAGACGATGGAACCGGAAGAGAATAGTCCCGACATGGGGGAGACTCACCTTGGAGAGCAGAATCCTAGCACCGGCATGCTTATTGTCCCAACCAAAGGTGTTGTCATACTCAGCTGCTCCAAGGGTCTGTCCGTTCACTTGAATGTAGTTGAGAAAAGCTAGGTTCTTTGTGGCCTTATGCAGCCAAGCAGCTGCCCACAACAACTCATCCTGCTCCATTTTTTTTTTTTTTTTTTTGCAAACACCAAAACTTTGTTATTTTTGGCTGAACATGTCAATCATTTGTTCAGTAATTTGGCATTACTTGCAGAACTGCAAAAAAAAAAAATCTAATTTCTCTAATTGGTGGGTGCCAAATGGAGAAAAAATTCTTCCTTGGAGGGAATGTAAAGAAATTCACCTGGTAACCAGAGAACGAACAATAGAAGGGGCACACGACATCCTTCAGCCCATTGCTGTAAGATCCTCTGTACTTATCAGCAAACTCGAAAACCTAGTGAATAAGAAATTCTCCAGGAGTGATTAAAGAGGTACTTATCCAACAACTTGTCCTTTTCTTTAAAATTTAGACTGGGATTTAATGGGGATTATTGCTTACCCTGATGGCCCTACTGACCAAGAATCTGGAGTAAGCGGGGTCACTCCTCCTGAAGACCAACGAGGCAGCGGCAAGAGCAGCGGCTGTTTCACCGGCCACATCAGAGCCAGGGTTGTTCCTGTCTACCTTGTACACGCTCCTCGGCGTGTCCATGTCCTCTGGTCTCTCCCAACATTTGTGGTCCTTGTTAGCGTCACCCACCTTAGCAAGAACAAAAACGAGGCCGAAAAACCCAAAACCCATCAGCCCCTCTTATGTGTCTCCATTTTGGGTCCTCTCCATAAAAAATAAAAATAAAAATAAAAATTGTTGAAAGCAGATGCAGATGAATAGTAGCAGCAAGAAATGCACTTTTTTTTTTTTTTTAACTCTTTCCTCCATTAAAGCACATTCAACTTCTTTCACTCGAGTGTCACCCCCCAAAGAAAAAAATGGTGAGTGCAGAAGAAAAGAAGAGAATGCCGGACAGACCTGGACGTAGATGGTGTCCGGACGAGCAGTGGCTTTGAGCAGATAGTCAGTGGCCCAGCGAATGGCTTCCTTGGCATTCCCCAACTCTCCCTTCATCAACCCACCAAACTCAATCACACTCCACGAGAGCATTGTGGTGGTGAACGCCATGGGGAACCCAAATTTCACATTGTCCCCTGCATCATAGTACCCTCCCACCAAATCCACCTGCACATTTTTCCCCATCCACGCAAACCCGAAATGAGCAAAAGAAACTCAACATTTCCGTTTTTGTTCACACAGCAAGACGGGAAAGAGGAAAAAGCAAGAGAACCAACACAGCAGAGGCACAACAATGAAGAAAGATGAGATCTTTAAAGGACGTACATTGGCAGCAGACCCGTCCGAGAGGCCAGAGTCTCTCCTCCAAGTGACCCTCTGGCTGCGAGGGAGCCTCCCGGATCTCTGCCCTTCGAAGAAGAGGATGGACTTGGTGAGAGCATCCCTGTAGTTGTGGTTAGCGAAGCGAGGACGGTGCTGGTGGCGGTGCCTCAACGGGTAATAGGCATTGCAGAGAAACAGAGAAGCAGAGAAGCAAGAAAGCAGCAGGAGTAGAGTGAAGGAGCGGAGGAAGACAAGCGCCATTGAAGGGAATACCCAAAAAAAATAAAAAGAAAGGAAAGGAAAGGAAATCAGAGGGAAGCCCCAGGACAACCAACCAACGACCAACCTGCAAGAGTGCACAGAGCAACCACCTTCACTATTTATAAACTGGGAAGGAAAAGCTGCTTCGATATAACTTCTTCCCGCTCTGTTACAGAGCAAAACAATAATTAAGGCCACATTCTCCAACAGCAACAGGGTCTTTTGTGCTTAGTAAAATGGGACTTTTTCGATTCCCGTATTGAAAAAGATTATCTGGGGCAAGTTCAGAATTTATTGCAGATGAAGGTGAAAGGTACAATTTTTAAATGTTTTTTTTTTTTTTTTTTTCTCTAGGCCAATGCCCTGCTGCACAGTTCGGAAAAAAGGGCGTCTAGGGTTTTGCCCTTGCCCCAGAGAGAATGACATTCCAAGGGGCATTAATTGCACAGCAGGAGCCAAGCGGCCATCACATGGAAATTCACGTTTTATTAATGTCGATGTAATAATGAACGACATGAGAGGTGTAAAAGACGGTCCTCCATCCAAAGTAATGTTGGCTAGGGAAAAACCAAAAGGAGCCGCAGTTTTTCTTTCATGAATTTTTGGATAGGATGCGCTTGTGTAAATATATATGTACTTTCGTTATTGGTCCATCACGCCTTTACCCTAAAGCAATATTGCAAGCACTTGTACATAGGGGTGAGCAGCGGTCTAGGGTCGACCCTGGACTGACCTGGACCGTACAACCCTTGTTGGTCTTGGTCCGGATTCGAGGGACTGGATGACGGTCCTTAGTCCGAATTTCGGGACCAACATGTCATGGGTTGGCCCTGGCCCCAGAAGTTTTGGGTGGTCCAACCCCCCGACTAACCCCGTATATTATATATAATTCTTTTATATATTCAAATCTAAGTAAAATATCTGTTTTATTATATTATATTGACATGTTCTATCAATAGCACTAATAGTAATTTCAATTTAAAACTTTTGTTGAGTATTAATTATGTGTCGTTTGTTTTGTTTTCAGGTGTTTAGAAGTTCGAGTGAATTAACAAAATGTAAAGTTATATATTTATGGTTTATATTAAGTATTTTGAACTTTTTATGGTTTAATTGTATTCTACTAATGAATTTCATCTCGCACTTTGCTTTTTAATTTGTGTCAACTTGTAGAAGTTTTTGAAGAGTAGAGTAATATTGGGTTCTTTACGGTAATTTGCTAGTCAAGTGGTGTAAAGCTCATTTTTTAGTTAAGTGGACTCTACATGATCAAATGCTAGTCAAGTGGTGTGAAATTTATTTTTTGGTTGAGTGGATTCTACATGATCAAATGTAAGAAAACGCTTTTGCATATGATGTTATGAATATTAAAGATAGATGATTACAATAACTTTCTATCTTGTCCTATATCTCAATGAGTGGTTAGCATGTATGAAATTTCTATTATTGTTTCATCTTAAATTTGCCAAATATGTATTGATATTTATAGTTTAATTGCATAATGATGCATTGTTGATAGATATGTAATTTGAATTTGTGGGTTAGCTTTTTTATGGAGTATAAAAATTAAGACGAAAAAAATTATTGATCGGTCCCGGGTTGACCCTAGAACCGGACCGAACCCATTGGGTCGGTCCGGTCCTTGGTCCCAAGCTCAATAGGGTTGGTCCTCGGTCCTAAAAATTGAGGACCGACACTGTACGGGTTGGTCCTAGGGTTAGGGGGTGGCTCGGACCAACCCGGACCATGCTCACCCCTACTTGTACAGTGGTGCGGCCATAAAGGTCTAAAAACGGAGCGAGGGGTTTCAATCTTGCTATTCACCAAGGAGATTATAGCCGACTAGGAGTTAGGAAACCTGACTTCAACTACCGCTTTAGAGGGCACTGAGATTGATTGCTTTTCTCCTCTGCCTACATATGTCGTGGTTATTATTTGGGCATTTATAGACTGTATAATTTTCGTGAACATTTACTAGAGTTTCCCTTTCTAGTGCCTTCCTTTACTTGATCTCTCCTTGAAAAAGTTCTCAAGTTTTCTTCATAACCATTCTTCCGAATAACATTATGTTCGTCGTCAGTATAAATAGGTTCCCCACAAATTGTTGTAGGTGGGAGCAAGTAAAAGGATAAGGAAAATCTAGTAATGTTTTATGAACTACTATATTACCTTCGTCATGTCAGTCAATTGGGAAAGCTGATCTTCACGCTTCTGCAAATAGTAAATAAAGTAGAAATCTTGCGATGATTCCATTGCCTGAAAATGTTCCATGGACAATGAGTTTCTCAGAGCCCGATCCATGGCCTTAAAGGTTTTTGCCAGGACCATCCTCTTTTCAGTAAAGAAGAAGAGAAATTGCTCTCCACTTATCTCGGAGCCTAAATGAAAGAAGCAAAGCGAATTAAAAATGTCAAAAAAAAAAAGAAAAGAAAGCACGATGTGAAATATCGGTAGTAGAGAAAGCTGGCAAATAAGCTCTCGACGTGGTCGTTTGTCGGGGACGGTTGGTCAACACAGAGATGGGCTCGATACTGAAAAAATCTCGCGGCGATCGAGGAAAGCTGCGAAACTTATTCGCCACATACGGTTCATCCATCCGTCGAAGTCCTCTTGGAATGGAGCTCTTTTATCAATGGGCATGGAAAAAGGAACTTTGATCGTTAGCCTTGCGAATCTCAACTTTGCAAACCGCAGTGTAGAAGGGAAGAAATGGGAGTCTGCTCTTTTTTTTTTTTTTTTTTTTTGACCTAAGAAACCTCGCACGGCCGGTAGCCGGAGGTAAATCACTGGAGGCAACATGTGCTAGCCACCACACACGTGCCACCAAGTAAATCATTAAGAGTCCCAAATTAATATTCCTGCAATATGCATTGCAAGAGTTTCGAACACTAGACCTTCGATGGAAGTCTAGCGCCTACAATTGAGCCACCATAACGGGTGGTAATTGGAGTCTACTCTTAGTCTATATATATATATTTATTATTTTTTTTTTTTTTTGCCTTTTCAGGTGATAAGGTAAGTACATTTTCGAGACTATCTTCCTCCTGTAAAATTTATTTTAGTTGATGGGGGACCGATCTTGCGCACAATACATGCCATGGTGTGCTTTGCTCGCCTGAATAAGATGCCTCATAGATCACCTACCCGTGCATGAGGAGCGTGGGATGATAACTTTAGTTTATCCAGCGCGAATAGGAACCATTTTTTAAAAAACACCAAATAGAAAACGAAGATGATGCTCTGTAGCATGCAAGCATTGGCAGAACCGTGAGTCATTGTCGTGGTTGCCTAAGATACCCATTCCAACTCGACCTACATATGTTGGTAGTCCTAGGTTATTGTTGTCTCATAAAGCGATCTTGGCAATAGTAGCATTTTCTTGATATTTATGATTCGTTTGATAATGCTTCTACTTCGGGAGATAATATTTTTCCAAAATTAGTCATTTTCTATTTGTATTCCCTATAACAATTTCTTAGTAAAAGAATGCATTTGATAATTAGATAAAATTTTTATTCTCATAATGAAAAAAGAACAATAATGCATTTAGTATGATTCACAAAATTTTTTGTAATGTATAATTTCTTTAATTTTTTTTTCTCCTTATTCTTCCTTATTGCCACTAGTTGCTCGCGCCTATCAACCATCACCAATCTATTGCCGGCCGCCACTCACCAACATCGGCATCGTGGGAGACCACCAATGGCAGCATGCGGTTGGTGATCGATGGTGGTGGCGGTTGGTCGGTGGTGACAATCGACTAGGGTAAGTAGCGGCGACAATCAGTTGGCAATTGTTGGACAGTGGCCGATAGCAACAATAGGTGGCAATTGACAAATAAGAAGAAAAGAAGAAAAGAAAAAAAAAAAGAGAAAATAACCTATTTCTAAAAATTGTTTATGAGAATAAGAAGTTACTTTTTTTATTTCTTATTTTTATTTTAAATCCATTCTTTGGCCACTTTTTTTTTTTTTGGGAAATAGAAAAATTAATTGATATTATAAACGGATTTCTATTCTTTTTTTAAAAATAATTCCGGATAACAAAAGAATAGAAATCATAAGAAATAAAAACATTACTAAATGGAGCCTTAGCTGAACAGAGCAAAAGAATGACTTGCAACTAAGATTTGGTTTAATGTGTTTGTATACTTTGATCGTCATTGCTTTTCCAAATAAAGCGTTCTCTATGAGAATTTTTGGGGATTAGTCATGTCATGTTCTATTCGACTTTACTTCTTGGCGATCGAATACAAGGACAATTGATGGATTATAAAGTAATGTAGTACGATCTCCTATGTTAATGAGGTCTGAAGGAAAAATCTCTAGAAAAGAAGAATATCCGGCAAGCACAGCGCCCTCCACTGCTCTTTAAAGATTGCCCAACAAAGATAGGGTGAGTTAGGATAAAGTCGTCCACTAATTTCTCTTAGACACCTCAAATCACTCCAACATAACTTTGCAAATCAGTACTCTTTTTAAGTATATTGAAACGCCGTGAAATTCTCAATAATTAGCGATCGGTGCGATGCAGGAGAGCTCGTGGAGAAAGTGCCCGCTTGGTCCTTATAAAGAGGGGCAAGGAGGACCCGAGTCGCGTTGAAAAAGGAGGGAGGGGCCCCCCCAAAAGCATGAAAAGCAACGCCAGGAAAACGCGCAGAAACTGCATGATTGAAGGCGGAGTATAATAATTCCATGCTTGAAACAAAGAGGGTTTCGATAATTCGCAATTTTATAAATGCGTGAGGCGGAGAAGAAGATGGCTTTTGGGGGCGAGGGTGAACGGTTGATGATGATGGCGATGGTGGTGCTTTTATTTTCCTTTGAGGGAGCGTGGGCTGGTGGTCATATGGGCATGTGACCACTCTGATTTCGCAGCACATGCACGAGAGCATATGCACATGTTCCTTCTTCTTCCTCTTTCCCCATCATCTGTTATCCTGTTGCGGAGAGAGAGAGAGAGAGAGATTTATTCATCAAAATGGAGTGAGAAAAAAGCTGACAATTCGAACTGGCACCGCAAGAAAAACCACATTCCCTCACCCAATAATAGAGAGAGACAGATTGACATGATTTTGATCTAAATGAAGATATCACATATTAAATATATATGATTTCCCTCCCCCGCAAAATCATCTTAAAAAGGTATTTCGGAGGAAAACTTTGGGTGAGTTGTGTTTCTCGGAAGCTAATTAATTCGTCGGATCCATATTCTGACAAGAGGAAAGTCTTTGCTTGATGAAAAACAAGAGTCCAGCCCGACAACGGCCGAAACTTTGGCACCGTCTCTCGCCCATTCTTCTTTGATTCGGGCTAGCTTGCATGTTGTATAATCCACCTTTATGATATTAATGAGAGTAAGCTCAAAGTGTATTCAAGTAACTGAAGAGTCAATGTTCATGTTGGAACAATAAGAATGCTAGATCATCCAAATCCCATTATATCACAAGATCTAATTGGGTTGTGTGATAGTTATAGTTACCACATCAATTACCGTAATCCGTCGTTTGCTCTCTACAATGGATAATGAATCATCCAAAAGAAAAGAAAATAAAAAATGAATTGGGAATTTACCATCGTGGATGTAAGCTTCCAAACAATTATACTCTTGATATTCCGAACCTTTTAACCATTGAATGTCTCTTTTCTCCTTTTATCTCACTTCTTTAAATGATTATCGTCGGAAACAGCGCGACAATTCTATCGTAGCCCCACCAAACTTGGATTTTCAACTCAAGTTTGACTTAATAGAGCAGCCCTGCGTACTTTGACTTGAGGTAAAAGGTAAAGCTTAAATCATGGCTAAAATTAAGCTCATCTTGAAATGAGGCAACGACAATCAATGTTTCTTTTTAGTGGTATGATAGTTTATTTTTATCATTTAAGTAATGTGGTAATTACTTATTTAATGTGTCTAATGAAAGCAATAAAGTAAGAAGGAAAAATGACACAAATAGTCTATGAACCGTGGCATGTGTAATATAGTCTCTGAATGTTGATTAAATGTATAATATAATCCCTAAACTTTTAATTTTTTAATATGATATTTAGACTTTTAATATATATTCAATTTAATTTGAAATATATGAAAATGTTCAACAAATCAAAAGTTTAGGATTATATTGTACATTGGGTTATAATTCATAAATCACATCGAATAATTAAAAATTTATGGACCATACTGTACATTTGATCAAAGTTCGAGAGTCATTTATGTCATTTTCAAGCCTTCCATGTTTTGATGCCCAACTATAGCTCACCACGTCCTTCCATTAAAGCAGGCCTTAGTAGGGTTTCTCAGTAGAACTAGCATTCTCCGTTTCCTCAAGTAAATAGCTACCTACGGAAAACTTCACGAGTAGTCATTATTTCGGAAGCGAGTCCTTTCTTTCGCTATACCTAACGAGCGATTCCACAGCACCCTCTGAAATCTAGCGAGACAAGCGGATTCCGCGTGGCGTCGAAATTGGCATTATCCCCTCCAGTGTCTTCCCCTACTAGGTTTTTCGCTTTTGTCCGTGCGGCGATAGGCGGGAGCGGCATTCGTTTTCACGATGTCCGAGGGAAGGTGCATGCCCGTGATTTGCGTTCTTCCTAAAAAAGAAAAGAAAGGGAATCCTATGCGGGCCGTCTCCTTCCTCCACTTTTTACCCATCAATCGTCATTATTGAGTTTTCCGTAGTATCAGCTGAAAGTCCAAAATGGAGGCTTTGAGACACTGACACTGACTTCCATAATCCTCTCCCGCCATGGCTCGCGCCAATTCAGTTCGAACCATAACATGCGCCGCCGTCCCCTACCCGACGCTTCATCTCCTGCTAGGGCTGAGCTTGGGCCGGGCCGGGTCGGACCAGCATTTGCCCGAAAATAGGCCCGGCCCGAGGATCTCGGGCCGGAGATCCTGGACCGAAGCGAAGCTATGTGCTTTGTCCTGGATCGATGACGACCAGGGCTTTCGGGCTGGTCCGGGCCGTGCGGTCAGAGTTGCAAATGTAGATATTTTCTTGATCTCTCGTGTGAACAGTAGTTAACAAAACCAGCACATCTTCGACCGCACCGCAAGCACCTGCAAGCATCTACATTTGCAGCAATTGCTCTAATCTCGATAATTTGCCTTAAATGCTTAGCAGATCATTTTTAGGGGAGATCATACATCGGGATATTATGATGAATTAAAATCAATCAACGATGTGCATAATTAAGTGATAGTGCACAATTTTGAGACATACGAAAAATTAACGATGACATGAAAGGTGTGTTCATATCGTTCAATTGTGTCTAATGGGGATGCGCACTTCCTTACACTAAGATCCATAACAATAGATTGTTAAATGTCTAAATCACAATTATATTAGTATATATACAATGTCAGATAATATAGGAATGTCAAGTAACTACATTAACAAATGCTACATGTAGAAAATCGGTCGTCTAATCCAAGGATTGAATTTCCCAAATTTTCTCGCGATTGATCAATCCTTTGATCTATAAATACTGATACAATTATCTACGTAAGAAAACCACACGAGAAATATCAACATGGATCGTGCATTCTCCATTGCTTGTCTCTGCCTCACCCTTCTCCTCGTCTTCCACCATGTTCGTTCCCAGGACGTCGTTCAGGACACTGGCCAGCAGGTCGTGGCCGGAGACCCGAAAGTGAGCCTCGACTTCTGTGTGGGTTGTCTTGGGTCGGACCCCGGAAGCCAAACAGCGGACTTCGAGGGGCTAGGGCTAATCGCGCTCAAGTCGGTACAAGCTAACGTCACCGGCACGATCGACTCCATGAATAAGCTGTTGCAGCAACCGTCGGATCCTTCCGTGAAGAGCGCCGTCTCGCGCTGGTCGGGGCTCTGTTCTGGATCAGTCCAGCCCTCGAGAGGCACGTTCCCAGCTTACCAGGCAAAGAGCTACGACATGGGTGTCCGGGGTGTTGACCAGCGTGGGTGCGTGCGAGTCTCAAATTTGGCAGACCGGACCTTTGGCAAAGCCGGATTCGGACATTGATGGATTGTCTCGAATCGAACCTGGGATTCTCTCTGTTCTTAAATGAGCACTATTAGGGATGTGATTATTATTATTTTGGGGTTATGATTACGCTAATAGTGAGTACAATGAGTGAGATACCTTATATTATTAGCTGATTTTGATAGGAATAAAAGCTTTGCGATTGGATTCCTCTATCTCATATATTTTTAGTTACATTCTCTATATATAGAAAGGTTTATGTTTATATATATTTATATATGCAAAAAAAAAAAAAACTTAACGTCATAAAGAAATTCTATAGAAATGCAAAATATAAGATAAGTCAAAGGGTTTTATATATGAACTCACAAATAAGTTGGTAGGATAAAGAAAGAGTGGATGTAAATTCTGTGGTTATGGGTTATGACATTAATTTGGTGCAATCATTAAATTTATTTTAACCCACTGTTATGAGTTGATATTCGATTAGATTCTATAGAACGTTAATGATGCAGCGGGACGGTGGTAATTTTGCAAACATGCAACTTTGCATGAAACTGATCAATTCTCTCTCGAATATACATTGATTAAAGATAAAGAAGAAATGTGTTCTTAATATGGTAGGGAAAAGCATGACTTAAATAGGATAGAAGATCTAATCCATAACTTATTACAGCAGCAAAGTAAACTTCCTATCTTTGAAAAAAATAAGTTTTCAATTAACTGAACTATATTAAAAAAGGCATCAAAAACTTTATTTAAATATCTGTTCTTGGATATTCATCAAAAGTTGATATTTTCTTTGAAAACTCCTGCCTAAATTTCTCTGCAACTGCGTCGAAGAGCTGCGGGAAGTTGGCAAATCAACTATTTCGGTATTGTCATTAATCTTTAGCTTGATTTTGATCGTTCGTAATTCTTCAGCTGTAATCTACTGTGCTACCCTACTGGAAAATGCTCCTTGCGCAGAAAAAAACTACAAAATCATCGCCAACTTCAAACACATTATGCCCATGCTAACAGAGAAGGATGATCTCTACGTAGTAGAACGAACTGCGCTGTTAGATGCAAACTCTGCCCGAGCTAAAACAAAGTCCGACTGCTTATCTCCACAGATACTCTGAATCAGATTACCGAAAGTGCGGTTCGCTACCTCAGTTCGTTTGTCGGTCTGTGCATGTACCATGCTGCCAAAATTCAACACGCAGCCAAATATGTGCCACGGACTTTCCCAAAAACGACTGAGGAATCCGGAGTCACGGTTCGAAGTGATCGATTTAGGAACCCCGTGCGACCACACAATTTCTGAGAAAGATAGCTTTGTGACATGTGGTCGCATCTGGCGTGTTCTGGCATGGGATGAGACTAGCCATATGAGAGAGCCAATCATGTTGGACTTGACAAGCTCCAACCCATTAATGTGCCTTATCAGGTCTACTATCTAATATTTGATGTATGCCTAATTTAGTAAAATATAACATGGGAAATATATTTTTCGCATCCAATTAGACATGTAGAATTCATATCTTAAATCTTGATGGAGATCTGACAATTCTAGGGTGGGTTCCTTCACTCCCTCTATATAAGACCTCTTTTTGGTAGAGAATGAATATATTCCATTACCGTGCTTCTGCTATTTCCACAAAATTGAAAAGAGAACAAATACACACTCATCGTAAGGATTATAGAGAAGAGTGGTGAAGATTCATACCCACAGGAAGATATCTTCTCACTTGTTGGATTAATAATGACTACGTTTGATTCAAGTACGCTATATTTCATTAATTTTATATTATATTCGTGTGATTAAAAGATCCTTTTATTTTAACAGGTCAATCACCATAAAAATTGAGTCCAAAACACGTTGAGGACACGATAAATCCAAAACAATGTCATGGAAAGGTCCTCCCAAAGATTATCTAGGATGGGAAAAGGGGTACACAAGCCAGCATTGCCCACAATTGTGATGATCTAAAATGCCAACAATCGGGATGAAGTAATTTACAGATGCTTTCTGAAATTTATAGAGTCGATATATATAGAAAGTTTATGATATGATATATATCAGGGGGTGTTCTCGATAGAAATCCTATTTTGAATGGATGTTTAAACAACAAACACAATTGTGTCAATTTACTGGGAACGTCAAAGTTTAAAAACCTTCGTATTAGACCTCTTATTATTCATATGATAAGCAAACTCTCGAAGAAAAGGCTTAGAAATTAGCACCATCAACACATCGTCAACAACCATTAACCGCTATTCGAACATATCCCATCATAATTAATTCTGGTCCTAAAGTTTCTATTGTTTTTCTTTTGCAATTCAATTTTCACAACACGCATACATCAGTTTATTATTTCTTCTCGAAGGAGGGTAGATTAAGGGAACTATCAGCCCCATAAAAAATGTAGTTGATGATAGTATTATGATGTTAACACCTAAATTTTGATAATCCAATCATTCACTTATTGCATTAAAAATTAGAGATTAATTTTAACCCCTCAACAAAAATATTATAATTAAATTACATAACATATAGTTTAAGGAGCATTTTTTTTTATTGCATTTGCATTGGACTAGTGATGAATGGGTTTAACATGATGGTTTTAAACTTTAATTAGACGAGTTGGATTAAGCTTGCGGTGAGAGGAAATTGACCGATGCTCATTAGTCTCTGATAATCGAAAATTGACGATTCGATATATTCGATGAATCTTTCATATATTCATGCAATATACACATTGTGTGATATAATTCGCAATAAATTGAAAGATTTTAGATGTAGAGCATATATTTGGTACTAATCTTTGGATAATATATATTTTGATATAATAAAAGAAACACCAGCACAAGAAATCTGGTCTTCAATCATCCATTGGCGTGGGCAGAAGGAAAGGCTGCAAGAGTCGGAAAGGATGAGGATATATTATATTCTAAGGAGGGGAAGATTTATTCTCTTCCCTAAAAAGCCATCTCATCTTTACCTATAAAAGCAGACTCACTATTGTATCTTTAGGGCGGACGGCCACGATTCTGAAAAGACAACGTGAGGTCAAAAGTTGCCTGACACACACAAGGGATGACAAGGGATAAGTCAAGAAAAACAGTGAGAGGTAGGAAGAAAGAGAAGAACGCAGGGGGGAAAAACTGAAAAAATAGGCTCTCTCTCGTCCATTCGAGAGGTCAACCAAAGGACTTGTCCCTTTCTCTGACAAGGTGCAGAGGGAAAAGAAAGGATGGACGCGAGAGCCCACGCAAAGGAAAAAGGAAGAAAAAGAAAAGAAAAAAGAAAGAGAAGGGGAAGTCTTCTTCACCGCCCGTCACCGCTCCTCCACGAGACAACGTGTCTCTGCTTGACGCCGCCACCATTATCCCAAATAAGGGTGTGTAAAAAAATCGGGATTTGTTCGGATCGCCCAGAATGAATTAGATCAGAACCGTTTGGAATCGATGATTCTTAAGAGAATCGGTTCGGTTCCTGATTTCAATTTATGGAAATCGATAATTATTAGTCCAGTTTTCGGTTTTATGGACGGATCCACTCACCGCCAAATTTTCATTTAGATAAGTTATATTATAATAATATATTAATTTTTAATATTAAAAAAATCAAAATTAGTAAACCTAAAATTTAGGCTCCAATTACCATCTTGTCTCAATTCATTACTCTCATACTCCATCTTGTTTCTCTTAGTTCAAAATCTTCCTGAACTCCCTCTTCCTCTCCGTTTCACCTCCAAATCTATTCATTTCCTTGGCGAAACAATGAGTTAATTATCTTTTCCTCCCTCGAACTTGAACTCTCTCTTCACGTCGTCACCACCTCCGCATTCACTGTCACTATCGTCCTCTTCGTTGTTAGGCTCATCCCGCTTCTACTTCCCCTCTTCCTCCTCCCCCTCCTTAGGCTTCTCCCATCATCCTCATCTTCAGGGGCAGGCGAACTTTAGGTCTAAGAATAGCTCATTGTCTCTGTTGTCCTCCTCATCGTTGGTCTCAAGGGAGGAGTGGGAGACGACGGAGGTGGTGGCCAAGATGGTGGTGGTGGTGGCCGGGACAGAAGTAGAGCGAGGGTCACGACCGATTGAAGGCGAAAAGGAGAAGGCGTGGAGGTTGGACCAGTTCTATGGATCCACTTGGGAATTGGACTGGTCCAATTCCCAAGTGGATCCATGCAACTAACAGGTGGTTCTCGGCTCCAATTTTTCAGAACCGGTTCTTAACAGTTGATTCTTGATTCTAAGTTGAGAACCGCCCGCTCAGACCATGCACACCCCTAATCCCAAGTTCGATCGCCTCAACGTCGATAGCTGCTTCGACATTCCCTTGTCCCAACGACACTTCTGACGCTTTCACAGATTTGCTATCTGAACCCCTGACGTCAATCGCTATTCCCACTCGTGTCCAAACCGAGTCAATTCCGCAAGCTTTTCTATTATTGTAGGTTTATTGGTTGTGAGCCTGCTGCCGCCAAGCCTATCTTGACGTAGGTTGCCGTTTGCGAATCATAGGCGTCGGTCCTATTTTGGAAGCAAATAATCCAAACAATGTGATTTTCTCAAATCAAATTTCGGTCTTGATATTATTACCTAAATTGGAATATTTGATGCCAATGTTGGTTCCATGGAGATTTTAGGCATTACCTGATATGATACTATTGCCCAAAAATCACTATAATTACTAATTTGATCTATAAGACGTCGGATTACTTTTTTAATTATGTTGATTTTTTTTGTCACATTAATGATATTTTAACTTCTAAATCATTATAATTATTTATTTAATCCGTAAGACTTCGGATTGATTTTTTAATTATTTTGAGCTTTCTTACATGTTGTAATGTTTAGAATTAGAATAAGCTTAATTTAATCCGTGAGACAATGGATTATTTTTTCAATTATTTTAACCCTTTATTTAATGAATATCTTGAGTGGATTAGATAATAATGCTTATATTTGGAAATTGTTTGCTTTGGAAAATACCCAAAAGAATATCAAATTGTATATTAGCAGGATAGTTTCCTAAATTAGGATTGCATTTTTTATTAGATTGCACTTTAGGATATATAGGATTTTACGATGGCATTGCCTAGTTTGAATATGATTGCATGTTTAGATAATTTTGGAATATATTATAATAGATTATAAGTAACATTTTCTTTTATAGGTAGGGCCCTAGATAACGTTTGCATATTTAGATAATCTCGCATTTTTAAAAACAGTTTTATGAGATAGGATAGGGTTTAAGTCAAATTAATCCCTAAAATAGATTAAAAAATTATTCATTTTTGATAAGTTTAATTAGCTTTTTTTAATTAAGAATTTTAATATAAAAATACAAAAATATTATGTGCATGTCAAATAGTTTGCATGTTTGGGTTCATTTAATTAGAAATTGTTTGTCAATAGAGTTAGGTTATGTAGTTAAAGTGCATGTTATATAGGTAAGTTTTAATTTCAAGATAAGATAAAATCCCAAAAATAATTGCTTGCTTTATGTGTTTTATTCTTTTGGTGCAATTTATTTGATTCATTGAGTGTTTAATATTGGTTGAGTATTTGTGTGATCTCCCAATTGTATGATAATGATTAAGGTTAAAACAACAAATCCAGACTTGCAAGATATTTTTAAAAGTAAAAGAATGGTATCGAAATGACACTAGTGAAATCTAACGTAACCAAGTTCCCATATCCTCAATCTTTGGTTCGTAAGAGTAAAATAATTTTCTCGTTATTTTACATAAGTGTCCAATCAATCTATCATAAATTGATTAGTGGCAACTCCTAACTAATAATCATTTGCATGTTGAGTATTTGAACCTAAGTCGTGGATTGCTATGGGCTTAGGAAAGCTTGAGTTAAGTGTAGACTTAATAGTCAATTAGCCAAATCCTAGATGGGGCACTCGAGGTTAGGTCGTGACACATGATTCACTTTCTTTTTTTGTAATTAGAGCTAGTGTGTTCAACACTATAAGAAAATCGATTTGGCATGGAAAAAAGGGAAAAAAAAAGAAGAAAACAATTTATTCTGATGCAGGCAACAATACATGTGGTGGATTTATTACTTCTTGGATGATGATAAATGGCCACTTTTAATGATGGAGTGATATCCTCTATATTAGGGACGGATTTACGTCTTAAATTTACCCTCTAAAAGATTGACACCTCATCATTAGACTCATTCAACGGCTAGATTAATTTCCTTTTTTTTTTTTTCTTTTTCTTCTTCCAAAACTCAGGCGCACAACTATAATTACCTAGCCACCTTAAGGGGAACTAACATAACAACACACCACTAAGCTGAGTTCCCCATGACAAGAATTGAATCTGCAATCATTTGTTGATGAGTGAAAAGTATATAGAGGCCCTTGCCAGTTAGTTAGGGCGCGTATGACAAAATTTTTGGAACATAAATCAATTTCTATTCCATGGAAGAGTTTTTGAACAAAGAAATGCATTTGATAACGATTCAAAATTTCTATTTCTAGGAATGGCGATGACTGGCGTATGATGGTCGAAGTTTGATGTTTGACTACCGGTGTCGAGTGGCTAGAGTTTGAAGTTCGACATCTGGCGTCCGACGTTCAGAGTCTGGCATCCGACGGTTGGTGGTTGGCATCTGACATCCGACGTCCGGAGTTCAACATCTGGTGTTCGACTAGTCGACGAGTGGCGTCCAACATTCGAAGTTCGGCTTTCAATATCTGGAGTTCAATAGCCAGCAATTGGTGGCCAATGGCCGAAGTCCGACGGGCGACAGCAGGCGACCGACATACAATGGCTAGTGGCAAGCGATGGGCGGTCAGCGGCGAGCGTCCGATGGTTGGCGGTGGGCCTCCGACGTCCAGTGGTTGGCGATGAGCGGCCAACAAGTAATAGGCATTTGATAGCTGACGATTGATGACAGGCCGGAGTCTGGCGGTCGGCGGTCGGTGGTCGGCGGTGGGCAGCTGGTGGCGGTTGGCTAGCGTGCGGCAACGAGTGGCGGGCGTCCAGCGTCCCATGGGCAGTTGGTGGGTGATGGGTGGTAACAAGAGTGAATGATGATAAAAATTTTGATTTCTCAATTCTGTTCTAGAAATAGAAAAGCTAAAAATTTTAACTTCTGATTTATGCTCCAAATCTATATAGAAATTTATTTCAGAAATAGAAAAATTAAATTGCGTTATCAAACGAATTTTTGTTTCGATCTGTTCCAAAAAATAGAAAAATAGAGAAATCGAGAAATAGAAATGTTGTCATGTACAACCTTAATCTCCCGATTTGTCATTTCTCCATTTTCTGTTATTCCATTTAGCGAGCAAACTCGCCCTTGCCACTTAATTAATCTCATGATTTTTCATTTCTCCTTTTTACGTTATTCCATTTTTCCCTTAGCTAGCTAGCAATCTCTCTCTCTCTCTCTCTAATCCAAGAACCTAGCAAGCACGGATTAACTCATGAACACACAGGCATATAGAAAAAGAAAAAATCGATATTTAATTCGAATAAATGCAGGATTTCAGCATAAAAAAAGGGGGATATGGCGAAGTTGGTAGACGCTACGGAATTAATTGGATTGAGCCTTGGTATGGAAACCTACTAAGACTGCGTTTGGTTCAATTTTTTTGCTAGCTTTCAGCTTTCAACTTGCCTTCAAAATGTTGAAAACCCAAAGCTAGTAGGGATTAATTTTGGGCTTTCAGCATTCCGCCGAATGCTGAAATTATTTTTTCTCTTCCAAAACTACTTTCACTAATTTTTCATATTTCCAATTTTGACCTTGTTTTTTTTTTTTTTTTAAACTGAAAAAGGAGGCAACCCTTCGCTAGTCCGGGGAAGGGCTACGGCTGCCGGCGAGCCAGATCTAGTGCCGGCGGCCGTCAGCTGAGGTCGCCTGACTCTGGCAAGGATTGCGCAACCCAGCCGAGGGCCGCTCGACTCAGGGGCCGCGTGACCTAGGTGACCGTCGCTTGGCTCTTGCGGTCGCCTAGGTCGCACGGCCCCTTGGTCGAGCGACCCTCACCAAGGGTCGCTCGAGGTCAGGCAACTTCCGGCGGCCCTCGACTGGCTCGCATGACCCTCATTGGAGGTCGCCCGACCTAGGGGGACCTCAGCCGGCGGCTGGTAGCGGCTGTAGCCCTTCGCTAGTCCAGTGAAGGGTTTAGTTCAGTTTTCAAAAATAAATAAATAAATAAATAATTTTCACCAAAAAAAAATAAATAAATAAATAAAGCCCATTGCGAAAGTTTTCTTTACCAAACACATATTCAACTCAAAGTCCATTTGCAAATTTTTTTTTTACCAAACACAATTACATTTCCTCAAGTAGCTTTGGCCTTTCAACATTTACATTAGATTTAAAGCTCATTGCAAATGGTGAACCAAACGCAGCCTAAGTGACAACTTTCAACATAAACCACATGCAAGCCACTATTGCAGCTGCTCCCAGCGCTTTGCCACCACCACATCGTCACTCCAAGCCATCGTCATAAGCCTTGGTGGCCTCGAGCCATTGTCATAAATCATGAGAATTATTTAAAAATACTAAACTTATTACATTTTAGCTAGTTCAGTCATAAACCATTCAAGTGCAATAAATTTAAGACTTTTTGAACAATTTTCCCGCATTAATAAGTGCCTATGATTGCATTAATTTTTTTCTTTCATTTAGGAAATAAATTGATGTAACTTGCTTTAAGTTAATTAAGTTGGCTGAGCCAAATTACAATTGTTTATTAACAGTATTCTCACTAAACAATGTTTGTCCTGTCTCATATGCTAGTTATACTTTTTGTTACTTTATTGCTCCATAATACGGAAATTCAAATATTTAAAATAAATATCTGGCTAGGTAGAACTAACAAAAGTAGAACGTTTCCTCGATATCACAAGAATATACTCCATTTCTTAATTCAAAACGATACAATTACTATTTATTAGACCAAAGCATATTTTAATTATTGTAAAACATAAATAAAAATTTTAAAAGCACTAATAGCTCTTGTAACATAATGTAAGAGGGATCGCTATTGACGGCAACGACACGTGGTCGCTATTAAATTTGCAATTTTAAGGGTCATTAAGGCATTAATTGCACTTACAAAATTTTGAGGGGATGAAGAAATGGGGATACCTAAATAAAGGAGTCTTTTGCGCGTTGAAGCTGGAGCCAAAAAGTCTCCTAGATTACACTTAAATGCGCAGCCATAATTACCAGATATCCAAATCATCTCGCAATTGATTAAAGGCGATATGAATATGAATAGGTGAAAGAACCAAATCAAATTCGGTTTGGCTTGTACATCAAATGAACTTGTGTCAGTATATAACATAACTAGTCCTATGATCTATCAATACATATAAGCTGTCTTCATAATTTTTTTTTTGTTATAATCTCCCATTTTCATGATAAGGAAATGAATCGTGCATTCTCGATCTCTTCCCTCTTCTCGATCCTTTTCCTCATCACCGTGTCCAATCCGCAAAGGACATTGTTCAGAACACTTGCAAGAAGCTTGCAGACAGTGACCCAAACTATAACTTCGCCTTCTGCATAAAGTCTATTGGGTCAAACCCAAAGAGCCACGGGGCAGATCTCGAGCGACTAGGGCTCATCTGGCTCAAGCTATTACAAGCCAACTTGACGGACACGACCCAGTACATTAAGCAACTACACAAGCAAAAATTGGAACAACGCCAACTCAAAGCTCTCTCACCGGCCGTGATGGCTCCGCTGGGTAGGCTCCAAACCTCCAAACAGGAGGTCCAGAGTTCAAAACCCTTGCAACGTAAGTTGCAGGGAGGCTGGCAGATCATTAGACGATTTAAGCGTGGCGTCCTGGTGGTAGGTCCTGGGCTAGCGTCACCTGGGGGTTTACGTGGCGGCTGTCGGTCAAAGCAGTTCCTCTAGCATCAAAAAGAAAAAAAAAGCTCTCTCACTTTGCTTGGATGCTTACTTAATCGAGTGAGGGCATGGACGTGACCCCAACTTATAGGGAGAAGCGTTACTTTGATGTGAACATTTGGGTGTATCGAGTGTTGACTAATGAAAATATATGCGACACTCAAGGATTGGAGAAGAAAGGCATTGTTCCACCTTTGACAAAGCGTAATGCTAACATTTTTCAATTGTCTTTCATCGTATCTAGTATTATGGCTATTTTAAGAGGGAGAGAATAAGAAATGTGACGAAGAGTGTATTAGATAATAAATCAATGCATAGTCAATGGATCTTCATGAGTTATTTAATCTCTTTCTTACTAATTCTTACTAATGGAATGTCCTCTCCCATGTCTCTCGACAAATCTCAACTACCGGAATAAGATTCATTACCTCAAAACAACAATTGAAACTCATTGTGGCACCACAAGGCATAGGGAAGATTGTCCATATTGGATCCTATAACTTAAGTGTTGGGTGGTCTTGGGCCTCTTTCATCCCAAAAGTTAGCTCAAAAGGTGAGATTTTCTCTTACACTTATAAACTCACCGTATGCCCCTTCCACGATTAATGTGAGATTACCCCAACAATCTCTCCCTTACACATTGTGCTTAGGTTGGAGGCCGCACCAACCCTCTTTGATTGACTGTTAAGTCCAGACTTTTTAGTAACTTGGACTCTGATACCAGTATTCGGTAGTCTTGAGCCTCTCTCACCTCAAAAACTAGTTCAAGAGCTGAGACTTTCCCTCACATTGATAAATTCACTACCTGCCTCTTTCACGACCGATGTAAGAGTATCCCAATAATAAGTTATCTTTCACTTAGACTTTGTTTGTTTTAGAAAAATGTTTTTTAAATCATTCATGTTCCACAAAATAAATGAATCCTTAATAAAAAAGAAAAATGACAGAAAGAAGTTTGATTCATGCGTGATTATTGAAGTATAGAAGTTGCATTCCTAAGTTTGTTGATCATCAGTGTTGATCTCCTTCTATTTTCTCTCGCTCACACGAATGGTTATTGGATATATCATGAAGTGGATGGTTATATTTGATTCAATGAATATAGTCTTTCCACTTCCCACTTTAACCACTATTACATAGAAACATAAATTTTGCATCATCTTAATTTACCTGAAGCAATATATGATGATCATGTTCTCGAGTCTTGAAACTATAATTTGTGCGATAATGTTCAATTTTCAAAACAATGATCATAGATATCACGGGAAAAGTCAGTGCCTCTAAAAGTTGGTTATTTCTTTGTTTAAATCGAACAATTCTCATAAAGTGAACTCTTTGAAAAAAAAACCCATGAATAAATTAATGTAATTTAGATCACTCATGCGTTATGTGAACGATTTAAGTCAGACGGAAAGGTTAATAATGCTTATCAAAGCACAATGGCATGTCATTTATATGAACGAATTCAGGAACATGATTGATCTGTATCTCCCAATTGCACGTACTTCATGCATCTGTATATGATTATAAAAGCTTATATGTTTATGCCGTACATCTTGATGTGATGTTTGAATTGGGAAGACGTTCAGGTGTACGAACATTTGCCCTGTTCTTTGGGAAGCAAATTCGTGCATGCTGTTAAGGAGTAAAAATCAAAAACACCGACTGATATTAAAGGAGAAATAACAGAGGCTGAGATTAGAAAGAAGGGAGAGCTGCAAAGCAACAAAGTAAATAACACAGACTAGGGAAGACATGACAACTCAAATAAACGATCGTGATGAAGAGTGATATGGATCATCATCAATGGTTAAGAATTTGCGATGAAGACCGACAAGGATTGCCAACTCATGAAGACTCGTGAGCAGTTATTCAGTTGAGAAGCAAAACAGATTGAAAAACAGTCTTGTGAAAATCAGTTTTTCTGTTGTATCATCGTCTTCTTCAATAGGAAAAATATATAAGGAGTCTTAGCAGAATTATTTGAAGCTAAGCGAGAGTATGCAGAAAGATAGATAGAAGATTTCTGCAAATGAATGTTCTGCATTTTACAGAAGAAAAAGAGATAGAAAGAAAGAGCGTGTGTGAAGTTTAGAAGTTCAAATCTTCCTTGTTCATTGATGATTCAAGATATACAAAGTCTGTATTACAATCGTATTGAAATACATGAAATCAAAGCTTCTTGATTGATCTTCAGTTCTTCGACATATCTCTCCTTCTTCACATTGTCAAGTTCTTCAATTCTTCAGTTCTGTTTCTTCATCTTCACATGGTATCAGAGCAGTAGATCATACCTGTTAGAAAGGCCTATTAAGCAATCATGGGAAAAGTACCAAAATAGTCCTAAACCTTTTGTATTGATCCAATTCAGTCTAAACTTTTCGATTGGGCCAATTTAAATCTAAACCTTTTCACACGGCATCAATTCGGTCATCCATTAATTTAGTTCGAAAACGATTTGGCTTTTAATGGCCGGTCTTACGTGGCGCCACATAGACAAACTTTATGATTTTTTATAATTTTTTTCAAAATTTTAAATTTTTTTTATTTTTTTTCTTTTTTTTCTAAAAAAAAATTCTTTTCTCCTTACCCTTGGCCGGTGAGGTCGCCGGCCGGCTGGCCGACCATCGCCGGCCACAGGCTGGTCGGGGCGAGGGGCCCCGCGCCCTCGCCGGCCACTGGCGAGGGCCGCCACGCCCTCGCCTGCCACAGGCGAGGGCGTCGGCCCCCGCCCAGATCCAGGCGAGGGCCGAAACCCTCGCCCGTTGGCCGGCGAGGGCGCGACAGCCCTCGAGGCCGACCATCGCCGGCCACAGGCTGGTCGGGGCGAGGGGCCCCGCGCCCTCGCCGGCCACTGGCGAGGGCCGCCACGCCCTCGCCTGCCACAGGCGAGGGCGTCGGCCCCCGCCTAGATCCAGGCGAGGGCGCGGCAGCCCTCGCTCGTGGCAGGCGAGGGCACGGCGGCCCTCGCCCAGATCCGAGCGAGGGCCCTCGTCGGGGGGCAGAGTCTTCGAGCGGCGAGCGACGGAGAGAGATGCTGCGAGGAGAAGCGCTGAGCGCGTACATGCCCTCGCTCGGATCTGGGCGAGGGCCGCCGTGCCCTCGCCCGCCACGAGCGAGGGCTGCCGCGCCCTCGCCTGTGGCCGACGAGGGCGCAGAGGCCCTCGCCGGCCAACGGGCGAGGGTTTCGGCCCTCGCCTGGATCTGGGCGGGGGCCGACGCCCTCGCCTGTGGCCGGCGAGGGCGCGGCGGCCCTCGCCAGTGGCCAGCGAGGGCGCGGGGCCCCTCGCCCCGACCAGCCTCTGGCCGGCGATGGTCGGCCGGCCGGCCGGCGACCTCGCCGGCCAAGGGTAAGGAGAAAAGAAAAGAAAAAAAATAAAAAATAATTTAAAAAATTTGAAAAAATTATAAAAAATCATCTTCACATGGTATCGCAATTTCCGGCTTAAATTAAATTGGCGGATTAGATTGACCGAAGCAATGCCAAATGTGAAAAGCAGTTTGATTAAAGATCATGATCAATTTGCCTCACAAAAGGTTTAGGATTAAGGCCTTTTAAGCAATCATTCATCAAATCAAAGGTGAAGAAACTGAAGTTGCAGCAGATCGCAGTATCACGGTAATTGAGGTTACTATCATAATATCATTGCCGTTATCATCTTCTTCAAAGCTGAGTGAATAGAATAATGGTAGGAAGAACACAGAAGTATCCTTTCCCAATACATGTGAACATCTCTAATTTTGTCATAATCAAACTTGCCGAAGATAATTTTCTGTTATGGCAAGCACAGATCCACAGGTTTTTGAGAAGTCAAGAACTCTTTGGCTTCATTAATGGTGATATTCCATCACCTCCTCGAATGCTGCAGATTGAAAGAGAAGGGTGTGAAACTGGAGTTATAAACCCATATTACATTGATTGGACAAAGACTGATTAGCTAATATCATCCTGGATAAGCGGAGCTGTTTCTGAAAACATTCTGAGCCTAATTATTGGCTTAGAAACATCTTATGAGGTATGACAAACCTTGCTCAATAGATTTACACAAAAATCTGTGGCTAGGGAATTTGAGTTGAGAGGAAAGCTGAAAGCTTGTCATAAACGAGATCGATCTCTGGCTGTGTATCTTAGAGAATATAAATCGATCTGTGATCAACTCAATGCTATAGGGAAGCCTATAGATGAAATAACAAAGCTATTTGGAGTTTTGGAGGGTTTAGGATCTGAGTATGAGAATTTCAAAACCACCATCTACTGTTTAAAACCTCAACCAGACTATGATGAGGTGATATCTCAGCTAGAAAGGTTTGAAGAGAGGTTACAACGGTACTCATTGAGTTCATACAATCCCAATCTGGCGTATTATAGTCAAAGAAAAATAGAAGTTCAACAAAAGGAAGAATTTGATAGAGAACCTATGCAGTACAATTCTGGTTTTGGAACTTTAAGGGTGAACAGTCGTGGAGGCCGTAGCTCTGGAAGAGGAAGATTTCCTAACAATAGAGGTCGAGGCTTTAGATATCCTGGAAGATGTTCAATTTACAGAACAAATAATATCAATTACATACAAGAGGGTCAGAAAGTTAAACAATTTCACAATCCCTCTGGTTCTGTTTCTAATCCAGGATTTCGCCCTTATACTGGTTCCTCACAGAGATATCAAGAAACAAGATCCTATCCCAACTCAAGTCTAAACTTTCCTAAGGATTTACAGGATGAGAAATCAGTTGACAGCATGAGATTAGAGTGTCAAATTTGCAAGAGACCAGGACATGATGCTTTACATTGCTGGTATCGTTTTGATAATTCCTATCAAGGTGAGGAAATCCCAACAGCTCTAGCAACAATACATCTTGAAGACTCCAAAGGAAGTGAGTGGTATCCAGACACTGGTGCAACTGCACATATCACGGCCGATCCTGGTATACTTCAGAATCCTTCTCGATATACTGGTTATGACACTATTATGATTGGTGATGGATCATGTTTGCCTATCACCTATACTGGTAATACATTACTACATACTGAAATGAATTCATTGCCTTTAAATGATGTGCTAATTGTCCCTGATATAAAGAAGAATCTTCTGTCAGTATCTAGACTAACAGATGACTATCCATGCTCATTTGTTTTTGATAAATTTGGTGTCTATGTAAAGGACAATTGCACCAACGCAACTCTGCTGCTCAGGAGGAAAATTAAAGGACCGTATCAAGTGAATTCACAAACAACAAAAGCATTCCTAACTCAAAGAACAGAGCAGTAGGAGAGGATACATGGCATCAACGATTAGCACACACTAATTCGAATGTCTTGAAGTACCTGCGGAACCAACAACTGATTCAGTGTAGTACTAGAATGCATAACATGTGTAGAAGTTGTCAAATTGCTAAGACCACAGCATTACCATTTCCTTCATCAGAATCTGTATCTACTATGCGCTTACAAAAAATCCATTGTGATATCTGGGGACCGTCACTAGTTACTTCTTTTCAGAATTTCAAATACTATGTTCTTTTTGTAGACAATTTCTCTTGGTTTAGCTGGATATATCCACTGAAATTGAAGTTAGACTTTTATAATGTCTTTATTCTATTTCAAAAGCAAGTAGAGAATCAATTTGAGTCGAAAATCAAGATATTTCAGTGTGATGGTGGAGGAGAATTCCTTAGCCACAAGTTTCAAACTCATTTGCAGAACTGTGGTATCAAACAGCACATCTCTTGTCCTTACACACCTGAACAGAATGACATTTCTGAAAGAAAGCATCGCCACATTGTTGAACTAGGTCTTGCCATGCTTTATCATGGCAGAGTTCCACTGAAGTACTGGGTAGATGCATTCATAACAGTTAACTATGTTTTCAATATACTTCCAACACCAAAATTACAGATGCAGTCACCTCACAGAAGATTATATCAACAAGAGCCAAGTTATGATCATCTCAGGGTGTTTGGATGTGCATGTTATCCATGTTTGCGACCCTATGCTCAGCACAAGTTTGATCCAAGATCTCTAACATGTGTGTTCATTGGATACAGTGAATGTCATAAATGTTACAGATGTCTTGTGCCTACAACAGGTCGTGTGTATATTAGTAGACATGTCCTATTTGATGAAACCTCTTTCCTTTTTACTAAGACATGTCTAACAGAGTATGCACCACTCACATCACTCTATCGGTTATGGGCAGAAGAGACTCAACTTATGGAATCAAGAAGCAAAGAAACAGCTCATGTTTTCTTACAGACATATGCAGAACATTCACAGACTAATGCAGATATCACTACAAATGATTCTTAACCTTCACAGCAAGTTACAATACCATATATTGATCATTCATCATCGCTGTCAAATGTAACCCAAGCACATGGTACCTCTATAACAGCAACACAAGATGAAGTCTCTTCACCAGTACAAAACCAAGAGATGTCTTCAACTAAAACATCAACATCCAATAATATGAGTGTTGAATCTGAACAGGCCATTCTTCCTCATGCCTCACAAGCAACAACTTCGAGTCATTCTATGCAAACTCGATCAAAGTCTGGCATTACAAAACCTAATCCCAGGTATGCATGCCTTGCTGTATATGAAGTACCCACTGAACCAAGATCAGTTAAATCAGCTTTAGCACATAAAGGCTGGTATAAAGCCATGACAGAAGAAATGGATGCACTTTATCAGAATAGAACTTGGGAATTAATTCCTAGAACTGATCAAATGAATGTGATTGGCTGCAAGTGGGTATTTAAAACAAAACTTGCATCTGATGGTAGTCTTGATAGACTGAAAGCTCGACTAGTTGCTAAAGGTTTTCATCAAGAAGAAGGAATAAACTTTACAGAGACTTTTAGTCCTGTTGTCAAGCATGCTACAATTCGAATAGTTCTCTCTGTTGCAATGATGAAACACTGGCCAATTCATCAACTTGATGTTAAAAATGCATTTTTACATGGTACTCTTAATGAGACAGTTTACATGGAGCAACCTCCTGGCTTTCAAGATCCCAAGAAACCTCATCATGTTTGCCTCCTCAAGAAGTCTCTCTATGGACTTCGACAAGCTCCCCGAGCCTGGTTTGACAAGTTCAGCAACTCCCTACTTGAATATGGATTCTTTTGCAGCTCTACTGATCCATACTTATTCGTATTTCACACTGGTACAGACACAATTCTTCTACTACTATATGTTGATGACATTGTCTTAACTGGAAGTTCCTCTTAGTTGCTTTCTAATCTCATCCATTCTCTCAGTCTCCAGTTTCATATGAAAGATCTTGGTCCACTACATTACTTTCTTGGCATTGAAGTTAAACATACTTACGATCATCTATTTCTTTGCTAAACTAAATATGCTATTGATCTTCTTACTCGAGCTCATATGTTGGACTGTAAACCAATCTCAACTCCTCAGTCACTAAGACCAATCATTTTGACAAATGATTCTGTTCCTCTATCCAATCCTGTTGAGTATCGAAGCTTGGTTGGTGGTCTTCAATACCTGACTTTAACACGGCCTAACATTGCCTATGCTACGAATTCATTATGTCAAAAACTACAGACACCTACTATTGCAGATCTTCATAAACTCAAGAGGGTTTTGTGATATGTTAAAGGCACCATAAATCTTGGGATTTTCATTCATTCTCGAAGCTCCTTACATCTATATGGTTTTTCAAATGCAGATTGGGCTGGATGTACTGAAACCAGAAGATCAACAACTGGTTTCTGTACATATCTCGGCTCCAATCTCATTTCTTGGACAGCTAAGAAGCAATCCACAGTCAGTCGATCCTCTACAGAAGCTGAGTACCGTGCTCTTGCTTCCACCTCTGCTGAACTTACTTGGATCAGTTTTATTCTTCGTGACATAGGATGCTCTCTCCCTCGTCCAACACATCTCTTTTGTGACAATAAATCAGCCATTGCTCTTACTGCCAACCCAGTTTTACATGCTCGCACTAAACATATTGAAGTGGACTTCCATTTTGTTCGGGAAAAGGTCTCCTCAGGGTCACTACATGTAAGATATGTTCCAAGCGACTGTCAACTTGCTGATATTTTCACAAAATCTCTGCCTCGCCTTACACATTTTCAGTTGCACATCAAATTGGGTATTGGTTCTCCACCCATTCCCAATTTGAGGGGGGATGTTAAGGAGTATAAATCAAAAACACCGACTGACATTAAAGGAGAAATAACAGAGGCTGAGATTAGAAAGAAGGGAGAGCTGCAAAGCAACAAAGTAAATAACACAGACTGGAGAAGACATGACAACTCAAATAAACGATCGTGATGAAGAGTGATATGGATCATCATCAATGGTTAAGAATTTGCAGTTATTCAGTTGAGAAGCAAAACAGATTGAAAAACAGTCTTGTGAAAATCAGTTTTTCTGTTGTATCGTCGTCTTCTTCAATAGGAAAAATATATAAGGAGTCTTAGCAGAATTATTTGAAGCTAAGCGAGAGTACGCAGAAAGATAGATAGAAGATTTTGCAAATGAATGTTCTGCATTTTACAGAAGAAAAAAGAGATAGAAAGAAAGAGCATGTGTGAAGTTTAGAAGTTCAAATCTTCCCTGTTCATTGATGATTCAAGATATACAAAGTCTGTATTACAATCGTATTGAAATACATGAAATCAAAGCTTCTTGATTGATCTTCAGTTCTTCGACATATCTCTCCTTCTTCACATTGTCAAGTTCTTCAAGTTCTTCAGTTCTGTTTCTTCATCTTCACACATGCTAGGAGAAGGACGCGCTCGTCTCTGATCAACGTGTATCAGATATGCAGATCAATTAACAAGAGGCCTCTTCTCATTAAGGCGTTCATTTCCAACGTTGATAACCCTGTAATTTTCGAGAAGTTAAGCTTGCGGACATTCTTCCCAACATCATCATATCTATTTAAGCGGTGCATCATCATATTTATTTAAGTGGTGAACATCATTCCTGTGAAGTCGAACATCATTTCTTATTGTATGTGATCTCATTATGTGGTTTCGCTCAAAGTGATATACCTCCCTGATTACATAAGGTCTTTCATGAATTTGAAATTTAGACTTTCTGATTACAAAAGAATATCTGATTTCAAAACACTGAATACCCGTGAATCAGGGCCAGTCAAGAACACATTTAATCTCCCAGCTATTATCCTCTAGCAGATTTAATGCATGAATGAAACGAACAAGTATAGAATATATAGTACGACTTTCAAAATGCGTCTTTGTCCAACAATTTGACCAAAATATATGTCCCATTAAAAGATTTAGACGAGATATAATTAAGCAGCGTAATCATAAAGAGAAAGAGAGAGATGGGCTAAGTTTTCTAAGTAAAAGTAAACGAGGTTATTCATTTTTAGTACGACTCATTCCACGCTACCGGATGACCAGGAACCAGATCATATTTTCCTCAAGATGAATCATGGAATAAACAACAACTTTCTAGTAACAAAAATGAACTGGACGTTAGTAAGAAAAATTGCTGTATCCGATCATATTTCAAAATGACAAAATCGATTTAACTGAGCATGCGATTTGACTCCACGTTTACTTACATAATGTGCTCTTGTCAAAGAGTGTAAGTGCGTTAAACATTGTCAACCACGTTTTTCTGGTATCTAGCTACTTAGTGGTGAATGATGTGTAACCGGGGCCTGCGAAGACCAAGCAACGGGAACTTGATGCAGCCATAGCTGATATATTTTTAAGGTACTTTTCAATTGTTTAGTTGCTGAATATACTGGTTTGAATTGCTTTCTCTAGATTTCTTGCGCTAGGTCATTGAGTCAAACCCATCAAGTGGAATTGATTTGGGCCTCGTTAGTTGAAGTTAATGGAGGAGCTTCACACTTATCTTATGTACCGTAGCAGTAAACCTTTTTTGTGCCTCGTAAGTTGTGGTATACATGAGCATCCTTGGAGTAAACATGGGGAAAAAATGTTTTGCGCCTGAAAAATAAGGACTTCCTCTAGTTTGCTTTGTTTCTTTGCCTTTTCAATTCTAAATCTTTGCTTCGTCCCCTCTTGGTAGGGATTGTGTAATGCCCGATTGATTGCGATTGAGATTTTGCTTACCCTCTGCAATTGAAAGGCCAATTTCAAGTAAAATCTCTTATATCATCTTCCTATATGTTAGAGTTTGCACCGTCCATGGGCAAGCTTTCATCTGTTGTATAATTAAAATTAAATTTGGAGCTACCAATTCCCCTATTCTATATTCTTTACATTCTTTAAAATCCAATACACACGGTTTATAAACCTAAAGCATATATTGCTGTCGATTATTATCGTCCAAGGATGAGATTACGCATGTCTAGGCTAGGCCTAGGACGCAATTCTGCTTTGGACCACCTTACGGGCACCTAACAAGCTAGATAATTAGGCTAGGCTGCTCGGACCGGGCTTAGACCGGCCCAAACTTATTGAGCCTTGTGTCTTTAGGCCTGAATACCAAAGGCCGGCCTGAAAGCAATAGTTCGGCCTGAACCGAATTGGACTGGGCTGAACTCGGGTCGGTCTTTGCTAAGCCCAAAGTTGCTCTTGTTCCTTTTTCAACTTCTAGTCCGAAAAACAGTTCAAACATACAAACAAATTACTACAAATATTTTGACAACCACTCCATTCTCAATGAATTTAACCTTTTATTGAATTTCAAATTGACCTTGGACTAACATAGAAATTTTCCTGCGGCAGAGCATCTCGACAATATCCTTATCTGCATACCTTTCGAGAGCACATAATAAAAATCAATTGACACATAGACGCGTCTAAAAATTACAATGCCCCTCAATTCAAACCAAGATAATAAGGAATGCTCGTGCCATTGAGCCAGTCATTTCCTTGTATAAAGGACGAGACCGTGAACTGAGAAGCCTCTGTGACATTGGTAAGGACTTTATAACCAGGCCATGTTACTCTGGCACTCGTGTTCGAACCTGGCCCTTGGTTCCGGTATTCTGCATAGTACAACGTGCTCAATGCGAACGTCCCGTTCCATTCCAACCACCCCGCAGGGTCCACCACGTCTTCGATGTTCGACAACATGTAGACCGTCCTGGAGTACTCCTTCCACGGGCGACCTAGGTATGTCTTGAACGAGGACTTCACAGGGATTAGGTCTGCCGCGGCCGCAACCTTGCAGTTAAGGATTGAGATCCCTGTGTTTTGGTTGGGGTCTTCCCTCCCTTGCGCCGTGAATATGTTCTTCTGGTTCTCATCCGGCTTGCGTGCGTACAAGTTGCAATTTTGGAAGACCACAGCTGCATTCCCAAAGATGAAGTCGACTGTGCCGTAGATGTCACACTCGCGATAGAATTGGCGGAGGGAGTGGACATAGAGCGTGTCCTGATAGCCAATGAAGCTGCAACTGTAGAAGGCAGAGAGGTCGGAGCCGCTCCGGAAGGCCACGGCCTGGTGCTTGCTCGGACCGGCATAGTTCTCGAATGATATGCCCTTCGCTATGAATCCACTCCCGACCGCAGCTGAGGAAAAAGGAAAAAGTAAAAAGAGGGTCAAAATTTAAGAATGATGTTGAGATGACATGCATGATGAACTTATGTCAGCTTCATAATCTATACTCCTAAATGACATAGCATAGCAGAATGCAACTGAAAGGCTTACTAGACGAGAAACCATAGACGTGACTTTCGCATATACTTTAGTTCAGATAATCGCCCTCGTGCCTTTTAATCCTCCAAGGAACCTTTGATCAGCATCATCCTCAAAATGATGTCTACCTCAAGCTATGCAGCTAAAACTACTTTTAATGAGAATGGTCCGAAAAACACAGCGGGTGTCACCCCTCCAACAGTTGTACAATCTATCACAACACCGACTAAGCGTCGAGTTTTGGAACGGAAAAGCTCTAAATAAAAAGAAAACCTTCTGCTTTTTCGATCAGTAAATCTATATATGCATTAAAGAACCTTCTCGTTTTGTTTTCCCAAGTCACATGCATTTAGCCGCTGATCCGTGAATTTAGGCTCACCGTCTCGACCGATCCCACGTTAGGGTTATGTTTTTTTCGTCAGTTGTCAGGTTCTCTTGCCTCTCTAATCGCCAACAAGGGTCTTAACGTTCATAAGCATCCGCAATATTAGCTGAAGGACGGAAAACAAAGCAGGCTACTAGGGTTTAATTAAGCACATTCACATGGGCAGCTACGATTTACTCGCAGACATCGATCTTTCCCAAACGCAACGTTGTCTTTTATCTCGTCTTTAGGGCTTTGGTCAGGGAACACTGCAACATAGGGACTTTTAATACATAATCACATGCAAATGCAGCGTTTCTCCACATGTCAAACTTGCAAAGGCTAAATTTCCTTTTGCCTGTCCCGAGGAAAAAAGCGTTCGACCTTTTCAAAACATTGGCCCTGAATTTACTAATCTTTATTCGTTTCGTGAAGCTTTGTCAAAGTCCCAGGATTTTCCTAGAGAGTCGACGACGATTTGGCGTGATGATGATGTCCAGGACGCGCCCCATATCTTGTCGTCTGTTTGAATTTTTGTGAAAAAGAAGTATTTATCCAAATCAACCATCAAGAACTGGACCGCACCCATGTGCAATTAAGATTCGATCAGCTTCGCTTGGACCAGTTGCAGATGAGGACCCTACTCATACGTGCTCCGCCTTAATTTCCTAATTATATTAGGGATCTATATGCAAAATGCTGATTCTTCTTTTAAGTGAGGGAGCCAGAAAGTTGAGGGAGGGGGCGGGGGTGCGATTTCTAGCAAAGTTGACTTTAAATTTCAATCCCTAGTTCTGATAACGATAATATTAAGTATTACCAACCTAGTTAATTGATCAACAGTGGAAAATTATATATATATATTAAAAAACGAGGTATCCATGAAAACATAACACTAAACCAATTTAAATATCCCAACTTCACATTTAACTTTATTTGCATGGATCAAGGAATACAATCAAGTTTTCAGATACTAGGTGAGACGAAATGAGAAAAGAGCATCATTAAACATTAGTGTTCAATCCAAATAACCTTTTGGATTTATTATTAGAAAATCCATGCTTTAAATACGCGTAAAACCGAAATAATATTTTTGCACTCAAACCAAATGGAAATTTATTATATTATTTATGTGGATTATGAAAAATTCAAAACTATTCATATCACAAGAGGGTTTAATTTTAAAGGTTTTTAAAATTATCTACATACAAACTAAAGATGAATGTCAGTAACATCCATGCTTATAACCCATTGAAGCTTTCTTCAATCAGGAACGAAAACGTGCCAGGGCAAAGTTATTTTCTCGTTCTTTCACGGTCTTGGACTCTCCCTGTCGAGTTCTTTCCAAACCAAGGAGAAACGAGCCAGACCCTTGCCCAACGAGCACAAACATAGGACGTGCGCCACAAGTGGTGGCGACATGAAAGGAGAAGTGAATTCTTATAGGCCATGATTTCGAAGGAAGATTTCAGATCTCTTGTCAGTACTGCTGCTTAGCTGCTTAGCTGCTTCGCATTTATACTTACACATGCTCCCAAAAGAGCATCATATCCAGAATTCTTCAATCTTTCTGTGACCCTACAAACGCGGCGGGTGGACTGGGGCACTCCAGACGGGTCCCCGTGCCACCCAAGCTAATTAACTTTTGACAATTGTCACTCTGGGATTATATTATTTAATATCTCGCGGGCCAATCTGTCTATGACCAATGGAAAAGGACATGGTGTGGTTTTTCTACGGAAATCTCTTCTAGATGATGTTAGAAAAAGGTCCCGTTGAATTGCTTAAATGCCAAACGCAATCTCCTCCATGACATACTAACTACTAAATTTTTTTACTGGAGATTCCTCAGTGGCGAGAGAATTTAAGGTGCTCAGGGGAACTCGAACTGCTCTACAAGCCTCCAAAACGAGGGCAACAACATGACAGAGTCAAGCCTCCTGCCAACACGGGCCCCAATAATGGTCATGGCTGCACTCCTATAGTTCTAATCTAAGATAATCTAAAATCCTAGGAACGCCGTGTGGTCCGACGCATATCACTCTCAATTCATGTTTAGTCAAACATCATGAACCTAATTCCAGCAAAAACTGGTATCGTGTCGCACCAAATCTATAAATCGCGTCCGTTTGTTTATAAAACGTTCTAATGGAGCCACTCATGGTGACAACCCGAAAAAATTATGTTCCTACTTTCAAGAGATTCATAGCTTCATGACAAAGCGATTTATTGCATGGGATATGAGGAGTAAAGTTAGCGAGAGTGAACCAAATGAAATAATTCTTTCAATAATTTTTATAACTCACCAACAGTGGCGGATCGGAAGGTGGTCCAGCCGTCGACGACGTTCCGGTTGCCCTTGATCCACGTCTTCCCGATGCCGTCCCCCAGGAACATGATATTCGTCTTCTTGCTAATTACCTCCACGTTCTCGAAGTAGGCCCCTGCTTTTATGTATATCACAAACCTGAAAAGCGTTTCCCAATCAAGGGAAAATAACCCACAAAGGAAACTTCAGTAAGTGGTGAATGCTATCATTTCATCGAAACCAAGTTGCGATTTAACTAATTGACAATGGCTAATAGAGAATTCTAATATGGTCCTTTAATCAGATAATTGATAACAGCTAATAGAGCAGGCTAACTTTCTAGTCGATGCACTTCAATATAGAGTGACGCAGAATATATATTTATAAAAACGGCTTCCGAAATGATAGGTCAGAGTAATTATTTACTATTTAGATAAGCGGGGCACATTCGATGACCGAAAGTAAGTATGCCAATTTAATTTACTTATGCTATTTTGTCGATTTTGGTTCGTCCTGTTGCTGTAAGAAGAATGAGGGTTAAAAATAATTAAGCCACTGCAGTAACTCCGCAGTGTCGGCAGACGCCCCCACCTGGTGGTGCTGGCATTTGGGGCGGCGGCCACCGCCGCGCTGACGGTGTTGAAATTTCCCGTCCCGTCCTGCGCCACGCTCACATTGTAGCTTATCGCGCTCACCGGAGCCTGCAACAACCTCCTGTCCTTGGGCGACAGCCACGCCGGGAAGCCGTTCCTCATCCTGCCGTACTCCGGAAAGACCTCCCCCGCCGCCGCCGCCGAGCCGGACGGCCTCCCCTTCACGCCGGGCAGCTTCTTGAGCATGACCAGCGAGTTGCTGACGTGGCGGGAGATGTTGAAGAGTTTAGTCTGGATCGCGTCCCGCACTTTCTGCTTGCTGTACGCGAAGCCGTCGAGGCACGTGTACTGGTTCGTCATGGCGCCGCTCAGGAGCGTCTGGAGGTCGTGGAAGTGCGCGGCCGGGGCGGTCGGGCCATTCACGCTGGAGAGGTCGGAGATGACCTTGCCGAACTCGTCGACGGTGCGGCCGAGGAGCTCGAGGCAGTCGTCGAGGGCGCGGCGCTCGAGGGGGCCGAGCTTGGCGGCGAGGCGCCGCTCGAGGGAGGAGCAGCTGGAGGAGGCGGACCGGGCCTGGGCGGAGGTGAGGTTGACGGTGGAGGAGATGATCTCCGGGACGGACTTGGAGGCGAGGTCGGGGAAGGAGGCGAGGGTGGAGACGCAGAGGTCCGGGTAGAGAGTGCCGTGGCAGGTGGAGTGCGCGACTTGGAGGTGGCGGCGGGTGTGGAAATGCGGGGTGGTTTCCGGGCTTCCGGCGGCGGCGGGGGCGGCGGCGAGGAGGTTGAAGGGGAGGAAGAGGAGGAGGAGGAGGTGTGGCCGGAGACTGTGCATGGTGGAGAGTGTTTAAGCCTCGGTTTTCTCGTTTGAGCGTGGGAGAGACTGTCGATGGTTTGAAAATGGCGAGGAAGGGGGAACTACTTTATGCAAGGGCACGAGCTCTCGAGGCGTGTGTCGCTTCCCGAGCTCGAAAGGACGTTGATAAGTTCGAAAGGAGTAATATTCATGAGAATTTAAGTTTTGAAATGAGTGCGGTTAATACCACCATGATATAACTATAATAAATTAGTATACTGGTAATAAATTTACCTTTTATTAATATCGGTTATATTTTATGAATATTCCGGTTATGATATAACTTGTGATTTTTTGTGATGTTAATATAATTTAATGTAATCTAACGAATGGTAAATTTTTCACAAATGTGTCATTTGAGGGTTTTTGGCTAATTTGTTGTAAGTGTACCGATTTAACTTTTTTTCATAAAAAATTAAATTAATTTGGGATAAATTGATGACAAATATATTAGTTTGTAATTTTTTATAATATTAACCTAAATTCTTACGGATGTGACTTGATGAGAATTCATTTCCGTAAGCGAAAATAGCTGGGTCTAGACGAATTGGGAGACCTGTGGTTAACTGGTTTAACTCATCCTCTTGCTTAGACAGTTTGTCATTGGAAAATGAGACTTCGGGGAGGGCTTTCTCCTCTAGATCTGGTATCAATCAGTACAACCTCGGGAGGAGATTTGTTTAATGTCAATGTCGGCTGCAACCTAACTACAGCGTTTCTCGTGTCTTATATAGTCTAGAGGATAGTAATGAAGCACGACGAACTACAGTATTTCGTGTCTTCTCATTGGGAAGACAAAATCCAGAGATGCATCTCTATGGATCTGCATATGTGGAGTATAAAGAAAGGACGAATAGAAAATAACTTCCTCCTTTGGGCATATGACAATCACCTACTTCTCAACAAACTTTCGTTGCGATTTGACTTCATCATTTAGCCGTCGCGTCGCTCTGTACTTAAATCTGTATCCATGGAATGGGTCGAGTTTTCATGCCAGGATGTGATCATGAATTAGGTCTGCCTATGCCCATTTGGGATCCGCAAAATTAAAACTGGTGATTAATCTGACCTGTAAAATTATTTAAACATTTATTGCACCTTCACATGATAACCAAAATTTTTGGGTTGGGATTGTATCCGAGCTAGGCTCTATCCTTCTCGCATGCGTGTCCATCCTTATTAGGCAAATTCAACGTGCTACTTGCACATAAGAGAATATGTTAAAATAAGGTTTTATATTATATATATAGTTTCTTTTTACCCATAGATCTAACTTTTAAAACAATAAGTAGTAGTCTCATAAATCTCACAACTCCTTTATCTAACAAGACCAATAATAGATGAGGTCCAAGCAAATCGCAACATCAAATCCTTATTAATTATGACGAGTGGTATGATAAGGAATCCCACTTTAATCGAGTAAATAATAATTTACATGAAAAATCTCATTGATTACGCATCTATTACATACCATGCAAATGAAATTGTTTGCATGATTGACTCAAAATTATACTAACAACGTGCACGTCTATTATCTACTTGTGTTACCAAGAAACCAACTATGTAGGGTTGCCATACCACTGACCATTAATTTCTCGAAGGACGCTACGCTATCCACTCATGCCACCGACAGGACAACGACCCTTTTCGCCTTTTTTCATCCGTCGCCTCGTTTCTTCCATTTCCGTTTTTGCGCTATTGCGCTTTGACAGGCCTCGATTGAATACGACCTTTGCTCTTTTCGGTCTCGTCTGGTGTCGCGCATTCGTGATGGTCCCATGCAACATCATTGCTTCGACAGTCGCGCGTGGAATCGTATCCTGTCTCTGGACCGATATGGAAAACGGGCTGTCGTTTCACGCTCGCGGGTCACACGGACGGACCACCTGGTCCAGGACATTGCCGATATTCCAAGTCTTCACTCGGGATTTGGTCGGACGAGGAGTAGATGATCTCCGATAGCTCAAGACGGGACCTCGTCCGCATGACATGGAGTGATTGACAGCCCAATTAAACGGGGCTGTGACGGGCCTTCTTTGCTGTAGATTGATGGATCTATCCGTCGTTGTCAAAGAGTCCTTTCAACCGGGCATCGAAAAAGGCCCGGTATCGACCTTATGGAGATCGAGCAAAGGCCCGTTCCCTTGAGATCGAACGCTCGAGAGGTATATCGATGCAGGAATAGAACATGTTGTGATTCGAATCATGCTCGCCACGTTGGCGAAAACTCTTCCTCGAATGCTGAAGTGCTTGGCGATAAAACATACCTATCCGCGCCTTCCCTGACGTTTGAAATGGCGCTTCTTGGAAACATTCGAAATCGAAAGCTTTGATTGGATCTTCAGAATGTGCAGGGATAAAGAAACCCATCGTTAGCCAAGGTTTTTCAGCTTCCAATCTCATGAAAGTTCTCTTGTGAACTAGGAATATTCTCATCACGATTTCTGACTCCATCACCAATATCACCGGCGGCTAGATTAAGAAAATTCACTGCAATTACCTCATCTAACTTAATAGATCCCAGAACCTTTCTCCTTCGCGGGTTACTGTTCACCATCTCTCTCTTTTGCTGATGCGACCGGTACTGTTCACTGGAGTGCGTTTTTGCTGATTCCGGCCACTCTGGCCGTCCGTTGCCGCTCATTTTCGGAGACGAGCTGCGCCTGGACCCGATCTAAGCTCCCTCCGAACGGTTTCCCCCGGTATGTCTTCTGTACTTTGGAATCGCGATCTGAACATCTAGGGTTTGGCTTGCACAAGTTGCTGCGTTCGGATGGCTTCTTCGTCCACTGCTCATGCGAGCATTCTCGGCAAGGGCCCTATTCCAGACCCGAAGAATGCCTCTATCCCCCCTTCCTCTCGTCCATCCCCTGCTCGACCTCCCTCGGATGCTAGGGGTGCTCGGGGTCGTTCTCGAAGCAGGGGGCAAAGCAGAGCAAGGAAGGCTCGGTCTCGCCTAGGCTTCGGCCCTCAGCATTCTGCTATTGGCGAAGCGTCCATTCTTCCATCGGACAAGGTTCCGAAAAGTAACAGCAAGGCTGGGAAGGAATCGAGTGATATTCATCCTCTCCCCCCCGGTATGCGCGATATGGTGCGATCTGGGCTTTCTAATCTTTGTTGGAAACCGCCGGCAACCCACAAAGCCTCTCCATCGACTGATGTTCAACCCCCTGCTCGAACGTGGGCTGCAGTGACTCGTTCAGCTACTAAGGGTTATAAATTGTCTTATTACCTGCCTGTTGTTGTGGATAATGTAGTAATGCCGCAAATTACACCTAAAATTATGCAGGCTGCCCATCCTAAATGGGAAGATTGTCTAGTTGGATACTATATCGGAAAGAGACTGCCTTATCAATTGATGCAGGACACTCTTAAGCACGCTTGGGGTGAGGAGTTAGTTGAGGTAATTGCAGCTGATATGGGTTTCTACTACCTGCGTATTTCGAATGAGGAGTTCAGGAGGAAAATTCTCGAAGGTGGGCCGATTACGGTAGCAAAAATCCCGCTTATTCTCCATCAATGGCATCCTAAGATGGAACTCAAGAAGGATTGTCATAATTCTGTGCCTATATGGATCCGTTTAAGAAATGTTCCGGTGGTATGTTGGTCTGCACCTGGTTTGAGCACTCTTGCTAGTGTTATTGGTAAGCCGTTATTTGTTGACAGCAGAACAGAACAGATGGCTATGGTTGCCTTTGCTCGTATTTGTGTGGAGATTGATGCATCGAGCTCCTTTCCTGAAGTCATTAAATTCTCCCTTGATGGTGAAAGTCGCTCTATAGATGTTCATTATGAATGGGTGCCAACTATTTGCCCCTCTTGTTGCACTTTTGGGCACAAATGTGCCGCGCCTGATGAACTTAAGGCTAAGTCTGGCCATGCAGTTGCTAATCCAAGCTCGGTTCGTCAAACCAACGAGTGGAGGGAAGTGCGGGGGAAGCGAAACAACAGACCCTTCCATCCAGAGAACCCCCCTCCCTCACATCGCACTATGGTTTCGCCTCAATCAGAAGGTGATAAACAGTCTGCAAATCAGCATTTGGAGCCCGAAATGGTAAATCAGGTACCTACGAATGAGGTAGATCTTCCCCCTCCATCCTTCGAATTAATACCTGACATCCCTTTGGCCCCTCCTCTGGCGATTCAAGCTCAAGATTCAGGGGAATCCTCTTCGGAGTCATCATCCTCAGATGAAGAAGTGTTGGATGAAACTGCTTTGGGTAGTAGTGGCTCGGACTCACCGCAAGTGATACCTTCATCTATCCTGGAGGAGACGATCCCTCCCCCATCTCTCCCAGATCCTTTGATAGATGTTCCTGTTCGCTTGAAAGGACCTCTTCGATATGCATCTGCTGATGCGAGTATACCACCTAGCCCAAAGCCGGTGCCCTCCTCGGTTAGAAAACGAGGAAGGAAGAGGTAACCCTTCATATCTTTTGTGTCCTATGTTTTTTGGAGTTTGGAATATTAGGGGTCTCGGTCTCCCCCTTAAGCAAGCTGAAATTAGGCATTTTGTGAGAACCAACAACCTTAGTTGTATGGGCATTTTGGAGACCAAAATCTCTCCTGTTGCGTTTTCTATTGTTTCTGCATCTCTTATCCCGGGCTGGCGGTGGTGTTCCAACTACATTCACTCGCATAGGGGGAGAGTTTGGGTGGGTTGGAACCCCAATAATGTCTCTTTTGATACCTCTGATTGTTCGGCTCAGGCTATTCATGGTCGGTTGATGTGTCTCAATAGCGGCGTTTCGTTCAATCTTTCTGTTATATATGCGGAGCATTCTTTCGTGTTGAGAAGACCACTCTGGAATGAGCTTATGCGCCGTAGTCTAGTGCTCTCGGATTCGCCATGGATTATTGCTGGAGATTTCAACGCGATTCGGGATGCTTCGGATAAAGCCGACTCTTCTAACTATTGGATCCCCTCTTTCAATGATTTTGGAGAGTGTCTTGCTGAAGCTAGTTTGGATGATCTGAGATATGTGGGAAATAGATTCACGTGGGCAACATCTTCAGGATCGAATCGCAAGCTTAGGAAAATTGATAGAGTGTTGATCAACTCAGCATGGAATTCGGGGTTCTCGTTCTCGGAAGCATCTTTTTTGCCCCAGGGGGTGTCGGATCATTGCCCAATGGTTGTTAGAATCATGCCTGCTCCCAATACCCGCAAGCCCTTCAAGTTCTTCAACTTTTGGATGAATCATCCCTCCTTCTTTGATATGGTCTCGCAGGTTTGGAATTCTGATTTTACTGGTACGTCTATGTACTCCTTATGCTACAAGCTTCGTGCACTGAAATGCAGGCTTAAGCATCTAAACAAGATGGCCTATGCGGACATAACTATGAGAACTGATGAAGCTAGAGCCCAACTCTCTTTGGCCCAGGAAGCCATTCATCTTGATCCATTTAACCAGGCCCTAGCGGATACAGAGAAGGAGAAGTTACGGGTATTTTCTAACCTTCGCCTCCAGGAGGAATCGTTTTATAGGCAAAAATCGAGAGTGAGGTGGCTTAAGGAAGGAGATCTAAATACAAAATTCTTCCACCAATCCGTCAAACAATCCCACCTGCGAAATAGAATCATTTCAATCCATGATGGAGACCGTTTGGTCTCTCACCCGCCTGAGGTACATCAGCTCTTTCTCTCCCATATCCAAGATCTTTTAGCGGTTTCTCCTCCTCCTTCGATGCCCTTGGTTGCCGAAATCCAGGAGAAGTTGAGTCGTACTCTCAATGATATACAGATCCAGGAGTTGTCTCGCCCTGTTTCGGATGAGGAAATTCGATCTACTCTCTTCTCCCTTGCTTCTGGTAAATCCCCTGGCCCATATGGCTTTAATGTTGACTTCTTCAAGTGAGCATGGGAGATTATAGGACCATCGGTCCTGCTGGCAATTCGGGACTTCTTTATTAATGGTCAACTGCTGAAGGAGATCAATGCAACTATCCTGACTCTAATCCCGAAGGTCCCTAATGCGTCAACGGTTAATGATTTTCGGCCCATAGCATGCTGCAACACTCTATACAAGTGTATCACAAAGATTATTGCTAACAGGTTAGCTGCTGTGCTCCCTTCTATAGTTAGTCTTCCCCAGAATGCTTTTGTGAAAGGAAGACGCATAAGCGATAACATTATGCTGACCCAGGAATTATTTAGCGACTTTCATCATAATCCTTATCGGCCTAAATGTATTATCAAGGTTGATTTTCGTAAAGCCTACGATTCCATTGATTGGAACTTTATCCGGCTTACTTTGATGGCCTTCGGATTCCCTGCAGTTTTTATCGACCGCATAATGGTTTGCATTCTTTCGCCTAAGTTCTCTATTTCTCTTAACGGTGAATTGCATGGTTTTTTCTCAAGTGGGAGAGGAATCAGGCAGGGTGACCCTATGTCCCCTTATCTCTTCACTCTTGTTATGGAAGTTTTTACTGGAATCATCAATAACCAAACGTCCAAGGTGGGCTATGATTTCTTTTGGAGATGCAAAGCGACTAGGCTCTCCCATCTTTTCTTTGCAGATGATGTATTATTATTCTCTGAAGGTAATATGTCCTCTCTGTGCCTGCTTTTGGATGGGATTCAATCCTTTGCTAACTGGTCTGGCCTGAAACCAAACTTCAACAAAAGCAAAATTTTTCTCTCAGGTGGCTCTCAAGATCTAAAAGAGTCCATGGTTAGTACCTCTGGCTTTCAATTGGGTTCGCTCCCTTTTAGGTACCTCGGGGTACCTATTATTTCATCTAGACTAGGCAAGGTGGATTGCATATCTCTGGTCAGTGCTATAACCTCGAGAGTCCAATCTTGGACGAACCGGTTCCTCTCCCTGGCCGGTAGACTGCAGCTGATTAAATCGGTTTTGCACTCGATTCAGGTTTATTGGTTTAGTGTTTTCATCCTCCCTTCCTCGGTCACAAGACAAATTGAGAAAATATTTCGCCAATTCCTTTGGAAGGGACCGACCCTTGGATCAGGAGGGGCAAAGGTCAAATGGGATGAAGTTTGCCTACCCAAGGAGGAAGGTGGATTGGGTATCCGACCCATTCGGATTAGCAATATCGCTTCAATGATTAAGCACTTGTGGCTCCTCTTTATTGATAAAGAATCACTTTGGTGCAAATGGATCTATTCCAACTTCATCAAGAATAAGAATTTTTGGGTCATCCCTAGGCCTATTATATGCTCTTGGTCTTGGAAAAAACTGCTAGGCCTTCGAGACTTAATTCAGCATCAATTTATGTGGCGCATAGGCAATGGATTATCTAAATCATTTTGGTTTGATCATTGGCATCACCGGGGGCCGCTCTATAAGCTTTTCATAGATCGAACCATATACTATTCTGGCATCCCTCGGCTTGCTTCTGTTGCTGCTGGAATTAATGTCCTCTCCCTTCCCTCTGCAGTCTCGGCGGCCATTATGGGCTGGGAGGATCCTCTCCCAAACCTCAACGACAATGATGATCGACTTCTATGGCTGGGCCATTCTTCAGAGGTGTTTACGGTGGCTTCTGCTTGGACACTTCTAAGGGCTAGGGGCCATCTTGTGCCTTGGTCGAGATTCATTTGGAATTCCTCTCTTCCCCCCCGGTATCAAACCCACTTATGGTTGATCACTCGCAACCGATTACCAACCCAGGTAATTCTGTCTGCTCATGGGAGAATCCCAGTATCCTCATGTATGTTCTGTTCCTCTATTCCTGACTCCGTTCATCATTTATTCTTCGGATGCCCGGTTACGGCTAGTCTGGGTGCTTTCTGGGCGAATAAATGTAACCTCCCATGGCGGAATTCTACGTGGAAGGATAATTTAGATTGGGTTATCAAGCATCTCTCTGACACCAACTTCTATCAATCGGTGGCTCGTTTTGGCTTTGCCACGTTATGCTACCTTATTTGGAAGGAAAGGAATAACATTATCTTCCGCAACCAAACCTTATCCCTCCCGGCTTTGAAGGAACATCTTCGCATGGCTATCAAGGATAGAGCATTTACCTTTTCGAAGGTCCCGGATACGACTCGTAATAGAAGACTACAACTCAGTTGGGGAATCCATCCTTCGATCTTTGAATTAGGCGTTTCACTGTGTAATGAAGCGTCCACTCTCTTCAGCGTTGGACGCATCCATGGTGTCCCTTCGTTTCTATCCTTCAGTTTTCTGGTTTTATTCATTCTCCCCTGCGTGGGTGCCTTCGTTTTTTCCCCTTCTCTTCCTTTCTGGCTTCTGTTTAGCCTGCATCTAGCTGCTTTTCTTTCTTTCCTTGTCCTGCAGCTCCTTCCCCCCCCCCTCCCCCGTTCCCTGGCATTTCTTCCACTCGCTTGACTGGTTGTCCTTTGAGTGTAAGCTTTGGTGCCAGGGTCTATCGCTATATAGGTGTGTAGCTCCTTGGTTCTTTTGCTAATATATATTTACCCTTTACCAAAAAAAAAAAAACTTAATAGATCCTAAAATAAAATCAAATAATCTATAACAACAATCCAACAACATTCAACTCTTATGCCTCCATTTTTACCTTTAGAGAAATTATCTAATCAATTCTAAATCTATTATACGAATGTCAATTCAATCATACACTTTTCAATTTTATCAATTTAATCTTAAACTTTTGAGCAATATTTAAGTATAATCATTTTGGCTAATTTTTGTTGGAAATCGCTGATGTATTAATCTAGTCATTGTTAGGTAGTGTATATTGATCTCTGTCCACTGCTATGCAAGGCAATCTCACATCGCTTAGGAGAAGTCCTGATAACCATTATGACTCCTCTCACCTCACAAGACGTCTTTTGATGCCGAGTCCCCTCAGATTGGTTGGATCTTTTGAGGTTGAGTATTGGCTGAAATGACTACATTGGAATTTCGATAAAAGGGTTTAGAACTAAATCGTCAAAATTAAAATATTTATGACTGAATTGACTTCCTCAAAATTGATGGGATAATTTTCTCCTCATAAATACCTAAATCATAAAAAAAATCAATCCACTTCTACCAACCAATCCTTAAGATTTCTCAAACTCAATATTTAATGACACGACAAAACTTATACGAATCTTGATAATAGTCATGATCTTGCCCGTAATCTCCACAAACATCTCCAACATGCCGATCTTCACATCTACTGTTTGTATCACGTCTCCAGAGAAATCACAAATGCCGTAGCCGTCGATCCCCATAGCCCCCCCAACTAGCGCAGCCACTGGGATTACCACGGAAGTTTTTACAAACGTAATATGGCCTATCCCGGTAAAAATCGTATTCATCCGAGTGAATCTCGACCATGATCGTCCCACACCATTGGAGCAAGTTTAGAGAACGGTTGGCAGCGAGCGTAACTCCCACACGGCACCCGCTTTATTACCCCCAATGTGCTCTTTTTGAGCCAAGAGCTTCAAACTGAGACGTCATCATGTTCGGTCTTCCAAAGAAATAGTCGGTCGCATTCGGTCGTCGTTCCATTATTTGTTCCAAAACACAAAGATTACTATCAAAGAGTCTACACCTGCCAATTTTCGTTGACAAGATGGTTGTCACGCAACTTTCATATCATGTGACATGGTAAAACTCGAGTGAAACTCAAAATACATGGAGTGCAATTTAGAGAGGTGCTATCAATTTTATCAATTTTCAAATGGTATCTTTTTTTTTTTTTTTTTCAAAAAAGAAGAAGAGTAACACGAATATAAATAACCCAAAAATCCTACAGATTTTCTAATTAAACATAATGAGAAAGTTGTTCAAAAAAGTAACTAAATTTCTTCAATATTATCTAGATCATAGAATCTAATTAGTTAACTAATGAAAAGATAAATTACCTAAATCCCTAAGATAGGAATCTAAAATTTGAATAAATTAAATCCAACGAAATTAAACCAAATCATAATCTCTAAGCTTATTGTGTTCCACTCCAGAACTCTGTATGAATTCTCTTAAAATACAAAAATTAACTAAGTTTCTTCGATGCCGATCTCGATCAAATCTACTAGAAGGGTCACCGGACCATGTCGGTGTGCAGCATGGAAAAAGATGCTCAAAGGTCTCTAATGGGGGACATGGATGTCGGAGGTAGTACCAATTTCTAGATGATTGGTAGTTGGTAGCTTTTGGATTTATGCGATACTCTTCAGATTGATTTGAAAGACGTTCAAAGTTTTCGGCCACGAAGGAGTCTATTTCACGGCAAAAAGTCAAATCAAGCTTTAACCATGTCCGATCTATCTTGGAGATGAACAAGAAATTTAAGAATAAGTGAAATTGACATAATTTAATATGAATGCACTATTTTCAAGCGAAATAGAAATAAAGGAATTCATTATGAAAATTTTATTAAAAGAAGATAGATTAATATTCTAAATCCCAAGGACTAGCGCAATTAATTATGTAGTAGGGAATTTCCAGCTCAAGAATTCTTGTGGTTATCCGTTTGGATCTTACTAATTGACCTAAACTTGATTCATTCATGGGTTAAAACTCAGAAATCCTCATCATTTATCTTGTCCAAGGACAGTGAGATGTAAAGATGCTTTGTCAAAACCACAATTACTTACGCGAACCAAACTAAAATACTATTAATTAGACAAGTCGTCAAATATACCGACGTTACTCTTTTGATAAATCAATCCATAGTCAGGAAAATTATAGATCCAGGATTACAATAATCATGTCATGTGAGCTCAGAGGAAACCAATTTTAATCACATATTTTTGAAGATCTCGGTCCTTATCTTCAAGGGTTGAGACAAGATTCGATCGAACAAATTTCCTCCAGATCTGACAAACATGACCCTCCATAGAAGAAAACTAAAAAAATTATATATAAATAAGAAACGTTAGGATTAAATGCATCTATTTTATTCAAGACACTTAAATTAAGAGGTGTTGGTGGTTTTATGCTTGGACCGCCGCACCAAAGCCACCTAATAATAGGAACCTCGCCAACCTGCTCCAAGCCTCTATTCCAAAGTCCAAAGCTCAAAGACATCGATTTTCATTTTATATTTATTGGATTAATCGTATTTTGCGCCTAATGTTAAATCGTATTTTGCGTCTTATGTTTACCTTCTTACGTGTTTGGAATCGAACAGCCAAGGAGATATAAATGCGTACGACTTTGATTTTGTTAGGCAGATTATTAGATTAATATATAGTCTTGGAACACCCGTTATATATATATATATATTCTTTTCTCTTTCTTGTCGATGCAATTTGCATTTGAAAACTGTCTGGGTCAACCGAAATTAGGAACGGTCATGGGTCTGCGTGTTACTCCTGTCCATCGCAATAATTTTGTCTAGGTCTCTTCTTTAGATCTCTTTCAACTCTCGGTGATGGTTCGGCACCAGAACAAGGAATCTTCGTCTCTTTGGCTGCACATGTCTCCGCGTTTAACTCCGAGATTTCCTTTGCTCAAAAAAAAAAAAAACTCCGAGATTTCCAACTTGTTTTATCCGCTGATGAAACCCCCTACGTTGGCATTCTGGCTAGCTTCCGCCCAATGGGAGTCTCCGGGGTAGGTTAATAGGATTATAGAAGGCATAAGTATATTGACAAATGCCTAAGAATGATTTCGAGGTCAGAAAGTTTGGTCGTAGAGATTCCAGACTTTTAAGCCATGATTGCATAACTAGAATGTTTTGTTGATATGATATCCGTATAGAAAGTCGCCACATTGCTTCATAAGTCAAATCTCAAATGAAGTATCATAAAGGTCTAATATATATTAAGTCCTAAATTTTTCAGTCGAACCAATTCAGTCCTAAACATTTTTCATATTGGTGTTAATTCAGTCTATCTGGCCAAATTTAATTGGCCGGCATTTGGCGCTAACATGGATGCCAGCCAGTAACACTAACGCTAACATGACAATTTTTAATAATTTCTTATTAATATATTTTTATTTTTTTGAAAAAATTGTCCTTCTCTTTTTCTCCTCTCCCTCAAAATTTCCCTATTGTGGCCGACTAGCCTTGAGCGAGGTTGCCAGCCATTGGGAGGGGGCTGTGAAGCCCTTGCCGGTGGCTAGCGAGGGTCGCAGCCTTTGCCTAAGGCCGTGAGTAAGGTAGCTTTGCCTCGATTTGAGGTAGGCCACCCTCGCTTTGGCCTTGTCATGGGTAAATTTGGCCTTGGCTATGGTTGGCGAGGCCATGGCGGCCTTCTCCAAGGCCTAGGCAAGGCCTAGGCAAAGCCACTCGCTTGCAACCCTAGGTGAGGCTAGGCAAGAGCCACAACCGTTATTGGCGGTTGGCGAGGGCTTTGTAGCCCTCGTCCAGTGGCTAGTGAGGCTTTGGCTAATGAGCCTTGCCAACCATTGTGGAGAAAGTCCAAGAAGGAAGAAAAGAGAAAAGAAAAGGAAAAAGAAAAAAATAATAAAAAAATTCGAAAAAATAAAAATTTTACTAAAAAAAATGGCTACGTCAATGTTAGTTGGATGGCCAGCACCGACTGACATCCACGTCACTACTCGTCGACTAATATTGGCCGATGGACAAAATTGGTACTAATATGAAAATGTTTAAAACTTAATTGGTCTAATTGAAATGTTTAAGATTGAATTGGTATTAATATAATATGTTTATGACTTTTTTGATACTTTTCCCATCAAATCTCTATATCAATATTGATGATTTTAGAATTGTATGGTTATAATTAGTTAAAATGCATGAGGTAACATTTTCTAATATGGCTCTAAGATTTCGATGTCAAACAGGAATTATGATTCATGTACTTGCAAGTTAGTTATGTTATACACACACATCTTTGTAGATTAGAAATAATTGTTGCACTGGAAGGTGAAAACCATAGGTAGATCTACTAATACTCACACCGACATGGTGGTTGGGGAATCATTGGCAGTGGTAATTGTAAAGATACCAGCAATGGGCGACACTGGTTTTGCCGGTGACGGTAATGGTTATGGCATAGCAGTGGTGGCTAATCTAGGAGGATAAGGAAGGGAAAGGGGTGGATGAATAAGGTCTATGTGAAAATGCCTATGTAGTTTTTCAATGTGAGACATATTGTCATGTGTTAATCTATTAATAAAAGGATTCACCAAAAGTTGAGTAGATTCAGACCTATCTTATTTTTTTTTTTTTCCTTGGAGTGAATTTACCCATCTCTCATTTTTTTTTTCCTCCTGACGTTGCAATGCAATGTTTAGGTAAGCTAGCTAAACATCATCTTAAAAGGGTGTCAAAAACTGATCCTTCCAAGATAAAGTTAGCGGCATATTTAGTGACGAGGAATTCCACCTTCGATGAGCAAACCCTAGACATTAGAAACATCCCCCTCACATCTAAACCAGGAGACATCCCATAGGATGAATATTACTTTATAGCACGTTGTTTGACTCGCACACACAACTGCACCAGAAGAACCTCAAACTAATTGATTGACATGCCCTAATACTCTGAACCCTAAATCCTCAAATTGCGCCGTGACATAACGTTGGCATCTATGGAATGTTTCACTTTGCTTCTCATACTAAGACTTAGATGGTGGGGCTAGAAATCAGCTAACAAATGCCCAAGTGGACGTATACAACACGAGCTCATATACGGCAGCTTTCACGCGCTTTCGTTGTTCTTAGTCAAACGAGAGAACGCTTGCATCCGCGTTGACTTGACAAGGGTGCAATTATCCAACTCGACCTACCCCAAACGGAAGCTTGCAAGCAGGCCAATGAGAGTTCCTCGATGCTGACGGATCACATCTGCATGGTCAACTTTGTGAATTTTTCGTTTACTCTTTCAAAAGAGTTACTCTTGCAATGTCCATGTTATAATTGTTTCGTCTTTAAATCAGATCAAACTTCACGAACTGAATTTGAAATACTCTCCTTGTGAATTTTATTTAATCGTGCTCTTTGTTGCTTTTATCTTAATAAAAAATGAAAAAAATGTTATTATATCACTATTTTTATACGATATTTTTCTACAAGTATCTATAGTAAATGTTAAATAAACTAATTTGACGAGTGTATATAAATTTCCGCCCTTGTCGAGAGATTTTTGGCTCCCCAACGTTTTTTTTTTTTTTTTTTTTTTTTTGTATTGGTGCTTTTGGTGCATTTGAAAATTGTTTCAAATCTTGCGATATATTGTTCATATGAAAAAATTTAAAGAATGTCCATGCAAGTTCACAATACTTATTAATAATTTGAGATTTTTATAAAATCTGAACTTTACAATTTATTATCATTGTAAAGATGTCGTTAACAAGTGATTTTATGACACCAATTGAATTACCTAAAATCGGGAATAACATATTTTTAAGACATTTTAAAAATGGAAAAATACACTTTTTAAGAAAGTCACTTGTTTCCAATAATAATTTTTAAATTTACAAAAAAAAAAAATAATAATAATAAAAATCAACAAGTTTCCAAAGAGCACTATATATAGTGATTAGTTCTCACCCGACACTAGTTAACAAAACCTTTGTTGATCACACTATATGCTGGATGTCGGTTTCTCGAACCCTCCATTTTAATGCGTCCTAAGATGAAAGATAACATATTCAAACTCCGCCCTATTTCTTTTTATTTTAACGCGAATTGTAGGCCTCTCCGCGTTTTGGATTTTGTGGACTCCATTGCGCACAAATCCAATGACGGTGCTGCCAATAGATCTTAACAAATCCACTTCTCCATTACTTTTCATTTCGAATATTCTCAACATATCAAATCCACGATTATCTTTATCGCTTGTTACAATAAAACTGAGGCCGGCGATGGTTGCCGCGCCAACTCAAGGCCAGATTGACGTAAAACGACCTTGATCTTTTGGCGGTCATGGCCACCATGGCCGACCTTTACTACACAATTTGCGCGGCTCACGAGCCTTTATAGAGAGGCTCGCAGCCACCCGCATTCCTCGCGAGATATTATTAGAGTATTTAATGATAGTTTTTTACGATTATTTCAACAAGCATTTACTCTTCCACCTTCCATTTCAAGTCGTCCATATCTTAGATCGAGATTTTGTACTATTCAAAATCTGGCTTTAATTATTTTATGGATTCGGTGAGTGGTGTAATTGTAAGGCTTCGCCTTCATTGACTCCCATCGTTTGTCCTTTTTTGCCCTTATTATTAGCTTGCAATCAATGTGTGGCAACAGGGAAGTTGAGCCCATTAACATGGCCAGTTAGACGCATTTTTACTAAAAAATTTAGGCTATTAATTATTGGTCGATTGGGATATATTAATCTCTCCACTATATGCCGCCCTCTCGACATGTGATTTCTTTTGCCTGACACCCCCGCATGCACGCCTTCATCAAACAAAGTTTACTCTGTCATCATTTTATACTGCTCTCATTTAGAGATGCAACGTAGAGGCTCCCCTCACAGTTCAACCTAAAGCTTGCCAGGCACTTTGGGAAACGAGAGAGAGAGAGATGTTCATGGGTCTCAGGTCTAGGGGCAATGATGCAATGAGGGCAAAGAAGCCTAGGCAATGTTGTCGAAGAAGTAGTCTAGGTGACATGAACACGTGTGGCTAACCACTAATTTAAGAGAATCTCAATCCATATTTTCACTTTGACGAAACACTCATGTCATGAAAACTTATTTATCCCATTAGGAAGCAATGGGGCGAATACATTAATCTTTCGCTTATGTTAGATATAAAGGAAGTATAATTAATCCTTCACAAAACAATTTTAAAAGAAAATTCTGGTTATCATTTGAAAAATGGCGAGTGCAATCACGAAAAATGAATATGACATTTTTCTTATTTGAATAGTGTTATTAGTAGGTATTGTTTTCCGCGCCTCGTGCACGCTATGAAATGTATAGTCCTTGCAAGCAAAGCCCTCGAAAATATCAAGATGGATCCTTTTTCAACTCTCGTGTCTAAAATCACCTCCCGGAAACCTAGTATATAGATGTAAGCTTGGGAATAATGGTGAGCTCGAGTTGCTTCTTGTCCGAATATTTATTAACGCTGGACATCTCCTACTTCCGTTAACATGAACACAAAGAACTCATACAGATACGTTGTTTCTTCTGGTAAAGCCATAGAAACTAAGGAATAAACAATGACCCGCGCGCCCACTTGACTTTTATCTTTCTTCTTCTGGTAAAGCCATAGAAAATTTTGCATTGAAAGCTAGCTCGAGATCGACGCGCTTTTTCTCTGAATACCGTTCCGTGGTTGACTTCAAAAAGTTCTCCAGCTAGCAATCACAATACGTAGATTACCATCTCTCTCCCCGTCTCTCTCTATAAAAGCCATGGAAGCTAAGCCTAATCCACCATTCATCACAACCCTCTAAACCATCTCTTCTTCCAGCAATGGCAAGCACGCCCACTTTCATGCTGTTCCCTCTCCTTCTTGTTCTTCCATTCTTGGCCTCTCTAGGTTTCGCGGGTGCCGACACGGCCTCGACCAGCCTCGTCTCAACCGGGACGATATGCATGTACACTCCTTACCCTTCCATTTGCCGGTCCAACCTGCCGAGCAATAACACCGGCGACATCTACTATTATGGCCGTGCCTCCGTGCGCAAGTCCCTGTCGCAGGCCCGCAAGTTCCTCGGCCTGGTTGACAAGTACCTAGCCCGGCAGGCCTCCCTCACCATTTCTGCCGTCCGCGCCCTTGAGGACTGCCGCTTCCTCGCCTCGCTCAACCTCGACTTCCTCCTCAATTCCTTCCAGGCCGTAAACGCAACGAGCTCGGTCCTCCCGATTCTCAAGGCCGACGACGTTCAAACCGTACTTAGTGCTATTTTGACTAATCAGATGACGTGCCTCGATGGCCTCCAGTCGACTGCCTCTGCGTGGAGCGTGAAGAATGGCCTCTCCGTGCCGATTGCCAATGACACGAAGCTGTACAGTGTCTCGCTTGCGCTCTTCACGAGGGGCTGGGTCCCGAAAAAGAAGAAGGGCAATGGCGGTGCTCGTGCATGGCAGCCAAAGAGCCGGCAACTGCCGTTCCAGAATGGCCGTATGTCGTTCACGATGTCAAGTCGAGCACGTGGAATTTACGAATCGGTGACAAGGAGGACGCTCCTCCAGTCCAGCGGGGATTCAGTCTCGGTCAGCGACATCGTGGTGGTGAGCCAAGACGGGACCGGGAACTTCACAACCATCAACGACGCGGTCGCGGCAGCTCCGAACAACACTGACGGCCAGAGCGGATACTTCTTGATATACGTGACCGCCGGTGTTTTTGAGGAGTATGTGTCCATTGCCAAGAACAAGAAGTATCTCATGATGATAGGAGACGGCATCAACCAAACGGTGATCACCGGCAATCGGAGTGTAGTTGATGGGTGGACCACGTTCAACTCCGCAACATTCGGTAAGACCTCACTGTGCATATGGATTTTCTGCAACCTTAGCGTTACGTACATGCTATATTCGTACATTATTAATTGCATATGGATCTTTCTACCTAATAATAATTTGATAAAATAGATTCGAAGTTTCATAATAATATATCGGGTTACCTAATTTAGAACTTTCCAAAGCGGGAAACGAGACAGCGAACTCATTATTAAGCTATAGGGCGGTTCAACAACTAAATTACTTTTGGATTTTGCTGCCTTAATTGACATGTCCCCGCTTTTGGCATTTGATAGGATTTATACTAGGATTTAATTAGTATATCCATTAAATGGAGCCTTGTTCTTTGTCAAAGATCATTTACAATTGCTGGAGGTTATTATCAGGCCCATAAAAAAAAAAAAAAAAGAGAGAGCTTATTATCATAAATTTCGTAGAATCTCTTTGTTCCTTCAGTCTCTTCTTCAAATTTCATTATATCAATAAGAATCAATGTCATGAATTCATTATCACTATTGCAGCTGTCGTGGCACCGAATTTCGTGGCGGTAAACATGACCTTTCGGAACACGGCTGGTCCGGAGAAGCACCAGGCCGTGGCTGTTCGAAGTGGAGCTGACTTCTCGGTGTTCTATAGCTGCAGCTTCGAGGCGTATCAAGACACTCTCTATACGCACTCTCTAAGGCAGTTTTATCGGGAGTGCGACGTCTATGGCACGGTCGACTTCATCTTTGGCAATGCAGCTGTCGTCTTCCAGAATTGCAACCTCTACCCCCGTCTCCCGATGAGCGGCCAATCAAACATGATCACCGCCCAAGGCCGAACGGACGTGAACCAGAACACAGGTACATCCATTCAAAACTGCATCATCAGGGCAGCCGACGACCTTGCCTCGAGCAATACCTCTGTGCGGACATATTTAGGGAGGCCGTGGAAGCTGTACTCAAGGACAGTGTACATGCAAAGCTTCATCGGTAGCCTGATAAATCCCGCCGGGTGGCAAATTTGGGATGGGGATTTCGCATTGAGCACTCTATACTACGCGGAGTATAACAATACCGGGTCCGGGTCGAACACCACAAACCGGGTCACGTGGCCCGGGTACCACGTGATCAACGCCACGGACGCGGCGAACTTCACGGTGTCGAGCTTCTTGGTTGGGGACGACTGGTTACCTCAAACGGGCGTATCTTACACAAGCGGGTTGATATAACAGCCCCGCTCCAAAATAGAGGTTAAATGAATCTATATTGAAAGGAAAGGACAGTGAAAAAGGACTTCTCTCCTAGGTGGAGATGACAAATTAGCTTCTTTTTTTCTCTTTCATTCTTGTTATTTGTTTTCAATGTGCAATAAAGGAATCTTGTTGAATTTAGATGATTAATTGTTATCTCATATTGAATATCGTACCGGAAGACGTGATGGCGATTCACGAATCGAAGAGGTGTCGATGGATTGCACGCCTTTTCAATACTCCAAGTCTGCTCATATCCATGTTCACCTGAATATAAAATGGAATTGACCTGACTTTAACACCAATTCGAAAATATAATGTATATAGTTTTAATTAAGTTTTGATAGTTATTGACTTGATCGAGTTGGATGGGTCTTATTAAATCAGCGTGCAGTCATGAAGATGTTAGTTTTTGACTTATTCTTATTGGATGCTCTGATACAGAAGAATACATATTTCAGAAGTAGCACGTGTTCATCCCCCCCCTTCCTTCCTTTTTTCTCCCCTAATTCAGTTATTTTGTATAGAGCTGGATTATTTAAATAAAACGGATATCGGGGAAATTACCAAATAAAAGTCATAAACGGATAATAGCACTCGGTTATGGATTAACAAGCCATTGGAGTTTGTATCTCACTACATCACTCCTTGTAATTAAAGATAATAATGAGGACATCATAGAATCTAATTAATTAGCCAATAAAACGATCAAACTAACCAAATCCCTAAAATGGGAACCTAAAATTCCAATGAACAAAATCAGAAGAAATTAAACTAAATTGTAATCTCTAAGCTTATCGAGTTCCACTTCAAAACTTTGTATGGATTTTTTAAATTAAGTTCATTTGACACCAATTTTGATCAAATCTACTAGATGGAGGTCGTTGGACCATATTGGTGTACGCGTAAAAAAAAGACGTTCAAAAGTCATTCATGGGAGACATGGAGATTGAAGTTTCAAAGTCCATTTGGTACCTATTTCTAGATAATTGGTAGTTGGTAATTTTTGGATTTATGCATACTCTTGAGATTGAATTGAAAGACGTCCAAAGTTTTCCACCATAGAAGATTCAATGTCACAGCAAAATGTCGAATCAAGCTTTAAGCATGTCTGATCTTTGTCGGGGATGAGCAGGAAATTTTAGAATAAGTGAAATTGACATAATTCAAAATGAAATTACTATTTTGGGGCGAAAAATAAATAAAGGAATTTATTATAAAAATTTGATTAAAAGAAGATATATATCTTAAATCCCTAAGGCTGGCGCAATTGGTTGTGTGATGGGAAATTTCCAATTCAAAAACTCTAGAGATTAGCCATTCAAATTTATTCATATATTCTTGAAGATCATGGTCCCTATCTTGAAGGGTTGAGACAAGATTCGATCGAACCAATTTTCGTTGACACTGACAAATCATGACTCTCCCATAGGAGGGAAGATAAACGTTAGAGTTAAATCCTTTTATTTTAGTCAAGACACCGAAGAATCGATGTGGTTTATGCTTGGACCGGCACCGAAGCCACTTAAGTTAATAGTAGAAACGTCACCAACCTATTTCAAGCCTCTATTCCAAAGGCCAAAGCTCAAAGATATCGAATTTCATTTTTATAATATATTTATATTGTATTAATCGTGATTTGCTTCTAACTTTTACCTTCTTACGTGTTTGGAATGGAGCTTTGATTGAAGGAGATATAAATGCGTACGACTTTGACTTTGTTAGGCGGATTATTAGAATAATTTAAGGTCTTGGAACTCCCATTACAATTTTTTTTTCCTTCTCTCTATTTGCCGATGCAATTTGTATTTGAAAACTCTTTGGGTCAGCCAAAATAGTAATGATCAAGGATCTGCTTCCTCTTACCAACGACTCTCAAATGGGAGGATGGAGTTGAAAATGGTCAACCCATTTAATCCGTTTTGATCTAATTCAACAAAAGTAGTATGGGCTGCAATATCTTTAAAAAATTAATGAACAAAAGAAAAAAAAAAAAAAAATGGATTTTTTTTGAAATTAAAAAATTGTTCACATTAGCATTAGCTGCATGACATAGAACGACTGGTGCTGATTAGGCTGCCAAGTTAGTGATATTTGGCTAAAATTAGTCGAAATGACTAAATTGACAATTCATTAAAAGATTTAAGACTAGTTTGATGAATCGTTGAAAAATTTAGGACTAAATTGATACAATCGAAAGATTTATAACTAAATTAGCAAGTTGTCATAAGGTTTAGGAATAAATTGGTAAAATTGAAAGGTTTAATACTGAATTTACCGTCATACGATAGGTTTAGGACTTTTTAAATCAATTTTTCATATAACAAAAATATGTCAAGTTTCTTATCCTATCCTATCCTATTAAATTCCATATTCACGTGATGAAATCAAATTGAGTTTGACCTCAGCAAAACATAAGTATTACTATCAGCCGAACTTATCGTTTCCACTAAATGACTAGGCCAAACATTGCCAGACAAATCTTATCCTAACTCTTCTTTCATTGGTAATGAAAACGCCAAATCAACTACAGCGAAAGAGACTTAAGCCATCAAGGGAGGATGTGGACGACGAGCCAAACGCGAGGTCCATAGTAATCGATTGCTTGCATCAAGGGATCCCACGCGTCCCGGCTGGCCGGGCAAACCGGGTCCGAGAAGGCTTTGATCCCAGTGGTGCTCAAGTCGACTCGGTGCTGCATGTACACAAACCCGTCGTACTTTGGGGGAAGCAAGGACTGGGCTCTCGCGACGAGGGCATGGTGGACGGCGGAGAAGGAGATCTGAGCACTTCGGATCTTCAACTGAGGTTCAAGCCGTTGAAGCTTTTGGTCACAGCGAGGAGAAACGGAGACGAAGTGAAGTCTCGCAGAACCGATTCTTCCTCCGTGTTCGTTGCCCTCGATGAAGAAGGAAATGAAGATGAAGTGATGCGAAAGGAAGCCAAGCTTGGGATGGCTTCGAGGGTGTAGCGGGCTTTGAAGAAATGGATTAAAATATGGATTCATTTTTTAATTTTTTTTTTAGGCTTCAGTTTTTCTCAATCTATTTTAGCCCATTTTAAAAAATGGGTCCGGCCCAACCCTTACCTCGTGCCTATTGCAATTATTTTCTCTTGTTCTGCTCTTTAGATCTCATTCAACTCTCGGTGGCGGTTCGAGAGAAGAACAAGGAATCTTCGTTTCCTCTAGTGCACATGTTTCCGTCTTGGACTTCGAGGTTTCCTACTTGTTTTGTACGCTGATGAAACCCTAATTCGGCATTCTGGGTAGCTTCCACCCAATGGGAGCCCCAGGGGGAGGTCAATAGGATTAAAGAAGGCATCAGTATGTTGACAAATGATTAAATATCGAGGTCAGAAAGTTCGGTCCTAGAGATTCCACAAAATTTTAAGCCATGATTGAATAAATTAAATGTCCATATCGAGAATCCCGCCTCACTATATAAATCAATCTCTAAATCCATATTGATTATTTAAAGATTATACGATTACAATAAATTAAAATGCTCAAGAAAACCTTTTAAATGTAGCTCCACGATTTCGATGTCGTGCAAGAATTATGATTCGAGTATTTGCAAGTTAGTTATGTTATCCATACATGCATTTGTTGATTAGAAATAAATGTTGTGCTGTGATGTGAAAACCATAAGTAGATGTAACAATTCTTACAATGACGTCAGTGGTTGGGGAGTCAATGACGGTGGTAATTGTAGAGATGCCAGTAGGGACAACACTGGTTTTGCCGACGGCGGTAATGGCTTTGGCAAGACATGTTGGCGGTGGCTGGTCTAAGAGGATGAGGAAGTGAGAGAGGTGGATGAATAAGGGTCTTGTGAAAATGCTTATGTAATTTTTAAATGTGAGACTTATTGTCATGTGTCAATCTTTTAATAAAGGACTCACCAAAAGTTAAGTTAATTTAGACCTCTCACTTTTTTGCGTCTCTCTCTGTTTTTTTTTTTTAATTGACATTGCAATGTAATGTTTGGGTAAGTTAGCTAGACATCATCTAAAAAGGGTACGAAAAACCGCTCCTTCCAAATTAAACTTAGCAGCATATCTAGCGACGAGGAAGTCCACCTTTGATAAGCAAACCCTAGACACATGAAACATACCACTCATCCCTAAACCAGGAAACACCTCATAAGATGAGCATTACTTATAGGCCCTTGTTTGGCTCACACCTACAATTGCACCAGAAGAACCCCAAACAAATCGGACGACATGGTGCCATGTCTGCAGATTCACTCCCTTAAATCGCACGCAACATAACGTTTCCGTCTATGCAGAGTTTCTCTTGCGTCGCATACCGAGGCTCAGATGGTGGGGCTAGAAATTAGCTAAAAATTGCTCAAGTGGACGGATACAGCACGAGCTAATGTACGGCAGCTTTCACGTGAGAATGCTTGCATCCGCATTGACTTGAAAAGTAAGCATCTATCCACCTCGACTACCCTAAGAGGAAGATTGTAAGAAGGCCAATGAGAACTCCCAGATGCTCGCGGATCACATCTGCATCCATATGAACAAATTACCACATGTCAAGTTGACGAATTTTTTGTTTACTCTTTCGAAATAATAGCTCTTGTAATGTCGATGTTATAATTGTTCTGTCTTTAAAAAAGATCGAACTTCAGAAAATGAATTTGGAATACTCATGAATTTTATTCAAGGGTACTCTTTGTTGCTTTTCTCTTAATAAAAAATAGAAATAAAGGTTACCGATTATCACATAGTATCGGTTTCACTTTTTTTTATATACTATAAATGTTCTTTTCTCACCCATGGACTCCTGCTCTCACTCGGTTCCCCACCAAACCTTCTCCTCGAAGTTTTCTTACTTAGAAAGTGGCAACGGTAGTTAGGCGGTGAAACGATAGATTTCTAGATCATCGCCCTCAACTATAAAATAGGTGTCATCCTTCATTTGTTTTTGAAATCAAGAACTAGACTAGTAACCATAAAAACCTATAACCATGTCTCTTTCTATGATTGATTCGGTCTGGTTTTTGATTCTATTATGAACTCATACTCACTCTTATTTTCATCCACCAATCCAAGTTGTACATGTCTTAGATCAAATTTTGTACCATTCAAAATCTCATTTAAATTATTTTATGGATTAGATGAGTGGTGTACTTGCAAGGATTGGCTCCTATTGTTTGTCCTTATTTGCCCTTTCATTAGCATTTGCAGAATGTATATTTATTACAAATGTATCAATTTGGGGTTTTTGGTAGTTGAATAAATTAGTTTTGGGTAAATTTGTTACAAGTATACTAATTTGGGTTTTTTTTATTTTTTTTTTTTTTATTTTTTTTTATGGTTAGTGAAGGTAAGTTTCCATAAGTGTATTAGTTTTGAGTTTTTCATAATTAAAATAATAATTTTGAGTAAATTTATTATACGTGTACTAGTTTTGAATTTTTCAGAATATTAACTCTATAAAAAAATATGTCAAGTTTATTATCCTGTCACATCCTATACTATTATGTTCTATATCCAAGTGACGAAATTAAATTGAGTTTGACCTCAGCAAAACATGAAATATTAGTCTAACTTATCGTTTCCCGCTCTGTCTACTTAGCGTATTGAGTAAACAAGATTCAACTAAATGACTCGGCCAAACTTTGCCAGACAAGAACCTTATCCTAACCCTACCCTCATCGATAATGAAAACGCAAAATCAAATACAACGAAAGAGATTAGAGCCATCACAGGAAGGAGGTGGATGACGAACCGAACGCGAGGTCCGAAGTAATTGACTGCTTGCGTCAAGGGCTCCCACGCGTCCCTGCTGTCCAGGCAAATCGGGTCTAGGAAGGCTTCGATCACGATGGTGCTCAAGAAGACTCGGTGCTTCGTGTACACAAACCCGTCGTACTTCAGGGGCGGCAAGGACTGAGCTCTTGCGATGAGGGCACGGTGGACATTGAAGAAGGACATCTGAGCACTTTGGTGGACAGCTTTTGGTCACAGCGAGAGGAGAAGAAGAAGGAATGAAGACGAAGTGAAGACGAAGTGATGCGAAAGGAAGCCACATGAATGTGGGTTTTGAAGAAATGGATTAAATTATGGGTCGCTAGAAGGGATTCATTTTATATTTGTTTTTTACGCTTCAGTTTTTCTCGATCCATTTTAGCCCATTTAAAAAAAAAAAAAAAGAAAAAAAAAAGAGTTATCCGTATCGAATTGGACTCACTAAATTTGAGTCACAAAATGGGTCCAGGCCAACTCTTACCTCTTACCCATTGCAATAATTTTCTCTTGTTCAGTTCTTGAGATCTCATTCAACTCTCGGTGACGGTTCGAGAGTAGGACAAAGAATCTTCGTCTCTTCTGCTGCACATGTTTCCATCTAGAACTTCGAGGTTTCCTACTTGTTTTATACGCTGATGAAACCCTGATTTGGCATTCTGGCTAAGTTTCCAACCAATGGGAGCCTCTGGGGGAGGTCAATAGGTTAAAGAAGGCATAAGTATGTCGACAAATGATTAAGAATGATATCGAGGTCAGAAAAGTTTGGTCCTAGAGATTCCAAAACTTTGAAGCCATGAATAACTTGAATGTTTAATTCATATGAAAATCCATATAGAGAATCGTTGCATTACTTTATTAATCAATCTCTAAACCGTTATTGATGATTTTAAAGATTATACGATTATAATTAGTTAAAATGCTTGAGAAAATCTTTTTAAATATGGCTTTAGGATTTCGATGTTGTGCGAGAATTATGATTTGAGTATTTGCAAGTTAGTTGTGCTATCCATACACGCATTTGTTGATCAGAACTAAATGGTGTGCTGTGAGGTGAAAATCATAAGTAGATATAACACTTCTTACAATGATGTGAGTGGTTGGGAAGTCAATGGCAGTGGTAATTGCAGAGATGCCAGTAGTGGACAACGCTGGTTTTGCCGACGGCAGTAGTGGCTATGGCAAGACACGTCGGTGGTGGCTGGTCTAGGAGAATGAGGAGGTGAGAGAGGTAGATGAATAAGGGTTTTGTGAAAATTCTCATGTAATTTTTTATGTGTGAGACTTGTTGTCATGTGTCAATCTCTTCAAAAGTTGAGTAAATTTAGACCTCTCACTTTTTTGCTTTGAGGTGAATTTCCCATCTCTCTCTCTCGCCCTCTCTCTCTCTCCTTGACATTGCAATGTAATGTTTGGGTAAGTTAGCTAAACATCATCTAAAAAGGGTATGAAAATCCAATCCTTCCAAGATAAAGTTAGCAGCATATCTAGCGACGAGGAAGTCCACCCTTGATGAGCAAACCCTAGACACATGAAACATTCCACTTATCCCTAAACCAGGAAACACCCCATAGGATGAGCATTACTTGTAGCCCCTAATTTGGCCCCCACATAAAATTGCACCAGAAGAACCCCAAACAAATCGAACGACATGGTGCCATGTCTACAATTTCACTTCCTCAAATCGCACGCAACATAACGTTTGCGTCTATCATTTTGCTCCGCATACTAAGGCTTAGATGGTGGGGCTAGAACTTAGCTAAAAAAGGCCCAAGTGGACGGACACAGCACGAACTAATGTTCGGTAGCCTTCGCGTGAAAATGCTTGCATCCGCATTGACTTGAAAAGTGAGCACTTATCCACCTCGACTTACCCTAAAAGGATGATTGCGAGTAGGCCGATATGAATTCCTAGATGCTCACGGATCACATCTGCATCCATATGAACATATTATCACATGTCAAGTATGTGAATTTTTTCTTCCGACCAAAAAGAAAAAGTACGCAAATTTTTTGTTTACTCTTTCAAAAGATAGCTCTTGCGATGTCAATGTTATAATTGTTTTTCTTTAGAAGAGATCAAACTTCACAAAATAAGGGTACCTTTGTTGCTTTTGTCTTAATAAAAAAATAGAAATAAATGTTGCTATATCACTTTTTGTATACAATGTTCTTTTCTACTTTGGTTCGCGGTTCTTACCTAGGAATTAGAAACCGGGAACCGAACTACATAGTACTGGTTTCACTTTTTTGAAATCAAGAATCAAACTGATAATCGGGAAAATCTAGAACCAGGTCTATTTCCATGACCGGTTCGGTCCGGTTCTCGATTCTATTCTAAACCTATGCTCACCCCTATTTTTTCATCCACCAATTCAAGTTGTACATGTCTTAGATCAAGGTTTTGTATTATTCAAAATCTTGCTTTAATTATTTTATGGATTAGATGAGTGGTCTAATTGCAAGAATTGGCTCCAATTATTTGTCCTTGTTTTCCCTTTCATTAGCATTTGCAGTCAATGAGTTGCAACTGTGAATTTGAGCCACATGAAGTTGATGACAATTGTTATGAGGCATAGCAAAAATATGATACTTTCATTTTTCATGAAAAGATAATCAAATTTAAGTTAATAAGTTATTGAGCAATAATGATATTTTCACTATTTCACTTTACAATACATTCATTATGTGAAACTTATTTTGCTTAATATCCTCATACACATGCTCCTTGATAATCTCTTTCTTATGTGTCCGTTTAGTGGAAAGCCAGAACACACCATCCGCCATCTCAATAGAGAGTCACATTGAAGATTCATTCTTTGAGTTAATCACTAAACCCACCCCACACATGTTTGAGTCTAACCCATTGAAAATTCACCAATTTTATAAGCCCGATACCTTTAATTAGAGAGACCAACAACAAAGAGTTCAAATTAGAATCTATGAACATGTGTAGTTAAATGCACTTTTACTAAAAAAAATTAATTCATTAAGTTACTGACCGATTATAATATATTAATCTCTTCACTATACGCCGCATCCTCAATGTATGATTTTCTTTTACCTGACACCCTCTCATGGTCACCTCAATAGATAATTCATCAATACAAAATTTGCTATGTCAATCATCTTGTTGAACCTAAATTGGGAAATGAATCTGGTGAGCATGGCAATGTTGTTGTCGAAGAAAGAATCGTAGGCGACCTGAACATGTGCGGCTAGCGTCTAATCTAAGAGAATATCAATCCTTATCCTCACTCTGGGAATGATAGTGAGTTCGAGTTGCTTGTTCTTGTCCGAGCATTCATTAACACGCTGTACATCTCCTACTTACGTTGACATCAATACAAGGAACTCATGCAGATACGTTGTTTATTCTGACAAAGCCATATAAACTAAGGAATAAACAAAGACTCGCGCACCCACCAGACTTCGTCGTGTCCTAAAATTTTGCATTGAAAGCTAGCTCGAGATCCAAGTGCTTTTTCTCTGAATTCCGTTCCAGTTGACTTCAAAATATTCTCCAGCTAGCAATCACAATACGAAGTCGACCATCTCTCTCCCCGTCTCTTTCTACAAAAGCCAAGGAAACTAAACCTAATCCACCATATATCACAACCCTCTAAACCATTTCTTCTTCCAGCAATGGCAAGCACGCCCACTTCCGTGCTGTTACCTCTCCTCCTTGCTCTTCCATTCTTGGCCTCTCTAGGTTTCGCAGGTGCCAATTCTGCCTCGACCGAGACCATGTGCAGGTCCACTCCTTACCCTTCCATTTGCCGGTCCAACCTGCCAAGCAACGACACTGGCGACATCTACCATTATGGCCGCTTTTTCATGAGCAAGTCCTTCTCACGGGCCCGCCTGTTCCGTGCCCTGGTTGACAAGTACCTCGCCCGGCAGGACTCCCTCGCAATTTCTGTCGTCCGTGCCCTTGAGGACTGCCGCTTCCTCGCCTCGCTCAACCTCGACTTCCTCCTCAGCTCCTTCCAGGCCATCAACGCAACAAGCTCGACCCTCTCGATTCTCAAGGCCGAAGACGTCCAAACCTTACTTAGTGCTATTTTGACCAATCAGATGACCTGCCTCGATGGCCTCCAGTCGACTGCCTCTGCGTGGAGCGGGAAGAACGACCTCTCCGTGCCGCTTGCCAATGACACGAAGCTGAACAGCGTCTCGCTTGCGCTCGTCATGAGAGGCTGGGTCCCGCAGAACAAGAAGGGCAATGGTGGCGCTGGCGCGGGGCAGCCGAAGAGCCGGCAATTGCCGTTCCAGAATGGACGCATGTCGTTCACGATGTACAGTAGAACGCGAGGAATCTACGAATCGGTGACGAGAAGGACGCTCCTCCAGTTAAGCAACGACAATTCCGTCTTGGTCAGCGATATCGTGGTGGTGAGCCAGGATGGGACCGGGAACTTCACAACCATCAATGCCGCGGTCGCGTCGGCTCCGAACAACACCAACGGCACAGGCGGATACTTTTTGATATATGTGACTGCTGGTATTTACGAGGAGTATGTGTCCATTGCTAAGAACAAATGTATCTCATGATGATCGGAGACGGCATCAACCAGACGGTGATCACCGGCAACCGAAGTGTTGCCGATGGGTGGACCACGTTCAACTCCGCAACATTCGGTAAGATTACACTTTGCATATGGATTTCGCGCAATCTTAGCCTTACGTAAGCGCTATATTAATTAATTGCATATAAATGATCGGAATTTATCTGCCACATAAATATTTGATAAATAAGATTCGAAGTTTCATAATAATATATATTGGGTTCCTTATTTAGAACTTTCCACGGCGGGAAACGGGACAGGGAACTCATTATTAAGCTATAGGGCGGTTCACCAACTAAATTAATTTTGACTTTTGCTGCCCTATATGACATGTCTTCGCTATTGGCATTTGATATGATTTATACTAGGATTTAATTGGTATATCCATTAAATGGAGCATCGTTCTTTGTCAAATATCAATTACAAGAATGATTTGATTATGTACTTTATCTTAAAGCATGTAAAGGCATTCAATATGCTAGAGCTTATTTTCAGGCCCATAAAAAAAAAAAAAAAATCAAGAGCTTGTTATCATAAATTTCATCAGATCTCTTTCGTCCAGTCCCTTCTTCGAACTCTATTATTAACAATAAGGACTGACATCATGAACCCATTATCACTATTGCAGCTGTGGTGGCACCGAATTTCGTGGCAGTAAACATAACCTTTCAAAACACGGCCGGTCCGGCGAAGAGCCAGGCCGTAGCCGTCCGTAGTGGAGCTGACCTATCGGTGTTCTACAGCTGCAGCTTTGAGGCGTATCAAGACACTCTTTACACGCACTCTATGAGGCAGTTTTATCGAGAGTGTGATGTCTACGGCACAGTTGACTTCATCTTTGGCAACGCGGCCGTCGTCTTCCAAAACTGCAACCTCTACCCTCGCCTCCCATTGAGCGGCCAATCCAACATGATCACTGCCCAAGGCCGAACTGACGTGAACCAGAACACGGGCACATCCATTCACAACTGCACCATCAGGGCGGCCGACGACCTGGCCTCAAGCAATACCTCTGTGCAAACGTATCTAGGGAGGCCGTGGAAGCAATATTCAAGGACAGTGTACATGCAAAGTTTCATGGATAATTTGATAAATCCAGCCGGGAGGCAAATTTGGAGTGGGGACTTCGCTCTGAGCACTCTATATTATGCGGAGTACAATAATACTGGGCCCGGATCAAACACCACGAACCGGGTTACGTGGCCCGGGTACCACGTGATCAACGCCACGGACGCAGCCAACTTCACGGTGTCGAGCTTCTTGCTCGGGGACGCTTGGTTGCCTCAAACGGGCGTACCTTATACGGGCGGGCTGCTATAACCGCCCCGCTCCATAATGGAGGTTGAATGGGTCTATTTTGAAAGGAAAGGACAGTGAAAAAGGACTCTCTCCTAAGTGGAGATGACAAATCAACTGCATTTGTTCTTTCATTCTTGTTATTTGTTTTTAATGTGCAATAAAGGATACGATCTTCTTGAATATAGATGATTAATTGTCATTTCGTGCAAAACGTATTATACATCGTACACGAAGACGTGATGACGATTCACGAATCAAAGAGGCGTCGGTCGATTTGTGCTCTGCCTCTAACCGGAGTCAAGTGCCTTGGTGGATTGCACTTGCACGCCAATTTAAAACGCCAAGTCAACTCATATCCATTTTCCTCTGAATATAAAATGGAATGGGCCTAACTTTAACACCAGTTCGCAGACACATTGTATATAGTCAATTTGTCATAACGCAGGATTTCATGCCAGGGGCCTACATAGTTTCAATAAACTTTTAATAGTTATCGATTTGATCGAGGAGGATGGGTCTAATTGAATCTGTGTTCAGCCATGAAGATGCTAGTTAATTGGATGCTCTGATACGTGAGAATCTACTGACCAATAAATTCATACTCATTTCAGGAGTAGCATGTGCTCATCCCCCATTCAATCTTTTTCTAGAAAGCTGATCTTATTTAAATGAAAATGGATATCGAGGAAATTATTAAAAAGTTTAAATTTATTGCACTTATGACAATTCAACTATAAACCTTTCAATTTTAATCAATTTATTCACAAACCTTTTAATGATTTGTTAATATAGTTTTTTTTTCAATCAATTTTGGCCAAATTTAGCTGACATGGTTGCCGACCGTTTTAGGTGACACGATTAGCCCGACTTGGACTTTTTCTTTTTAAAAAAACAATCTGAATTTTTTATTTTTTTCTAATGTGGCCAGAGAGGGTTGTTGGGGCCTTGCCTAGGGTAGTTGTTGCCGGTTACAATGGAAAAACGAAAATAAAAATAAATACTAAAAGTCAGAATTAAAAAAAAAAATTGCAAAAAAAAAAAAAAAAATCCACATTAACTCGAGGAAGTATCCTACTAAATGGGATTCAAGAGTCCAAGCAGTAGGAGTCCTCCTTTCAGTAGGTGGGACTTGCATGGTGCTGGCAGTGGCCAAGCCTCTTGTGACTTCCATCCTTTACGTCGAGGAAGTATCTTTGGCTTGCTGCAACTTCTGTCGACCCCTCAGGGTTTTGAGTAAGATCAATTTCAAACGAACGTCTAGGAGCGCGAGAGAGATCGGTGGCAGCACAAGTTGATTTTCGCGTTCCAATGGGTCTACGGGTGCTTCGTGATGGAGCTTTAGGTGCCATTGAGTTAGAATTTTGAGGTGAGGAGTGAAAAATTTTCAGGGTATGTCGTCGAATGAGCGAGAGGAGCCATCGAGTAATCAGCCGTAGAGTGTAAATGCATGTTGCAATGGTAAAATCAACTACAGTGCAACGGTAAAAATTTCGAAATACTGCGTGTCTGTACATGGCAGGACTCGTTACCATTAGCTATCCCGACGATGATAAATGTCTTTGAAAATGTCGGCAATTGCTTTGTTGATTGTGAACATAAGCCTCAGCTGAGTGGAATGCATATACCAAGTTCATTTAAAATGAATTCAAATGCGCCCTTTTCCAGTGGCTTTGTAGAGAGGTCAGCTACTTGATGCTTAGAATCAAGAAAGAACAAAGTATGCACGGATATCACCATTGCTCATGTGGTGTTTCACCGGTTTTGAATCCCGCAACGAAATATCTTCCACCAAGTGTTATATTTTGATTTGGGAGAAATTAAACCAAGTGCCAAAACTTAGTACGGAGGGACACTTAATTGCCAAAAGTTAGGAAAGTGAAATTTAAGTATCAAAATCGGAGCAAAATTGATAACTTAAGTGTTACTTCGGCAAAAATCCGGCCAAAATGCTGACGTAACGATTTTCCGGCGAAATAAGTGCAAAACGGCATTGTTTTGTACAATCGACGTAGCTAGATAATACAAAAATGATGTCGTTTTTGTACTTATGTGGTAAAAAATAACATTAAATTAATTAAATTAAAATTAAAACTAAACTTATTTAAAATATTTAAAATTTAAAATTTAAAAAAATTTAAAAAAAGGGTGGTTGAGGGCTGAGCCCTCGTTGCCACCGCCAGGAAGGGCTGATGACGGAGGGAGGAGGGTCAGCCGAGGTTACCGGGCCTTGCTAGGGATCGGCGACCCCGGCCAACCAATGGCGAGGGCCTACGAGCCCTTACCTAGATCCGACGAGGGTTACTAGCCCTCACCTAGCCGGGCCAAGGGCCGTTGCTCGCACGACCCTCACCCAAATCAAGGGCAAGGGCTCACGGGCCCTCGCCATCGGTTGGCCAAGGTCGTCGCCCCTAACTAGGGGGCCTAGCGACCCCGACCAACCCTCCCCCCTCCGTCGCTTGCCTTTCTTAGCAATAGCGGGGAGGCGGTGGCGGTGAGGGCTCGGCCCTCAATCGCCTTTTTTTTTAAAAAATATATTTATTTTTAAATGTTTTAAATAAATTTAGTTTTAAATTAAATTTAATTAATTTTTATATTAATTTTTACCACATCAGTATCAAAACAATGCCGTTTTGCACTTATTTTATCGGAAAATCACAACTTTAACATTTTGGTGGATTTTCGCCGGAGTGGCACTTAAATGATCAATTTTGCTCAATTTTGACATTTAAGTGTCACTTTCCTAACTTTTGGCACTTAAGTGATCCGTTTATTACTTTTTGCTTTGAGGTGAAATTACTCGTCTCCTCTTTTTTTTTTTTTTTTGACATTGCAATGCAATGTTCGGGTCGGTTTGCTAAACATCATAATCATAAAGGGTGTTACCGAATATCGATCCTTCCAAGATAAAATTAGCAGCAATTTTACTGACGAGGAAGTCCTTCTTTGACGAGCAAACCCTAGACACACGAGACATCCCACTTATCCCTAAACCAGGAAACATCCCACAGGACGAGCATTACTTATAGCCCCTGGTTTCACTCACGAATAGAATTGCACCAGAAGAAGCCCCAAACAAAACGATCGACATGGTGCCACGTTTACAATTTCACTTCCTCAAATTGCTCCGCAGCACAACGTTTGCGTCTATGTGGAGTTTCACTTTGCTTCGCACACTGAGGCTTGGATGGTGGGGCTAGAAAATGGCCAAGTGGCTGGATACAGCACGAGCTAACTTACGGCAGCTTGCATTGACTTGACGAGTTTGTAATCATCCAACTCGACGAACCCTAAACGGGAGATTGCAAGTAGGCCGACAGGAATCCTAGATGCTTGCGGATCACATCTGCATCCTTAAAAATATATTATTATAACAATTTTTATGTACGAGGTCCTTTTCCAGATGCGCCTATAGCAAATATAAAATAAACAAATTAGGCAAGTGTATATAGATTTCCCCACTTGTCTCGAGATTTCTGGCTCCCCAAAATTTTTTGAAAGCATGTGGTGCTTTTGGGTGCATGTGGAAGTTATTTTTGAATCTTGTGACGTATTATTCATAGGAAAAATTTTAAAGAATGTCCGTACAAGTTCACAATACTTGCTAATAATTTGAGATATATTTCTAGTATGTGAACTTTACAATTAACGTGGTTATTATTGTTTTAGTAAAGGGTCTTGTTAATAAGTGATTTTAGGACACAAATTGAATTACCTAAAACTGGAAACAACAACATTTTAAGACTTTTTGAAAATGAAAGAAGACACTTATTAATGTGGTCACCTTGTTTTGAATAATAAATTTTAAGTTTTAAAAATCTTAACAAGCTCCTAAAGAGCACTATATTCAAACTCCACTGCATTTCTTTTTAACGATGTGATGAGAGTAATTAACGATGTTTTTTTACGATTATTTCAAAAAAGTGTTTACTCTTCCATCCTCCAGTGCAAGTCGTACACGTCTTAGATCAATATATTGCAATATTCTAAATCTCGCTTTAATTATTTTATGGATTAGGATAGTGGTGTAAGTACAAGGCTTCGCCTTCATTGGCTCCAATTATTTGTCCTTTTTTTTTTTCGCTTTTCACTAGCACTTGCTGTCAATGAGTTGCAACAGGGAATTAGAGCCCCCTGGAGTTGATAACGAATGTTAGGACGTACAGGAAAAAAATATGATACCTTTTTCAAAAGAAAATCTAATTTACGCTAATAAATTACAGACTAATTGGAATATTTTAACTGTTTCACCTTATCATATATCAATGCTATGAGACTTCTTTCACATAATATCCTCACACTGCATCTAATAATCTCCCTCTCACATGTCAAGTTTAGTGGAAAGCCCTAATACACAATCCACCACCTCGATAGGAAGTCATATTCAATATTTTTTACTTGAAATAATTACCAAATACAACCTACACATGTTTGAGCCTAACATATTGAAAAAGCATCAGTTTTGATAAGCCCAATACCTTTGAATAGGGAGATCGACAATAGGAAGTCCAGCTAGAGCTCAATACCATGTTCAGTTAAATGCACTTCTATTAAAAAATTGAAGCCATTAAGTTACAGGCTGACTAGGATATATTAATCTCTCCACTATATGTCGCATCCCTGATGTGGGATTTTTTCGCCTAACAACATCACATAGTCACCTCAACAAATAATTCATCAAACAAAATTTACTTTGTTATCATTTCTTACTGCTCTCATCTAGAGATGTAGCGTAAAGACTCTCGTTGGCACTTTAGTGGCGATGAGGCGATGATGGCAAAGGAGTCTGGGCAATGTTGTCGACCAAGTAGTCTAGGTGACTTGAGCACGTGCAATTAGTCTCTAATTTAAGAGAGTCACAATCCTTATTTTCACTTTGATGAAACAATCATGTCACAAAAAATTATTTATCCCACTATGAAGTAACTGGGGTGAATAAATCAATCTTTCGCGTATGTTAGATATGAAGTAATATAATAAATCCTTCATAAAGTAATTTAAAAAGGCACTTGATATCATTCAAAAAATCGCAAGTGTAATTATGTAAATTGAATATGCGTACATTTCATTTTTTGAATAGTGTTGGTAGAAATTGTTTTAATGCCTTGTGCACGCTATGAAAAGTAAAATCCTTGCAAGCAAGCTCTCGAAAGATCTTGATGAATCCTTTTTCACCTCGTCTAAATTCGCCTCCTCGAAACATAGTACATAGATGTAAGCTTTAGGAAATGATAGTTAGTTCGAGTTGCCTTTTTCCTGGTCCGAGCATTTATTAAACCGCTGTACATCTCCTACTTACGGAACATCAACGCAAAGAACTCATACGGATACGTTATTTCTTCTGGTAAAACCATATAAAATAAGGAATAAGCAAAGACCCACGCACCCACTTGACTCCCATCTTTCTTCGTCCTAAAATTTTGCATTGAAAGCTAGCTCGGAATCTACGTGCTTTTTCTCTGAATTCCGTTCCAGTTGACTTAAAAAATTCTCCAGCAAGCAATCACTATACGTCCTCTCTCTCTCTCTCTCTCTCTCTCTCTCTATAAAAGCCAACGAAATTTAACCTAATCCACCATTATTCACAACCCTCTAGACCATCTCTTTTTCCAGCAATGGCGAGCTCACCCATTCTCGTGCTCTTACCTCTCCTTCTTGTTCTGCCGTTCTTGGCATCTCTAGGCTTTGCGGATGCCAATGTTGCCTCAACCAGCCTCGTCTCGACCAGGACAATATGCAATTCCACTCCTTACCCTTCCATTTGCAGATCCAACCTGCCAAGCAATGATACCGGCGACATCTACTACTACGGCCGCGCCGCTATGCACAAGTCCCTCTTGCAGGCCCGCAAGTTCCTGGCCCTGGTCGACAAGTACCTTACCCAGCAGTCCTCCCTAGCGATATCCGCTGTCCGCGCCCTTGAGGACTGCCGCCTCCTTGCCTCACTCAACGTCGAGTTCCTCCTCAACTCCTTCCAGGCCGTCAACGCAACGAGCTCGGCCCTCCCGATGCTCAAGGCGGACGATGTTCAAACCCTACTTAGTGCAATTTTGACCAATGGGATAACGTGCCTCGATGGCCTCCAGTCGACTGCCTCAGCTTGGAGCGTGAAAACAGCCTCTCCGTCCCGCTTGCCAACGATACCAAGCTGTATAGCGTCTCACTTGCGCTCTACACAAGCGCCTGGGTCCCGAAGAAGAAGAAGACGGGCAAGGGCGGTGCCAGCGCATGGCAGCCAAAGAGCCGGCAGCTGCCGTTCCAGAATGGCCGCATGTCATTCATGATGTCGAGTCGAACGCGACAAATTTATGACTCGGTGACAAGGAGGACGCTCCTTCAGTCGAGCGAGGATGATCCGGTCATGGTTAGTGACATCGTGGTGGTAAGCCAAGATGGGACCTGGAACTTCACAACTATTAATGACGCGGTCATGGCAGCTCCAAATAACACTGACGGCACAAACGGGTACTTCTTAATATATGTGACCGCCGGCGTTTACGAGGAGTATGTGTCCATTGCCAATAACAAGAGGTATCTCATGATGATCGGAGATGGCATCAACCAGACAGTGATCACCGGCAACCGGAGCGTGGCCGATGGTTGGACCACGTTTAGCTCCCCAACATTTGGTAAGGCTAAATTTTGCATGTGGATTATCTACAACCTTAGCGTAATGCACGTTCTATATATTTATCTGATCAATTGGATATTAATGACTTTTCCTTCTACCTAATAAGAACATAGAAAAATGGAAATTGAAGTTTCACGATGGTTTATTGGGATCCACATTTAGATCTTTCCATAGTGGGAAGCGGGACAGGGAACTCATTATTAATGTATTGGGTGGTTCACCAACTAAATAGTCCGAACTCTGCTGCCTTGACTGACATGTCTAAAAAAGAAAACAAAAAATTGACATGTCTCCACAATTGGATTCGATAGAGGCTGATTAAAATTCCGTTTAATTCCAAATAATAATAATAATAATAATAATTTTAAAAATAATCGTGTATATCACTTAAAATAATTAATTAATAAAAAATATTTTCATTATCAATAACAATTTGTATCTAAATATTTGTACAGATGATAATTTTTTTTTTTTTTGCTCATTCTCACTTTTGAAGATGATATAATCAATCATTTTTTAGAAAATATTTTGTAAACTAGTCATTTTTCGCAATACAAACAGAGACTAAGATTTAATAAGCATACCATTATATGAAGCATTATTTTTTTTTGTCAAAAATCAATAATAAGGATATTCTATACATTTTCTTAAAGCATGTAACAACATTTCAACGTGCCAGAGCTTATTTTCGGGCCCATATAACCAAAGAAGAAATATCAGAGCTTATTATTATTAATTTCATGAAATTTGTTTGTTCGTCCAGTCTCATCTTCAAACTCTATCATAACGATGGAGATCGATCTCACGTATTCATAATCGCTATTGCAGCCGTGGTAGCACCAAATTTCGTGGCAGTAAACATAACCTTCCGGAACACAGCTGGAGCACAGAAGTTCCAGGCCGTAGCCGTCCGTAGTGCAGCTGACCTGTCGGTGTTCTTCAGTTGCAGCTTCGAGGCGTACCAAGACACTCTTTACACACACTCTTTGAGGCAGTTTTATCGAGAGTGCGATGTTTATGGCACAGTCGACTTCATATTTGGCAACGCGGCCGTCGTCTTGCAGAACTGCAACCTCTACCCTCGCCTCCCGATAAGGGGCCAGTCCAACATGATCACCGCCCAGGGGCGGACGGACGTGAACCAAAACACCGGCACGTCCATTCACAATTGCACCATCCGAGCAGCCGACGACCTGGCCTCAAGCAATACCTCTGTGCAGACATATCTAGGTAGGCCTTGGAAGCAGTACTCGAGGACAGTGTACATGCAAAGCTTCATGGATAGTTTGATAAATCCCGCCGGATGGCAAATCTGGGATGGCGACTTCGCGCTAGCTACTCTATATTATGCCGAGTATAACAATACCGGGCCCGGATCGAACACCACGAACCGAGTCACGTGGCCTGGGTACCACGTGATCAACGCCACGGATGCAGCAAACTTCACGGTGTCGAGCTTCTTGCTCGGGGACAACTGGTTGCCTCAGACGGGCGTGCCTTATACGAGCGGGTTGATATAACTGTGCGACTCCAAAATGGAGGTCAAAACGAATCTGTTTCGAAAGGAGAAAACTAGACAAGGAAAAATGGACTCTTGTAAGTGTTGATGACAAATAATCTGCAATTGTTCTTTCATTCCTGTTATTTGTTTTCAATGTGCAATAAAAGGATACGATCTTCTTGATTAGAGATGATTAATTGTTCCATTACAGAAGATTTGCTAAACATTACATTCTGTTTTTCTAATATTTAGCGTATCTCATATTATCTATTAGGATCTACTCCTCTTTTTAATAGTTAGCATAATATTTTATCATTAGCTAGAGATTTTTAATAGATCTTTCTTTCTCTTTTCGGTTAAGCAACTTGTTGTATAAATATTTGTACTGTACATTAAGCATTACAAGCAAATTATGATTTATCTCATGGTATGAGAGTCAGAGAGCTTAAATATGCTAGACAATTCGATCTGCATTGTTTGCGATATGGCTATAGAAGTGGCTACATAAGCGTCTGCAAGGAAGGTGATGACGCTTCCTCACCATATTATCAAAACGCCTCTGACAATCCTAGAAGTGTACTCATTTCATGCGTGCTGACCCAGAATAACTATGCAACATGTTGAAGGTGGTGAGACAGGCATTACGGTGAAAAATGAACTCAGATTTATCAATGAATCACTGGAGAAGCTAGATCCAACCACACCCAAATTTAATGTTTGGGACATTTGTAATATCATGATAGTTTCATGAATTTTCAATTCCCTTGACAGGAGTTCACAAGGAAATGTGGATTACACATAAGAAGCAAAAGTAAGATAGGACGAGTTGAAGGAGAGATTCGCTCAAGGTGATAGACCTCGCATCCATGAGATGAAATTGGGATTGGGTTTCCACAGCAAGGAGGACTCTCAATGGTTGAATACTGCACCAAATTGAAGGCCTTATGGATGAACTTGATGATTATGATGATGTCCTAGAATGTACCTTTACTGCAGCAAAGAAGTATGCGGAGAAGAAGGAAGTGGGCACATTCCACTAGTTTCTAATGGGCCTCAATGCGAAGACCAGTAGGAATATTCATTCTCAAATTCTCGGTCTTAAGCCACTTCCGTCCCTCAGTAAGGTTTATTCTATGACCACTCGAGAGGAGTGCCAACTATGAATTGTCTGGGGGAGGGAAAAGAAGATCAAGGGTGCTACTTTCTTGGTTGGAAGAGCAGGCCCAAGGAAAGCATGGTTCGAGAAACCTAAATGTCACCATTGTGGGAAGATTGGGCACGAGAAAATTTATTGTGAGGAGTTAATTGGGAATCTTCCGAATTGATTGCCAAGGCGAGGTAGAAAGAAACGCAAAGGGAATCCTTCCACAGAAGCTGTACATTATGCACAGGCTAACAGCACAATGCTGATACTATTGCAAATACCAATCGAGGAGCTCCGAAAGGGATTGAGACAATAACAACAATTAGCAATGATCAATATCAGCATTTGGTCAGACTGCTCAAGGCGATAAAATGGCCCACTTTGAATGATTAACTCACATGTAAAGTCAACTGGTTGAACAATACTCAATAGAAGTCAAAATAACAAATTATTCAATCCCGCCGACAAGGGTTTCTATAAAATGATGAACACGACTGTTGACACTTAATATTTTAGAAAATAATAAATAAAATAAAAATTCGTTTTTGGAAATTTTTGTTGAAAATATATCTTCATTTCAAAATTAAAAAAAAAATTCAGTTTTTATTTGATTTTGAAGCTTTTTATTGTTGGAGTTGTTGAGTGAATATCTCACTCACAAAAACAACTTTGAGCCTTCCTCTATAAATAAAGGGCGAGGTTTCGGAACCAAAGGGGGCTTCTCTTCGTATTTCATCGAAGGAAAAAATAGAAATGTGGAAAAAGCGAAAAAGTGAGAGAGAGGAGTTTGACGTGAGCAAGGAAAAGAGAAAAAGTACAGTAGCAGAGTGAGGGAGACGTGAGGAGAGAGAGAAAAAAAAAACAAAAGAAAAGGAAAAGGAGAACAGTGCACTGTTCATCTTCTTCGGCAGCACCTTTCTCGCCAGCCATCGCTGCTTGTCCGCGAGCCCCCCCGCGCCCGAGGCCGCCGCTCATTCTGCCCGTACACCAGAGCTCCGCCTGAGCATCCCTGCCATCGCTGCTCGTCACCCTCGACGACCGCGCCTCTGCAACCCGCAGCCCAGCCGATTCCGAGCCGGCTTGCCATGCCCCCGCTGTTGCTGCGCCTCTGACACCCGAGTACCGGATCCCGTGACGCTCGCGCCTCCGATCTCCTTCGTCGACGCTCCCCGCAGCAGCTCAATCCAGCACCGTCGCGCCCTGCCTCACCGCCATCCACCGCTGCTGCAATACTCTCGACCGACGCTCTTGCCCCGACGCCAGTAGATCCTGAGCCAGTCGACACGCCTCCGCCAGAGCTAGACCCGCGAAGTCGTCGCTGTCCCATCTCGCCAGGAACCCGAGCCCTCGAGCCCGCGTCCCCACACCACGCCGCACCAATGCGCTCGCATCGCTGCGTCCCCTGCACGTCGCTGCTGCCGAGCCGCTCCACCATCCCGACGAAGCCGCCATCGTGCTGATCCGTGACGACCCGCGACGCCACGCCTCCCTGCTGCCGCGTCCGCCAGCCCCGATTCCTCCGCCTGAGCGAGCTGCTACACGCCCGAGCGACCTCCTTGCTGCTGGGTTTTCTCCTCCGCCCAAGACCGAGCGAAGCCATCAGCTACTGCCGAGGCGATCCTCTGTTTTGCTGCAGGTCTACCTCGCCGGACCTCCGACGGACAGCCCCAGCTCCGGCCACCACGACCCATCACCGAACCACCGTCGCCGGACATCGCCTGATCTCACCGGAGCTCTAACGCCAGCCATCTCCTTCACCCGTGGCTGCCCTCTATCGACACTTTTGTCCACTCCTAGGTAGTTTGTTTCTCTTACTTTTCACTAATTTTATATTATATTATTTTATTTATTTTGCTATTATTATTCAATTTAGAATATTGAGATGTGCTTTTCTTTTATAAATCTCGTAGGCATTAACTGCAGGTATTTTATCTCAAATTAGGGTAATTATTAATTTGACCCGTAAGACGTCGGGTCATTTTTTTAATTACTTTAATTTTTAGGAATTTTGATAGCATTTCAATTGTTAAATCATTATAGAGTTAAAATAATTATTAATTTAATTCGTGAGACAATGGATAATTTTTTTTGGTTATTTTAATTCTTATCTTCATTCTTTTAAAATAATTGCTTGTTTGGAAAGATTAAAAAAATCAAAATAATCAAAAAGTACATAAAAATCTAAATATTGCATTAGAGCATTTAGGTTTAGTAAATTAGGATTGTATTTTTAGGGTTAGTAAATTAGAATTGCATTTATAGGATTATAATTTTTAGATTATACTTTTAGATGGGTGATTTTTGTTAGGGCTAATTTTAAATAATGTTGGCATGTCTTGATTTTTTATATAGCTTTTAAGATAAGATATAGTTTAAGTTAAATTGATTCCTAAAATAAATTAGAATATCATTCACTTTAGTTAGTCTAATTATTTTTTTTTTTCGAATTTCAATAAAAAGAATCCAAAAAATATTAGGTATATATTAATTAATTGGCATAATAGGTTTAATTAGAATTTGTTTATTAGTAAAATATTGTCATATCTAGAACTTAGGTACTTAGGTCCATATACATTTCATATTAAAACAACACACCTACATATTTTTAGATTAAATCAATTTTCATTTAGTAAAACAAAAAGAGGAAAAAAAAAAATGTTATGCATGCCATATGAGTTATAGTTTAATTGTTTTTTTTTTTTTTTTCTAAAAAGGAAAATGCTAAAAGATGATCATTGCACCATTAAGTTACTTTCTTTTCAATAAAAAACATTATGTCATTAAAAAAGAAAGAAAAACTAAAGATCATTTCCTTAGTTAGTTAATAGGTTAATTTATAATTAATTTCATTTCATATCATCATTATTTAGCATAGGTTGCATATATGCATTAAAAATGAATCATCATTAAAAAAAAAAATCATAAAAGGGCATACATGTAGAAATACCATGTCATTCATCTCATATCATGTAGCACATGCATATTTAGGATTATATAAATTAGATTGCATACATATAGTGATAAGTTTAAGTCATACCATATGAATTGCATCTCGCATGTCATTAAAATAAATCCATGCATATTAAATTTAGATTAAGATTGCATATAATTAACATTTTTTTAAAAAAGAAAAAAGAAAAATTAGGTGTCTTGTCATTTAGAAATCATGTTTAGGGCATGCATTTTTATTAGCATTTTTTATTTAATGTTATTGATTGTGCACGTAATCATGTCCGCATGACCACCATTTGCATGTTAGTAGCTTAGGTTAAAATTAATCAACTTAACATTGCCTGCTTGATGTTAAGAAAAATATTTTTTTAAAATTAAAATAACCAAAAGAAACCCAAGTAAACCGGGAGAATCTTTAATTGGAATCGTAGATTAGACTAATTTAAACTTTTATTTTAATTTTAAAAATATTTTTAAGATACTAACATGCAAATGGTCATGCGGGTGCACAATCAATAAAATAACATTCAATAAAAATGCTAATAAAAATGCATGCCCTAAACATGATTTCTAAATGACACCTAATTTTTATTATTATGCAATCTTAATCTAAACTTAATATGCATGGATTTTACTTTAATGATATGTGAGATGCAATTCATATGGTATGACTTAAACTTATCACTATATGTATGCAATCTAATTTATATAATCCTAAATATGCATGTGCTACGTGATATGGGATGAATGACATGGTATTTCTACATGCATGCTCTTTTTTGATTTTTTTTAATGATGATTCATTTTTTAATGCATATATGCAACTTATGCTAAATAATGATGATATGAAATGAGATTAATCATGAATTAACCTATTAACTAACCAAGGAAATGATCTTTTTTTTTTTTTTATGACATAATGTTTTTTTATTGAAAAGAAAGTAACTTAATGGTGCAATGATCATCTTTTAGTATTTTCCTTTTTATTAAAAAAAAAAAAATTAAACTATAACTCATATGGCATGCATAACATTTTTTGTTCCTCTTTTTGTTTTACTAAATGAAAATTGACTTAATCTAAAAATATCTAGGTGTGTTGCCTTAATATGAAATGCGTATGGACCTAAGTACCTAAGTTCTAGATATGACAATATTTTACTAATAAACAAATTCTAATTAAACCTATTATGCAAATTAATTAATATGTACCTAATATTTTCTGGATTTTTTTATTGAAATTCGGAATTAATAAGAAAACTAATTAGACTAACTAAAGTGAATGATATTCTAATTTATTTTAATCAATTTAACTTAAACTATATCTTATCTTAAAAGCTATATAAAAATCAAGACATGCCAACATTATTAGCCCTAACAAAAATCACCCATCTAAAAGTATAATCTAAAAATTATAATCCTATAAATGCAATTCTAATTTACTGACCCTAAAAATATAGTCCTAATTTACTAAACCTAAATGCTCTAATACAATATTTAGATTTTTATGTATTTTCTGATTTTTTATTTTTTATTTTTAGTCTTTCCAAACAAGTAATTATTTTAAAAGAATGAAGATAAGAATTAAAATAACCGAAAAAATTATCCATTGTCTCACGGATTAAATTAACAATTATTTTAACTCTATAATAATTTAACGATTGAAATATTATAAAAATTCCTAAAAATTAAAGTAATTAAAAAAATGACCCGACGTCTTACGGGTCAAATTAATGATTACCTTAATTTGAGATAAAACCCCTAATGTCTACAAGGTCTACAAATTATTGACATACAATACTACAATTCAAATAATTAAACTAAAAGAACATAAAAATAACATAAAAATAAAGACAGTAAAATAAACTAAACTACAAAAATGTAAAAGTAAATATAAAAAAAAAAAAAAAAAAAAAACTACCTAAGGAGGGTAAGCCAATGTCAACGAGGAAGCGGATCGCAGGCAGAGGCGGTGCAGAAACATGGCGTTGACGAGGTCAGGAATGGCGAGCCTTGACTGCCGAGCGAGCAGGGGGGCAAGAGCAGCGTTCAATGGCGGTGGAGGCGCTCGGGATCGGGCTGTGGCGGTTGCAACACAACAGTAGCTTCTGGTTAAGCTCGTGGCGGGCTTTGGAGCTCCGGCGTTGCGCTGGGCAGCAGCAGGTCGCGATGGCGTCGGCGCGGGTTCTCGGGGGTGGAGCGGCAAGGCGTCCGGCGGCTGGGTCAGAGGGCAGCACAACGACCTGCAGAAGGGACAGAGGCGTGCGGTGGTGGGCACTGCAAATCGCGGCAGGTCACAGGCGTCAGTTTGGAAGGGGCAGCAGTCCAGCAGAGATACTGCTACAGGTGCGGGCGACGACGAAGGCGTTGCGGGTGGTCTTGCAACAACGTCGGGCGGAGCAACGGAGACGTCAGGTGCTGCTCGAGGAACATGACTAATCAATATGCAATGAAACGAGTACTTGTTTATCCGGCCTAAAAAGACCGACGTTCTATGATTCAATATTGTTAACTTGATCTAATAAAACGGGTCACTTAAATTATTGCACATTCATAAACATGTAAGCTATCGGATTATCTAATACTAAGATCTCATAAATCTAAATTTAGACATATCTCAAAAATATTACGTGTTTATCCACCCATTCAATCATTGAGTATAAAAGATTAGTTTAATTAAAATAATTGTAAGTAACATTCGACTGTTTCGACGACTCGGGGATCTACAAATAGAGTCCCAAAAGTTCAAAACTTGTTGAAATTCAGCTGATAAGTACGGGGATACACGAAACAGAATAATGATAATTTCACTCAATTAAGGATTGTCGCGTGTAGCAGTACTAGCAAATTGGGGTTCGAATCTTACTACAACTTCCTAGCCTCCTTGTCTATGTTATCACCGGGATTGAATAAGAACTTGATCTATAACGAATTTTATGATATTAAAATAAAAGGATACCTAACACTTGACTGTTTCAATGTCCTAGGAATCTACAAATAAAATCTCAAAAATTTCGAACTTGTTAGAATTCGGCTGATGTGTACGTGGATCCTAAAAAGGATCGAGACAATTTGGATAAAAAAAAAAAACTAATTAAAATTTCACTCTGTTAAGGATTATCTCAAGGAGCAGCAGTACCATCGGAGTGTGTATTTTACTACAACTTCTAAGACTTCACGTCTCTTTCATCACCATGATTGGGTAAGAAGTGGATCTCAGTAATTTTTATTTTTTTATATTAAAATAAATGAATAGCTAATACTCGATTGTTTTGACATCTCAGGAATCTAGAATTAGAGTCCTAAAGGTTCCAAACCTGTCAGGATTCAGTTGATAACTCAATGCATCCTCAAAATTCTGGAAGGATCAGCGCAACTTGGATGCACAAAACAAATTAACGATAATTTAACTCGGTCAAGGATTATTACACGGAGCAGCGGTACTAAGGAACCGGATTTTGTATTTGACTACAATTTCTCAGGTTCCTTGTCTCTGTTTTCATTAAGATTTAAAAAGAACGACATGATCTTAATGAACTTTATGAAAATTAAAGTTAATGGATATCTACCATTCAAGTCTTCTAACGTATCAGGAATCTACGGATAGAGTTCCAAAAGTTTAAACTTGTTTGGAATTCAGCTGATAAGGACATGGATACTAAAGGATTACGATTAGGACAATTTGAAATACACTTAACAAACTGATGATAATTTCACTCGGTTAAGGATAATCACGTGGAGCGGAAGTGCTGAGGAATTGAAGTTTGTATTTCACTACAAAACTCCTAGTCTCTGTCTCGCTCAAAACCTTACATTCATATAAGGTTGTCAGAAACCCATGGATGCCTCGCTAATCATCACCACCTTCTCTTCCAACATGTCGAAGCCACACGCCTTCCTTGCTCTCCTCCTCCTTCTTCTTCTTCCTTTAATTTTTTCATCCTCTGACTCTCTTGCCCTAGAAGATGACGATATCCATGCAAGGAACACCAGCCTCGTCTCGGCGGAAACCGCATGCAACTCCACTCCCGACCCCGCCTTCTGCTTATCCACGCTGCCTGACGCTTATGCCACCGGCGACGTCCGCCACTTCAGCCGCTACTTCATGCAGAGATCTCTCTCCCGAGCGTGCAGGTTTCTCTCCCTGGTCGATGAGCATCTCTTGAGAGTGCGGGCACACCTGACAGCGCCGGAGGCCCATGCCCTCGAGGATTGCCGCCATGTTGCGGTGCTGAACGTGGAGTTCCTTCTCAAATCTTCCAAACTGGTCGATGACAAGGCCAGGGAGCTCCCAGCCAAAGAAGTGGATGATGTTCGGACCCTGCTTAGTGCCGTCCTGACCAATCAGGAGACCTGCTCGGATGGTCTCCAGTGGGCGGTGGCCGGCTCGAGGATCAAGGGCGGTCTGCCTGTTCGCCTTTCAGAGGACACCAAGTTGCACAGTGCTTCCTTGGCGCTGTTCAGCAAAGGTTGGTCCTCGAGAAAGGGCGAAGCGGCCACGCGATACTCTGAGAGCACACTAATGCCTCTTAGACTCAGCCAGGTCTCATTGAACATGTCAAGCCTAACGCGTGCTTTTTATGCTTCTCTAAGCAAGAAGCATATTTTTGCCGCGGGTCAACATAATACAGTGCGGATCCGCGACATAGTGGTGGTGAAAAAGGACGGGAGCGGGAACTTCACCAGCATAAACGAGGCCATCGGGGCGGCTCCTAATAACGTTGATGGATCCAATGGCTACTTCTTGATCTACATAACTGCAGGCATCTATCACGAGTACGTTTATGTCAACTCGAACAAGAAGAACCTCATGATGGTCGGAGACGGCATCAATCGAACTGTCATCACTGGAGATCGCAATGCCCATGATGGATGGAGTATTTTAAGCAGTCCAACATTTAGTAAGGAAGCTCTCAAATATATGAATTACATGTCTTCCTTTTCCGTTTGTTTGCAATGATGTTTCTATTCTGGCAAAAGAGAATTTATTCAGAATCTCGCACTGTTTTGTGACAGCCGTGGAGGCACCCCACTTTATTGCAATGGACATGACCTTCCGGAACACAGCAGGGCCAGAGAAGGGACAAGCCGTAGCTGTCCGGAACAGTGGCGACCGGTCCACATTCTACCGGTGCAGCTTCGAGGGGTACCAAGACACTCTCTTTACGCACTTCTTCAGGCAATCCTATAGAGAGTGCGACATCTACGGCACAGTTGACTTCATCTTTGGAGATGCAAACGCAGTCTTTGAGAAGTGTAATGTATACCCTCGCCGCCCCGAAAAAGGCCAGTACAATGCCATAACCGCTCAAGCGAGGTCCAATGGTGACGAGGAAACGGGCATCTACTTCCGAAATTGCACCATCAGAGCTGCCGATGACCTGGCCAAGAGCAATTACTATGTGGAGACATATCTAGGGCGGCCGTGGAAGGACTACTCAAGGACAGTTTACATGCATACATTCATGGACAGTCTGATTCACCCTGCTGGTTGGCACGATTGGAATGGGACTGATTTTGCGCTGAGCACACTCTACTATGCAGAACACAATAATATCGGACCTGGCTCCAACACCATGAACCGAGTTACTTGGCCTGGATACCATGTGATTAGCTCGGACAAGGAACCGGATTTCGGTGGATCAAACTTCTTCCCTGGATGAATGAACCGACGCTGCGGATGAAGAAGACTTCTACACCTAATTATTCTTAGTTTGCTGCTGGACAAACAATTGTCTTAGAGGGAGCAACTCACGTTGTAAGTTTGAGGGAGTAACTTTCCAAGTTGTGTTAGGGTTAGCTCGTTTTGATAGCCGTTATTCTTTTGTTCTTGTTTTCATTTTAGGAATCGATTTCCAGCAAGAGTTCCGGAGAGATTTAGGATCCACATGCTGGGTAATATAACAAGGTGTTTTTTTTTCCTATTTCTAGAGTCGTTGAGGTCGATCAGGACTAAACCGAAGACGGAAACTTTTCTCGTAAAGCATATTATTATTCTCGCCGCTTGCACAAGATCCAACATACTCTAATAATCTTACGGAGTAAGACCTGATGATTCGACATGTTGTCGATAAGATGGAAAGAGCTATCCTTGTTCCCAAATCACGACGTATTTCGATCTTCCCATTACATGAAATTCAAGAACATGAATCGCATGCAGACTGAGCTCGGCCAATCTCAATCATGAGTCACAACAAGAGGCCGACTGTATATAAGAGACGTCGTTACGAATTTAAAGAATAAAAAGAGAGGCTCATTCCAACCTCCATTCAAGCCTTCAGGAGCTTGACGATGTCCAAGGCGTTGTTGCACAGCTGCTGGAAGATCAGGTTCCTATGAGACAAGAGGTCCTGCCCAGTCGCCACCTGCTGGAACACAGCCTCGCAAGCGTCGGCATCGGCTATGGCCGTCTGCACCCACGTGTCCACGTCGCCGTATGCCTTCACGGTCAGCGCAGCGAGCGAGTCATCGAGCTGCTCGACCGCATCTACGTAGTGCTCGGCGCAGTCGCTGAGCCCCTGCTGGACATCGGGCGCGAGCGTGGTGTCACTGAGCAGGCCCTGGATGTGCGTCGACGTGTCGCTGGCGTTGGTGGTCGCAAAGCGGAGAGCGGCGATGGCGAGGACGCCGATGTCGGTGGCCGAGCCGACCTCCGGGACAGACTGGAGGCTCGATAAGCACAGGTCCTTGCGTTTCAACTTTGCGCAGACCTTGTCCACGAGTTTGGTGGCGGAGGCATTGGCGGCAGCGGTGGCGTTGGCGGCAGCGGGGCGAGAAGCATGGTGACCGCCGTGAGCGGCGACGCCACTGTGGCCGAGGAGGGCGAGGCAGAGAGCCAGGGGCAAGAAGAGAGAGGCGAAGAGCGAGGGCATCTTCATGGCGTCCGTGTTATTTCTCTGTTTCCCTCCCTTTCGGTGGGGGAGTTTCGTCGAACGGTTGGTGGGTGTGAGGAGAAAGGAGGGTTGGGGAGTGATAACGTGGAGATGGGGTTGTTATTAAAGCTGTTTCGAGGAACAAAACATGGCTTGCGGACGGTTTGTATGAGTTGGGCTGAATCGAGGTGGATGGTTTGGAGGAGGAGAGAGACGCCAGCCGGTTACAGCAGGATGCGGTCGACCGCCGGTCGACCGTCCTTTGTCTGCCAGACGTCCGCTCCTTCCGCGCGCTAAAATAATCCTCCTTTGACTATAATTTCAATCTTCCAAAGCTGATTTCACGGAGCTTTGGCCTAACGACTCTTGGACGATGGGCGGGACTCATAGTTCGAAAATCCCAGCTATCCCGAATGCCGGACCCGAATCGGCTGGTCTGAGGTCGGCCCAATTCCGAGTCCGAGTCCGAGTCTCGATATCTACATTTCCTTTCTTTTTCGAAATGTAATGGAATTAGTTAAGTTTTCAATTAAAAAATAATACAATGACTAATTTTGTCACTAAAACAAAGCACATTTTGACCAAATGGGTCGTCCCTGTTAGGGAGAAAATATTAAGTGCAGTGATGATGCCAACTCAAAAAAAATTACTCCATTCATCTTGCAACACGTGTCGCAAACGCAGGGCCATCCTCAGTTAGTGAGGAAGGGAGAGAGGGAGATAGTGGGTGACAATGAACTTGTGTGCGACATGTGTCACAAGATGAATGGACTAATTTTTTTCTGAGTTAGCATCAAAGTTGTACTTAATATTTTCTCCAAAGTAAGGGACCAAAAGTTTTAGAAATTTTACCACCCACCTGGGTGATGTAAGGGATTAGAAGTGTAATTTTATTTTACGTGTCGCCCCTGGTTTATAGATCCCTAGATCATAAAAAAAAAAAATTTAGAAATTTTTATGCGTAGACACTACGTGTCAATAGCCAAACTTGACTTAACAATTTCAAACATAATTTGGTTGGTAATGTTCACCAAAAGACTTACATTATGGAGTATAAGTATTAAAGTTGAAACCAAAATCAATAAAGACCAAAAGTAAGAACCTCCCAAAAGTACTAGAGCAAAAGTGTATATACATAATGTGATTTGATTAGAGCTCATTGTTCTAGAGTGGGCCGGTTTTTAACTAGAACTAGACGCCATGTCTTAATGGCCAAACTTGACTCAACAATTTCCAAACACAATTTGATTGGTAATGTTGACCAAAAGACTTATATTATGGCTGGAGAATAGTATAAGGTTTAAAGTTGAAACCAAAAATGGATAAAGACCAAAAGTAAGAACCTTCCAAAATTACTAGACCAAAAGTGTACATATATGATGTGATTTGATTAGGAGTCATCGGTTCTAGAGTGGAGCGGTTTCTAACCTAAAAACAAGGAACTAAATTGGAGGATTCTAGAACTAGACTAGAATTGAAGCGGCCGGGAACCGACATGGGAATTGGGCCATGTACAGTTGGCCTGAGAGGGGTGATGGGTGGGAGGTCGTGGAAGGCGGCCTTATGAAACATTTCAGACATTAGAACGCCATTTCACAATACACAACACTGCACAGTGCTGCGAAGGAAATGCACAAGTGCTTACCATCGAAGGACCCGTCGAAGAAGATCATAAAAGAGGCCTGAAGCGCTCGTTGAAGAAGATCATAGCTAAGGCTCTAGGCCAAATCTCGACTCGACCAAACTCGCCGGAGGCGAAGCGAATCCCCAACAACCTGCTTAACATGCTCGATGATTCAAAGGGCGTCACGGACCGAGAAATGGTGATTCAAGTTCTTGATTTCGTCATCGAAAGCTTTGAGGAGGAGATACTCGTCCCTCATGCATTGTCGGTTACAGATCTAAGCTTCGAAGAGGCCGTGACCTCATCAGTCCCGTTAATTCTACATCTAAGCTTTGAAGCGACCCCATCGATTCTAGATTTAAATAATGAGGGGAGAGTACAAAGAGGTAAACTAA